>CM050215.1:6529749-6534749 GCA_027475355.1 Coilia nasus | reverse complement strand
TAGGTACTGTATGTCTTCCTTGCTACATGTTGTTTTGTTGTCCTTTTCTTTTCTTTTATATGCTGTCTGTTGTTATGTTGTGTGTTTTATAGTTTCATGTTGTTTTACAGTGTCTTTCTCTTGCTGTTAGTTAAGGCCTGGCTTTCTTGGACAGGGCTCACTTGCAAAAGAGACTACTGTCTCAATGTGACTATCCTGGTAAAACAAAGGATAAATAAATAAATAAATAAATAAATAAAAATAAATACAAAATGGAGACATCCTGCGAGGGCAAGTTTGTTATGGAAAACACAAGCAAACACACAGCTCAGTACTCGATGTCAGGCACAGCACGTCCTCGGGGCGTTTGCGTTATTGTCTTGATGTGACATAAATTAATGTCGGCTGATGTAACGTCTCGGTGAAAAATGCTTCCTGTAGCGAGCACTGTGCGCTTGAATACCGCTAATAAATCTCAAGCAGTGACTGGTGCAGTGAAAAAGCCCCTACCACACCTACTTGCTATAAAAAAAGTCACTTCCCAATCACATGTTTTTCTTTCTTAGAGCAGTATGCCTCTTCCTCAATCACATTTCTTCATTCTGGAGGCGGTATGTTTTTGAAATGAAGTATCTCCACCCATGCAAATTCTCCCATGCAGGCAGACCTCAGAAGCAGCCTAAATAAATAACCTTGACACTTCTCCTTTTGTCTCTCATCCTGAAAAATGTACCTGCCCATGGAGAGAGGAGTCAGAAAAGCTAAATATTACATGAGCATCAAACACTGGAACAAAAACAAGAGCTTTTGCTCGCAGATGAGTGACACTACACAGGAGTCAAATAAAGATGAGTGCAATAGCACCAGGCACTGCGGAGGAGGTGTGTGTGTGTGTGTGTGTGTGTGTGTGTGTGTGTGTGTATTTGTGTGTGTAGGGGGAGACATGAAGGAATAGGAATGGGAAGTGTAAACTAGCTGACAAACTGCCGCCTCATTAGTTTGAATTGCTGAAGACACATCGCCTGCACTCACACACACGCACTGTCATACACTAATACGGCCTACAACATATTCCTATAAACACACACTCAATCAAGGCACATTCACACTTACGTGTGCACCAACACACACATACACACAGATACAGGCTGAAAAACACAGTCAAGGTACACACACACACACACACAAACACACACATACACAAACACTCACGCACACACAGAGTAAGTTGTGAATTACTTGAGTAATGAGGAGAAATGCCATAGTGGTGTCAGGGCCATATCTTTAGCCTGTTCCCGAGTGTCTAAAAGTGACATTTCTCCCATCTTCCTTCCCTCTATCACAATTCTTTCTTTCTCCCTCCTTTTAAGAAATATAAAAAAAGCAAAAGTCTGTATTGGCATGCCACAATCATCCATCTACTTTTGAAAGTCCAAAAGGTGGCAGGCAATAGGAAGCAACAGGTAATGAATCACTGAACAAGGAAAAAGGGTGCATAAGCACTGGCATAATATATATATATAAATTGGTTGTGCAGTGGCCACAGTTGTATGTTTGTGTGTATATATATGTGTGTGTGTTTGTGTGCGTTTCCCTTTTCACTTTCCCTTGTAGGCTTTACAATGGGGCTCTGGTAGAAATTCAATCGGTTCCTGGCCCTACAAACAGCAAGTTCAATTTCCAACCTCTTCTGTCACACTGTAGCACACAAAGATACACACACACACACACACACACACACACACACACACACACACACAAGAAAAATAACACCTACAGTCATCCATCACAAGTAGACGGGATTCATTGCAACAGTAACTGCAGTCATCCTGTTACTTATATACAGACATATAAAAACAATAATGGGCACTCAAACATACACACTCTTACACGCAAGAACGTACACACAGACACACAAACACACGCTCACTACATACTGCACACTCACACACACACACACACACACACACACACACACACACACACACACACACACACACTCACTACAGCCCAAAGTGCTCCCTTTCTCACATGCACGCAAGACAGATCGTATATCTTTGGACATCCTGTATACATGTAGCGCAAAGACACCTGCTCATAAACACACACAGACATACAGTACCTGGTGAGCGGGCCTGTGTGTGTGTGTGTGTGTGTGTGTGTGTGCTGATTAGAGCCAGGTGTGTTTATTCAGCACGGCTCAATGGTTCCATGGGAATCATATCCACAGATGCAGCAGCACGCGCACACACACACACACACACACACACAGACTGCGTGTCTACAACACTGTAGACTAGAGTGAAGATGTTTGTTAGTTGGAGTATATTTGTGACTGTGTGTACTGGGAATATAAGTGGTAGCAAGAAAAAAAGTAGGGCTTTGTGTGTGTGTGTGTGTGTGTGTGTTCCTCTCTCTCTCTCTCTGTCTCTGCACAGTGCTGTAGGGCTGGGGTCAGGAGCTTGTTTGGTGATTGAGGCAGAGTTTGTTCTGATTGTCTGACCCTTCTGTCACACACACTGGCCTACCCCTGTGAAAGGGCACACACACACACACACACACACACACACACACACACACACACACACACACACACACACACATTCAGTCTGTCATTCTCACACAGACTGACTCATTCTCTGTCTTAATAGCAAACAGAGACATATGGACAAAGGCGCGCGCACACACACACACACACACATACACACACACACACACACAAACACATTCAGTCTGTCTCTCTCACACAGAATCTCTCTTTCTCTTTCTGTCTTTACTGCAAAGACAGACAGACATGTGGAGACACACACACACACACACACACACACACACACACACACACACACACACACACACACAAACTGGCTTTCTGACCCACACCCACACACTAAATCAATCCCAGATCAATCTTCATTTTCTTGCCACTTTGCCTGATCTCCAGTCCAGATGCTACCAGGTCCCCGAGGGCTTCATCCCATCTCAAGTGGAAATAAAAAGACACACCCATTCCTTCTTCAAATGTATTAAAACTTTATTCCGCAAAACATAAATAGTGCAGCCAAAAGCTAACCACATCTACTGTATGTACAGAATGGTGTGGAACGTTTTACATAATACTTTTTCTGACATTACATAGTGGACTTATAGAAAAGTAGTGTTTCAACTGCTTACAAAAATAACTCACTGAATGTTCACGACAAGCAATACAGCATAGAGGATTTATGTTCTCATTTCACTTTTTTTTGCCTCTATCACTCTCTCTCTCACACACACACACAAAAACACACACACACAGACAACACACACACACACACAGTTGAAGACATATACTGTCACAAACACAAGACACCACAAACACACATAGCCTATCCACCCAGCCACAAACACAAACACAAACACACACGCACGCACACACACACACACACACACACACACACACACACACACACACACACAAACACACACACACACAGTTAAAGACAAGCGCACAAGACACCACACACACACACACACACACACACACACAGGCATATTGGTCACTGCTGTCGGAGGAAGAGTGCGGCGCCGGTCTGGATCCACTGGTCGGGGTTTCCTCCACACGGCACGTCGATGTTGGTGACCACACGCAGCCGCTCCCCGCTGCTGTACACGGGCAGCGAGATGCACTCCTCCGGGGCGTAGCAGCCGGCCGCACTCTGCGTCACAATTACAGACAAACGCTATTTCAACAATAGTGCAACGTTGGCACAACGACAACACAGTGCACTGCACGGCAGAGCTTGAAGTCTCCGACGTAAACAAAGTGTCACTAAAACATTAACAAAGCTTCCGACTATTCAATTGACTGTCTCTTCATTTGCGCTTATTTTAAACTTTCCTGAAAAGATGTAATCTGAGTTATGTGTGTGTTTATGTATTTATTTGTGGATAAGCATGTGTTTGTGGATGCTGTAAGGGCTGTTCTGTTAATGGTACATTACCTAGGGCTAGGGCTGTTCCTTAGCAAAAAAAATAAAATAAAAATAAATCAGAGCTTAGGATAGAGGACAATAATGTAGAGAAAGAGACAGAGAGTGTGTGTGTGTGTGTGTGTGTGTGTGTGTGGAGAGGGGCGGGGGCGACGGAGAGAGAGAGAAGGAGAAAGAGAGAGAGAAAAGGAGAAAAAGAAAGAAGGAGAAAGGGAGCGAGAAAGACAGAGCTTAGGGGAGAGGATGATATAGCAGAGAGATGCTTGTGTTGCCTTTCTGATGTAGCACTCTTACTGTGTCCACAACGAGAAGAGGGAGGAGAAAAGGGAAGAGGAAGATCAGAGCAGATGGGACGGAAGAGAGGATGGGAGGAGAGAATCCTGGAGAGGGTGAGGAGGAGAGAAGATGGAGAGACAGAGGGGGAAAAGTGAGTGGAGTGAATGAAATATGTGTTGTTCGGGTAATTTGTAAGGGGAGTGAGGAGCTGGCTCACACAGACAGACACACAAATACTCTGCCACATACACACACACACACACAGACACACAGAAACACACACACACACACACACACACACAGAGACACACACACACACACACACACACACACACACACACACACACACAGACACACACACACAGAATGGATGCTGTTGTGATAAAGGAGAATAATTAGCTATTGTTACAGACTACTTTCAAACACAGTGCACTCAGCACTCTCAACATCATCAAAGAGTCACATAACCTACTCTCTTCCTCTCTCCCTCTCTCCCTCCTTTCTCTCTCTCTCTCTCTCCCTCCCTTTCCTCTCTCTCTCTCCCTCCCTTTCCTCTCTCTCTAAAACACACTTTCCACTTTCTCTCGCACGCTCTCATTTTTTGCTGAAAAAACACTTTTCTTCTCTTCTCTCCTCGATACACACTCTTGCTCTGTCTCTTTTAAACACACTCTTTCCTTTCTCTCTCAAACACTCTCCCCTCTCCCTCACTCCTCTCTCAAACACACTCTTACTTCTCCCTCTCTCTCTCTCTCTCAAACACACTCTTCTCTCTCA
>CM050215.1:6524749-6527249 GCA_027475355.1 Coilia nasus | reverse complement strand
CACAGCAGCCTCACTGCACCCTCGCCCTCACAGGGCAGCCCCAGCCCCAGCCCCACAATGCATTGCTCATCTCCACACTATATTACAGTAACTCCTCTGGACCAGTCATCAGACACAGTGAGAGAGAGAGAGAAAGAGAAAGATGGCAGAGGAGAGAGAGAGAGGAGGAGAGAGAGGGGGGACAGACAGAGTGGGAGAGAGAGGAGAGAAAGAGAGAGAGGGGAGAGAGAGTACAGGGCCTGAAATCAAAAGAGGAAGGGAAGAGATGGAAGGAATGTATGAAAGCAAAGAGAGGGAGAGAAGTGTATTTTACAGTACATTATACAGTTTTCTTTTCAAATGTGTGTGTGTATACATACGTATGGTTATTGCTACATTCATGCCAATTTATGCTGATGGTATTTGAGTAATACTAATAATCTTGTAAATAGCATTTTAATGTTGAAACATTATATTATTGTATTAGGATCAAAAGCTTTGTATGTGTCTCTGGCTGAGCTAGGAGGTGTGAACAGCGGGTTTCCTGAACCATTTGGTGGCCTTCTGAATAACCGTCCCTGTCTGGTGGATTAGCATACAGACAATTTGGCACCTTTCGTATCTGATTAGAAGACACTGTACTAAACAAAAGACCACTGCATATTCATTTTGGGGTGGTAACCTTCTGAAACACCCATTGGGTGTCTACAACATTTAAGTCAAAATAACTACTGTTTGAGTTAGTTTTGTCTTGTCGTGTCTGTCTTTGTCCTGTGTTGTGTGTGTGAGTGTGTGTCTCTGTCTGTGATGTCCTTATGTTAAGAATAAACCTTGTACTTGATGTTCAACCACTAGGCTGACTGAGTCTCCAAATTCAACTTAAAAGTAATTTTATTACTTTTAATGCCAATACTATTCATGCCGTACTGCTACATTCATGCCAACAAAAGCTTTCCTGAGTTGAGATGGGAGAGGGAGGCAACGGGCACACAGAGGGCTTCCTCTCTGCAAATTCAATTACCCATCAGCCCCTTCAGGAGTCGGGCCGCTGATTACGGGCCTGGAAACAATGCCTGTGCACGCCCGCACCTCCTGATCATGGGAAACTGTTTACAACCCCGCCCCCCCCCCCCCCCGCACACATAACACACACACAGCCAAACACAGACACACACACCCACACACGCTCTCGCACACACACACACACAGGTGCACATACAAATGCACGCGCGCACACAAACACACACACACACGCACAGACACACAGACACACACACACCTCCCAAAACTCCCATTTAATGGAACAGGGCTTTAACGAGGGACTTTCTTTTTTCCACCTTGCAGGAGCCAGCAGATGTCTGATAAGAGGCTCACGGCTCTCACGCTCAGCCCCCAGCCATTCTCTCCCCATCACGCTGCGCTGCTCCAGTTTTGCTGGAGAGCCAGAGCGCTCCTGGCCCCAGGCATGCATGGAAAAGAGATTTGTCACTGGAAAAAAGCGTCTGGTCCTGCCAGCAGTACAGGAGAGGCAGCGCTGTTCTCGCAGCCGTAACCCATCCCCCCCCCCCCCCCCCCCCACCACCACCACCACCACCACACACACACACACACACACACACACACACACACACACACTACCCATTGCCCTGCCCTTCTTTTACCTTCTGTAACCTCCACTGCCCACAGCACAATACTCACAGTGCAGTACTACTACCGCTGCAGTTGTCTGTATATAGCTCATTCTTCACCACTTATTATTTTATTATTGTAGTAATTGTATTATTATTGTATGATTATTTGTATACACTCCCTTCTTCCTTGTTCTTCTTGGACTTGACACTTTGATACTTTCATCTGGCACCTTTGTGTTCTTGCTGTTTAGCTTTGTTGTACAGGCAACTGTGCCATCACAACTAAGGTCTTAAAGTCTTGAAGTCTTGAAGATTCTTATACACTGTTCTTATGTTGTTACAAAGAGAGGTAGAGGTAGAGGTAGAGAGGGGGGGGGGGGGGGGGTGGGAGAGACTGATGAAAGATAAAACTACATGTGGATCTCTTTTCTGAGAACTGGGTGTAGGAACAGACAGCTCTGTCTGTGGCTGTGAATCTCTGAGGGCATTCTGCACACACACACACACACACACACACACACACACACACACACACACACACACACACACACACACACACACACACACACACACGCACACACACACACGCACAAAACACGCTTCCACATACACAGCCACACAAACAGATACGCAAATACACAGCATGCTCTCCATCATGAAGTGCTTGTTCCTAACTGTGTGAGTAAGGCCTCATGTTGTCAGAGGGATATAGCATATACTGTAATTGTCTGCAGCAGAGACATGTTAACCCTGTTATGAAGCCAGCCGCAATATCCAGCCGGGCCTGCTGTCTGTGTTTGTATGACAGTGAGAGCCTTCTGCATCATACCCTGTGGCTCCAGTTCAAAAAGCAGATTTCAGGAGAATATTTTGAACATCACTATGTATAG
>CM050215.1:6515000-6524704 GCA_027475355.1 Coilia nasus | reverse complement strand
CTATACATAGTGATGTACTTGTAGTGCTGTACTGCTAATGCATTACTTTGGACCCAAACATCTACTTAGAAAAGTACTCTAAAAATGCACCCTCTGTCCCTGATCTTTCTTTTGTTCTCTCTTTGCATTTCTCTTTCTTCTTTGTATTCCACCTCTCTCTCTCTCTCTCTCTCTCTCTCTCTCTCTCTCTCTCTCTGTCTGTCTGTCCTTTATCTGTCATGGGTAGGTGACCAGCAGTGTTGGGGTCGTTACTCAAAAAAAGTAATCAGTTACACATTACTCGCTACTGTTAAAAAAACGTAATGCATTACTTTACTTCTTTACTCCTTATGGAAAGTAACTCGTTACATTACTTTGCGTTACTCAGCAACCGCCATGAGCAAAATACATAAATTCCTATTGCATTGAGCAGGATGTAAGGCAAGTCATTCTTTCATGCCATTTAACGAAAACAGCCTGGTTACATCACAAAGTTGGTGAAAATCTGAAAAGCACTGCAGAGGGTCATATCAGTATTGCGCTGCTGGCAAGCCAAAAGTGTAAAACAGGTTAACTTGATAACAGCACTCACTAAAATAGAATGAATGAAATAGCATACAGAGACTGGCATACAGGCTACAGCATAAATACCTTAACAAACTAGAGACCATTCAAATAAAACGTGTTACTAAATAAAATAAAATAACCTCATTAGATGATGTCAGGGTAAACACGTTTCATTGGCATGCTAGTCTAGGGCAAAGGGCATTTTGTTAAGTCATTTCGGGTGCTCCCCCGATGATCATACTGCATGAGGAGACGTCTTTCAAATCTTTTATCCGACAACCGATTTCTATTAGTCTTCAGCGCGAGACTGTCTAGTCTGAATAGCCTCTTGACTGGCGCACTAGATGGGTTAGCTGTGTTGAGTTTCATACTTCTTATATGAAGGAAACGGTTTGTGTCAGAGTTGAAGGAAGCTGTTTTTTCCTTCTTCTCATCAAAAGCAAACATCTTCTCAGCGACAGTGCTGTATGGCTGAAGGTTTGTGATTCTGCGCAACCGGCCCCACATTACGGAGGCAAAAACAATACACTCTGCAGACAGCAAATTCCTCACGGCTTTTCTCTCCTCCTCTTCCCTTGACAATTGCACTTTAACTTCGGCAACGTCGCTCAACATGTAAAAAGTAATGATCATATCTCCACCCCCGAACATTATGGCTTTGTTATTTCCCTGAATTTGACAATCCCCGACAGTTGCGTATGGACATGTCTCGCTACTAATGTGCAAGCGTGCACCTGAGGATTTTGGGGGAGAGTCAGGGGATCCGTCTCAGATATCTGTGGTCAGACTGTCACTTACTGTAACTTACTAACGCGTTACACCCATCTCTGGTGACCAGCAGCAACTGTGCTCTGTCCCCTGCCAAGGCAAAAGAGGTGTAGCAGGGGATATGCTACGGTAGTTAGTCTGATACGAAACATGATATGCTGGTATTCTGTTTGACTGTGCAAAATCACACTCACACATACACATACATATGTGTGCACACACACACAAAAACATGCATGCACGTGCACCTGAACAGACGCACACACACATGCGCTGCGTACACACACACACACACACACACACACACACACACACACACACACACACACACACACACACACACACACACACACACACACACACACACACCTGTCAGCCAGCTGTAACAGACAACCCTTGCCCTTTAGTGGCCAGGCCTATTCAGGTACAGTCAGTGCAGACATCCATCATGTCACAGGCTAAGCTGGGCAGGCCAGGACAGTGGCTCAGGACAGGAGGACTGAGACGATAAGGAGGGGCCACTCTCTGCCTTCCTGCCCAGCCCTGGAGACTCTGGCAAGGGGCAGCAGAGGGGGTGAGAGCGGGAGTTGGGTGGTTGGAATTCGGTCCCGTCCCGCCAGCTCACTGGGCAAAACAGGAAACCCAGACCAGACACCAGGCTCTAGCCTCTTGCTCCAGCAGGGCTGAGGCCTGAACAGAGGGTGGTCACCCATGCCTTCCTGGCCTGGAGATGCTGGTGGGGCAGCAGACGGACAGAGCAGAGGTCAGGCGGCCGGAGTCCTGACTCTATCCTGCCCTGCCAGTCAGCTGGTTAAGCTGGGGAAACCCCCCCCTCCTCCTGAAACCAGACGCCAGGCTCTCGCCAACTGCTGGAGTTTCCCCAAGCCTGCGCCTTTATTGGAGATGAATGTGGATCTAAGCACACAGACCCACACCCACCCCACACATGCACACACATTTCCCTCCCCTCCTCTCCCAAAGTCAGTGCGTCACATGCTATGTTTGGCTCTAGTTTCCTCTGATTGAAATGTCAGCATTGGGTGATTCCGTGGTCATTCCAGCAGCATTGCTAACAGCACAAGCATAATGGGCACTCTGCCCATAGGGCAGTCCTCCTGTTTTCCTCTTTATTCTGTTGTTATCTGAATCATATTTGTTGTTTTGATCTCTATTTATTAAAATTGTATTTATTGTTTTGGTCTCTATCTACTTTATAAAGGTATGTATTTATTGATATTTCATATCCCTGAGTTTTATGTGTTTTAACTGGTGTTATTTTCATTGCCTTTCTTATGCTGTAGCCCATGTTCTAACCTTGACTTGTAAATGTTATCACTACCTTTGTCGGTAAAGCACTTTGGGGCAACTTCTGCTGGTTTTTTAAACGTGCTACATTAATAAACTAACTTGACATGACTTGACTGAGGGGGGTGGGGGAGTGAGGGGCTCAGCTAGACGTACCTTCTCCTGTAGAGTGGCCCCTAATATGCTAAGCTAGCGTACCTTCACCTGGAAAGTGGCCCCCTAATATGCTCAGCTAGACGTACCTTCACTTGGGCAGTGGCCCCTAATATGCTCAGCTAGACGTACCTTCACCTGGAGAGTGGCCCCTAATATGCTAAGCTAGCGTACCTTCTCCTGTAGAGTGGCCCCTAATATGCTCAGCTAGACGTACCTTCACTTGGGCAGTGGCCCCTAATATGCTTAGCTAGACGTACCTTCACCTGGAGAGTGGCCCCTAATATGCTTAGCTAGACGTACCTTCACCTGGAGAGTGGCCCCTAATATGCTTAGCTAGACGTACCTTCACCTGGAGAGTGGCCCCTAATATGCTCAGCTAGACGTACCTTCACCTGGAGAGTGGCCCCTAATATGCTGCTCTTCCAGGAAGCCACAAACTTCAGACTGTCCATCGAGCACCCCCATGGACCTGAAGAAAATAAATATTAACATTTAGAGCATAGACAACTACTGATACTACTTATTTACTTGTAAAGTACTTTAAAAAAAGGGTTTATGGAGTGTTTCTCAAAACGCAGACATAAGAAATATTAAGAGATGGGGTCAAAGAAGATCAAGAAAAGATACAATAATAAAAATAATCATATGCAACACACACGGACACACATGCACATGTGTTAGCACATGAACACATACAAACACACACACAAAGAGCACCTGGCTGTTTCCTGTCTCAGGGCGTTGAGGAAGGTGTCTGGATGGAAGAGTTCAGACAGATCCAGAGTGTCTGTCAACAGGCTCTGCTTCTCTGCCTTTTCCACCCAACTCTGCCAGAAGAACACACACACACACACACACACACACACACACACACACACACACACACACACACACACACACACACACACACACACACACACGCACACAAATAATGAAATAAGGCATCAAACAGAAAAAGGATGTCACTCTGAAATCTGCTATCAAACTCCACAGCTGCATGGGATTATGTGTACATATTGCGCAACCTTTTTCCATCAAGTCTCAGTTCAAAGTCATTTAAATGACCTGTGTCATCCCCACAACCTGCTGCACGCCTCCCTGCCTCCCCCCACAGCAACAGCACCAGCAGACAGACAGCTGTGGCTATGCCGCAGAGTTTCAGGCCTAACTAGGCCATTATGCTTCCATCTGATAGGCACTGGGCTGAGTCACACACACACACACACACACACACACACACACACACACACACACACACACACACACACACACACACACACACACACACACACACACACACACACACACACACACACACACACAGACACACACACACACACACACAGACAGACAGATATTTGATCAAGGCCTGGGGCTTGTCCAGGGTTGTGGAGAGACTGGCCCATGCCCTACCCTTTCCCATACATCAGAACAACATGGGATGCATGTACATATTATGTGCACGTGTGTGGGCACACATGCACACCCCTCTCCACACACACACACACACACAGACACATACCCACACACACCCACACCCTTCCTCACATAATACGTAAGGGAGAGGGAGGGGTGACCCATGTGAAACATTTTCTGCTTGTGCCGTCATACAGGAATTTCCAAATGAGCGCACGCATATACAAAGATACACACACACACACACTTTGCCAGCCACAACTACCTACGCACGCCCACACATGCCCACACATGCCCACACACACACGCACGCACGCACGCACGCACGAACACACACACACACACACACACACACACACACACACACACACACACACACACACACACACACACAGACCCTCCACCCTTCCCTTCCAGGCTCACACTCGCTGGGGAGGTGCTTGGTAATCTGTGTTCCGGAATGCAGTGTTTATGAATGTAATTGGCCGAGAGGATAGGGCAAAAATAACACATTTTGCTGGAGGACGGATTTAAGAGTGTTGTTCATTTTGAGACAAAAATTGGTTGATCTATATCATCACACAGGGTGTGTTATCTGTGTCTTGGTGTGTATGTGTGTTTTGGTGTGTGTGTGTGTGCATGTGTGTGTGTGTGTGCGTGCGTGTGTGTGTGTGTGTGTGTGTGTGTGTGTGTGTGTGTGTGCGTGCGTGCGTGCGTGTGGTGCACTGCTAGTGGTACCCTGGTCCCTGCACACATTAGCTCTAATTGGCCCCTGAAAGAGGAGCAGCACCACACTGCTCCCTGCACACTGAGGGCTAATCCCCTAGATAGAGAGAGGGAGAGAGAGAGAGGGAGAGAGAGAGAGAGAGAGAGAGAGAGAGAGAGAGAGAGAGAGAGGCATAAAAGGGGAGGGGGAGGGAGAGAGAGAAAGAGAGAGAAAGAGAGAAAGAGAGAGGGAAATAGAGAAGGTGAGAGAGGATGAGAGATAAGGAGAGCGAAGGACAAAGGGAGAGAGAGAGGAAGGGAGTAAAGTAATGATACAGAGAGAGATAAAGAAAGAGAGGGAGGGAGGAAGGGACATAAAGAGATAAAGATGCGGGTGAAGAATAAGCACAAAGATGTTTTTCTTTTTAAGCAGAGCCCACACCCCCCTCTCCTCCCAACTCTCTATCCCTCTTCATCTCTCAAATACAGCTACCCCCACCCCCTGCGATCCCCTGTCCCCCCCCAAGCCCCTGTGAGATCGTGTGGAAGCGTCTCCAGCACAGGGGCTTATCTGGCCCGCGAGCGCAGCACTGGGGCTGAGGTGAGCGATGATGAGCCAGCCGCCCTCCAATCATCCCACCCCTCTCCTCTCCTCCCGTAACATCACTATGTATAGTCCCACCCCCTCTCCTCTCCTCCCGTCCCCAACCGCTAACAGATAATCAAATCAGCTGCACTCATTTCAGTGGGGCGCCGGCCCGTGTGCGGAGACAGAGCTGGAGCTGGAGCCAGAGCCCAGAGCCAGGAGCCAGGCTAGATATGCTATGCGGGATAGGCTACGGTACGCTATGTATGTTATGCTATGTATGTTATGCTATGTATGTTATGCTTATGTATGTTATGCTATGTATGTTATGCTACACATGTCCATACGCCCCCAGCATCGACACTCAGATTTACCAGCCTGACGCCTGCTTTCCATTCAGTTAGGAAAAGAAAAAAAGAGAGAAACACAAAGTCTTGTGGGTGTGTTTGTGTGTGTGTGTATGTGAGTGTGAGAGAGAGAGAGAGAGAGAGAGAGAAAGAGAGTGTGAGAGAGAGAGAGAGAGAGAGAGAGAAAGAGAAACAGAGAGAGGAGAGAGAAACAAAGAGAGAGATAGAGATAGATAGATAGATAGATAGATAGATACATAGATAGATAGAGGGAGAGATAGATAGATAGATAGAGAGAGAGAGAGAGAAGAGAGAGAGAGAGAGAGAGAGAGAGAGAGAGAGAGAGAAAGTAAGCAAAGGAGGAAGAGAAACAGAGCGAAAGAGAGACGAGAGAGAGAAACAAAGAGAAAGAGAGGAGAAAGAGAAACAAAGACAGAGAGAGAGAGAGAAAGAGAGGGAGAGAGAGAGAGCAAGAGAGAGAGAAACATCACTATGTATAGTTACTGACATACACACAAGATCATGACCATTCATCCATATGTACTCAGAGAGAGAGAGAGAGAGAGAGAGAGAGAGAGAGAGAGAGAGAGAGAGAGAGAGAGAGAGAGAGAGAGAGAGAGAGAGAGAGAGAGAGAGAGAGAGAGAGACATATACACACACCGTCAGATACAGATACTATACATACACACAAACAGAAATGCAGAGCCACAGATACACACATGCACATAATACACACAAACAGTACACAGATACACACACACATAAGTACACACACACACACACACACACACACACGAAAATTACCACGCAGACAGATTCACTCACTTCCCATTTCTCTCTCTCTGTCCTTACACACACCTACATACACACACACACACACACTGCATTCTGCATCCCTCTGAGCCCTCTGCCAGGAAGCTGTGGTGTGTCTGTGCTGTGAGCACCTGTGGGAAGGGACGATCATTTCAGCTCCTCTCACCACGAGAGCACCAGCAGGCTAAGGGCCCGTGCCCTTCAACTCCTTCCCAGAGACACAAACTGCAGTACAGCAGGGTCTGGACTGCTGTCAGGGACACAGGATGGTAAGAAGCAACAGGAAGGGCAAGAGGGAAAACACCTTGTGTGTGTGTGTGTGTGTGTGTGTGTGTGTGTGTGTGTGTGTGTGTGTGTGTGTGTGTGTGTGTGTGTGTGTGCGCGTGTGTGCACTGTAGGTGTGTAGTGTGTGTGTGTGTATTCATCTGTGGCTCTGCATTTCACTGTGTGGTGTATGTATCTGTATCTCACTGTGTGTGTATATCTTACTCTCTGTCTGACTCTCTTACTCTCTTCTCTGTCTGTGTGTGTGTATGTGTGTGTGTGTGTGTGTGGATGTGATGTGTGAGAGACAGACAGAGAGAGAGTTCTCCTCTCTCTTCCACATGCTGAACTGGGCCTCTGTAAACACACCTGCTCTGCCTGTTTGCCTTATGGACGTTCTTTTCCAAACAAATCCCATCATGGAAGAAACACACAGAGAAAAGTGTGTGTGTGTGTGTGTGTGTGTGTGTGTGTGTGTGTGTGTGTGTGTGTGTGTGTGTGTGTGTGTGCGTTGTGTGTGTGTGAGAGAGAGAGAAAGATGAAAGTTAGGTTGACTGTCTTAACATGCTCTCCAAACAAATGTTTTGTCAGTCATGCTGTTGGCGACTGAACTGAGGCGGCTTAGCTGAGGACAGTGTGTTCTTGAGGAATGGCCAGGCACTGTGCACATACCTCTCAGACATGTGCTCACACACCACAGTGTGTGTGTGTGTGTGTGTGTGTGTGTGTGTGTGTGTGTGTGTGTGTGCACGCGCGTGTGTGTGTGTGTATCCATGTGTGTGTGTGTTCCTTCCCATGACCCAACACTGCTGTGAACTCAGGAAACTCACACATGCACAAACACACACCCCTCCCACAACATACACACACACATGCACACACACAAACACGTTTGCCGGGGGCGATGATCAACAGGACACAGTAGGCCTGCCTGTTTAAACCCAGTGCACCAGTGATTCTGTGTGTGTGTGTGTGTGTGTGTGTGTGTGGTGTGCGAGGAGAGAGAGAGAGAGAGCGATAAAGAGAGAGAGAGAGAGAGAGAGAGAGAGAGAGAGAGAGAGAGAGAGAGAGAGCCTGTGTGTGTGTGGTGTGTGTGTGTGTGTGAGAGAGAGAGAGAGAGAGAGACAGAGAGCCTGCGTGTGTGTGTGTGTGTGTGTGTTTGTGTGTGGTGTGGGTGTGTGTGTGGGTGTGTGTGTTTGTGTGTGTGTGGGTGTGTTTGTGTGGGTGTGTGTGTGTGTGTGGTTTGTGTTTGTGGGTGTGTGTGTGTTTGTGTGTGGTGGGGCGTGGGGGTCCAAAGGGCCCATAGAGAGCTGTCCCAGGCTGACAACCTTCACGTCCCCACTTCCTGTTATCTACAGTACCCAGCAGACCAGTGAGGGGTCTGGGGGGGGGGTTGCGACGGCCGTCCCCTTTGACCCCAGTTACCTGCCCCACTGGCGTACAGGCAACATATGGGTCCAGAAGTGTATGTGTGTGTTTGTGTGCGTGTGTGTGTGTGTGTGACGCACAGGGGGTGCTTTATTGCTAAGGAGATGACATGGACACGAGGCCTGACCTCAGCACCAGGGGCAGCAGGTACACAGGCGTCTACTCACACACACACACAGACACACACACCGAACACAAACAGGAAAAAAACACCAGACATATAAAACACACACAGACCTTCAGATACCACATAAAGAAGCATAGGGCCAGGAGTGGCACGCTATACATAGTGATGTTGCACACACACACACACACACACACACACACACACACACGCACACACACACACGCATACACACACACACACACACACACATGCACACACACACACACACACGCACACACACACACGCACACACACACACACAGGCCGTGTGCATACCTCAGTCAGCTCAGTACTATGCTCAAACAAACGACAGATACCACATACAGAAGCACAGGGCCAGGAGTGGCACGCATACACCCCACACACACCCACACACAAACACACACACACCCCACACACACACACACACACACACACACACACACACACACACACACGTCCTTGGGGCTTAATGTCCCCCTACCTTCACCCCACCTCCCTAATGTACATTCACACACTTTCCCACACCCACGTGTGCGCACACACACACACCCATACCCACACACATCATACTGGTGTCATTAGATGGATAATTTGGTGGAAACAGGGTGGTGTGCATTAGTCTGCATACAGTGTCTAGGTGCCGGTGCCGCAGTTAATTGTCCTTTGTCTAAATCATGGGACCCTCATTACAAGAGCACACACACAACTGATAACACACACTCACACTCACACACACCGCACAACCACTGCCACGACTGCACACGATGATAACAGTCCGCTATCACAGGGTCGGCCAACACCACGCACATACACACACACACAGACACACACACTCAAACCAAACACAGAAACACACACACACACGTACACACAGCCTCGTTGCCTTTGTGTAATCAGCTGGATATCCACATCATGCCCATCCTGTACTTGCACAGTCTATGTAATGACGAGAACAAACCTGCAAAGTGCTGCTGACTCGTGTGTGTGTGTGTATGTGAGTGAGTGTGTGTGTGGTGAGTGAGTGAGTGAGTGAGTGAGTGAGTGTGTGTGTGAGTGAGTGAGCGTGTGTGTGAGTGAGTGAGTGTGTGTGTGTGCGTGCGTGTGTATGTATGCGTGAGTGTATGTGTGTGTGAGTGAGTACTGTATGTGTTTGTGTGTGTGTGTGAGTATGTGTGAGTGCATGTGTCTAGGTGTAAGTGTGTGAGTCTGTGTGTGTGTGTGT
>CM050215.1:6492500-6502500 GCA_027475355.1 Coilia nasus | reverse complement strand
TGAAAGAGGAAAAATGAAAAAAGAGAGGAGAGTGAGAGCCAAAGAGAGGATGAGAGAAGGTGAGAGATGGCTATCACGAGCCGTGGGTGGATATCGTCCTCCTGCATCCACGGCCTGATCAGACGGTGGGCGAGAAGCTGAAACAGGAAATGATGGCCCTGTGGCCATTTTGATTAAAATAAGAGGATTAAATTAATCAAAAGGCGCTATCAAAGACCCCCCCCCCCCCCCCCACCCCCAACCCCCAGTTAAACGCAGCCAATCTTCACAGATGCCTATCACTCTCTCCCAGAGTTTAATTAAGAAATGTAACTGGCAGAGGAACTGGGGCCAGCTCTCCAGCGATAAATAAGTGCGAAGGTGGGAGAGGAAGAGAGAGGATGAGAGAGGGTGAGGAGGAGCAGGAGGTTGGAGAGGGGAGAGCGTTTGAAACCTTACCAAAGGGCCTGTTTTTCAAAAAACAGCAAATTCAGACCGTGCACACTATGAAAGCTGTATGATTTGAATGTATGAAATGAATGTAGAAAATGGTAAATGGACATTTCTATAGCGATTTCCGGCACTCAGCAAAGCAACCAAAGAACTTTTTACAAGTTAATGTGTCACCTATTCACACACTCATACACCGATGGCAGAAAACTGTCAAACGGCACATTGGGAGCTGTATGGGGAACCCATAGTTTTCATACATTCAAATCAAATCAAATTATATATATATATATATATATATATATATATATATATATATATATATATATATATATATATATATATATATATATATATATATATATATATATATATATATATATATATATATATATATATAATGTCTTGGCCAAGGACACTTCACACTTGTCAGGAGGAGCTGGAATAAAGCCAGTGACGCTTTGATTGCTGCTCGATGCCTTCACCTCTTGAATCACTACCGACATGGTACATGAACTATGCATAGCTGGAAACTGACTTTGAAACTGACTGAAAAACATAGACACCTCACACACACACACACACACACAAACAAATACAGACAGACTGACTGACGACACACTGACACACACACACACACACACACACAAACAAACACAGATAGACTGACAGACACACATACATACACACACACACACACAAACAAATACAGACAGACTGACTGACACACTGACACACTGACACACACACACACACACACACACACACACACACACACAAACAAACACAGATAGACTGACAGACACACAAACACACACACACACCTCCTGATTGAGGAGTGCCGTGGCCAGTTTGTGGGCGTCGGCGGTGAGCAGGCAGGTGCCCCGGATGACCTTGCTGAGGGCGGCCAGCGACTGGTGGATGGCCTGGACCAGCCGGATGGCGTTGAACTGCTCCAGCACGATGAAGGAGAGGATGGGCGAGCCCTGGCTCTCGCTGGGCGGGGACACCTTCTGGTGGATCAGAGTCGAGCCCTGGGAACAGAGACAGGGATGAGGAGAGGAAGGAATGATATACACAAAATAAGACAAAGAGAGGGGTGCAGACAGACAGACAGACAGACAGACAGACAGACAGAGAAAGACAGACAGAAAGTATGAAAAAGAGAGAAAGTGTATAAGAGACAGGAAAAGAATGAAAGAGACAGATAAAAAGAGCATGGATGATATAGACACAGAGAGAGTAAAAGAATGACAGAGGGAGAGTCAAAGACAGTGAAAGCAGAGGAACAAAGCACAGAGACCACTTGTTACATTTTTTCATCAGTACATTTTTAGTAACTCTCACTTAGAGCCAATAAACATCACGGTTTATATGAAGGTCAAGATTCATATGAAACTCAAGAAGGTGATACATTCATGGACAGCAAGGCAGTGAATAAAATAGACTAAGATATAAAGAAAGAGCTTAAGAGATACAGAGAAAACAGAGACTAAAAGAGAAGGACATTAAGCGAAAAGAGCAAACACTAAAAGCTATCCTCCTGCTGGCTGAACCGTTTACACTAATCTCTGTTGCTGTTGTTGGGGCCCGCCGTACCCACTATACCAACATAAACGCACTTAATCGCCCGCTAATTGCCCTTACATACCAGTGTACAATAGGCTGCTTAACACTTGGCACCGTGTGAACTTGGCACCACTCTGCAGGCCAATCTTTTGCTGCTGTTATTAGCCTTACTGCTAGACTGGCGAGGACAGGAGGAGCTTCATACCACCATCGATGAGCTGAATGCAATGGCTGAAAAGCTGTGGTGTTTTTTTAGGGTTACTTTAGTGTGGCAGCACCCAAGTGCTATGGCAACCTCAAGCGAATACTCATGCTCTCATGGCAGTACTAAAGAAGGGTTTAGAATCACAAGAGAAATGGAGTGAGAGACAGTTAAGGAGAATTTATAGTCCAGAGGACAATATATGATGTAGGAGAGACAGCATTTTTGTCTGCTGGTGTGTCTCAGAGTAGGGATGGGGCAGATCCGATCCATTATCGGTATCGGCTTCCGATATCAACGTAATTCACGGATCGGAAGTTTCCGATCCAACCTGCGAAGGTTTCCGATCCATGAGCCACGTGTGTCCTATATATACATTAATATTGTCTGCTGAAAACGACACCACAAGTGATTCCCTGTCGGCTGCTCTGCTACCTGCTTGCAAAATGTGGAATGGATTTCCTGAACGCAGGCACATTTCAATGAGACACACAGTACAATCGCCTCCGTTCAGGAAATCCATTCCACAGTTTGCGAGCTAGCGAGCTAGCAGGTGAGCATCGAGTTAACCAACTTTTAATCACAACATGTCCGCTGTGTGGAAATACTTTTTACTAGAAACACCGCAAAGCAAGACAGCAACGTGCAATGTTTGCAAAGCCGTTGTGCCGAGAGGTGGAAGCTCCGTTGCGACCTACAATACAACGAACTTAATAAACAACTGAAAAAGCACCACACTAAAGAGCACGATGACTTCTTTAGCCATGGGGCAGAAAGACCAAAGTCGCCGACAGGAATCACTTCTCCAGTCCTTCCAAAGACAAGGTAAACTTCCACCAGACAATGTGAAAGCTAAGGGGGATCACTGAGAAGTTGCTTAACTTCATCGTACTTGACGACCAACCGTTGTCAGTTGTAGAAAACAAAGGATTTCGTGGCCTGATCGAATACTTGCAGCCAAGATATAGTTTACCATCCAGGAGATATTTATCAGAGACCGCGCTACCTGAACTATACAACCGAGTGTCAACCAAGTTAGCTGAAACGTTAAAAACAGTTCCAGCCCTGAGCTTTACGACAGATATTTGGACTTCAGATGTCTGCCCAATGTCACTGATAAGCCTCACTGTGCACTGGACTGACCGCGATACACACGGACTCTGTTGTGCGGTGCTTCAAGGTAAAAAGTGCAGAGGCTCACACAACCGAGCTACAATCGCAGCATCCATTACAGAGATGTTAATTCACTGGGAGATCCCGCTAGAAAAAGTGCATGTAATTCTATGGGACAATGCAGAGTAACATGAAGGCTGCGATGGAAGACATGGCAGTTTCTAGTCTGGGCTGTTTTGCTCACACGCTGCAGCTCGTTGTGCACGAGGGGCTAATATCACAACGCAGCGTTAGTGATGCCTTAGCAAACAGCAGGAAGATCGTAGCACACTTCAAGCATTCACAACTCGCACAGTCTTGCTTGGAAGACATGCAGCGTGAAATGCAAGGTGCGGGAACTACGACTACCCCCAACTCGCCTTGTTCAGGATGTTCAAACAAGATGGAACAGTTCCTTCTATATGATCAAGAGCCTCCTAAAAAAGAAGCGACCCCTCTGTGCGTATTGCTGCCGATCACAACTTGCCAGTAACACTGTCAGCCAATGAGTGGGGTTTGCTGGAAAAAACAGTGACTGTGCTGGACCATTTGAGGAGTTAACCAGGAAAATCAGCTCAGCGACCTCCACTGCGGCCGACGTAATTCCAGCTGGAGGGGTTTAGGTTTTAGATTGAAAACTAAATCAAAACTGTTGATTGATTCCTAGCTTTAAAGTGGATATTTGTTAATGTAGCCTACAATGAATTGGATAAGAGGGGCAGGGGTGTGTGTGTGCGCACACGCGTCTGTGCCTGCCTGCAGTCTTGCAGCAGCAGCACAAGTAAATTGTAACTGATTTTTTTCATTTTTGGGTCAGATTCTTTACTAGTGGAGAAACTGCCAGAAGGGGGAAGGCTCTCCTGACACAAGAGCTTGAGAAGATGGAGCAAGCACTGCTCAGAGCCTCAGCTGATGAAGCAGGGACAACGGAGGACGAGCCAGCAGAAAAGGTTGCTTGCATGGAAGCTGGGCCAAGCACTGGTGGTCCTCCAGGCACAATGACAAGCAGCTTCAGCAGTCTGTACGACAGAATTCTGAAGGAGCATGATGAACCTGCAGCAGGTACCCAGGCAGTG
The DNA here is from genome assembly GCA_027475355.1 of Coilia nasus. Taxonomy (NCBI): domain Eukaryota; kingdom Metazoa; phylum Chordata; class Actinopteri; order Clupeiformes; family Engraulidae; genus Coilia; species Coilia nasus. Next base: position 6,498,072 of record CM050215.1, on the reverse strand, counting down.
GTTATCCAAATGCAGATGTACTTAAAAGAACCAACGATAGGTGAGAAAGACAGCCCTTTTCAGTACTGGTCAAACAACCATGGTCGCTTTCCTCTCCTTAGTGCTGTTTGCGGCAAAGTTCCTGAGTGCCCCTTCAACCAGTGTGGAAAGCGAAAGACTGTTCAGTGCTCGGCATCCAACATTGTGGATGAAAAGAGAAATCGCCTGACAGCAGAAAGAGCAGAAATGCTCATATTCCTCAAAAAGAACCTGACAATGTTTAAGTGAGATTTGTTGAACTCCAAATCAAACTTATAACTTGAAACTTATATTGCTCTTTTCTTTGATTTCAAATATTTGACATTTGACGATCTAGATTTGTGGCAGCTACATGAGCAAGAATGTGCTTACTTTATGCTGAATCAGATTCACATTGTATTATTGGTACTGTGAATGTTTACACACTTATGCACTTTTCTTTTATATTTGCAAAACGTTTTTTGTTTTGTTGCTGCTACAAGTGTCACTATTTTGTGTTGATGTGCTGATGTGAAGAGCACCTAATTTGTGCTGATGTGATAAAGCAGCCCCCTGTATTTTTATTTACCTTATACTTACCTCAGGTTACCTCTGTATTTTATTTGGAGAGGGCTAGTGTTCAATAGCTGGAGTTCAATAAATATGAAGTCAATTTGAAATCCTTACAGTTGCATATTTGTTTTCAGGATGAGATTGTTACTGTTAACAGGATTTCCTGTTCTTCTGACTTCTTTTCTGACCTTATACTTACCTTGGGTTGCTTTTGGGACACACATGCATACATTTGTTCATATCATACTTGCCTGTAGAGATGAGTTTATTAACAATAATGATGACGGTAATATTGAAACAAACAGCTTTGGTATCGGAATAGTATCGGTATCGGCAGATATCCAAACTCAGGTATCAAGATCGGATCGGAAGTGAAAAAATGTGTATCGGTGCATCCCTATCTCAGAGCCCGTCGCATGATTGGATGATTGGATAGCAACTTAAAGGAAAAAGTTTGGTGTGAATCAATCCAGAGCTCTGTTGTTTCAAGGTCACAGAGTGTTGTTGGTAGGAGAAGAAGAACAGAAACATTTGATGCAACACAGAGCGAATAATGAACTGCTGGCTAAAACTAACTGAATGGGGCATGGGCAAGTAAACTGAAACTTTCTCATTCTCTTCCTACCTACCTAAACAGCACTCGGTGACCTCGAACAACTGGGTCGTAGATTGATTCACAATGAACTTCCTCTTTAAAGCTCATACAAGTTCAAACAAAGTTGGCACAGAAACCATATATTGTATTTAATTGGTTCTATAAAGTTTCTTTTTTTTTTTTTTGTAGGTGGTGCAGGGCTGTTGCGATATCTGTCTACAACATTTTCTTTGGCAATACAAATGTCTTATTTGTCATGCCAATAAAGTACTGTTGAATTGAAGAGAGAGAGAGAGAAGGAGAGAAGAGAGAGAGAGAGAGAGAGAGAGAGAGAGAGAGAGAGAGAGAGAGCGAGAGAGAGAGCGAGAGAGAGAGAGAGAGAGAGAGGAGAGAGAGAGAGAGAGAGAGCGAGAGAGAGAGAGAGAGAGAGCAGAGAGAGAGAGCGAGAGAGAGAGAGAGAGAGAGAGAGAGAGAGGAGAGAGAGAGAGACAGAGAGAGAGAGAGAGAGAGAGAGCGAGAGAGGAGAGAGAGTGAGAGAGAGAGAGAGAGAGAAGGAGAGAAGAGAGAGAGAGAGAGAGAGAGAGAGAGAGAGAGAGAGAGGAGCGAGAGAGAGAGCGAGGAGGAGAGAGAGAGAGGAGAGAGAGAGAGAGAGATGGAGGCCCAATGGGACGTTGTAGAGAGGTGCATTTGTGAGCTAGAAACAAAAGCAGGCCTTTAGCAGGGCACCGCTAAAAGAACCCAAAGCACAGACAAAACACCCGCTGTAGACACACGAGATGACAAGGGACACCAATTCTGCGGCGTGTAGGTGTGTGTGCCGGTGCATCAAGGTGAGCGCATGAGCGCATGTGTGTATGAGCACTGCTTTCTTCATCACCTCGGAGGAAACAAAAGAGAGGAAAGAGGAGAGAGGCCAAATTAAATTACAGCCATTCGCGCATCCCTAAAAAAAGCCCTCCGCCTTTGCCCCACAATGGCCTGCTAGCGACATTGTTTCCTCTTCTTCCTACTGTCATTGCTGCTATTTCTTTCTTTCTCTCTTTCTCATTTTCTTTTCTATTCCTATTGTTCCTCTCCCCCACTGTCTTCTTCTGTCTTCTCCCTTTCTCTCCCCATGTCCCCTGACCACTGCATACACACGTAGGCGGTGGAATGAGATATGCTAATCAAGCGCGTTGGCGGTAGCTAAGAAAGCCGGTGCAGGGGGAAGCTGCAATTAATTAAAGGCAGCGGGATGCCGCCGAGCATGGCTGGGATGGTGTTGAGGGTGGCGGCTCATCCCGGTATGAAAAGGGGGGGCCCATTAACACAGCGCTGTGTTTTTTAGCGCACGCAATAGGAGAAGGACAATACGCCATTGTGTGCACGCAGTCAGTCACAATAGTGCAACAGAGAGATGTAAACACAATATGCCACATCCTTACCCCCCTTTCCCACTGTAGCGTCAAAGACGCGCTGCAAAACTAGTCTGACCTGTGTTGAGATAGTTGAAGACGCTTCGGTGGGCGTATTCAATTATCGATGTAAACAGGGAGCCAACGGAGGTTTCTCCCGCTGCGCCCCCATGCCCGTATTTGATTGGTTGACCGCCTTAGCGTCGCGTCAAGAAGTTCAGCTCAGCTCAACTTCTTGCCGCGACGCCACTGATGAACGCGACGCTCACGCGATCCCAAGATGCTTTGAGAGGCGTTGCACGCCTCTCGTTGAAAATGAATGGTAGAACGTTGTGAAGCGTGGCGTTGACGCTACAGTGTGAAAGGGGGTTAGGGTGTGTGTGGGGTGTGTTTGTAAGCGTGTGTGTGTGTGTGTGTGTGTTTGTGTATGTGTCCGTACATGTGTAAGTATATGTGTATGTGTGTGTATATTTGTAAGTGTGTGTGTGTGCGTGTGTGTATTTGTATTTTTGAAAGATGGAAGTGGATGCAGAGGTTTAACCAGTACATCCACCTACACTTGCAGAACCATTAAGAGAAAGGGGGCCTGAAAAGAAGAAAAAGTGTGTGTGTGTGTGTGTGTGTGTGTGTGTGTGTGTGTGTGTGTGTTGTGTGTAAGTTTATGTCTATCAGATAGAGAGAGATGACACATGAGCTGTAAGTACAGTGGTTTGTAATACAGTGTACATGCTATGTGCAAATGGGAGTTGCTGAGAGCACATGAACATGTGTGTCATTATCATGCATACACAGATGATGCAGTATTCCTCAGCAGCTCCTGAGAGCAGCCCTGGTGAGACTGTTCTGTTCTTTTTCTCTCCTTTTCTCTCCTTTCCTCTGCTTGTCTCCCTCCTGCAGGAGTGTGGCGGCCACAAGCATGCCTGAGGTTGTTTTGGAGAGCAAAGGCCTCACAGCGGCTGTGGGGACAAGTCTACCCAAGCCTGGGAACCTCTGGGGAATGGAGGATAAAAACCTCTCTCCCTCTCTCTCTCTCCCTCTCTCTGTCTCTCTCTCTCTCTCTCACACACACACACACTATACATAGTGATGTTATGTAACGCAGTAAAAGTCTAACGCTAATCTGGGAGCTGGGATCGTTCAGCTGGAGAGAGACAAAAGAGGAAGAAATAACATGTTATCAGGCAATTAAATGGAACATTGTACTATACACACACACACACACACACACACACACAACACACACACACACACACACACAGATATATACTGCACTAGTGGCTCTAAGGAATTTTCTAGAAGACTTAACCACACTGCAAGTTCTAATCTTTTTCCCATCCTTTCCTTCTGCCAAAGGCAAAGCAAACCCCAGCAGGCCAATGTTCATATGGCTCAGTAGAAATATGTACAACTCCACAGGCGCACACACACACACACACACTCACACACGCACACGCACACACACACGCACACAAACACACACACACACACACACACACACACACGCACACAGAGTCTGAGGAGTCATTGCAGGGCGGCCCAGAGGTGGCCAAATCCCCCAAGGCACACAGCCTGCGTCCCTCTGGTAAGGTCCCCCCACCCAGCTGCTGCCAGGCAAAGCAAACGCTGCACGTCTGAGATCTCTGTAACCCCCCACCTCCCCCACCTCCACCTCCAGCCCTGTTTGTGACAGATGTGTCACAGCAGACGGAGCCATGTGCCCACACACACACACACTAACGGGCGGCATGCGGCCCTCTGAGACCACGTTTACGGCTGGCCTGGGGGGGTCGTGAGCAGCCACAACCGTGGTTGTCAACAACACAGCCCCTCGCTGCCTTTAAAACGGCTCCACGCGCGCCGACATGTCGCTGCCCCGTCATGCACATCTGCACGCCAGCTGACGTTTACACATGGCACACGCATGCCATCTGTGTGAGAGAGGGAGAGAGGGAGAGAGAGAGAGAGACCCTGGCAATGCCCTTGCTACGACCTACCCACACTCCAAACACAGACAGGAGAGAGAGAGGACAGATCACTGTACCCCTGACCCCCACTAAATTTAGAATAGAATAGAATAGAATAGAATAGAATAGAATAGAATAGAATAGAATAATAGATAGAATAGAATAGAATAGAATAGAATAGAAAAGAATAGAATAGAAAAGAATAGAATAAAATGCTTTTTATGGTCACTATACACAAGTACAGCAAGATTCAAAGCATCTCCTTCTCCAGTGCAGACATGTACTATATGTAGGCTATTTACAACATAGAAAAATATAGAATAATATACTATATATAATATAGAATCAAAATAAATAACAGTTCAAGAAAAGATAAAGAATAAAAGGCGGTAGGGAACATGGGGAGGTAGGGTGGGATGGCCATGATTTTTATTGTTCCAAAAATGACAATAACTCATTTTCACCCCAAAACTGAAGTTAGGGTCTTTTGCCTTTGCACAGCAGTGTAGTTAGATGTGGAGCAGGTGAAGCCTCCCCAGACCCCACCCCATGCAGAGCAACCACACCTCCAACCTCCCCCCTCCAATCTAAAACCAGCCCTCATTCATCTGGCACTCTCCATGGGGCTAATTGTCCAATCAGCGCCTCTTGTTCTTGGCCCCTCCCACCGGGAGCCAGAAAAGCTCAAGCCCTTCCACCAGAAACGATCAAACATTAATCATCTTACTGACTATGCTCGGTCTGTGTGTGTGTGCCTGTGTGTGTGCCTGTGTGTGTGTGTGTGTGCCTGTGTGTGTGCATGTGTGTGTGTGTGTGAAACAAAAAGATAAAATAACACAGGCAGAAAAAAGCATCTCTACAAAAGTCACTAAAACCATTTCTGCTGGGTTCACATTCACATTCACACTATGCATGTGCACCTTCCCATTACAAAGACATCAGGATGAGAGATACAGTAGGAGCCCAGAGAAGGACAGAGAGAGAGAGAGAGAGAGAGAGAGAGAGAGAGAGAGAGAGAGAGAGAGAGAGAAAGAGAGAGAGGCAGGGAG
>CM050215.1:6480000-6485000 GCA_027475355.1 Coilia nasus | reverse complement strand
TCTCTGTGACCCTAAGTTAAACCCATAGATCAAAGGCCATAGATCAAACACCAGAGATAAAACACTGCTCCTAAAGATTCTGAAGCAGAAATGGATGATGAGAACTAAACCAGGTTTGGGGAATGGCGCTGAAACAACATTCCCAAAGACCACTGTTTCATCACCCTTCACAAGTCTGAGGCCCTTATCGAGGACCGTTTTTCATCAATCACTTCTGTTGCCTCTCACAAGACTAACGTCAGTACACCCTATGTGTGTTTGTGCAAACAAACACCAAAGTGCAGCTGGACAAAGACTTTATTTGGGTGGGGAGAAGGTGTCTAAAGTGAAGTTGTGCGGTGCCGTTAATAAACTGCATTACACTTGGTTCACTTGGCTGGTAGCTTGCGCCAAACATCTTGAAGAACTACCACAGATCTTCTGTGGATGTATGCTTCCTGACATATACAACCAATTTGGTGTAATTGGTTGATCATACACTTCAGTATAATCCTGCAAAATCCCCGACATTGTGTGTACCTCTGTGTGTGTACACTTTGTGGGCACCTGCCTAACAGTTGTCAAAAAACAACTTATGCCCATCTTATGCCTTAAGTCCTTTCAGCCTTATGGCTGGCAAATATTGATTTGATTTAGGTTTCTCTTTTGTTCAGTCACTGCATTTTGTTAATTGATGAACATAAATGATTAACACTTCCATTTTTGAAGGCATTCCTAGTTCACAGCATTTTTTTACACCCGCCTAAGACTTTTGCACAGTACTGTACATCTGAGATGCCTGTCGCAACTATCTTTTTTACCACAAATGACTATGTGAAAAACAATACAGACAAACAAAGACATACATTATACATGCGTGCAAGTAAATAAGTGAAACGAAAACAGGTTTGAAATAAAGCAAATGCAAAATGTGCTCAATAAAAACAAATGTAAGCACCGCACTGCGGTGGAATGCTTCCACACAGCTGAATGTTTGGTTGACATTTGTGCAGTGAGGTATGTAATACATAAACCACAGAGCTGGAAGCGTCAAGCAAAAAGCTTGAAGTATATAGATAGATATGCATGATTCCCTAGAACAGTCTATTGGCAGACACACATTAAGTGTATGTCAGACATATCTGCAAAATGTATTGTTACACAACATCTGTACGATTTGTAAAGTTATGACAGTTATGCTATTTTAACTTTTGCCTTAACTCCATCATGCATTAATCCTTCTGCAATGCAATCAGCTATCGTAGTCTTCATTTAGTATTCTTGATGGTATGATGATGAGTGTTTTATTGTGTGCAAATGGACAGACGTTCTTTCACAAATCGTTCGTAGTGTTTCTTGTGTGCCTTGTTGCAGCATGTCTGAATGTGTGCGAGTCTCTGTGTAAGTGTGTGTGTGTGTGTGCGCGCGTGTGTGTGTGTGTACTGCAACGGCAGATGTGTCTATTCTTCTTGTAAGCCACAACAGCGGTCGGTGCTGTTACAACTCTATTGCCTCACCATCGCACCTCGCATGTCTTTGTCTCCCGCTCCTCATTTTCTTATTCTCTCCGTCCAAATTTCTCCCATTGTAAGGACACTCTTTTTTTTCTCAGTCTTTCTTCTCTGGGGCATGTGCTCATTGTGGATGCCTCTCTCTCTCTCTCTCTCTCTCTCTCTCTCTCTCTCTCTCTCTCTCTCTCTGTGATTTGGTGTTTGGTGTGGGGGCGAATGCCTGCGTATGTTTGTGCATATGTGTGTGTGTGTGTGTGTGTCTGTTTGTAAATAGGGAGGTAGCAGGCATCTGTCATTCCTCTGAGGTCTCAGTGTTAGTGAGAGAGGCGACAAGATGACAGGCCCAGACTGATCCCAGGCCAGTACGAATGAGCAACAGGGAGAGCAGATGCAGACAGACAGAGACAGAGACCGAGTAGAAAGCTGTGGCTTTGTCCTCTCCTCCATCCATCCATCTCAGAGGACGACCCAGAGCTCAAACTAAAGATGAAGAGGAAAAAGAGACCAACTTTCACAGAGTCCTTTTCAATGGCTGACCTTTTCTTTTCTTTCTTTCTAACTCTCTCTCTCTTGCCTCATCCCTCCCTCCACTTGTTCTCTAAAATCCTCTCTTCTCCCTCTTGTCCTTCCTAGCCCTTGTCCCAGAGAGACAGAGAGTATCTGAAGAGACGCCTCTCAAAAACGTTTTGTCTCCCAAATTCACCACAGACACACACTCACAGAGACAGACAAGACACACACACACACACACACACACACACACAAAATCATCTCTTCAGCTCTTTTTCCGTGCTGAAGGAGTGTTTTACACAAAGCCATTCACCCCCCACTCCCCATCGGGGGTGCTGAGGGTTTATGGGGGAACATCTTCATTAGGGCGCCCACGGCTATGAAAATGGGAGTCCTCCTCCGAAGCACTTCACAGGCCATTGGTTCGACCTGCCTTTCAGCACCTGTAAAAGGTCAGCCCCTACATCAGGTTCCAATTTCTAGCCATCTGTTAACTGTATTTCACTCTCTCTTTCTTTCTCTCTCCCTTGCTTTGTCAGTGTGTCTATCTGTTGGCTGGGGCAGATATGATTGGATCCGGTATTTTTTTGCAGGCGCTAGCTCAGTGGTAGCAGAGGTAAAAGGACAGCTCCGTAACTGACAGCTCAGAACCTTTACAGATTGTAAGGCTGTCGGAGACACCGAAAGGGCACGCGAATCTCATGAGACCATCGATGTTGCTCAAAGCGCTACCACCAGTGCTTCAACACAAGGCCTTGTGGGTGAGGACTGACCATCCGTCAGCGGCATGCTAAGCTCCCAGGTGCATGCTGGGTAATGACTAGAGACTTGATCAGGCTAGTGTGGGCATGTCATATGATAGCAGGATCAACATTAGCGTCGCCTGTCTAATGGTGCCATACGTGAACTCGGCCTTGACCAGGCTAAGGCTGGAAGAAAAGTCAAATGGTGTCTGTCACGAACTGGAGGCCACGCAGTTGCGAGAGTTCATCATGTGTTCAAAAACACAACCTAAAAACACATGTGTGATCACACATGCACACTTGCAGACACTCAAACATGTTCACAGATCGCTAACACACACACACACACACACACACACACACACACACACACACACACACACACAAACCCACAAACCCACACAAACACACACACAAACCCACACACCCACGAGCACACAAACACACACACACACACACACACACACACACAGACACACACACAAACCCACACACCCACGCCCACAAACACAAACACAAACACAAACACAAACACACACACACACACACACACACACACACACACACACACACACACACACACACAGTAACGATGAAGGGACTGACATCTCATGCTGCTGCAGTTTATCATGTGTGCATGTAGTAGGCCTGGTGCCCCCACTGGGACCGGACCCCGCATTTCCATCCCTCATGACCCGGAAAGGAAAGGCATTGACCCGTCACCCCTCCGCATCAGCCTCTTGCCACAGAGGAGGAGAGGCCTGATGCATTATCATGCTGTCATAGCGCACTGGGGAGAAGAGACAGATGGAGGTGGACTGTGTGTGTGTATGGTCTGTGTGTGGCCTGTGTGTGTGTGTGTGTGTGTGTGTGTGTGTGTGTGCGCGTGTGTGTGTGTGTGTGTGTGTGTTTTATGCAAGTGTGAATGAATCTGTGTGTATGTAAGTGGGTGAGTGGTGGATTGGGCATCTGTGTACATGTTTACATGTCTGTGCTTACGAGTGTGCACACAAAAATCTATAGAGAAAGAAAAAAAAAACGGAAATAAGACATAGAACTGTGTTTGTACTCTTTAACCCCATTGGTACTGTATGTGTTTCTGAAATGAAATGAACGTATGTATTGAGACAGAGTGAACAAATAACAGTATTTATAAGACAGACAGTAAAGTGTATGGTGTGTGTGTGTGTTTGTGTGTGTGTGTGTGTGTGTGTGTGTGTGTGTGTGTGTGTGTGTGTGTGTGTGTGTGTGTGTGTGTGTGTGTGTGTGTGTGTGTGTGTGTGTGTGTGTGTGTGTGTGTGTGTGTGTGTGATGCTGCGACTCGGCGTCACCGCACCACATGACTTTTAGCCTGCTAATGGCGTCTGTTTTTAAAATGTTTGGAGCAAACTTTGCCAACAGCGACAGAGAATACTACCATGGATATGGACAATGCTTTTAACTGCGCGTGGGGTTGTACTGACGGACTGCTTTTAACATCTGAGTTTTAATCGCGAGGGAGTGAGTGCACGCACCAACTCTGTGTTTTAGAACGCTATCAAGTAAAATTCTATGGTAAAAAAGAAACAACCAGACAGTGTGTTCCACATGTAATAGCTTTATTGTTAGAGCATTTTAGTTGTCCAAAAACAAAGGTAGGAAGTATAAAACGTTTACCTTGTCTCCTGGTCGCGGGCTGCAGTGGCAAAGGGGCGCGCACCTCCACTGTCAGCCTATAATAGTAGTTGTGCTGAGCTAGGCGCGTTCGCGCACAGCGCTCGTGCGTCAGCTGTTGTGTGGTAGCGCTCAGATTTATTAAATATGCGCCATGGCAATGTCTAGTTTTAATATTATTGTTTGGTTTGCATGTCTGTTATTTCTGTGTTAGGAGAATTTGTTTTGGTTTCAGTTTATGCTTTATTTTCTGCAGTGTATGCAATTTTATGTGTTTTAACCCTGTCAGAGGTGTAGTCTTGGTATGGTCCAATTTAGACAGGGCAGAAGGAGGTGTTTAAATGGCTGTGCTTTCAGTCAGTGGGAGGCAAGCATTGGATGCACACTGTTGTGAGTGGAAGCCTTAAGTCTCAGTTAAGTGAGAGTGAAGTGAGCAAGTTTTGTATGTACATTTTGTTTGCTTAAAGTATTTGGTTTGGTTACATTTTGACCCTTGTGTCATTGTTTGTTTATTTTTGAATTTTGGCTTTTGTTTTTTTCCACTGTAAATATCTGCACGGACATTGTGGTGGCTTGCTGTAATTATAAATATAACATCCATTTT
>CM050215.1:6460000-6470000 GCA_027475355.1 Coilia nasus | reverse complement strand
ACAGTTAAAAGTGGAGTCGCTTAAGGAAATAGGAAAAAAAAGAGAGAGAGAAACAGAGAGAGAGGGAGAGAGAGAGACAAAGAACAAAGAATAAAGGGAATAAAGGCAAGGGAGGACAGGGGGTATATCCCTTGTGGAAAGCCCTTGGGTGAAAGACAGCAGCAGTGGTGCAGTCCGCCTTTAGCCTGGCTGTCGCACCAAGCTCGTAGACAGAAAATTCTCAGAGGCGGGCTCAACAGATGTCTATCAAATGCCTTTGTATATTACCTGACAGAGCTACAACCAATCAGACCACTGATTCCAATGACATAGGCGTTGCGTTGGTTTTGTATTGGTGCACGATTTCTTGGGCAAAGGAACAGCCAAGAATAGGCATGTCGGCCAAACTGACTTGAATGTGAAAACCTATGCAGTGTCACAGGTAGTATGGCCGGGCCCAGGCTAGCCCACATTAGTACATGGACCAGGATGGAGGAGGCACAGTGAGGATTGGAGTTCCCCCCTAAGTGTGTGTGTTTAAAGGCAGGCCATCAGTCTGCCCTACTGACTACAGCATATTGAAGAGGTATGTATTGTGCTTCACAAGGTGACCGGCCCAGCATCCCACTTTGAACCAACTGTGTATAGATGGGAAAACAATTATCCTCTGTGAGGCTGAGACAAAAAGGCTGGTCTCTACATTTGCATGACAAATACTTTCATTAAGTAATTGCCTTGGTCACTGCAAATGGAAGGTGTTCCAGTGAAATATTCATTCTGGCATTGTGCATACAGCGCTTTCACTGGCCAGGAATGAGTCATCTTTTCTGGAAGATGTGCTGGTAAAAAAAAATCCTGGTAAGCTCACAGTCTAAACAGCTCACGATAAATTGATGAATTGTTACATAGCTGATTATTTTCAGGTTGGTCAGCTGATTGGACAGTCTGCTGATCAGCTACAGTACAATGGTGAGAGTTGTACTCTGAGAGGTAGCCATGGAGATCCCTGAAAGGCTCTCAAAGACTAGAAGGTCAACCTGAGAGGAGCTTGTGCAGACCTTCAGATAGTATGATTTAGTCATACATGTGTGTATGTGTATGTGTGTGTGTGTGTGTGTGTGTGTGTGTGTGTGTGTGTGTGTATGTGTGTCTTGCACATGTAGTGGACCACTGGGTTGTACATGCATGTGCTTGTACTGTGCAAGCACTGTTTGAACAGTGTGCACTCACCCACCCACCCACCCACACACACTCACACACACACACACACACACACACACACACACACACACACACACACACTCTTCCACGTGTGTTATCAAAGTGTGACCTTGATGGGGAATGCTGCCACAAGTCGCCTCCAATTACAGCCACATAATGACTGCCCAACCCCGACAGACCCCCTGAACGCTGCCCAGCAGAGAGGCTCCTGGCTGGGTCAGGGAGGAGGTGTTACCTGCTTGCTCTGCAGGGCTCTCTGGAAGATGCGGAGGAAGGAGGCCAGACTGAAGCGGTACATGTTGTTGATCTTCGACAGGTCCGTGATGACAAAGTACATCTTACTGGCACTCTCTGCCAACGGCAGATAGGCATCCCGCTCCTGCATGGGAGAAAGGGAGGGAGGGAGGGAAGGAGGGGGAGGAAGAAGGGAGAGAGAGGAGAGAGGAAAAGAAAAGGAGAGAGGGGGTGTGGGTAGGCGTGTGAGAGGGGAGAATGTCAGGAAGTTAAGGGATGATGTCACACTGCCCCCTTGAGGACTCCATTAGCACAGTCAATAAACATTACATGAATCTCTCTCTTTCTTTCTCTCTCTCTCACACACACACACACACACACACATATACCGACACATACACACAGAAACAACCTAGGCAGAAACAACATGTGCCACAGACAAAGGATTTAATCACATTATCCAGGCGCAAATGCAAAACAAAATCGAGCGCGGATAGTGAGCGAGCGAGGGCACGCTCAAAGCGCCACAGCTGAGTGAGCAGGCAGCGTGGGCAAAGCCTCAGACTGGCAGCAGCAAATGAAGGCAGGAAATAAGAGGTGAAAAAAAAACTGCCCTATGACTGATCTGCATGTCTCTGTGTGCGTGTGTGTGTGTGTGGATTTGTGTGTATGTGGTGTGTGTGTGAGGAACAACTGTGTGTGTGTGTGTGTGTGTGTGTGTGTGTGTGTGTGTGTGTGTGTGAGGATCAGCTGTGTGTGGGTGTGTGTGTGTGTGTGTGTGTGTGCGTGTGTGTGGTGTGTGTGTGTGTCCATGTGTGTGTGAGTGAGTGAGGGGTGTGCTGATAAGGGCTGCACGCAGTGTTATCTGATGTGGACGCAGGGGCGTGAGATAAGGGGGCTAACATTTCCTCTCCCCTCAGTGCCCAGCCATCTGACTGCCACGCTGGTGTCTGTAGCGCACACTAAAAGGCCTCGCACACACAGGGCTCTTTTTCACGATCATATGCGCATTGTCTAAACTCTGTCGCGCAAGTTGCTTTGGGGGCGTTCCCGACACAATTTGGTATTACGATGGCGGGAGAAGCGAACACTGCGCCAGGCGTATGGTTTTAAAACGGATGGTACTAAGTTACCTAATTTTTACCGCGTTTTGTTCATGGCCTATTGCTATTACGATGGTGCGTTTTCCATCAGGAGTGTTTTTCTTTGAAGACCGATCTGCTCGTGCATGAGCAGTTAATGTTCAGGAATGGAAGAAAACCACCAAAACCCTCATGCATTCGTTATTTTGACTTTTTATTTAGGTCTTTTATTTAGGTATGTTTTTTTGGTTATGAACAATGTGTATATTTTTATTAAAAAACAGATTGCTCAATAAATGTGCATTATTGCAAAATATTTATCAGTGTTTATGTCTTTGCACTTAGTAAATAATCAGATTAGGCTACTCAGAACAGCTAAGTCGTATACAATTGGACATCTTTTTGGAGCTTGAAGACGTTTTAAGCATTGTTGTTGGTATGTGTCAATAACCATGCCTTTAGTGGATAGCCATCGTCCCCTAACAGCAACTCATCAGGAGGGGGATCCCTCTCATTATATCCCAAAGCGTTGTGCGCCCATAAAATAGCTTTTCAGCAATGCACAACTGACGACAGACCAGGGTTTTCTTGGTCACTGGTGGATTTAATTTTTGCGTCCTGTGTGTGTGTGTGTGTGTGTGTGTGTGTGTGTGTGAATGTGTTCTGTGTAGTTAATGTTTTCTGTGTGCACACTGTGTGACTTTGTGTGTCATATATCTGTGTATATATTTTTGTTAACATACATGAAAATGTCAGACTGCAACAGTGTGTGGTGTATGTGTGTGTGTGTGTGTGTGTGTGTGTGTGTGTGTGTGTGTGTGTGTGTTTTATGTTTGCGTGTGCATGTAATGTCAAGCAGTATGTGAAGTGAAAGTAGAGTGTGTGTTGCCAGTGCAGCCCATCTAACATGCCTGTGCCTACAGCCAGAGGCTGGAGAGGGGAGGAAGGAGAGGAGAGGGAGGGGGAGAGACAGGGTGCGTCACATCACCATGGCAACTGTCAATCAACTTTGTCAGTGAGAGTGGTGTGTCTGTTTCTCTTCTCACCTCAAAATAACACCCTAGATGCGAATTGGTGTGTGTGTCTATGTGTGTGTTTGTGTGTGTTTGTGTGTGTGTGTGTGTGAGTGAGAAAAACGCACGTGCTGGCTTTGATATAAATGCCGCAGGGGCACTGACACGGTGTGTGTGAGTGTGAGTGTGTGTGTGTGTGTGTGTGTGTGTGTGTGTGTGTGTGTGTGTGTGTGTGTGTGTGTGAGTGAGTGAGGAAAAGAGTATACAAGAGGCTGCTTTTATTGCGTGGAATCGTCCATGCATGTAGCTATTCATCTTTCCCCCAAAAGTATTCATTTGGGCAGATCACTCCCAGGTTCCTATTCTCCTCAGAGCGCCTCTCTCGCCTTCTCAGCCTCCGTCTCCGTCCTCGACTCCCCGTCAGCACTTTGAATGCTTCCACACAAACACAGCACCTTGACACCGACAACAGAGTGGTGCTTTAATCGCTCAATCAGTCACAGACACACACACACACACACACACACACACACACACACACACACACACACACACACACACACACACACACACACACACACACACAGGTGCTGCTATCCTGCACACACCGTGGCAATAAATCGTGATATCACCTCCATACCCTTTGAAGCGCATTTGAAAGGAAATTTGAATATTATGCGAAGGCTGCCCTTGCTTTGCTTTAAGCCCGTCAGATAAAGGGAATAAGAAAGGGATAGAAGAGGATGAAAGGAAGGAGAGCTGGAGCTCTGAACGCAGACCAGTGGAGAGATGGACAGAGACATGAGAGGGCCTGGTGTCAGAGGGTCCCCATGGAGACAGTGGTGGTCACGGCAGAGGTCACGCCGCACACATGCCCCCTCTGAGCGACACGCCAGTGTGACCTCATGGTTTACAAATAGCTCCCCTAACACTCAGCACAGCGCCTCAGAGACACTGCAGATGATGAAAGTGAAAAGTGTGAGAGAGAGAGAGAGAGAGAGAAGAGAAGAGAAGAGAAGAGACAAGGTGAGATGAGAGAGAGAGAGATGGGGTGGAAGAGTGGGAGAGAGAGATCAACTCACTGAGAGAAAGAGAGAGAGAGAGAGAGAGAGAGAGAGAGAGAGATGGGGTGGAAGAGTGGGAGAGAGAAATAAACTCACTGAGAGAAAGAGAGAGAGAGAGAGAGAGATGGAGTGAGTAAGTTAAAGACAAAGAGAAACAAAGAGAAAGAGGGACAGTGAAACAGATAGAAAGAAGGAGAGAGCAGAGAAAGAGAAAGAGAGAGAGAGAGAGAGAGCATGGGGAGCATGATTTACGAGCTCATATTTAACAGCAGAGTCTTTATATCACAGTCCAACAGCAGAGCTGAGATAAGTCAACACAGTGACAGATAAGGGGAAAAAGAAGAGGGTGGGAGAAGTCAGCCGCATGAAAAAGAGTGATGTAGTTAAAAGTGACTTCGCCAGAACTTCAAAATAATCTTAAACACTTCATTACCCATGAGCCTGTGGGGCTTGGAGCAGGAACGGATAGGAAGAGGCATAAGTCAAAATTGAAAAGTAAAATTTTTTGGTTTCAGGGAGCGAGTCGCATTTAAAACTCATTCATCAGTAAAAAACCCTAGTCAAGGGAAATTAGGTCTAGTGGTCATATCAGCAAAACACACTTTAATGGAATAGGACAGGCTTCTAGACTTGGAAGACAAGCTAAGCTCCATCTCTCTTTCTCTCTCTCTCGCTCTTTCTCTCTCTCTTTTCTCCCTCTATACTCACACCATTTATTTTTCTGTTCTCTCACCAATAGCTTGCCACTTATTCTCTTCTCCCTCTAACCTCTCTCCTCCCCTGCCATTACGCCCACCACTCCTTTTCCACCAATCAAGCCAGACCCCCACCAACCCCACACCCAGTCCCTTATTAACCCCACACCCAGTCCCCCACCAACCCCACACCCAGTCCCCCCACCAACCCCACCAAGCCCCTAGCAACCCCACACCCAGTCCCCGAGCAACCCTACACCCAGTCCCCCACCAACCCCACACCCAGTGTCCCACCAACCCCACCAACCCCACACCCAGTGTCCGACCAACCCCACATCCAGTCCCCCACCAACCCCACCAAGCCCCTAGCAACCCCACACCCAGTCCCCGAGCAACCCTACACCCAGTCCCCCACCAACCCCACACCCAGTGTCCCACCAACCCCACCAACCCCACACCCAGTGTCCGACCAACCCCACATCCAGTCCCCCACCAACCCCACCAACCCCCTAGCAACCCCACACCCAGTCCCCGAGCAACCCTACACCCAGTCCCCCACCAACCCCACACCCAGTCCCCCACCAACCCCACACCTAGTCCCTTATTAACCCCACACCCAGTCCCCCACCAACCCCAACAACCCCACACCCAGTGTCCCACCAACCCCACACCCAGGCCCCCACCAACCCCACACCCAGGCCTCCACCAACCCCACACCCAGTCCCCCACCAACCCCAACAACCCCACACCCAGTCCCTTAGCAACCCCACACCCAGTGCCCCAACAACCCCACATCCAGTCCCTCATCAACCCCACAACCAGCCCCCACCAACCCCACACCCAGTCCCCCACCAACCCCACACACAGTCCCCCACCAACCCTACACCCAGTGTCCCACCAACCCCACACCCAGGCCCCCACCAACCCCACACCCAGCTCCCGTGTCAGACCTGGTCTAGAGAAGCCTGCAGCCGGTGGGATTCGCTCAGGGACTCCTGAATCAGTGCACTGCTGGCTTTGGTCTGGTTCAGAGAGTCAATCAGGTCCTTATTCTCCAGAATGTTCCCCTGAGCTGTAGCCAATGTCTGAGAGACAGAGAGAGAGAGAGAGAGGGAGAGGGAGAGAGAGAGAGAGAGAGAGAGAGAGAGAGAGAGAGAGAGAGAGAGAGAGAGAGAGAGAGAGAAGAGTAGGAGAAAACAAGAACGAGAGAGGGAGGTTGAGACAGGGTAAGGGAAAGGAGAGAAAGAAAACATTAGCATCTGGAATTGTGTAAGGAGATGCCTGAATAAATTACATTTCAGTAAGTCACTGTGCAACATCGATTATCATAATCAGCTATAAAGTGCAATTCATTCCTTCAAACCTCTGGGGTTTGGTTTGGACAATCATGAGTAAGTGGAATAAGTGAGAATATATCTAATACCGTACAAAATCTGCCGTCCTTGACTGCAGAAGACTTGAGAGCATTGGCACAGCTGTCAATAGCCAGGCAGTTGGGAATGCTACTCTCCACACCAACTGCATTCCAACTGCCTTCGATAATGTCTATAAATAAGTGCTGTCAGGATGCTTGGCCTGATGTGGAGCTATCACTCCTTGATCAACAGCAGCAGAGCCATCATCCATCCTCCTACCGGGTTTAGCAGCCATACCTCCAGCAGAGACTCCTCTAGCTGGGCCAGCTGGATCTTCATGTCCTCCTCCTGCTGCAGTAGACGGGTCTTCTGGGTCTCCAGCTCAGGCTTCTCCTGCTGGATGGTGAGGGCCAGCAGCTACAGAGAGGAGGGAACAAATTAGAGGAACCAATGAGAATGCAGAGAAGGTTAAATATGACCAATGAGGAGCAGTTAATGGGTAGCAAGTGTAATGAGTGAGAACATGAAGATGATTACTAGAGATTGGGAATGTAATAAATAAAAACCTGAATTAGGTGATATCTCTGACTTTCTCTAAAAATATCAAATCCAAATTATTTTCAAAAACATACCAGCATTACTAAATGCCACAGATTCTTACAGACACAGAAGTTAGAAGGCTAACGAATAAAAAAAAGAATCATTAGTGTTGTTTTCTGCCTTCTTCCTGTTTTTTCCTGTACTAATTTATGTATTTATTAATGCTTGCAGTGTTGTTTATTTCATCTGAGGGCAAAAAGAAGTGAAACTTCAAAAAGCAAAAGCGGCAAAAAAAAACAGGCTTCAGCAACCAAGGTCATTAATGAATGAAAAAAAAAAAAAGAACTACTTAAAAAAAAAAAAGCCCAGGCGCTACCGGCACAAAAACACAGAGAGCGGCCTTTTGAAGAGCACATAAAGCCGAGGAATTTGTGTTTGGGGGCATTTTGAGAGAAAGAAAAAAACAAGTAACAAGAAACAAACATCAAGAAATAGAAAAAAAGGAAATGTTTTTTCCATGATAAACATGCTTTCCCTTCATGAAGACTCTCTGCTGCAGGTGCACTGCGGTGAAGCCGGTGAGGGGGGTGGGAAGCGGAAGTTGAAAGGCCAGACTTTTGAATCTGCACAGAACTGCGTGAAAAGCATGCAATCAAGGACTTGAGGGAGGAGAGAGAGAGAGAGAGAGAGGGGGAGAGAGAGAGAGAGAGAGAGAGAGAGAGAGAGAGAGAGAGAGAGAGAACAAGAGAAAGAGAGACAGAGACACAGAGACAGACTTGAGAGAATGAGGGAGGAAGAAGGTAAAAGTAAAGAGAAAAGGAGAGAGAGGATGGGTTGGTCAAAGATGTCAAAGATGGGTTGACACAAGGAGGAGGGTGGGAGAGGGTGATGGGAGCGGAGCAGAGCTGAGGTGGATGCCAAGAGAGAGTGAGAGTGACAGAGGGTAACAATGCCTGGGGACAGACGAGGGGGAGGGTACGTGGGCGGGGGGAGGCAGAGGTCTGTATCGGGTTAGGAGCAAAGCAATGGCTTCTCTGCCACACGCAAGGCTCTACACTGCCTTTCACCTCTCTGGTAAGCCAAGGACGATGCACTACAAACCTTAGAGATGGGCACAGTTAAACAGTTTTCAATGTTTAAATCTAAATTAATGACTAATGTAATCCCTGAGTCTCTGAATGAGCAAAAAAAATGTAACATGACAGAAGAACTACTGCATGTCTACCAGTGAAGCACCGGTCCACTATACATACACCTACATAACTGCAATTCAAACCACTACTATTAAACAGGCCCAATATGACGCCCACTAACATACCCAGTCTGTTGTTTATTTTGTATACACAAATAGTTCAATTAGTGCATGCTGTGAAAAAAAAGTTTTCAAAATGTAATTCATTTTGCTTTTCTATGCTGTATACTTCCATGTTAAATAAAAATGCTGTTTTTGTTGGACTCATAACCGTTTCTTCTCATCTGAGATGGTTACATGGTTAGCTGTGAAAAATTCAAGTGTGATTCCAAAATTATCCCTAATAAGCCGACTCATTGGGAATGAGTGTGCAAATGGACCACACTGCAGCAGACAGACTGTGTGTGTGTGTGTGTGTGTGTGTGTGTGTGTGCGTGCGTGTGTGTGTGTGTGTGTATGTGTGTGTGCATGTGTCTCACTTCAACTGTGTGCCGAGAGAGCGTGTCTGGGGAGTGTGTGGGTGCGATGCTGTGTGTGGATTGTGTTTTATGTGACTGCAGCTGAGCCAGAGGCAGGGCATAGTGCCGTTATGGATCACCATGTTATTTCACTATAATTGCTGTATTACACACTAATGCAAGAACAAATGTGTTTAAATGGCTGCGTTACTGGGTTCCATCAGTAATACATTTCATTTCAATTATTTAGCGAGCTTTCCCCATTTATAGTCTAGTGAGAGCACTTTATTAGTAATGAGAACTAAGTTAAGAAAATTAGACATGATGGGGCCTGTGGTCTTGTGGCTTGTGGGGGAAAAAGAGAAGCTCCACCTACTAACTATAGTGGCCCATACCTATCCCACGATGCACCTGTAACCGGCCCGGGGACACGTGATTGGCCGTCTCCTTACCTGGCCGCGCAGTCCGGCCCTGGTGGTGGTGAAGTTGACCTCGGTGACGATGGAGGCGGCGTCGGGCGGGATGAAGGGGCTGGGGTTGCGCGTGGCCAGGAAGAGGCGGAAGTCCTCGTTATAGTCGATCACCTTCTCCCCGATCTGGACCACGTAACGGGGGCCTGCGGGTTGGAGGGGAGTAGAGGAGACAGCCATTACCGGTGCCCCAGACGGCGTGCCCCGAGTTGTCAAGATGAATGCCATTTCTGTTTTGGTTGGCAGGGGCCAATAAATGCCTTTGGTTGCCGGGGCAATAAAATGTGGAATTATTTTAATGGAGGCATGGCAATGAAGATCGAGCTGTTGTAGCTCTTCAGTGTAGGCACCGCAGGAAATGCTCATCTGTTTCTGCTTTTCCCAATGGATAGAGAACGACAGGGAGTGATAACATTGAAAGAGAATGAGAGAGTGAGCAAGTGTTTGTGTGTGTGTGTGTGAGACACAGACAGAGAGAGGGAGGGATTATAAGGAACAGAGAGAGAGCGAGAGAGAGAGTGAGGGAGAGAGTGAGAGAGAGAGAGAGAGAGAGAAAGAGAGAGAGAGAGAGAGAGAGAGAGAGAGAGAGAGAGAGAGAGAGAGAGAAGAGAGAGAGAGAGAGAGAGAAGGAGAAAGAGAGAGAGAAAACACAGGGCCCTGGTCTCTCTGGGGAGCTATGTCTGTCCACGGCTGTGCC
>CM050215.1:6450000-6455000 GCA_027475355.1 Coilia nasus | reverse complement strand
GAAGAAGGATGAAGGAAAAAAGGAGGAAGAGGAGGAGGAGGAGAAGGAAGGGTGGTGTGGAGGAAGAGGAGAGGAGAGGAGAGAAAGAGACAGGAAAAGAGAGAGAGAAAGAGAGAGAGAGGGGAAAAACGGTAAAAAATGTATAGGCAAGCAGAAATGATGCATGAGGTGGGATGCTGAATGGAGACTGGGAGAGATAAGTATGAATGAACGGGGGTGGCGCAGACGGAAATGGATTTAAAGCGGCTTTGGTTAAGATGAGTCACGGGGGCCGTCAGCCGCCGAAAAAGCCGTCAGCGGTGCGGAAATTAGGCAAGAGCGACTGATGGATGTCATTCAACGGTGAAAGAGGAAAAAGTTGGAGGGGTAAAAAAAAGGAATCACAATGTCCAGTGTTATTAGGCGAAGAACAGTAGGCGAGAGACAGAGAAGGAGGAGTTGATCCAAAGACTTAAAAAAAATCCAGGATTTGGAAAACTTACAACAGCAGTAATTAACTGACTATAACAAAAATTTAAAGAGTGTAGTTAGACAGCGATGCGCGATAACAATGATTTGAATTAAAGGTCTCATTGCATCGTCTTTTCATTTATTTTGCGGTGGTGTTTAGTGTTAATGAATGCCCTGTGAGCCGGTTTTGGTGAAAGAAAAATGCTTAAGTGCTCCTGTTACAGGCTGTTCTAGTTTGGCGGAGGAGATGAAGCAGGGATTATGACAGGTTTTCGGCTATGCTAGCTACAGGCTACAATCATTCAAAGCTAATTCAGTCATAGCACAGCAAATAAAAGATTTGAACATTCTAAACAAACAAACCTACTGTGGTTATTTATATTTTGCTAAGCACATGCGTGCTCCAACGAGACTCCTCCGGTAATCACAACTGTAGCATTGCTTTTTCTATTTAATAAACTTACATCACTTTGTTGGCCTTTTCCTTATTTACTCCTTTTTCTGCCTATTTTCTTTCATTGACTAATGGAGGCAATCGGGGTAGAACAACATTTTCACGTGTAGCATGCATATGCAACTCGGAGTGACCTATCATATTTCCAAAAGAGCAAGTACAAATGGAATGAGATCTTTACAATCCACAGGCTGATAGGAAAGAAGGGTATTTGGACAGACAGACAGATGGTAAGAGATGACTATCAAGATAAGAGACCATGATTGATGGATGAATTAATTTGTGCATGGACATTTGGTTGACCTGGTGACAATCAGAACGTATGGAACAGCTGGACAGAGAGATGGGCAAGACATGGGTCAAATGGGGGGGCAGGCAGAGCGGAGTCTCACCCTGAGCGATGAGGTCACGGCGCAGGAGAGGGTACAGCACAGGCTCCACTCCATCCACCTCCTGGATGATCAAGGTCTTCCCAAAGCGCACCGCCAGCTCCAGAGATGTCATGAAGTTAGAGTCCTGAGAGAGAAAGAGAGAGAGAGAGAGAGAGAGAGAGAGAGAGAGAAGAGAAGAGAGAGAGAGACAGAGACAGAGAGACAGAGAACAAGAGAAAGAGAAAGAGAGACACAGATGGAGAGAATGAGTAGAGAGAGAGAGAGAAAAGGTACACAAAAGAGAGGGAGAAAGGGAAGGAGAGACAAAGAAACACAGATTTAAAAATAAATACAAAGACTGCATTCAGACCGGCAGGTAGCTCCCTTTTCACTGGGCTTCACAGGGTATTCAGCCATATTAAGTAAGATTTCCTTCCAATTTCCTGTCCAGGTAACTTGCATTTTATACCCTTTGCAGTGAACCGGAAGCAGAGAATACAGCACAGGGACCTTTGTGACTGGAATATATCCAGGAACAGTGTTAACATGTTAACCTAGGGATGCAGCATTACTGTGGTAGCTGGTGCTGGGTGACATCATGTATTGTATGATAAGAGTCTCATAAATGTTTTTGTAAAAGCAATAATGTCAGACTCTAATGGGTTAATGTGTACAATAAGGATATAATAACAGACTGTCATGGGTGTTTATGTGTGTGTTTAAGGCATAATTACAGACTGTGATTACTGTGTGCTCTAACACTGGTGGGTGTGTGCTGACAGCTGTGTGTCCCACTGTGTGGTAGGGGGCAATGGTGTATATTTGTATATTGGTATATAATATTATGGTGCTGGCATGGGAGCATTGAGTGCCTGAGGGTGGTAATGGACAAAGAAATGTGTCATGGCTGGGAGGTCTGAGAGTGGGTGGGTGAATACTCAAAGGTTACAATCACACACCCACCTAATCAAGTGTATGTGAATTTGTGTGTATGTGCAGGTATTCTGTGAGAAGTCGTCTACAATCATTATAATGGCGTGACAGTAAAATAGTGTGTGTGTGTGTGTATAATGTAGTCTATGTGTGTGAGTGGGTGGGGTGGATGGGGGGTTCATGTGTCTCAGTGTGTGTAGTGTGTGTCTTTGTCAGAGTGTATATGTCAGTTTGTTAGAGTGTATATGTGTGTGTGTGTGTGTGTGTGTGTGTGTGTGTGTGTGTGTGTGTGTGTGTGTGTGTGTGTGTGTGTGTGTAAGAATGTGTCGGAGTGTGTGTGTGTGTGTGTGTGTGTGTATGTGTGTGTGTGTCAGAGTGTGTCTGTGTGTCTTTGTGTCGGAGTGAGTGTGTGTGTGTGTGTGTGTGTATGTGTGTGTGTGTCAGAGTGTGTCTGTGTGTCTTTGTGTCGGAGTGAGTGTGTGTGTGTGTGTGTGTTTGTGTGTGTGTGTGTGTAAGAATGTGTCTGTGTGTCGGAGTGTGTGTGTGTGTGTGTGTGTGTCTGTGTGTCGGAGTGTGTGTGTGTGTGTGTGTGTATGTGTGTGTGTGTCGAAGTGTGTGTGTGTGTGTGTGTGTGTGTGTGTGTGTGTGTGTGTGTGTGTGTGTGTATGTGTGTGTGTGTGTGTCGAAGTGTGCTTGTGCTTCCAACTGTGAGATGCCTGTATGATTAGCAGTCTGTCACTCACCTGCTGGTTGATGACCTCCAGGCGGTGCTGTTTGAGGTGAGTGCGGAGCCACTCGGTGGCGCGGGACGACGGGTCTATGAGGAAGGGGCAGGCGCAGCTCTGGAAGCACAGCAAGGAGAACAACAACAACAACAACAACAACATAAACACAGGAGGTGACAGGAACTAATGCGGCCAGGGGCCACTCCACCGGCTATTTAGTACAAACTTAAAAACTAATGGCTCAGAACTCAACATCAGCTCGACAACAAATAAGACCACAACTCAAACATGACTTCAAAGGGCATTCCTTAGCTCAGGACACACAGGAGGCAAATCCATTACATTGATTTACACTTAACATAACAGACACTTTTTATCCAAAGTGATTTACAATTGATGAAAACAAAATCAAGCTACAAATCTAACCGTGGATGTAGTCTGACATTTTTTAAAAGTGAATCAATTTAAGGTGTGTTGAAAGCTGACTGCAAAGGCTATTCATAAAAGCAAGCATCGAAGTGTTAAACATGAACCAGGCCAGACTCTCTCCTGTCTGGTCTAGTCACTTCAATTACAGTCAACACCGACCTGCTATAACCTTCATTTCAGTCTGTACTGCACCCCTAAAACTGCACAGACTGAAACACGAATCTCCTCAGGCACAACACACCATGGCCCAACCTGCTTGGTCAATCCACTGGGCTCCAGAAAGTGAAGAGGAGTCTTTGAGAAATGCTCAACACGGCACAAGGCAAGGCAATTTCAGTTTATATATATATATATATATTGCACTGTAAAAAACCATTAGTATTTTTTATCAGTTCAGCAACTTATAAAATCGTTGGTTAATTCATATTTGAAACACATTGCTTCAGCACGCCTGCCGCTACGCTACACTTGTTAAGCAGCTGTGTGAGAGCGTTTTCCGAGGGGCTGCCACAGCCGTGTGTGGGGTCTGAGTGGCCTCGTCACTGCCTTCGCTCTCCCAAAGCTTTTTTTTTTTTTTACTGGCGCTCCATAAAAGCGTTGTAACGGCACTGTAACTTTCATTATCGCACGGGGTGCACGGCGGCAGCTGGAAAAGGTGCAAATATAAGGACGAGAAGAGACGAGACGAGACAGACAGGGAGGCGAGGCGAGGCAAGGTGAGACGAGACCCGCCGCCATATTGCACGGATTGCCGCTGTCAGCCACAGATGATTTGTGGCTGTCTGTTAAAGCCTCCCACTTTATGTATTGTATTTATTTTTTTATTTTTTCTTGCCTGCACCCATAAAAGCAAGGCTAGGACCCATTGTTCAGGCAAAGAGCTCATAGAAAATGTATCAAGCGTTCTCATCCAGAGGTCAACCATGACGGTATTTGAAAAAAAAAAAAAAATAGATAAGCGTTGTTTTTAAAACAATGGCAAAGCCTTCCAAAGTTGCAAGACAACAACTTCAAGCTTAAAAGCCCCAGAAACTGTACATTTCTCTAAACTACCCTCCTGCCAGTCTACCAGTATACCACAGACAGGTGTAGTTGACAAAAAGCAAAACAGCTTGCAGACATGTGGTCACATAAGAGAATGGCTTGTCAAAAAGGGAGTGTGGCATCTTGATTGTGGGCACTTCTGCAGTCATTTCTGCAAAGAAAGGCAGTGGTTGGTTGGGGGTGGTGGGTGATTCACAGGGGGATGGAAGGTTACATGGGCACAGCTGGGGGGGGGGGGGGGGTCAGCCATGGCAGCTTCTGACATCTTGAGGGGGCCGGCGGCCACTTTAAGCCATTAAGTGTTCTCTCCACGACTGGCTCGCCAAGCGATAAAACCATGGCACAGCAGCCCTTCGCATTAGCCACTTTTCCCGCCAACATTTCAATAATCATTATTATTTGAATCTGCTCTCTTTCATTCCCCCATGGGAGATTTTTTTTTTTTTTTTTCGATTTCCCTTCCAGCCACCATAAAAAGCTCGGAGATTGTGCGTTTCACATGTTTCGTGGGTGACAACAGGCAGGATGGAGCCCAGGCGACACTCAAAAGCTCTAAAAACCCCTTAGTTTCACTCCGTCGTCATAGGAACACAA
>CM050215.1:6437500-6445000 GCA_027475355.1 Coilia nasus | reverse complement strand
ACATCGAATAGGTCAGCAGTAAGAACAGATAACCCACAGCCACTTTGGCCTTACAATCACATACAGCCTACTTCTATAGATGAGGAAGACAATTTAGATAAAAGCAGATGCGCTGTGATGCAACTGGGTGCCCGAGAATACATGAATATATGTATGAGTGTGTGTGTGATGTGTTTCAGAAACCACTACCACACACACGCACACACACACACACACACACACACACACACACACACACACACACACACACACACACACACACACACACACACACTTCAATTACATTGTTGGGCCAGCTGTGGCATGTATTTATGCAGCACATACAAAAACATAAATGCACAATGAGACAAAAACATTTGCTTGCACTCTGCCTCGTGCAGTCCACTCGGGCCCACTTATAGCTTGGCGCAGATGCTTAGCCACAACAAACGGCCGTGTAATTGCACCGCACTGGGCATGGGCAGTGTTCACACGCTCTCACACAGCCACTTAAAAAACACACAGGAACAGTGACGCCAATCACACTCTCACAATACACACAGGAGGTAAATTACCAACAGAGAGGTTGGTTACTCATAAAACAAACAAATAAACAAACACACACACAAATACACACATACACAAACACACACTATAACACACACACATATACACACACAAACTAATACATAGGCCTTTTGTTTTTTTGCCAATACAGAACATTGTGGAATGACTGTATGTGCACAAAAACAAATGAATAATCAAACCAAGAACACAAGGAGGTTGAAAGGAGTGCATCGCCAGCCCCTGAGCTCACAAGTCCCTCTGGCACACTTAGGTACACACGGAGAATAAATCTGAATCTGAATACAGTGTCAGTCAAACTTCATTTATTTGGTCCTATGGATGGTCCCATGAACTGTCACCAGATGCTATGACTGTCAATAAACTATCTGTTGAAACTCTGTGTCTTTTATGGGTTAAGGTTATAGAGGTTGGGCTTGATTAAGGCTGTAAGCCAGCACATAAAAAATGAAACTGAATTTCAACAAACCATCTGTAATGCCTCTGTGGGTGGACTATCCAAAAATAAAGAGTTACCACAGCGTCTCCACAGATGTACCTAACACACACACACACACACACACACACACACACACACACACACACACACACACACAGAGTACCACAGTCTTCTCCCGTCTGCCCGACAGCAAAACTCCTTCATTTGTTTTCCGTAACCCAGAAGAAGAAATGTCCGCTTAGCATTTGGAGAGGTGTCCAGGTGGCCCATGCCGGGCATCACGCCGCCACGCTGGCACTCTGCACCGCGGACCCGCCGACACCAGCCTGGGTGACATATGTGGCACGCTACAAAAACAAAACGCCCGCCGTCCACGGTCAATCTGGCGGCACGGCGGAGGCCAATAGGAGCGCGGCGCTCGGTCTCGCGGCCCCCGTGAAGACGTGGCACGGCCCTCGCCGAGTCGCTAATGCTGCACCCGCGGAGCCGTGCGCGCAGCGGCAATTAGCAACGTTTTAGCAGCGGGGCTGAATCAAGGTCACATTAGGAAGGAATGGTGGGTGTGTCTGTGCTTGTGTGTGTGCTTGTGCCTCTGTGTGTGTGTGTGTGTGTGTGTGTGTGTGTGTGTGTGTGTGTGTGTGTGTGTGTGTGTGTGTGTGTGTGTGCTTGTGCCTGTGTGTGTGTGTGTGTGTGTGTGTGTGCTTGTGCCTCTGTGTGTGTGTGTGTGTGTGTGTGTCTGTGTGTGTGTGTGTGTGTGTGTGTGTGTGTGTGCTTGTGCCTCTGTGTGTGTGTGTGTGTGTGTGTGTGTGTGTGTGTGTGTGTGCTTGTGCATCTGTGTGTGTGTGTGTGTGTGTGTGTGTGTGTGTGCTTGTGCCTCTGTGTATGTGTGTATGTGTGTGTGTGTGTGTGTGTGTGTGTATGTGTGTATGTGTGTGTCCCAAAGACTTTGCATACCATGTTCCTTGCTTACCTTTCAGATCCACATAAAAGCAATGACATGTGCGTGTCTGTGTGCACGTATGTGCGTGTCTGTGTGTGTTTATGGGGGTGCATGTGTTTGTGTGTGTATACAGCAAATAAGTGCAATACTATATGTGTACATCACAGTACTACACTGGAGGCCTATGCAAAGGCCCAGCATTTCAGCACCACGGACAGCGAACATGGCCTGTCAAACAGCTCCCTGATTCATGTGAAGAGGAGGTTCCACACAACTCCATTCTCCACTGCAGTAACAGGATCATCAGCAGCAGCAGCACAGCTTGACTCTACTTCACCAAGTCAATCCGAGAAGGCTCACAGCCAGAGCGACAACATTTAATGCTCAAATCTCAAATCGCATCCCCCACGTCTCTCCATTAACATTGGTGCTGGTCCAAACCCATTACGTCTTATGCCACAACAAGGGTAAACAGCCACATGTGTGTTTTCGGGTGTTTGCTTTCATTTGCATGTGTACATGTGTGTGCCCACTCTATCTGTGTACGTGTGTGTGTGTGTGTGTGTGTGTGTGTGTGTGTGTGTGTGTGTGTGTGTGTGCGCTGCAGGTAAATTGGTCCCCAGCGGCGAGCTCTGTGGTGGCGGCTGGGAGAGATTGAGAGCTTTAATTAAAGAGGAGACAGATGGAGAGGGGAGCTGCTGAAAGAGCCGAGGGCCCGTGGAGGCAGCCAGCGGCAGCAGTAGTGGCGACAGCGGCAGCATCAGCGAGCCCCTGCACGCGCACACAAGCACAAGCTCTCTCTCTCTCTCGTCTCTCTCTCTCGTCTAACCAACAAACAGCTTCACTCCCGAGTGTCTCTCATGAGCCATAAGTGGCCACATCTCTCTCTCTGTTTAACACATACTCTGCTGATTACTGAACGGCACAGCAACCTCCTTATGCCTCGCATTCAGCCAGCTACACCCTTAACCCACGGTGGCAAGATCTCTCATACCCACTGCCAAAGAATCAGCTGTGGGCCTGTCCCATTGCCACCTATGTGACTGTGAGTCTCTCCTGCTTGCACTGTCACACTATGACATGCCTCAAAGACAAACAAAGGAATTCTTGTATATGTATGAATTCACACACACACACACACACACACACACACACACACACACACACACACACACACACACACACACACACACAAATTTCAGCCCACCAGCCAATGGTCTCAATCTATGGCACTGTGTACACAGTGACTTACACACTCCCAACAAAGATGTCACACATGCTTGCTTACACACCAATGAGAGCCAGCACATCCTAAATTCTCTCCCACACACATGTGCTCCTGTCAGCCCTCTCCAACATATGCACATACAGATAAAGTGCCACACCTTCTCTTTAATAAAACCCAAGCACAACTATTTTCCCCACATCTACACCCCTAATAATAAAGCAGAACATCTTATTAAGTTATTGGCTCCAGTTACATTGTAAACGTTTTTGTAGTACTAGGCCAATAATGAAATAACCAGTCAATAATGTAATAACTAATTACGTTACTGGCAAAATGTTATTACGTTATTGCGTCAAAAATGTTATGACCTCATTGGCAGTTATTACGCTATTGGCTGTTATTATGTTTTGGTTTGCCACACCCCCTGTCCTTGCCCCACCCCAGAGCGACACACCTGTCCCCCTGTCTTTCCCCCACCCTAGACTGGTGCCCCTGTCCCCTGCCCTTGCCCCACCCCAGAGTGACACACCTGTCCCCCTGTCCTTGCCCCACCCCAGACTGGTATCCCTGTCCCCCACCCTAGACTGTTGCCCCTGTCCCCTGTCTTTCCCCCACCCCAGACTGGTGCCCCTGTCCCCTGGCTTTTCCCCACCCCAGACCGATGCTCCTCACCTGGGCGTTCCAGCGCTTGTGCTCCCCGTCCAGCTGCCGGATCAGCTTCTCCGCCGCCTCGATGGTCTCCTGGGCCTTGCTCACCTCCGCCTCCAGCTTGGCTGCCTCCGTGGTACGGCTCTGGAACCTGTGCGGGTGTGTGTGTGTGTGTACGTGTGTGTAGGTGTTTGTGTGTGTGTGTGTGTGTGTGTGTGTGTGTACGTGTGTGTAGGTGTTTGTGTGTGTGTGTGTGTGTGTGTGTGTGTACGTGTGTACGTGTTTGTGTGTGTGTGTGTGTGTGTGTGTGTACGTGTGTGTAGGTGTTTGTGTGTGTGTGTGTGTGTGTGTGTATGTACGTGTGTGTAGGTGTTTGCGTGTAGGTGTGTGTGTGTGTGTGTGTAAAGAGAGAGAGAGAGGCAGAGTGATCAGGTAGTGAAGAGGCTAGGGGGTAGGGGAGGCATTAGCGAGATCTAACTGGGCTGTCCAAAGGTGAACATAATCATGAGAAAATGAGAGATTAGCAGTATTCAGAGAAGACAGCCAACTCTGAGGAAAAACACACCTGGATGATATTTAGAGAGGTGTAGAGATAGATAGAGAGACATGTGAGATGTGTCAGGTAAGCCTAGCAGGGGAGTAATAAAGCACTTTTCATCTTTGGTCTCCATTCAGGTTGGAAGCAGAATGATCTTTCTAGTGTCTCATTCGGACTACAGATGGGAGCCACCCGCTTCTGCAAACTTGCGTAGTGCGGCTATAGCCCACGGAGGGCCGCAAAGCGAATTTAAAAGAGCCTTTCACCCTGTTATGAGTTGATGAACCACTCAAACCACTGAATTTTTTTTTGAATAAGAGAGTAAGACTCTTTGTGTTTTTTTGCTCTTCAGAAAATAAATGATCGAAATAAATAGTAAGTGAAGTGTGTATGCGTGTGTGTGTGTGTGTGAGAGAGAGAGAAAGAGAGAGAAAGAGAGAGAGAGAGAGAGAGAAGGGGGAAGAGAAAAAAAAGTATTGTAGCGCTAAAGAAGGAGGAAGAGGAGGAGAGGAGTGCGGCTTACTTCTCTTTCAGCTCGTTGACCTTCTGGCCCACCGAGTTCAGCTGCTCCTCCAGCTTGTTCTTACGGCTCTCAGTCTTACGCAGGTTTCTGAGCAACAAGAGCAGCACAAGGGCTCAGTGAGGTCAGTCATAGCCATGCCCGTAGGCATACACTTGCTTCCTGGTGGGCAGATACTGTCTGTGCACATTAAAATGACTGGGCATGCGCTTAACCAATCACAAATGCAGCATACATACTCTATCACTTTCAGTCTTGCCATTGAGCCTCTGTTTGCTAGTTGGTAACCCAAAAAATGTTGTTGTGTTACCTGACAGCCGCAGAGTACTGTAGAGGCGACAGACTGGCTAGTTGAGACCTGTAATGTTATACTGTTGAGAATGGATGTGTGGATGTAACACTAAAAGAGGGGTTCACCTGCACTCTGGCCTGGGTGCATCACAGAGTAGGACGGCAGAATGAGCAAACTCTGGGCCACTTCTACACAGAGACTGGACCCCAGGAAGAACTGGAGCACACGGAGTACTTATTTTAACTTTTTAATAGGTACAGCAGACTAACGTTTCGACGTTACCACCTTCATCAGAGATGCAGCACCTATTTAAAAAAAAGCTAAAATAAGCACTCGTGCGTTCGAGTTCTCCCTGGGATCCAGATTCTGCGTGTATGTGGATGTGGGTGTGTAAAATAAACTGATGCATTCTACAGAATGTATAGTAAACAGACCAGGGGCATATTTAACCTAAGCATAATGATGCAACACAACAACAAAGCAGTAAGCGGAAACAGAGCTCTGTGGCTGCCTGGCTGTGCCCTGTGTGAAGACGGTGTGGGGTAGAGTGCTGCTATAATTAGCTGCGGAGCAGAGGTGACTCACTCCATGAGGCCGGCCTGCTCTCTCTCCAGCGGGCCGATCTTCTCCAGGACGTGGGAGTACTGCACGTTGGCCTTGACCCAGGCAGCCAGGGGGGCGGCCGCCGCACTCGCGCGCTTGGCATTCTGTGCATCACAGACACACACACACAAACACACACACACACACACACACACACAGGAGGAGAGGAAGAGGGAGCGAGAGAGGGAGGGAGCGAGGGATGGATGGAAAGACAGAGAGAAAAAGAGAGAGAGAGAGAGAGAGGAAGAAAGAGAAACAGAGCAACGCTCAAAAACATTGCAAATAAAGAGCCTAATCAGTTGTAATGAAAGTTACATCTTCACAACAGCCCACCCTCATCTCATTACATGTAAACAAAACCACCTCTGAAGCCAAAGCTTGTTTTCAGAGCTTTTGCCAAGCGCTATACGCCTCTCTCGCTCTCTGTCTCTGTCTCTCTTTCGCTCTCTCTTTCTCTGTCTCTGCCTCTCTCTCTCTCTCACCTTAGGGTCAAACGAGGCCTTGTTCCTGTGCAGCAGCTCCTCCACGCTCTGGCGGATCTCGTGGCTGATGTTCCGCGCTTCGAACGTGGCAATGTCTTCCCGCACGCCTCGCTTTGCCAGGAAGCTACACCAACGGGGAAAAACAAAGAAGAAAAAAAGACATACATCTTCATTTAGCGAACCATGTACCAAGAGAGGGACACAGAGCCAGCGAGAGAGAGATAGACAGGAAGAGAGAGCGCGAGGGAGAGAGGGAGAGAAAGAAAGACAAAAAGAGGGAGAGAGGGGGAGAGAGAGAGCTCTCACACAGTGATACACAGGGCCTCTAGTTATTGAAACACACAAATCCCTTTTGGATGTGGGGCGCTTTTTCCTTTTACGGTAAACAGTCACAACTGCCTTTCGCTTCCCTCTCTCTCGTTCTCTCTCTATTAGCACAGGCGTTTTGGGTGCGCTGAGCACCATCCAATTAAAACCTCTGGCACAGCCCACCGCAGCTCTGTGTCAGCGTCTGGGCCCATTCAGCGCCTCATATTGTGCTCTTTACAGCGGCAACGGCTAATGAGTCACGCAATCCCTAAATGAGACCATAAAAACCCGCGCAACAGCAGGTTAGAAAACACATCTCGCACGCTTTAATCTCCCCTAAAGCCCTCAGTAAGTGCCAAATGCAAACACAAACACTTAACACACCACATCTAAAGCCACGCTCACATGTGAATACTATACATATGCGGTGTACACGTCGGCACAGACAAATACATATGCACAGATTTTTTTTTGTTTATGATCCACAACATCCACAAAAGTGCTGGATGTGGTGCTGAATCTGATTTCCTGTTTTCTGTCAACAAAGCTGACTTTAAAAACATGTCATAAACAAGTTGTAAACAAAGTGGGAACATTACTTTTAATGGGTAAATGGCAGCACTCAGGCACCTGTGGATGTCACATCTATAGGTAAAGGAGAACACTGCTCTATTGTATACAGCTACAGTAAATGCATGTGACTTGCTTGCGGACAGTTAAGATCTTTTAAGACATCAGATTAAAACAGTTAGAAACAACATTAAACATTAACATTTAAACATTAAATAAAGAGTTAAACATGATAATGCATTTCAGATTTGTTTAGACATTTGTGGGATGAAAACATCTACAAACACACAAGCAACACCCTTCATCTACACCTATAATAGAATGTGTTGCCTCATCTCATCCCACACACACACACACACACACACAC
>CM050215.1:6417500-6425000 GCA_027475355.1 Coilia nasus | reverse complement strand
GCACAGCACAGCGGCGCACCTGAGGAGAGCAGGCTGTTGACCATCTCGAGGAAGGCGGGGTGCACAAACTGGTAGTCCTCCAGCAGCAGCACCACCTGCTGGCCCTCAATGCCGGCCAGCTGCATGACCTGCGGGGGGGCAGCCACAGCAGCCATTAGGCCGGCCGGAGTGGGGACACGCTAACAGGCTAACGTACAGTACACTCCCAGACAAACAAAAGATGTTATTTCAACATTTAATTACCATCAGATTGGTTGTTACTGACATCGCTTAAAACGCCGATTCAATTGCATTTTGCTATCTGGGACCATGATTACCCCAGGAGCTAGGGTGCAACACTTACAAGCCAAGACCTCTTATGTGTGTTTTTATAGCAAGGAGATAAATGTAAAACATCACAAATGTAAAATAGGAAAGTGTTAAATGTTCTGTTTAATGCTGAGACTTAATACCCGTGGCGAGGATTAAAAGTGAAGAACCATTTTTTTTCCCCACTTTGACTTAGTAGCAAATGCTTTAATCGAAAAGAGCTCACACACCAGTGAACACAAATAAGGTTATTTCCTCACATCATCAAAAAAAAAAGAGGCACCCATAGTGACTTATAGACACTGACACATCAAATTCTGCAGTGAAGTGGAGGTAAGCTAACAGAGTGTGCTGAGGGAGAGGGAGTGGGAGTGCTGCACTGCCCTACAAAGCCAAAACACAGTAACTACATATTTTATCAAAATTGAGTTTAGACTGGACATGGACTTTATTATTGACACCTCCTTTTGTCTGGTGACTAAATCTCTTGCTTCTTCCTATTAAGAAAGTACATAAAAGCATCACCACTTTCATACCTACTGTAAAACATGTCTGAGTGGGTCAGACAACTTTAAGGGCATTTTTCTCAGTTTCAATAAGGGCTGGGTATCATCTAAGAGATGGCGATTCGATACGATTTTCGATACAGGGCTCACGATACGATACGATTTTCGATACAGTGCAATTCAATTCGATTCGATTCCGATACCGATACATATTACTTTAGAATTATTACTCAATGTCATTCACTCAACAAAACCAGACAAATATTATTTTTATGTTCAATTTATTGAACAGGAAAATAAAGTGCATTTTTTCTATGCTTTTCACTGAATATGTCACAGAAAAGGTGCCCAGTCTCACTAGGTACCTGTAGTTAACTTTGAAAACTATTTGTGCAAAAGAATACAATATGGCTAATTTACATTTGTACTGAACAAAGTACACTTACTACATTTTGGTTTAGAATCAATAGTGCATTTCTCTGTGCAGCAGCTACAGGGGGGTGTATCGATATTAATAGCCAGAGTATCGATATTGTTTTTAAAAATATCGATATATATCGTTGTATCTATTTTTCAGCACAGCAGTAGTTTCAATGTTTGCACAGTTGCCTCTGTAGGGCAGTGTGGTGGCGTGCGTTTACCGTCTTGAGGTCGGCCTTGAACTGCTTGAGGGCGTAGCTGCGGGACACTTTCGGGGTGAAGAGGGTGGCGGCGTGCATGTGGCTGACCACCGAGGTGACGGTGCGCCGACCCACCCCGCTGCGCCCCGCCAGCAGCAGCGACCCGCCGGGCCGGCTCAGGACCCGGTCCACGCGCGACATGAAGTCCAGCACCTCGTGGAACAGCAGGATGTCCAGTTCGCGGTTGTCCCGCCCGTACATCACTATGCCCTGTACAGAAACCCAATGGGGGATGGAGAAGATGATGTTTTAGAAAGAAATTACATTTATATTACTATTATATTACATTATTATATTACATGATTTCTATTCTTCTCCCACAATCACAAGGCAAAATTCTGTCATGACAACATTAACCAACATTAACATTAGCCTTAAGCAACTGCACTTTATTTATTATTTACAATAACTTATCTTAGGATTTGTCTTGTCTTGTGCACTTGCACTTTACTGTTGTTGTTGTTGTTGTCTATGTAAACGCATAGGATAGTGAGAAACGTAATTTCGATTCCTTTGTATGTCAAGTACATGTGAAGAAATTGACAAATAAAACTGACTTTGACTTTGACTTTGATTAACACTAAGCAATGTTAGATGATCGACCTCATTAAAACAACCAAAAGGTGTGAAAAAAAAAATGTCATTTTTGAAGAGTTTACATAATGGTAACCCATTTTAAGCCCTTTTGTTCCTGTTGCTATCTGACAGAAAGCAGAATTTATTTACAGAATATCTTACAAAAGAAACTCAAAGCAAATCAAACAAGCAAAACAAACAGACCTTGGCATCAACAAACAAACATGCTCCAAACTGACCTTGCGGATGACCTCCTTGAGGTCAGTGGAGTCCAGGCGTCCGAGTGGTTTGCCATGAGGGGGTAGGGACTGGCCTGGAGCCACCACAGCCCCAGCCTCATGGGCCGCCCCCCACGTCACATAGAAGGTATCTGCACATCACATGACCAACCACAGGCAGAGACTTAATACAATTTACAATAAAATACAATTTTAACAAGACCCCCCCTGCCCAAAAAATAAAAACAAGCCTCTGGAAGACTTGTTGACCACAGATGAATTTGGATCCACTCCAGCTCTGGGCCAGATAGTTACTGGAGGTATTTGTCAAGCCTCTATGAGCAACATTCAATCTGCTATCAGACGTCCTTTCCAAATGCAGTTATCTTGCTCAAGTAATTGAGTTAGAATTATGTCCCAATGGGGATTATTTGGACTCGGCTACGGTGACGTGTTTACCAGACATGTTGTCAAGGACGTCCGAGCCCCAGTCTCCCCGAATGACGGACATGAGGATGTTGTCGAAGTTGTTGAGGTCTTTGGTGCTGACGATTCGGTCCCTGAAGAGCCTTCGGGCCTCGTACGCCACGATCTCCAGCACTGTGTCTGTGGCGGTGGTGGATTTACCTTTAGGCAACAAAACACAGCAGTCACTAGTTGGTACATTCTAATAGCAGCGGGGGTGGACAAAGGTGTGTATAAATAAACAAAGAAAGAAAGAAATTTGTAAGTAAATAAAAAATGTAAAAAATAAAAATAAAAAATAAAAAATAAAATGTGACAGAGCGCCTCGAACAATAAATTGTCTCATTATGAGATGATACATACCCCCATTTCGGAAAGGTAAGCAATAAAGGAGAGAGCAGAGTGGGAGGACGTTAAAATATGATGGGCAATGTGGAAAAGTTTGTCTTTGTACACTTTTAATTAAAATTAATGATTTGATGTGATATCACAGCAGGAACATATTGTGGAGGGACCAGTTTGACAGCAGGAATGATGAGGTAGGTAAAGAAGAGGAGAAAAAAAAGAGCGGCAGTAAACAAGAGAGAGAGTGAGTGAGTGAGGGAGAGAGACAGAGAGAGAGAGAGAGAGAGGGAGAGAGACAGAGACAGAGAGAGAGAGAGAGAGAGGGAGAGGGAGAGGGAGAGAGACAGATGGTCTGTGAAGATGGAAGAAAAGCAGTGTACAGCACTCTTTTGATAAAGTCTACAGCTGGTAAGAGGTAAACTGGTGGCCCAGTTAAAGAGACTCCCTGGTTCTGCTGCGCTCCATAGAGCTCCAGGGCTAATGGGCCCCAGGACAGGTGCTTCCGGCCAGGTGTTTTAGCCCCCTAACCGCCTCACCTGCTGTCAGGTCGTAGCGGAACAGGCTCAGCACCCACTGGGTGAGAATACACGGCGTGAACAGGTAATGGCTGTAGTCGTCCACAGTGAATTTGGCCTTGACCTGCCAACACAAGCAGGGAGGAACAAGAACTAGGCTTAGAACCCCACATTGGAATATATTCAGCCACTAATTCCCACCCTGCAATATGCATACACTCATTCTTCATCTCTCTCACACATACATAAAAGATACAAGTACTCACACACACTGACACAAACAAATACACACACACACACACACACACACACACACACACACAAACAAATACACACAACCACACAAAAAAGCGCACTGCATTTTATTTCTCGACATCACACCTATCAGACATCATGCGATATACTCCTAAGGTACTGTAGTCCCCCCTCTCGTGTTTTGAGGCTAAAAGATAATAGTGTCTCCATCAGAGACAGATAACTAGCTGTCACTCCTAATCCACCTATTTATCAGAGAGGGTGCAAACAGCTCAAGGCTAGAGGTGGCACACTGATAAAGGTATTGGTGTCTAAAGGCGTAAATACGAATAAGCACGAAAAAAAAAAAACACAGACGGATTATAAATCATGTAAATGGTGAAGGTACCCTCACTGATGGGTTGTGGGTAGCCATGCAGAGCAAAGCCTTCCAGCATAAGAGCACTTTTATCAGGAAGATGTGCGTTTTTTCAAGTTCTTTTTAGTTAGATACCGCCATGCAGACGCCATCATCATTATCAATAATAAAGTATATTCAACCCTATTTTCTTTTTCTATTTTATATTACGCACTACTCCTACCGCCTACTTTATAAAAGAAGATTTTCATTTCTCACAAAATGCTTTTTTTTCTAAATCTCAGCAGCACAACCACAAAAAGACTATTTATTTTGAGATGTTTCGGTGCAGGTAGGCTTAAACATATTATATCCAGTTACCGCTGCCACATGTGGTTGAGCTCAGAGTACTACAGAGCCAATGAATGCACACCACCACAGCTGCCCACCTGCTCGTACACCTGCACCAGCG
The DNA here is from genome assembly GCA_027475355.1 of Coilia nasus. NCBI lineage: Eukaryota > Metazoa > Chordata > Actinopteri > Clupeiformes > Engraulidae > Coilia > Coilia nasus. The sequence goes on along the minus strand of CM050215.1, from coordinate 6,420,322 downwards.
AGCCGGCCAGCTGGTGGACCTTCCCTGCCGTGCCCCAGGCAGCGTGATCTCCCAGAGTCCTTTGCAGCACGGGCTGCAGGTATGCGCCGTAGATGGTCTGCAGCTGCTCGCGGTCAGGGTAGCTGGAGAGGGGGGAGGGGACAGATGGCTGTCAGTCAGAAGCCTCCCATCTGCACTGTTATGCACAAGAGGAAGACTTCAAAATAGACTGTGCATTTACTCTTACCTAGTGAACTCATAGTTGCAAGAAGTACAACACATCAGAGTTTCTGGAGTGAATAAAGACTAAAGGTATTCTAAGGCATTAAGGTTCAGTGACTAACCCAGATAAGTTAACTGTGATTAAGTGATAAATCTCCTAATCAAAGAATGTTATCAATATTTTATTAGCACTTTTTTTTCCCCGGGAGAGACCATTAAAAACCGAGTCAGGTAAAACCAGGACAGGTGGCAACACTACATCATCCCCTGTTGTGCATGTCGTATGCTTGTAAGACTGAGAAAGATAGAGTGACAAAAAGTGCTAAAGTATAAGAATGAGTATAAGGTGTAGGAGAGATTCTGTGTCCTCTTAAAATCACTCTGCCCTACAAAGCCAAAAGGCAGTACATATCTTGTGAAAACCAAGTTTAGACTGGAAATTGACTGTAAAACTCCTCATTTGTCTTGTGACTAAATCTTCTGCTTCTTCCTACTGAAAAATCCCAAAAAAGCATCACCATTATTATACTTACAACATGTTTGACTGGACAGTATGACAACTTTGAAGTATTTTTTCTGATTTTCACTGTTGGCATTGTTACTGTACTTTGCCTTTGTAGGGCAGCACTGTCCACTGCTGCACTTACTCGATGGTGCAGATGCGCACTATGGAGGTGAATCTGGTGGTGAGAAGGTGCCTGCCCACAGCGCCCCTCGCTGACATGGAGGCCACTATCTGGATGTTCTCCAGGCCCACCCACTCCAGGTTCTCATCGTAGAAGCCATGGTAGGTCAGCACCTGTGAGTAGAGCACAGTATACACAATATAACAGCGGGGCAGCTGTGGCCTAGTGGTTATGGAATTGGTCTTGCAATCGGAAGGTTGCCGGTTCGACTCCCGCCCTACCCATGGTTGAGATGCCCTTGAGCAACGCATCTAACCCCACACTGCTCCAGGAACTGTACCTGAAACCCTGTAAATATCTGTAAGTCGCTCTGGATAAGAGTGTCAGCTAAGTGTAATGATGATGACACAGGCATGCGTTTTTGGTTATGCACTCTGAATTGTATCACAAAATAAAAAACATTAAATAAATGCAATTTAATGTGAATAAACCTATTTCCATCCACCTTTGTCATATTATACTGCATGCAAATTAGAGCTTAATCCACCACCCCCCTCTAGCAAATTAATTGCTCAGAAGATTTTATGCAAATTTCATGCATATTTTGACTGATGATTTGCAACCGAAATTGCCAAAATATGCTGTTTTTGTACGACAACAAATAATTAGAATCCCCATGAACACGCTGGTATAAGCAGGAAACATGGTTGGATGGGAGGATAAACAACATTACATTACATTGACACTGTGTCGCCAAAGCCCCAAAGGCTCTTTAATGCACCTGTTGCAGGAAGACGAAGATGATTTATCTGATCAATAACAATAACACCAATATCTGATCAACAACAGGAAGACTAGTGTCTGATCAAAAACAATAAGACCAATATACGATCAATATCAAGAAGACTAGTATCTGATCAATAACAGTAAGGCCAATATCTGAACAATAAGACTTAATATCTAAGCATCAGGCAACATGGCTGGATTGGATATTGAAACAACATGAGGGACACTGTAATGCTAAAGCCACAAAGACTCTTCAATGGCACCTGCTGCAGGAAGGCGATGATGTTGCTGGTGCCCCACTTGTCGGGCTTGGGCAGGTTGATGTCCTTGAGGTAGAGCACGAGGCGCTCGCAGTCTTTGGGGCGGTACACGCGGCCCGTGTTGGAGCTGATGACCAGGCAGGTCTGCGTGAGCTTCTGCAGCACGTGGCGGGAGGAGGTCTGGGCGCTGCAGTGCACCACGGCCACCTGGGTGGAGCGCAGCCGCGAGAAGGCGTAGCGCAGCAGCATCCTGCAAACCACACAGAGCCGTAAAATACCAACAACAACTCTGAGGCACTCTCATACAGCAAAGGTTAAAGAGCCTTTATTTCTATGGCTTGGGCATATAAACCTCTATGACGTGTTTCGGTATTCAAGCCCTCATCAGAAAGTCAAACAGTTCTCACAGGGAGAAAGGGGTTTCTTAAGAGCTTGGTCTGTCTGGAAGAAGTGTTTTATCTGAAGTTTCCCATCCACAGAGCACCTTAGCTGACATTTTGTTACAACACGGAGGCATGTTCACTTGTCCGGAACCAATGAGGAAACAATACTGTCACAAATTGGACAAACCGATAATTCCATCATATATTCTTCCCAATTAAACCTTCATTAGGAAGACTTTGCGGTTTGGCATCCTTGAAATAATTTAATTCAATTCAATCTTGATGACAGAGTCACAGCATGGTCCAGAGCAAAAAAAAAAAACAAAAAAAAACAAAACAAAAACAAATTTATGATAACACTTAAAATAAAATGAGTTATAGGGAGATAAAGCAACACACACAACAGCTGTGATACAAGAACCACATATTATAGCAAGTCCAACGATTAAGTCATTGGTAGAAGTGCACACAGTTTCTTCTGCCAGTGTTTTCTAAGCCTGAATACCTTACCTGGCTCTTTCTAGGGCTGGTTAACACTGCTATGATGGAATTCAGGCGGCACATGT
>CM050215.1:6390000-6412500 GCA_027475355.1 Coilia nasus | reverse complement strand
CTCTCTCTGTCTGTCTCTCTCTCTCTCTCTCTCTCTCTCTCTCTCTCTCTCTCTCTCTCTCTCTCTCTCTCTCTCCCTCTCTCCCTCTCTCTCTCTCTCTCTCTCTCCCTCTCTCTCTCTCTCTCTCTCTCTCTCTCTCACCCTTTGCCGCAGCCTTCGGGCCCCACGAGGAGGAAGGGCTGGCGGTGTTCGCTGCAGAGCCACTGTCTGAAGTAGTCCAGGCCGCGCTGCATGTCGGCCGTCTGGATGACGGGGAGGCGCTGAGGGTTGCTGAACTCCTCTACGCTCAGGTGCTCCGGCCGCTCCAGCTGATAGGCCACCAGGCGCCCCGACTCGGAGTCGTAGTATGTGTCCAGAGGCTTGCGCGGGTCTGGGGGGCTCTCACGGGCCCAGCTCAGAACCTGCACACGTAGAGGGAGACATATACAGGAGGACGGACAAGTTTATTGACTTGAGAAACGCAGAGGTGGACAAGTGTAACAGCTGACCACAACTGGCCAGGTGTGAAAAACAGGTATGTGAGGGGCGATGACGACACTCAAGAGAGGGAGAGAGAAAGAGAAGGAGAGAGAGTGACAGAAGAATGTGTCTCACAGAAGAGTGTGAGAGTGAACGTGTGACGCAGGTGTGTGGAGCACAGGTGTGTGGGGCACAGGTGTGTGTGTACGGAGGAGGGTCCGATGTGGCTGACCTCTTTGGCGAACTCCTGGCGCGACTTGAGGTTGAGGTTCCCACCCAGGCCCCGGATGAGACTGACCACAAATTGGCCACGCTCACGCACCCCGCTCAGGTGAGACAGGCCATTCAGCACTGTGCCCACCAGACTGGTCTCCACCACAAAGTCATTCTGCAGGGAGAGAGAAGGAGTGAGAGAGTGAGACAGAGTGAGAGTGAGAGAACGTGAGAGAGAGAGAGAGAGAGTCAGAGAGAGAGAGAGAGAGAGAGAGTCAGAGAGAGAGAGAGAGAGAGAGAGAGAGAGAGAGAGAGAGAGAGCGAGTGAGGGAGAGAAAGGCAGAGAGAGAGAAAGAGTGGGGGGGAGACAGGGGATGCTCTGTGAAGGTGGAAGGAAGCAGGGTACAGCACTCTTTTGATGGAGTCTACAGCTGGTAAGAAGTAAATCGCTGCAGCCAGCTGATGTTATCATTCAGGCTCAGTTAAGAAGACAAAGAAAGAGACAGGAGGGCACAGGAAACGCAAGAGTGAGGAAAGAGAACAAAGTGAGCAATAATGTAGAAGAACAAAACAGAGAGGAGGATTAGAAGCAAATGTGTAGAAAGAGAGAGGGAATGTGAGAGGTTGGGGAGTAACAAAAGTCAGAAAATGAGTATGACCAGTTGAATTAGTCAGCAGTGAAACAACAGGGAGCATGTAAGGACGAAAGACAAAAAAATTGAGAACAAAAAGAAAAAACAAGGAGGAAAAGAGACGATTTAATAGTGGGAAAGGTAGTAAAGATAAGATCAAACAAAGCCTCAAGCGAGAATAGAGCTCACACAAATGGAGTGAGATGTACAGCTGAAAGACTGTACCTGCTTGAGGACCCAGTCCAGGCCTCTGGTGAAGTAATCGCCCAGCCAGCTCTCCAGGTTACAGCGACACTCATCAGCCTGGTTCTTCAACCACGACTTCACCAGAGCGTTCACATCTGTGTCCTCATCACTGTAGCGGATGATTACAGAGTTTACACAAACACACACACACACAAACACACACACACATACACACACACACACACACATACACACACACACATGCACACACACACACACACACACGCACACACACACAAAATCAACACAAATACTGAGGATATGGTCCTGGTCACAAGTATGCTCACCTAAAATCATGAAAAGGAAACACACACACACACACACACACACACACACACAAAACACACACACGCAGCATGACCCCATGTCTGAAGGCTGCACTACAATCAGGAGTACAGCACGATAGCAGGGTGAGAAAGAGGAAGGATGAGGAAGAGGGAAGAGGAGCACCTGAGGAAGATCATGCCCATGCGGGAGATGGTGGCGGGCGAGGCGCAGCTGAGGTCGTGCGTCTCAAACAGGAAGTTGACGTTGGGGCCGAACTGGATGCGCTCTCCGCTGGGCATGGTCAGCAGGCGGTTGTCGTCCAGCACCGAGTTGAGGGACTCGATCCACTCGGGGTCGATGTCCCCGTCGCAGATGATCCACGAGCTTACCTCTGAAAAGAGACAGGTGGGAGAGTTTTTTTCTAAAATAAACACATTACCAAACCATTCAACCTCATAATTAAAATGCTATTACTATAACACTATTAATTAAACACTCACATCCGCACACAATTATACAGATGGTTAGCTTTCCCGATTCTCAGTTCTCAGAAGGAATCTCGTGAGGTTCTCGTGAGGATTACGAGATAATAGCACTTTTACAGTCAACTAAATACTGCAAGTCTTGCTGTGGGTGGGTCAACCTCGGAAGTGAGATCTTTACTTCAGCGTAAACCTTTGTGGTCCTATGCTGTCCCTAGTGGCGGCAGTGGTAAACACTTCTCGCGACTGCAGGAATCTCGACTTGTGAGAATTAAATGAGCATCGGGAAAGCTAGCCATCTGTACATGTACATACAGACAACAATAACAACATAGATACACGGTACATGGTATATGGAACATGGGTTAGTCCTAGTCCAATTTTAAAAGGTGGTTAAACTCTATGTATGCCGATTCTTTTTCATTCTCTCTTTGCTATTCTCCATCGCGACATCCCATCCACCTTCTCTCACACACACGCTACCACTGAGCTGATTTGAGGCATGAAAGGGTAATCAGCAACAACACAAACACAATTAAAATCAATCACAGCCACATTTGTTGTCTTTTGTGTTTAGCAAATACAGTATGCGCTCCAAGATGCACTCATTCTAACCCTGTAATGAATGCTGAGAAACTAAGAGTGAATTATGCAGAAAGTGCGACAGTAATAGGGTAACAAGGCATTGCTTTTCCCCCTCATGCTCCCACTGCTTGTCAGGCTTTGCAAAGGCAGCTGTATTTCAGTCACACACTTCCCAAATTGATCTGGCTGTCTGTCCATTCAAATAAAAAGTCGAGGCACAGATTAGTGTTGGTATGGGTGTGGCAGCACAGTTATGTTAGTGTGTGTGCAGAGGAACAGGTTATGGTTTTGATGTAGATTCATAGGCACAGATTATGGTGATGGGGTGTGTGCATTGGCACAGACTGATTATGGTGATAGTGTGTGTGTAAAGGCACAGAAAAAAGTGTTGGTGTCGTTTCAGAGGCACAGATTATTATGCTGGGGTTGTTGCAGAGGAGGCCTAGATTATTATGCTGGGGGTTGTTGCAGAGGAGGCCTAGATTATTATGCTGGGGTTGTTGCAGAGGACCAGATTATTGTGTTAGTGTGGGTACACAGGCACAAATGATGGTGATCATGTTAGTTGTTGCAGAGGCCCAAATTATTGTGCTAGTGTCGGTCCTCACCCTGTGGCTCGCGCACCACCTGCCTGGCGCTGCTGGTTAGCACGCCGTCGGACCACTCGCGCGTGTCCATGTCGATGTGGCCCAGCAGCTGCTGGCGCGGCATGGCCTTGGGGTTCATGGTGTACTGCCGCACCGCGCGCCCCGTCCGGCCAAGCGCCGCCCGCAGCATGCGCCACAGCGTGGACTTGCCGGCGCCGCTGGGCCCCACCACCACCACGCCCATCCTCTGCCGCAGCTGCTCGTACAGCTCCAGGGCCTTCTTGATCTGGGGGAGGGAGAGGACACGATAAGGACATGGTGCACAGCTGTTTATACAAGCTTAAGACAGTTACATGACTTATCACTAAGAGGCTCAACATTAAGTTTACAACATTAACATTAAGTGTTGAAATCAAGCATGTCGTTAGGTCTGGCAGGCCTTCTGGATCTAGGGGGGTCCTCTGACATGGCACATATTAGTTGAGTGATCTGACACACTTCTGTGACTGTGGAGAGCAAAGTTTTGTTGTTTTTTAGTTTGTCTTCAATGGATTAGGTAACATGAACATTCCTGCCAAGACTGGCCAATATATGTCAGCGTCCTAATGTACACATCTGTATCACATGTACTGTGTGTAAGGGCTAAGGCCTACCTGTAAATGCTCTACTTAAAAAAAAAAAAAAAAAAAAACATTACATTTACATTAACACTGTAACATTACACTGAGCAGACACTCTCACCCAAAGCCATTTGCAATAGACGACACAAAGAAACTCACTGCACAAATGTTGTCTTACACAAGTAAGGTTTCTACCAGACACAATGTTCTTCAACAGCGATTTGCACAGGCATGGAAATGCTGCCAAAAAGATGATGTCAGTGTTTCCAGAGTATGTCATCATCTACAAGAGACTGCTGGGTACTGTGTCTGAGAGTGGGCCTACCTGGCTGGGGATGATCTCCAGGTGTGCCTCCTCGTACACGGCCTCCAGGGCGGCGCTAAGCGTCTCGTACTCCACGTCCTTGAAGTCCACGCCGGGGAACACGTCCCTCACCAGCGCGTCGAAGCGGGAGCTGTCCGCAAACGTCAGCTTGGACATGGTGTTCAAGCGCAGGGCTTGCACCACCAGATGACTCTCCTTAACTACGGGTGGGATAAGCAGAGAAACAAAAGAGCTTCACATTGCTCTAAAGTACCTTGTAAGCAGACTTGTGCACACACCATTCAGTATATGTTGTATTTGATTGCAAAGTGATCTTCTTTTTGTGTGACGATGACTTAAAAGTGCTTTCTAACAGGTTTGAGGAAATCGAAAATTTAAGTGCACACAGAACACAATGCGCTCAAAGGGAAAGAGGTTTAGTTTACAAAGAACACACAGTACTTGTGCATGTAGGAAGAGCACCTTAGGGAGAAACTATAGCTATTACACCTACCCCTACACTATCTATAACCAAGTAAATAGTTCAGGCTGTTAGTCCCTACTCCCAGGTGTAACACGCACAACTGGCCGCTGACTACAGCTATTCACACAACCTCATGTGAGCTGTACAGGACAGAGCAGCTGAGGGAATGGCCAACTGGAGCCGTACAGACAGATGCTCAACAAGGGTTAACCTGAACCAGCCGGCTACCGTTACAGTGACTGGGGCTGCTGGGGCCGTTTACATGATCCACTCAGCAGCACCTACCTATCGCTTTCCCCCATGGCTTTCACCATGCCACTATCTATAACCAAGTAAATAGTTATAGATAGTGGCATCTAACAGGTTTGAGGAAATCGAAAATTTAAGTGCACACCGAACACAATGCGCTCAAAGGGAAAGAGGTTTAGAGGGTAAGTAAGAGGCAAAGAGAGGGTGAGAGGAAAAAAATAGGCCTGCCCCATTTGAAAGATTTCCCTTCTGTGTGAACTTCGGAAAGAGAGAGAGGTGCTGCTGGATAGTGCGGCTTAAGTGGTTTAATGGTTTCGGGCTTTATTGACACTTTTGTTCTTTCTATCGGAGGAGTGTGTGTCTGTGTCGTGGTAGCAAATGCCTCTCTGTTCCTGTGGACACTTAGCAGACCATAAACCACCAGGAAAACAAAGAAGTGCTATCCTGTCAGAGAGTCAGCGGGAGTGTGCAAGAGAGACTGTGTGTGTATACGTGTGTGTGTGTGTGTGCATTTCTGTGAGTGTGTGTGTCTGTGTGCGTATGTGTGTATGTATGTGTGTGTGTGTCTGTGAGTGTCAGTGTGTGTGTGTGTGTGTGTGTGTGTGTGTGTGTGTGTGTGTGTGTGTGTGTGTGTGTGTCTGTGTGCGTATGTGTGTATGTATGTGTGTGTGTGTCTGTGAGTGTCAGTGTGTGTGTGTGTGTGTCTGACAGCGGGAGGATGAGAAGGTAACTCAGCAGGGCGGGGGTGGATATCGACAGGCAGCCTTTTAAAGAAAGGCCAAGACTGATCAGATACAGAGGAGGGGAGGGGAGGGGAGGGGAGGGAATCAGACCGAGGTGCTGTGCTGGGGGTGGGTCGGTGGGGTGATGTGGGTGAGGGCTGTGCCGGGGGATGCATGGACACAGTAGGCAGACAGCAAGAAGGGGAGGGAATTAACTTGGGGAAGATCAATCCACACAAACAGACAATGAGGAGCAGAGAGAGGAGCGTTCAAAATCACAAGAGGGGGCAGCAAAATGAGAGAGCAGAGGGGTGATGAGGAGTGGGGAAAGGGAGGGCGAAACAAAAGAAAGGAGTTCATTTTGTGTGTGTGTGTGTGTGTGTGTGTGTGTGTGTGTGTGTGTGTGTGTGTGTGTGTGTGTGTGTGTGTGTGTGTGTGTGTGTGTGTGTGGGCATGTGTGCATGTGCATCTTGTGCGTGTATGTAGTGCTCCAGAATGCGTGTGCAGGGCATCTTTCTTCTCATTTCAGTGCCCGTGTTAACAAGCTCCACTCGCTCCCATAGCAGCATGCGAGAGCAACCTAGCCCCTGCCTTACATCTCAGCAGCAGCATCCCAGCAGTGGTGCTGCGTACGGACCATCAGCCTCGCATCTACCATACTGTCACTCACACACACTACCACACACACAACCTCAGAGCTTGTATCTGCTACGCTACCCGCTACCACACACACACACACACACACACACACACACACACACAAATTCATCTGCACACACTACCACACACACACCCTCAGAGCTGCTGTGAATGATGTTCAACTTCAAACGCGCTGCCTTCAGTCAATGTGCTGAGCGCCAGTAAAATAATTGGCAGGCCGGCTCTCTTTATGTGGGTTCATGACTTGGTAATGGCCACCTGGCTCTGCAGGAATTTTTTTTTAGCACTGGTTACTGTGCTTCAGAATCAACTTATTCTTCACATCACTGATTTTGGAAAGAGTGTGCGACCAGCTTGCTTCATAACTCTTGACTTGCAGAAGACGGACATATCTGCATGCTAGCCTGTGTGAATGACTTGCGCCTGTGCCCACTGCTACAGTCACGCCACTAATGCCAGGCGAGAGAGATGGTAATGAAACAGAATAGTCATGTATGAGACTGTGTGAGTGGAAAGGCTTGAATGTGTGTGTGGGGATGTAAAAGGGGTGTGAGAGAGTGTAAGGCCTCATTTCCACCGACTTGAGCATGTACAGCACGTACCAGTGTACAATATGTGTGTATGTGTGATAGAGTACGCTCAGATCATGCCTGCGGTGTAAACGGTCTAATCTGTTAACGTGCATTCTAAACGAATACGGACAGAAAATGAGCATGTTCTGTCTACGTGCTGTATACAGACAGTGTTTGGTGGAAATGGGCCCCTAAGGGTGAGAGAGTAAGGGAGTGAAAGAGTGAGCTTGGGAGGGGTGTAGGTCTTACTGCTGGTGTTGCCACTCCTTCTCTGCTGCTGCAGTAGGCTACCACAGCCCCTTAATACGGTCTTCAGAGCACGCAGGCCCCAGTCATAGTGCTGCTGTGGGGTCAGCAACTCCCTACAGTGAAACAGAAAGAGAGAGAGAGACACACAGAAAGAGAGGGAGAGAAGAAAGAGAGGTGTTTAATGTTTAAAATCGCTTTATTGAACCATCAAATGGTTCAAGTGTCCACTACATGAGCCAGCAACCTCGTCCCCACCCTGCCCCCACCCTAAACCCATTTTAAAAAGTTCAAGAAATAACATTACCAAGAGAAGACCAGAGAGAGAAAGAGAAAGACAGAGATACACACAGAGACCAAAGTAAATCGGGAGGACAGGGAGTGTCACTCTTCAGAATTTCCCAGAGGCCCTCTCTGCAGGGTACTGATTTAGGAAACCTGACTGTGCAACCCAACAGAGGACTTAACTCCAAACGGATAAAGACAACACACACACACACACACACACACACACACACACACACACACACACACACACACACACACACATACACACACACACGCACACGCGCGCGCGCGCAGCCTGGGGATGCAGTAATCTTACCAGAGTTATATTTATCTACTCTGGAACTGGACCAATGACTTTGCAATCTTGGTGCTTTCTCCAATATGCAACACACATACCCATATAATTCCTACAGAATTTGCCACACTAAGCAAAATTACACTGTACCAAAAACTGTACACTCTCAGAAGCACACACACACATAAAAACAAACACATACACTCACTCACACACACACACACACACACAGAAACAAACACATACACTCACACACACACACACACACACACACACACAGAAACAAACACATACACACACACACACACACACACACACACACACACACACACACACACACTCACTCACTCACACACACACACACAGAAAGCAGGTGAGTACATACCTGGCCAGGTTGAAGATGGCCACCAGCTTGCGGCCGAGGACCTTGCCGTCCTTGAAGCCCTCAGAGTAGAGGATGACCTCGGCGATGAGCTCGTTGTCGGGGCGGGACATGGCCACGGGCCGGAAGAGCTGCTTCAGGTTGTCCGGGAGCTTCTGCCGCCCCCCGTAGCCCTTTCCCGCCGGGTTGAGTGTTATGAAGATGCCCGAGTTGGGATCCAGCTCCACCTGAGACACAGACAGGGAAGGGTTAAGAGTGTGCAAGTCAGTCCCTCCCCCCTGTACAGACATTAGCTGGCATTACAGAGGTGTCGATGATGGCTTCAGAAGGTAAAAACTCTGCCATGTATCTCTTCTGATTGAGCACTTAAAGAGATACTATGCCACTTTGAGTGCTTTTTCTCACCGGAGCTCCCCCTAGTGTCTAAGTAAATGGACACTCTCATAAAAAATGGACTGTTTTCCCTTCCCCTCACCCTGTGCATGTGCTTTCAACTCAACTGATCAGAGTAATCGGCGAATACAAAGTAGTCATGTCAACTGAGATAAGTAAAGTCAGACTTTCTTCAGAATTTAATGGGATCCTGCTTGTCACGATATTGGAGACTTTGTGAGTCTGAGGGTGCCAGGACAGACACCCAGATGATGTAAGCATGGTATTCTGCTATCCACAGACAACGGGGCGGTTGAGAAAGTCTTCATTTGCCTGGTAATGACCTATTTAAGCATCTCCCGACTCATGAAGATGATTAATTAACTCAATAAAGTTGCAAAGTGCCGTTTTAAAACTTTTGCTTTCACTAATTAGCCCATTTACCTGTCTGATGATTTGTGTCCTCATTACAATGAGCTGGTTCAGAAAATGGTTGGAATATGTGGCAGGATTTTTAACTTTCTGATGCCGGGATTGACACCTCTGCTGGCTTTCTAACCCTGGATTACAGTGATGTACAGCTCACTCAGTTCAGTTGTACAGTTCACTACAAACCTGTAGTGAATGTGCAAATGGCACTGTGTGGTGCAGATACTGATGGCAAAGATAGTGCTTGCACCATCCGTTAAGGTGATGCTAACACAGGGCAACTGTGAGCAGCGTTACTAGGCAACGTTTCTAATGGATGTTGTTTGGACACTATCCCACTGAGAACAGACAACACATTTTCATCAGGAGAACTTTAATCACCAGCATGCAATTTGTCACGATTATCCAATCAGAACATTAGGAGCCTGTCAAGCTGCTGCTGAACAACACTGCTTAAGAGGTTGCCCTGTTGTGGCCATGTTGTGTATGCATGGGAGGTTTTAATGGTGCATACTGATTTTAATTTTAACACCCATGAAAACAGGTTAGTGTTCACTGTATTTGCATGAGGCTCACATCTCAGGAGCAGCTCACATTGCTCATGCTTTATAGCGGTCATGCCAATGCAATGCAGACAGTGTGTTGCATTGTGGTGGGGAGAGTGCTAGGTGGTAGTAGGTGGAGGGGGTAACTATGGCTGCATTGGGGTAGGGAGTTGCACAATGCGGTTGAGAGTGGGGCAACTGTGGCTGAGTTGTAGTGGGAAGGAGTGTTGTGGTGGACAGAGTGGGTAGGTACTGTATGGCTGCACTGTGGTAGGGAGCAGGGCTCAAAATTAACGTTACACAATCTCAACCTTTACCAGCCACTGAGAAATAAATGGTAAAATTCACCAGCCACTCAACAGCTACCCATTATGTTCTGTCCAAAATCTACCAGCCACTTCCATGTTTGGCTGATAGCTGATGCCAATGTGCAACTCTGGTAGGGAGGTGGGGAGCTATGGCTGCACTGTGGTGGGGAGGTGCCCTGGTAGTGAGTACAGTGGGGAGCTATGGCTGCATTGTGGGGGGGGGGGTGCCCTGGTAGTGAGTACAGTGGGGAGCTATGGCTGCATTGTGGGGGGGGGGGTGCCCTGGTCATGAGTAGAGTGGGGAGCTATGGCTGCATTGTGGGGGGGGGGGGGGGGGGGGGTGCCCTGGTAGTGAGAGTGGGGAGCTATGGCTGCATTGTGGGGGGGGAGGTGCCCTGGTAGTGAGTAGAGTGGGGAGCTATGGCTGCATTGTGGGGGGGGGGGGGGGGGGGGTGCCCTGGTAGTGAGAGTGGGGAGCTATGGCTGCATTGTGGGGGGGGGGGTGCCCTGGTCATGAGTAGAGTGGGGAGCTATGGCTGCATTGTGGGGGGGGGGGGGGGGGGGGGGGTGCCCTGGTAGTGAGAGTGGGGAGCTATGGCTGCATTGTGGGGGGGGGGGTGCCCTGGTCATGAGTAGAGTGGGGAGCTATGGCTGCATTGTGGGGGGGGGGGGGGGGGGGGGTGCCCTGGTAGTGAGAGTGGGGAGCTATGGCTGCATTGTGGGGGGGGGGGGGTGCCCTGGTCATGAGTAGAGTGGGGAGCTATGGCTGCATTGTGGGGGGGGGGTGCCCTGTTCATGAGTAGAGTGGGGAGCTATGGCTGCATTGTGGGGGGGGGTGCCCTGGTCATGAGTAGAGTGGGGAGCTATGGCTGCATTGTGGGGGGGGGGGGGGGGTGCCCTGGTCATGAGTAGAGTGGGGAGCTATGGCTGCATTGGGGGGGGGGGGGGGTGCCCTGGTCATGAGTAGAGTGGGGAGCTATGGCTGCATTGTGGGGGGGGGGGGGGTGCCCTGGTCATGAGTAGAGTGGGGAGCTATGGCTGCATTGTGGGGGGGGGGGTGCCCTGGTAGTGAGAGTGGGGAGCTATGGCTGCATTGTGGGAGGGGGTGCCCTGGTCATGAGTAGAGTGGGGAGCTATGGCTGCATTGTGGGGGGGGGGGTGCCCTGTTCATGAGTAGAGTGGGGAGCTATGGCTGCATTGTGGGGGGGGGGGGGGTGCCCTGGTCATGAGTAGAGTGGGGAGCTATGGCTGCATTGGGGGGGGGGGGTGCCCTGGTCATGAGTAGAGTGGGGAGCTATGGCTGCATTGTGGTGGGAAGGTGCACTGGTAGTGAGTAGAGTGGGGAGCTATGGCTGCATTGTGGTGAGGAGGTGTGCTTCTCCTCCTCCTCCTCCTCACCTCCTTGGCCAGCAGCTCACAGGTGTTGCGCTGGTTCTTGAGGGAGTTCTGGATGGCCTGGATCTGCATGGACACGGCTGACAGCACAGCCTCCTCCAGACGGTTGAACTCATCAAAGCAGCCCCACGCCCCGCACTTCACCAGACCCACGAAGATACGGCCCATCGACTTCACGTCGATACCCTAAACACACACACACACACACACAAGGACACACACACACAAATAAACACACACAAATAAACAAATAAATGCAGAAGACCATTACATGGAGGCAGATGTTCAACAGATTAGCTTTATTTTATGTATCCCAGCGTCTGTGTTTGTAAATGAACCACCAGCCTCATGTTTATGTAATTGCATTCGTTTCCTTCCAGGCCACTTTTCTTTGATCAGAGCACGTTCATTCACCTCGTCACAGTTGAAGACCAGAACCTGGCGTCCGAACAGGCCCCCCAGCGCCTTGACGGACTCGGTCTTGCCTGTGCCGGCGGGGCCGTACGGGTTGCCCCCTAAGCCCATCTTCATGGCCTGCGTGAGCGTCAGGTAGCACTTATCTGTCAGGGGCGTGTGCACCAGCTTAGCAGCATTCCCCTGTGGAGGGAGGGAGGGAGAGGAGGGGAGGGGAGGGGAGGGGAGGAGAGGGGAGGAGAGGGGAGGAGGAGAGGGGAGGAGAGAGGTTGGGGGTTGAGGTAGGCAAGGGTTGACAAAAAAAAAGGTGGATACAAAGGGGGAAAAAAGAGAGAGAGGAGTGTGGAAAAGATGTTTAGTGGAGGGAAAATGAGAAAGATGAAAAGATAAATAGAACACAACAGCCAAAGGAGAACATGGGGGAGGGGGGTCAGATACAAGGAGAGCGATAAAGGACAGAGGCTTTGAGTGTGGTCGAGCCTGTAGACCTGCACCCAAACACTGCAGGGGCTTCCTGTTTATCTATGAATGTGCAGCACCATCTACTGGACCAATGGGGAAATGCATACAGATCATATAATCTGTTTCACTGCAATGTCAGAATCACCAGCCTCCCTAATGCATGCTTTCTATATGTTTAAATGAGCAGGTTCTAGACCATATACATTCCAGACCAAATTATATTACTGCAGTGTTTACACCAATTCAAGACAGATAATAATGAGCTAAAGGGGACTTGTAGTAATCAAGTGTCAGATACATTATTAAAATACACAATGAGCTCATTACCTCCGCCAAGGAGGTTATGTTTTTGCTGGT
Source organism: Coilia nasus (assembly GCA_027475355.1). Taxonomy (NCBI): domain Eukaryota; kingdom Metazoa; phylum Chordata; class Actinopteri; order Clupeiformes; family Engraulidae; genus Coilia; species Coilia nasus. The sequence goes on along the minus strand of CM050215.1, from coordinate 6,399,925 downwards.
GTTTATCAGGCTGTCTGTCTGTTTTGTTTATTAGCAAAACAACTCAAAACGTCATGAACATATCAGTCTGAAATTTGTACAGTATGGCGGTATTCTCACTGCCTCAAGGTGATTCTTTTTTGTTGAAAATTGGTTCATTGGTTACCTCACAAAAAAAAAAGAGAAAATGAAGTCTGGATTAAAAATCAGTATGTGCTTGGCAGAGGTCTGCACTCTCCGAGTGCTTTTCTAATAACTGACTGCTATTATTCTCTCTTTCCCAGATACCTGCTCTCTTTCAGGTCTGCTTCTAGCCCCTGCCCTTCTCACCTCACAGCAGGTTGACGGTCAAAAGGCAGGTAGAAAGGGCTGGAGTTACCTGGTACTCGTAGGTGTACTGGAATTCTGCGTCCACCATCTGGATGTAGCAGCGTCGGTCCTGGCGCAGGTAGAAGCGCAGCTGCTTCTTCCAGGCCCAGCAGTCGGTGCCGTGGGCCTGGTCCTGGGCCAGCTGCTTCACCACCTCGATGTTGTGGATGATGTCCAGGATCAGAGCCTTCAGCTTCAGCTGCAGCACGCTCGAGTCTGGGCCCGGGCATGGGGAGTCAGAAGGTCAAAGTTCAAATATAATCGATCCATCATACAGAAGCAATCAACAACATATATATAGGCCGTGTTCAAAATGTTCACTTGTTCACTATACACGGTGTGTTGCACTGTTTTGTTCCCTGCTTGGTGCACTGTAAAAGTGAACAAGTCAACATTTCAGATTTATAGTATTTATAGCCATAGTAATATGTCAGTTCCTGAATAAATTTATCTCCTCACAAACAACAAAACCAACATGAACCTGGAGTACAAGGGTAAGATCATGGGAAGCCAAATCAATCCTTCACAGCAGTTAGTTCTTAATTAGTCAATCAGACAAATCAGTCTGTTAATTCAGAATTGGTGTCAAAGCATCAATCTGTTCTTCAGAAGTACATCGGAGTTGATTAATTAATTAGCTATGCATAAATTAGTCATTCAGTTAATGCATCAATTCCTCTGACTCTCCATCATTTAGGTCTATACCAATCTACACATTTATCAGACATTCATTTTTTCAATTGTTCAACCAGTTTCTCAATCTGCTAATTAACTGATTATTCAATTACGAAATGTGAAATATGTCTAACAGTCCAGCGGTCGACTAACTAATCAGGAAGTGTCTGTGTGCCTCTAAACAAGCCCATTCACGACGGGAAGAATTACAGGCTGAATAATTGATGTGCGGAAGCAGTTGTGTGTGTACGCTGCCATAAACGCATGCTTGATGATCACTTGAGTCACCGCATTCGCATGCGAGTCTATTCACCACACAACTGATGCGGCGCTTCGGAGGCGTCTCTCGGCTCGGCGAGTAAAGAACGTTCAATTAAGACGCGCGCCAGTGGAAGTGCATCATTAAGCCGCGGGAATAATGAGAGGTGGAACGACAGAACGAGAGACTGAGGCACAGAAAACAGAGATGGGGGAATAAAGAGAGAGAGGGATGAAGGGAGGGAAGGAGAGATAGATAGAGAGAGAGAGCAGTGCAGTGCCTAATAACTCTGCTTGCCGAAAGAAAGGAAGTCTGTGACTAACGGGCTCCTAAATCTGCTTTTCTGCTTTTATTTCCAGTTCCATCATAATGGAGTTTCAGTGAATCAGAGAGGGCTTTTAGAGCACGCCAGCCGTTTGCTCAACTTTTCATTAAGCCAGTGTCATTTGATTAGCTTGACAATTACTCTGCACCGCTGCTGCTGAAATATTTTACCTCCAGCATCTTGTGGAAATGGGGTGGGGGAGTGAGCGAGGGAGGGGAGGGGAGGGGTGCGCTGGGATTGTCAGCACCCCCTTGGTATTGACGTCACACGTGAAATGAAAAGCCAGACCCTGACTTAAAGCAATACCATCAGACTATCATTGGAAACGCTCCTGCCCCTGGACCCTGTACAGACACTAAACAGGCGATCGCTTGTGAATATATGCATTCTGTCATACATATCTACACACAAACACACACACACACACAGACGCCAAGCCTTAGGCCCCTAGGACAGGCAATCACTTAATAATACACTATGCATATTGTCGTACATATCTACATACAAACACACGCACAAACACAGAAGCCAGGCACTGACTTAAAGCAATACCTTCAGGCTATCATACGAAATGCTCTTGCCACAGGAGCATTTACATACACTTGGACAGGCAGTCACTTAATAATACACTACACATACTGTTATACATATGTACACACAAACACACACACAAACACACACACACACACACACACACACACACACACACACACACACACACACACACACGCGCAAGCCAGGTCCTGAAGTATTACCGTCAGGCTATCATCAGAAATGCTCTTGCTTCAGGAGCACGTACATGTATTAGACAAGCAATCACTTATACACATACCGTCATACATAAGATCACACACACACATAAGATCACACACACACATAGGATCACACACACAGGAGCAATGCACAGTGCACACTTCTGCACAAGCACCACGCAGGCACAACTCTATGTGCACACCAGCATACACACAATTCTACACACACACACACACACACACACACACACACACACACACACACACACACACACACACACACACACACACACACACACTTAATCCTACACAGATACTTAATTTTATAAATCTGCAACTAGCCATCCAGCTCAGTATTTTACAGGCATTTACACACTCAGCCAAGTAAGTGGAAACTGCTGATAAAGTAACTGTAGCAGATGGCCTTATAAAACACAAAACTTTTATTAGGGTCCTTAAATGAACCTTAATATGCTTATGGGAGACTCAAATGAGGCTGAGAGAATTATGAGAATTATACAGAGTAACACGTGCTCGGTATAGTACAAACTTTCATCATAAAGGGTTTTTTTTTTTTTTACGTTGGGTAATAGCGTATGCTGAAAATGGTGGGCTACCTGGCCTATTCTGTGCTGTTCATCCATTATGCAGCACCCTATTCTCTGCCTATTTTCCAGCTGGAGTCTTTTCATCAGGACCCAGTCACACACAGATAGGCCTTTCATCAGCAGCAACAGCAACACACACTGGATGGTCAGTGTACCAGCTCGGATCAAAGGAAAATAAACGCACTGTCAAGTACTACTTGTTACGTTTTATTAAACTGACAGCATGACCAAGCCAGACGCGTTTCGACAAAAAGCCGCTCTTAGTGTCTCCGCTTTTTGCCGAAACGCATCCGTCTTGGACATGCTGTTAGTAGATGTAAAAAATAGTACTTTAGAGAGTGTGTTTATTTTTCTTTGACACAGTTACTGTTCTTTTTGCGCACCCAAACACTTAGCTGTCTGAAGTTGAGCACATTCACCTCCCTGACTAGTGTACCAGGTAGCACTTGCGGAGAGATTACACAATTATGCCCCATACACCAAAGTGTACATGTGTGTATACACACACACAAACACACACACACACACACACACACACACACACACACAGACCTGCGCTGGTGTGTGTGTCCTCTGAGCTGGTGTCCACACTGGTGTAGTGCTCTAGCTTGACCACACACACACACACAGACACAGACACAGACACAGACACAGACACAGACACAGACACACTCACACTCACACTCACACTCACACTCACACTCACACTCACAGTCACACTCACACACACACACACACACACACACACACACACACACACAGACCTGCGCTGGCGTCTGTGTCCTCTGAACTGGTGTCCACACTGGTGTAGTGCTCTAGCTTGGCCACACAGACACACACAGACACAGACACACACACACACACACACACACACACACACACACACACACACCTGCGCTGGCGTGTGTGTCCTCTGAGCTGGTGTCCACACTGGTGTAGTGCTCTAGCTTGGCCACACACACACACACAGACACACACACACACACACACACACACACACACACACCTGCGCTGGCGTGTGTGTCCTCTGAGCTGGTGTCCACACTGGTGTAGTGCTCTAGCTTGGCCATGAGCTCCAGCTCCAGCTGCTGCAGGCTCTGCTGGCGGAGGGCGTTCTCCACATCCTCCGTGAACTGGATCTGCTCCGCCACACACAGGATCTACCACACACACACACACACACATTAAATGACTTCTACACAATACATAGCAACACGAGTGACAGAACATTAAGCCACACACAACACACAACAGATACAAAACACACACACACACAATAATTCCTGCACATCACACATCAACACAACTCACACACGGTAGATACACGCCTTCACACAAACACAGTAACGCAAGACATGGGGCAGTTGGTCATACACACAGGACTTACTTGGAAGCAAAGGCAACAACAAAGTCAGACAATATACGTACAGTGGGGAGTAGAGACCACCAGGAATAGCATATTAACATAGGCCAACATGGGCTAACACTAGATAATGAGATGACAAGGAATCTAATGAGGCTCTATGGCAGAGATTAAGTTGTTTGGGCCAATGAGACCACAAGCAGGTTTGTGGGGTTGTTTTAGCGGTGTGGTGGTTGTGACGGTGTTGGGAGGGCCACACCTGTTGTGTGAGCCAGAGAGACCATAAGCAGGTGTGCTGGGTTGTTTTAGCGGTGTGGTGGGGTGGGGTGACGGTGTTGGGAGGGCCATACCTGTGAGGGGTAGCGGGAGGGGTCCACTGCCCCTCTCTTCCCCGCCGACACACACTCACACAGCAGCTGCTTCAGGGTCTCCTTCATCTCCGAGGAGAGCTGGCTCAGCCACACCTGCACAAGCAAACAGACACACACATCCAAACACATGCACACAAACAAACACACACACACACACACACACACACACACACGAATACAAATACACACACACACACGCACATACAGATAAACACATATAATCACAAACACACATATACAACCACACATGCGCACACACATACTCCAACAGATATGTCCACACAAACACAAGTGCACACACACATGCCCATACACACACACACAGGCCCACACACACACACACACACATGCACATTGAAGCAGAGAGAAAAACAAACTTCAGTAAATGCCAACAGACACAGTGCCGAGATGAGATAAGAGGAGCTATAAGACTTCACACAGGAGCAGTGCTGTGCGGGCTGCTGACCTCCACGTCGTTGGAGATGCGGATGAGATTCCTCAGGGGCACCACCTCCCCCTCCAGGGACTTCATGCCTCTGATGTGCTGGAAGTCAGCATCAAAGTCCACACTGCTGATGCCTGAGCAGCACACAACACACACACACACACACACACACATGTACACACACATACATGCACACATACACTCAAATACACACACATACATATACACACACTCAAATACACACACATGTACACAAAGTCAGACATGAGCCCGTAAGCTCTGCCCTGTCTATTCATACATTCCTCCCCCTACATCAAACACTGTGCATTCATGCCTCATAAGAAATGCAAGGCCTGTGGCACCTCTGCTCTAGCGTAGAGTACACAGCCTCGTGTTGAGGATAATATACAGTACATCTCGGCTTAATCTTGCAAATATGCACAACTGCCACATAGCCTCTTCTCTATAAGCAATTTCTAGTTAATTTTATCTTAGCCCTTTACCATGGTATTATTAATAACCTGTAAGTAATTGACATAACTGACTATATAAATAGATTGCCAACTAATTTAATACTACATTTGTACACTGTTACACACAATAAAAAAAATCTACATCAATGGTGAAGCTAGAGTTTATCACTTTACTGTATCCCAAGACAAAGCTTGTTTTAAAAATGGTTGAAGGCAACATCAGCCTGATTTTTACAATCTAGAAGCATTTAATCAAATCTTGGCCTTGGCTAGGATGGTCATGAACTGAATTGCAATGAACTGAAATGCAGAGTGCCGTTCTGCTCTACAGCCATTCTGGAAAGGGAAAGTGTCAGCTCTGTGGAATGACTCTGCTTGTTTAAAACCTGAGTTAGGTATGATTCACAGTACTACAGCTACAACTGTACGACCACAAAACACAGGGCTACAACTGTTAACGTCTTCATAATCTTAGAGATTCAACTTCAGTACTGATTTCCATGTAAATATGAATTGGTCAATAAATCACTATGCTTACGTTATACGCATTCTTACAGATTCATGTAAACAAAGAACTGGAAAACTACAAACTGATATACCAGAAAATTGTTTGTGTGTTGTGTCTTACAGTACAAGCACAAACAACTTTCCCATCACAGACAGCAAGTGTAAATCCTGTGATAACAAACCCCTGAGACTATGTTACTTCTCTCTTCAAAACATCTTGTGCAATGATGTGAGACTTGGCTGGACAGTTTGTTTGTTTATACGCTCAGTTTAACTGCACTTCCTTTAAGATTTCTGTGTGGCAAGAGTGTGGTTTGTGCACGTGCCCGAGCCCACAGCACTAAATCCATCAGTAAGTGATGCAGTGGCAAGTGTCATAGCAGGGAGTCTGTTAGATGTGACGCTAAACCAATTACAGCTCTTTAAAAACAATGCCTGTCAGACTCCTGGCAAAGGCCTTAGTTCTTGCATAATTTATTGCATAGGTGTTGTGATTTGCCAACAGCTGTTTAATGAAACAAACACCAACAGTGCATAAACCTCCAATCTGGTAATATACAAAGGACACCGGCAAACGACACATCATTTGCCTGTGTGGGTGTGTGTTTGTGTGTGTGTGTGTGTGTGTACTCTGGTACTGACCAGCGAAAAGCTTCTTGAGGTGGGACTGGATGACGTTGGGGTTGGTGGCCTGGCCTAGGATCTCCAGGAGGTCATCGTCCCCGATGAAGTAGAAGCGAGGGAAGGCTGAGCGCTTCTCCTGTGGGGGGGGGGGGGGCACAACACATCTCATTCTCAGCTCACTTACACCTTAGGGCTGGTTAGAGCCTGGTAAATCAGCCCCTCGTACTTCATTTCATTTTGTACAGAGGGTCTGGCCTTGCAGCATTGAGAAACGATTTCTTCCTGGAGGTGTGGACTCTGCTGAAGTTTAAAACAAGTGCCTCTGCCTTTACCCAATCGCTAACGTTTGGTCGTCACGTATGCAATTAGCTTACGTACGCACTACAATTCCAATGTAGCACACAAAGTCAACGTCATCTCTCACGAACACTCCCTCTGTTCGCTGATTGGCTTTGATTCGCTTGGTCCGAATACATGAATGTTAACGGCAGCAAGGCCAGACCTTCTGTACAAAATGAAATGAAGTATGAGGGGCTGGTTAACTAGGCTGCATGCATCCGTGCGTCCCAAATGCTATCTGCACCGTAAACCTACATACAGTACTTCTGTGCTTCTTTTGCATTAGCTCCATGCTGCCTGCTGATTAGTCCGACATATAAGCACAAACACATGCAAGATACAGACAGAAACCTACATTTGTCTCCGTCTTTTGGGTTGGCTGTAAAAGAGCCCTTACAGCCACTGACCAAGGAGGCAAAGCAGCCCACAAAGATCAGATCAGAAGCAGCCCTCAGAGCAGATCAAATCCTCCCCTTATTACTCACGGTCTCAATCATTTATTTGCACAACTTTTTAAGTGCCGTTCGATGTTTATGTACTTTAAACACAATAGGCCTAATTACAGCCTCCCTTCGGAAACAAACCCCTGACACTTAGTTTACATTGCTGCTAATGGGAGATTGTTATCTGGAAGTAAACTGCAAGCTTAAATGCTAATGCCACTATTTGTGCCATCAAAGGCTTAAAGGGCCCGCCAGAGCCTCTTATTTAGTCACAAAACACAGCTTTGCTGTGACATGTGGTCTGCGAAATCCACCACTCACGAGCTAAGCGGAACAGGGGCTATCTAAGGTTATCGGAGGCTATCTGGCGAACACGTGCTGCCACCTGATAGCTGGTGCAGATGACAGGACCTCGCTGTACCTCAGCTGCACTGAAACTCAGGCATGTCACCTGACAAGTCACACCAGATGAATAGGGGAAAAATCTCTACTATGCTACTGCTTCCCAACTCATGGTGGTCTAACTTTGACAGTTAACTCATCTGGTAGTTTAAGGCAGCAGCATCCTCCAACTCCCTAAGCCAAACATCACAGCACTTTGTGTTTACTGCGCAACACAATGATAAAAAAAAAAAAAAAAAACAATGCTGTATGCATATAACATAAAATGATGTTCTGCAGCACATGGTGGGTTTCAGCGGTAGTAAAGACGACAGCTGGACAGCTCGTACCTCCAGGAACTCGTTGAGGGACTTCTGGCAGCGCTGCAGCTGGTCCAGGATGGTGATGAGAGAGTTCCGCATGCCGGCGCGCACTGTCAAAGATGTCACCCTGCTGTCTCTCTGAACATCTGCCATGATGGACCTGAGAGAGACAGAGAGAGAGCGAGAGAGAGCGAGAGAGAGCAAGAGAGAGCGAGAGCGAGAGAGAGAGAGGGAGCGAGAGAGAGAAGCAAAACTAATTTACCAAGTTTCCTTTGTGTATTATCTTACTTTATTATGTAGTGTGTTTACCTACAGGCAACCTCGTCTTTATTAACAAACTGCTTTGCAAAGACAGCCCAGCTTCATAAAGTAAAAGTCCAGCCACTATCAAAGTAAGCAAATCCTATAAGGCAGGTAGATCAGCTAACAAGTGAAATCACCTGTGTTTACTTAATAGGCTGTGCAGTACCCAGCAAGGAAGTACCCTGCAAAACCCAGCTATCAAATATTATTATCACAACACATCAGCTAAGCCTCATCACCCTGCACTATAATATGACTTTGTATTGAACCTGCTTCAACAATTACTTCCTCAGGGCTGATAGTACAAAAAATCCTGAGCTTTTACTACACTTGGTCTAGCTAAATACGTTTTGGAATAAGATGTGATAAACCTAACAAACACCCTCACTGAAGTGTAACGTTAGCATGATGTTAGCCTAATGTTTCTTTGTTATAGAGCAGTGTTCCTCGTATTATACCTCTCTGGGCGAATTTAATGTGGCAACAATCCAGCATTGACAAGCTTTTCCTATTAAACATTCTCAGTGTAGACCTTTTTCTCGCAGATAAACACTGCCAAGCCTGAAATCAGGCATGGTGCCTAAATGTAGGGCTGCTCAATTAATCGAATTCTAATCGTGATAACGATTTCAGGGCCAAACGATCTCACAACACATAAAATCGAGGGAAACAATGTTTTTGTCCTAATTATTTTCTACTGTTTGTACTGTACATTAGATGTATACATTAGACATTTCTACTGTTTGTACATTAGACATTAAAGGAGATGTTTACGAAGAAAGGTATGAGCGAAAATCCAAAGGTACAAGAATGTTTTTTCGAAATGTTTTTGAATACATTTTCAATAAATGAAGCATGTTACTGAGGAAAACAAAATAATTTCAGTAGAAAATAAATTCAGTTTTGGCCCAAATAATCGTGATTCTAATTTTTTCCATAATCGAGCAGCCTTACCTGAATGCCATCAGCCCTGCTCCCTACTCCACCCTTCACCCACCTGAAGTCCTCGTCGACCCTCTTGAAGCGAGCCTGCTCCCTGGGCAGGGCCCCGCGGCCGAAGATGGGCTCCAGGTAGACCCACTTCCTCTGGATGGAGTTGAGGTTGTGCAGGTACTCGTCCAGGTCGGCCAGTCGCGTCTCCCAGAGGGCCACCTTGTCCTGGAAGCCCCGGTAGTAGGGCGAGTCTTTCAGGGACTGCAGCAGGCAACGGTTGTCCCCCACCTGGTTCAGATAGGACAACAGCACTGTTATTTATTACAATAACACAGTGCTTTTGTATTAAAAAGCACAAAAATGCTGTTGTGCTTTTTGGGGCTAGGGCAGTAAATCATAAGGGCAGAGAGGAACAAATCGATGGCATCAACGACCAAGAGAAATGCCCTTCCT
>CM050215.1:6367500-6382500 GCA_027475355.1 Coilia nasus | reverse complement strand
TGTGTGTGTTCCATCAGGGGAGGCCGACGTGTATGTGTCTAATTTAAGGGTTATTGAGTTGCTGACAGGCAGACCATTGTGACAGATGGCGTCTGTGGTAGCAGGGCACCAGAGGAGATGTGCTGTTCCCCCCACAAATACACACACACAATCACATCTACCACACACACACATCTCCACCCCCATAGAGCCCTGACCCACAGCATCAGGTGCAGATGGGCCGCTCCTGACGGGCTAACTAGACACCTGTCACACAAATGACACTACAGATGCTGCATCAATAGGCCACTACTGGGGAGTGTGACTCAGTACAGTGACTGCCAAAGAACCCTTTAGTATCCCCACTGTGACAGCCTGTGGCACATCCAGAAAGGAAACCAGCGCAAATCACACTTGTTGCTTTAAGAGCCTCTGCCATACAGGCAAGTCGAGCAAATGAACTCAGAAACCCTGGACCAGCAGGCAACAACGTTATGTTCGATTTAGCTGCTTCTACCTGGGCAGGCGCTCTGACTCTTTGCCTTTGGCCTTGAGGGCTTTGAAGTTCCTCTCCCAGTCCTGCACACTGCGGAGGTGCTTCTCCACCAGGGCCTCCATATCCACCTGGCCCAGCACCACCCAGTCCTGCAGGCAAAAGACACACACACATACACACACATACACACACACACACGCACGCACGCACACACACGCACGCACACACACACGCACACACGCACATACACACACTGAGTGAAGTCCTGCCCCTTTGGAAAAGACACAGTTTTGAACTTGAGCTGCTTTGCAGTGCTTCCCTGTTTGTGTACTAAGCAGAACAGGCCTCACTGACCCCGGCGGGGACAAACCCCTTTCATATCAGCACAGATGCAGAAGCTGTGGTCTGGCAGACACGGACACTGAGTGGGAGACAGAAAGGGGAAGCAGTCCATGTGGAGGCGGTGTAGCGGGGGGCTCCCCTGATGAAAAGAAAGCAAGACTGCTACGCGTCACCAATTCAGGACGCTCACTCTGCTTGCAGCAAAAACAAGGAACTCAACATGGGCTAGGGCAGGGCAGGGGGGGGCTTTCAGACACACTCATAAGCTGAACTTATGACTTATTTTTTTTCTTTTCTTTTTTTTTTTAGACATACTACGGCAAAGACACAGACAAATATTACAGGGGTCACTGAACCCTTCACCCTTGTCGCTCTATTACTCACTGCCTACTCATGCAGTTGCAGGAAGTGTGGGTGTCAGGGGCACAAGTATGTTCTCTGCACCACTACAATGACTGTAATGCACTTTAATGTTCCCACTAGGGGCAATTACACCAAAGAATATAGACTGCTGCTTTTAGTAATTATTGTAACATTACAACACAAACTTGTAAATGGGGCACACTGGTTAAGCCTAGGGGTGCACTATATTAGGAAAATGTGCCGTGTACGATAACGTTGTCAAATGTTGCAATGATAATAATGGCTTGCGATAAATAAGAATATACTTAAATACCTTCAACAAGACCCATTAGAACTTACAGTCGCTACTGAGCAGCCTAGGATATAGGGGGTAGGCATCAAAGGCAGTAGGGCTCTATCTAATTTGCCAAATATCTTTATATGTGAAATGCAATATAAAGCCTATAACATTGTACCACTTATTACAACTAAACCATTTTTTGCTGTAGGCATAATACAATATTTTATGTTGCAATACTGTGATATTTTTAACATACTGTGCAGCCTTAGTTCTGCCCAAAGAGAAAGATTGTTAAAGTTACTTAGTTGCAGACTAGAGCATGCATAATATTTATTGAAAGGATTCATTTATAAGCAATTAACGCCTGTCTGACCAAAAGCAACAAAGGGGGGCTAAGGGCTCATTTCCACCAACCACTCTCCATATGCAGCGCCTAGACAGCAAGTGCCCGTTTTCTGTCCGTATTCATTAAAATTAGATTAGATAAGACAATTTCCACAGCACGCGTGATCTGAGCGTATTCTGTCACACATACACACATATTGTACACAGTTACATGCTGTACACACTCAAGTCGGTGGAAATGAGGCCTGAGACGAGGGAGGCAGACCTTAAACTTGTCCTGCACTTGGAGCAGGCGGCTGAAGAGGTCCTCGGCCTTGCCGAAGATAGTGAGGAAGCCGCTGGCGTTGCGGTCGATCATGACGCCGAAGATGGGCTCCTCGCCCGGCTCGCTCACGCCCTTGAACTGGTTGGGGATGGAGATGAAGCGCTTCATCTCGCGGAAGTACTTGGCCCGCACCTCCTCAAACGGAGGTCTGAACTGCAGCCGGCCCTGCCTGGCTCAGACACACACGCACACACACACACACACGCACACGCACACACACACACACACACACACGCACACCATGAGGTGGACGGTTTGAATTATTAAACATTGTATGCATAACAATCTTGGGCCAGAACGCTACAAGACTTCACCTACGTACTAAGATGTGTATACAATTACGTATACTGTTCACATTCTAACACAAACTTTTGCCTAAGCTGAAAAATGAATTATGAGTAGGTGAAGACCTTCTCTGTGAAATCAGTGTGCCTGCCAGACAGACCATTGTGACCACTGTGAATTATGAATAGAAATGAGATTGTTTAAATGTAAACACATTTTATTACCTTTTAAAGTTTTAGAACCTTCATCTCGCTGCACACAATTATAAAGCTAGTGATGCAAAATATGAAACACCGTGCACTAGATTTATTACACCGTCAAAAAGTGTAATTATAAAACAAAAGGGTTCTGACTTGAAGGTGAGGTCAATGCAGATCTCGGGCAGGTTCTTGTTGAGGGCCTCCAGGCCCACCTGGTACTGGTGCTCCAGGGCTTTGTAGAGCTGATGGTTCCAGTGCTGACGCCAGGCTCTCATGTCACCGGACCGGAAGCCCTGAGTCAAACACAGCAGGCACCACCAAGCATCAACTAAACCTGACCATATTAAATCACACTGATCAAATAGTGACAAAGCCTCAGTGACTGGAACCCAACATAGGAACTGTAGATCTGTTGTAGGTCAACTAATGACTGGTGTTGTTAAACCTTTACCCGAGGCACTGTCTCTAAATGTGTGAAAAGGAGGCATGCACATCAAAAGGTGAAAGTAGGTGCTGGAATCAAAAAAGGCTTAGATGAACACGAATAAAAGCTTGCAAACTGACAGCTCCAGTGGATAAAAAGGTTTAATCACCACCAATGACATAATGTTGACTGCTGGACTTTTATTCATGTTCATCACTGTCTCTAAGGGCCCATTTCCACCAAACACTCTCTGTATAAGGGGAGTAGACAGAAAGTGCCCGTTTTCTGTCCGTATTCATTTAAAATTCACGTTAACAGATTAGACCATTTCCACCGCACGCGTGATCTGAACGCATTCTGTCACACATACAAACATATCGTACATGGTTACATGCTGTACACGCTCAAGTCGGTGGAAATTAGCCCTTAGTATCCAGTTCAATTGTCCAGAGAAATTCTAAACATATTTTGGCAGTGCCCACCTTGACGTCTTCTCTTCCAGGTACAATTCCAGTACAGTTACAAACAAATATAACTCGCTTACGGCACTCCACACAGACGACAGAGACAGACGGAGTGGAGTCAATTATCTAGGAAGCTTTGTGAGGAATATGTGCATGTTTTTGACTCTGAGGCCCATTCTGCAGACCCATTCTGCTAAGTGCAATGTGCAGTGCGTTGTCTGCCTTATCTTACAGTCATTCAGAGTAGCAGGGAATAAATTATGTTCTTATAGGAGACCGGCCCTTCACCAGTCAGCTGCTTTAGGCAAACCTGTGACTCCAGAGTGGCAAATCCGGTTCTCAGCTCCTGTAACCCATCTTTCCAGCGTTGCTGATGCCTCAGCAGGTCAACGTTCATCAGAGTCACCACCTGACAGAAGGGTCAAAAAGGAACCACCGTAACCACCAGAGGTCCTTACAGTCTGTCAAAATGCTACTGAGTCAAAGTGTCACATTGGCTTTTGTGATATGGAAATCCCAAGTTCCTTTCAGTACCACTGGTAATTTGAGCTTACGGTCCACCTCAACTTAACAAAGAAAGCAATATCTTGTTCCTCTTTAGAGAAATGTTACAAATTTCCAAACGTGCAGATGTGGTTAGGAATAACTAGTGTTTGCTAGGCAGCTCCTTGCACTGTCAGCATTATCTAATGTTGAATATCTCAATTGTTCTATAACAAAATGTCAAGGGGTCAAAGATGTAAGAAAGGTGAATAGTTGAGGACCTTCTCTGTAAAATCAGTATGCCACTTCCTCAGCTTGCGGTTTTCCGTAGAGAGGCGTTCGGCCGCTGACTGCAGTTTCCCGATGTACACCTCCAGCTCTTTGGGATTGTCCCAGGTGATCTGGAGCTTCCCTGCAGATTCTCGGGAATTGGATTTAGGATTTTGCTGTTGTCGAAAGAGGAGACAGAGAAGATCTAACAACCCTGAACCAACATGAGAACCTAACTGGAGTTCCTGGTCAAGAACTCTGCACAAAATGTACAATCAACTGATGATATAAAATATTATTACATCTTAATCAAATGAACAACTGAAACAATGAGACATTGCATTTGCATGCCACCCAAAAACAATGGGATCTCACTTTGATGACTTGCTCAAAGGCCAGAGCATAGCCCAGCATCATAGGCCGCTGGGAGGGGATCATCTGCTGGTCAATGGTGTTGTAGAAATGGGCCACCTGGAGAAAGACCATTTGTCACTTAAGATGTTTCCATCAACGTCCCATTCACACATGTCAACAGACACCTTTGTGCGAAAGAAATCAGACGCTAACATGGCACACAATCTACACAAGGTCTGTAAATGATCTTGTGACCTTTGGACTTCAAAAAACGTCAATGGCCCATCAAGACATGGACTTATTTAGGATATCAGTTTGACATCCAATTTTAATTATAGTCAAAACACTTCCATGATTCCATAGTTTCATAATTTGTACCTTTTTGTACATTTACCACAGTTACTGAAGCATGTCAGTGTGACTCACTGACAACAACAAACAAGTCTATGTCTTGTGTGGTCTATTCAAGGTTTGCTGCTACAGGGACATTTTCTAGTTCCTTATTTCTGTCTCTATCTAAGTCAAGGTAAACCTTGGCCTGATCTTTTGACATTCAAGCCAAAACTGATGCTCATGTATAGCATTTAAAGCTGTCTGGGTTTACCTCAAGAAATGCAATTTGCCTCTGCAAACACTAAGTGGATAAAGCTGTGAGTGTGTTTATGTCTGTACTGTATGTATGTGTGTGTGTGTACTGTATGTATGTGTGTGTGTGTGTGTGTGTGTGTGTGTGTGTGTGTGTGTGTGTGTGTGTGTGTGTGTGTGTGTGTGTGTGTGTGTGTGTGTGTGTGTGTGTGTGTGTGTGTGTGTGTGTGTGTGTGTGTGTGAGTGTGTGTGTGTGCGTGTGTCTAAGCAAGCATCCTTTGTTGTGACCGTCACTTTCTAGAAAATCTCAACCTCCAAAAATTACCAGCTGATCCGTAATGGGTTACTTAATTCACCACCAAATATTTGCTTTAAAAAGTTTGACTTTGAGTTTTTCAGAGACAAACATTATGGTTAATCTACACAGGATGCTACTGTGTTAGTGTTGTGGCTTATGGGAAAAGCTCTGTGTGGCTTGCCTGCTTGAGAATGATGGCCTGTCTGTAGAACTTGTCTGCGGTGTTGGCTGCCTGCAGGATCTTGGCTGGGATGGGGAAGCCCAGCGCGGAGAGCTGTCGCACTTCCCGCAGCAGACAGACCAGCCGATCCGAGTACTGGATCTTCAGCTTACCATCCAGATGGTCCAGCTCCATCACACGGTTACTAGCCTGTAGGCTACACAAACACACAAACTGATCAACTCATGGAAAACATTGACGTTAATTTGCATTTTTTCTCCTATGAGTTGAGGGGGTGTTGTCATAAGAGTTGACAAAAATGCTGATGGTGGTTAAATTCAGTTCATATTAACATTAACTGATGTAACTTAAGACTACATCCCAGAGCCATACTTAACAGATCACATACTTGCAGAAATAACTATACTATGCAGAATTGTGTTCATTATGCCAGTTCATAGTTTCAGTGTGCTACTTATTAAGGAGGATGGCATACATGTAGACACAAAAAGACAACGTAATATTCATGTCACTAAACTCCTTAAAACTAAATGAGTGTACACTAGGCTTGATTATCCAAAAACATAATCACCTTTTAATACAAATACAAACTACTGTAACCATTCCCCAGTGCCAGTACCTAATGCCAGCCTTTGGGTCAGAGAGGCCAGAGAGGATGTCTCTGGACCAGTCTTCAAACTGGTCCTGCTCGTAGGTGCGCAGCTGCTCCTGCAGGTCGTCGGAGAAGCGGACGAAAGGGCGGTACCCAGAGAGGTCTGAGAGCAGGGCCTCCGAGATCTTAATGGAGTCGTCCACCTGAGCCAGAGCCACCAGAGACCCAGTCAGAGAAACACCGCAGCAACAACCACACAGGGGTTTCCAATCCAATAAGACATAGAGGGCTATCGCCACTGAAATTACTGGATCTTTGACACTGCTAGTGACATTACCAGCTTAGTGTAGCATTGGGATCAGTTAAGAGAGATTGTTCATTTACATTTTTATACAGTACATTTTTTATTTTCAAAACTGTACGACTGACTTCCAAAACGTCTAACTACACAGCAGTAGTGATCATGTCTATAAAACACATCAAAAGATACTGTGAATGTTTTTTAACATTCTGAAGTGTTTATGAAAGCATGTCATTGAGTGAGCGCACCTTGAGCACAAGCTGCCGGACCCAAACTATGTTGTTCACGACCTCCGGAAGGTTCCTTCCTGCGAGAGGGCCTGACTTCTCCCCCGGGGCACCATGGCAACGGCTCTCAAAGTCTGTGCGTAAGCCTGAGGAAGTGCAGTATCAGCTCTTAAGACAGATCACACCCCTGAATGCTCTGAACTAGGAACCTATTAGTGTAAAACCACTGCATTTGGCCTTCCAAAGGATGCTCAGAGGTCCGATAACAGTGCAATGATTCACATAGGATAATTCTTTGGTTGTAGCATATGTTTGCCACTGTTATTTTATCAGTGGTCCTTTCTTTCAATGGCTACATTTCTCTATGGTTTGGTTTGTGAAGGGAGAATGTGCAAGAGTATTGCTTACACATACTACTTCAGACAGTATAAATGTGTAATCCCCACCTTTGACATAGTCCAGTAGTTTGGCCAAGAGGGTCTCTCTCTCAGACTGAAGCTCTTTACTGATGGCTGGCCTCCTGATAAGCTCTTTGTGCTTCTGGAACGCCTGGAGCAACTGCGACAACCACACAATGACTTGCATACACAATCAAACAAGGATTCCTCATTAAAACACATTAATGCACAGTTCAGTTAAACGAAAAGATGTCTACGGGTGTTAAAAAGACCTGTTCTGTCTTCATCCTGTACACTGTACACATTCCAGAAAATGTTAGCAAGTAAGTAAGTAAATTTAATTTATAGAGCACATTTAAAAACAGCTTACACTGACCAAAGTGCTGAGGGTGGCTAAAAGAGCAATAAGCAGTAAAATGCAAAACATACACAATAAAAACCAAATGATGTTGTGCTTCCTCTTGGCTGTATTTTCATTCTCATAAAGTAACTGCCACATACTTTAGTGAGGTTACACTCAGTTATACTGTATGATGGGGCGTGATACCTGTTGAGGGCTGTCCTGCACGTCGCTGAGGCAAGCCTTCAGTTTCCCAGCAATCTCATGCTCAGCAGGGCCTATGGCTCTCTCAAACTGCCCAACAGCTGCCTTCCACAAGGGCTGCAGCAGAACAAACAGGACAATTATTGCGCATGTCTTTATTTTGAGAAAACACAAGACACTTGTGCACCTAGGAAGAGTGGGAGAAGAAATGTAAGCCTTCCTGACTACAAATCTTATTCAAGCATATTGTTTGGGAGAACACATCACTTTAGGTTTATTATTATTTTGTTCTTTTGGAGATTTTGATCTCCTGAGTCTTGAGTCAATCATCCTATTGTTGGATTTGTTTGTTAAGTCAGAGGGTATAGCTGTGCCTGTGAAAACTGTATGACTGTATCTGATACAAACAACAAAAACAAAGACATAAGGGGGCACAAACCTCTGTGTAAGGGTTGTAGTGCAGGGGGTTGAGGCCAGAGAAGGGTTCAAACACACGGGTAGCAGAAACCGCCTGCTGACTCCCCGCTGGCAGGAGTCGCAGAAGCTTCTCGTGAACTGTTCGGATCATCACCACCTACAAAGATCATTGAGAAGTCTGTGACCTTGTGGTTTTGCAGCTGTCTTTTACTTTTATCCTGTGTTTTTGTGTTGTGTGTTTGTACAGAATGATTTACAGGTGTCACTCACCTCCTCCAGCCGCTGGGCGAGGCAGCTGAGACTTTGGGGGCGGTGCTTGTCGCCCTTCCAGGGGTGAGGGGAGTAGCGCTTCCACACCTGTCCAGTCAGGTGCTCACAGGCGTTGACCCACTGCTCACACACGGACATACCTGTCCTTAGGCTCTCCCTCACAGAGAGGAAAGGGTCCTCCCACAGCTTAAGAGCGCTCAACTTCCTCTGGACATACCTGCCTAGAGCACCACCTGAGAGAGCACACACACATATCCATTAGCTTCGTTACAGGCACTAGGGCACACAATCCAACAACTCCACATTTTATCTTTTATGCTTTTACATATTGTTTATTGTTTTTATTAAATCTGTCTTTTATTTACCTCATAGTTATTTTACACTTTAATCTTTTATGCTTTTACATATTCGCTTTTATTTTAACATTATTTGCTTCTTTTTTGTCATATTGAACTGTCTTTGTGTATAAAATGCGCTACACAAATAAACTTGCCTTGCCTTTCTAGACATAAGTGGCACAAGCTACAATGTCCAGAATTATATTTAGAGTTAAATTTGGGCTAAGTATGCTACTGTGAGTGGGGTGGACTGAGACAATGCACACAGGACATCAGAATTTAAGGTCCTGTTTTACCTCAAAGAAAAAAAGCAAGAAAAAATGATTCCTATCTGAAACAAATAAATGGGATATAATTGACAAAAAGCTTGATTTCAGTTCACTACAAAGCCAGTGTATTTACATCACCAGGCACATCAATTTCAGTGGTAAAGGTATGATTCTGTAGGTTGTGTTTGCTGAAAAAAAACCTCAACAAACATTTAGTGGCAGATTCATCCCACAGGTCACTGTGAAAGTGAGCAGTACCTATGACATCCATGAGCCTCTGCATGCGCGCCTCAGAGTAAGGAGCATGATCGGCCTGCTTCCACACGTCATCCACCGCGTCTCGCGTTAAGTCAACCAGCTCCACCGCATCAGCCAGGGCCACGCTGTCCAGGTTACTATAGTCCTGTCGCCACAACAAACACAACAACATTTCCACAGAACAAGGAAGTGTGCGGTCAGACAGCTGTAAACTACCTACTGTTACATTACAGAGCAATTATCCAGAACTTCAAAGCATGACAATACAGCAAAGATGTTTAAGGTCAATATCAAAATCCAGGCCAATTCTACACAACAGAGCACACTAGCACATTCTACACAACAGAGGTTGAACCAGTTTCCACAACCAAAGTGATCACATCTAAACAAATAACTCATTACATTCATTATCAGAAAAACAAAAAATGAGAATCAGATTTGAGAATATATGGAATAATATTTATAAACAATGGATAAGAAAGAAAACTCCAATGAGAAAGGAAATCAAATAAACCTTACAAAGAAATAACAACTAAATAAATAATATCTCCCTTTCAGTCCATAAAAAATGGTGTAAAATTAAGTTTCTAAATTAACTTTAAAACTATAAATAGCAGAACAGGACTAAATGTGGGATGGAAAATTACTCCGATTAAGATTACTCAAAGTTCAGGTACCTTTTCAATGGGCTTGAACAGCTCTAGGAAATGAGCTGCTCGATCGCGGGCACTTGCTTTTTCTGCTGACTGAGCGAGATCAGCCCAGTACTGAAACTCATCGCCAGGGCTCAGGATACCTGCAGTGTTCAGCATAATGAAATCGTTTGAACCTGGGTCCTTGATAAAAAAAAAGTATGAAACTGTCAAGAATTCTTAAGTCTTACCCAGCACATTTTCCTCTTTTGCACTCTGTTTCCCAGAGTTCTCGGGGTTTGATTGTCTCACCACAGAGCCCAAACCTGACTCAAGGTCACTCAGGAGACTCTGAAGTTTGGGATCAAATGCTTTGCTCCACTTCTCATCCTTCAAAGAGAAGAGTGTGAAAGACTTCAACAAAAGACATCTTAAAATCTCTCAGAATTAGCTCTATATTTGATCTTCACATACACCAGGAAAGCAAATTAGGACAATTCTGTGGGCCCAGCATTAACAGACACTGCTTAGGACACTACTTACATTATTAACTTTATTACCTTGAGTGAGTTCATTCTTTCATTGGACCCAACATTTGTACCACCACTCCTTTTCACATATTTTGGTGGTATATTTCAACTACATTGAACAGGATGTAGTGAATCATATGTACTCTTTTTCAGCATTTATTACCTTAAGAAGCACAGGGGCAAACACCTGTCGCACAGCCTGATACAGTGTGCTGATAGGGGACTCTAGCATAGAGGAGACTAGCACATTTTGGTGCAGATTCTCCTCTGTGATCACAGTGGGGCGAAGCTTGAAGAACACCAGAACTTTCTCATTGCTGTCTCCAGATTCAATCTGCAACACATCAACATCAGCAGCAGTTAGAGGTGGAATTGGATTGGATAGAGGTGGAAAAGTACAGCAACTTTCTGAGCCCCAAGCTACCAAGGGCATCATTAAACACCTCATAAAGTTATTGAAGAGAAAGTTTACATTTTTTTTGTTTGTTTGTTCATTTTGTTGACATGTCTGCTTTAATGAGAAAAGTATGATTTTTTAAGACAACTGTTCTAAAAGTGAATAGATCTCAAATAATTTTCTGACAAATTTATGTACGTTAATGATTCAAATTATACTAAAATATTGCCTGCTGCTGTGAAAAACATCCCAGTGGATATATTTTGCAGCCCCTTGCTATGACAAAGACAAAATGTTCTATTGTTGTGTAGCTTGTAAACTTCAACTGCAAGGCTTTCCTTCACAGAAGTTATGTTTTAAGTTAGCAGTTACTGATGATTGAACTAGTTATAGATACTGATGCTGCATTGCTGCATGCGTCTAACTAATGAACTATATGCTGCTGCAGTACAGCTGTTAAGGAGGGCTTCGCTGATGGCCTGAAAGTACTGTCCCAAGCAACACTCTTGGCATGCAAGGCCTTGAAAGAAAATGTGTGTCTGTACGCTGCTTACCCTATTTGACAGTTGCAAGTCCTTTCCATTTCTGATTACTGCCAGAACGAATTCATTGCCATCATCAAGGAAATTGTTGAGTTCCCGACAGTCTGACAGAGAGGACGAGGGCTTTAACTCAAAGTAGTTAGCAGTGGTGGTGAGAATGAATCTTTTGCGAATGTCCTCCAAATCGTGAGGCATCGTTGACACCTTACAGCAAAAGAAATAGACTTTAATGATGTTACCTGTCCATCGCAACAACGCAAGAATTCTACAAATGGACAAAATGAGTGACCAATTGTAATGCGTCAGTATAACATATAGCTTTAATGGAGCACCGTTATTTCATTTACAGTGGTTATTAAACACATAGCTAGATAATTTGCATACGAATAATGTATTTTTACGTAAATGCGTTAGTCTAACAATGACATGAAGAACAACTGATTGTTAAATGTAAAGGAAGCTGTCTTAGCAAACACTTATCTAGGATAACTTTATAAGGCATCTAGTGACACAGCTAGCTGACAAGGCTAGATTAGTTTAGTAAATTTGACCATAGCTTGTCTGCGATTTGTGAAAGTAGTCAAACATTTATTGTATCGACGAGAGTAAATAAAGGTATATGAATCGTTTACTACATTGCAATGTATAAAAGCTCCACCATACTAAAAAGTATTTATTTATGTATGGTTATTAGCGAGCTAAACAGAACAGCTAACGTTAGTCATCCACTTAGCTACGATGCTAGCTAACATTACTCACCATAAAATATCCCAGTTCTAGCAAAACGTGGACATCAACACACTAATATGAGGTGTGCACAATAATGCTCCGACGAATACATTTATCGGGGATGGGTTAATATTGACAGAATAAACGCACCAGGGGGGAATAAAACCTTTTTTTCAACAGGCTGCTGCAGTAACGTCAGTTGTGCTATGTTGCTGAAGCATTGGCGAAGCTTACGTAGTTACCGTGGACACAACGTAGGGTGCGTAGAGTACGCCAGGAAAATACGTAAAGGCGTCGCTCAAGCAATGCACTTCAAAACTGTCTGTTTTTGCCAACTATGAAAAAATTAAAAGTTCCCAAATAACTCTAAACTGCTACGTGTAAATAAATATATACACTTGAAACGCATCAATAAAAATAACCCAAATGTTTGCATACCCCTAATAACGTGTGACTACTTCCAATTAACAGGTTTTATAAAACATAGGCTAACACTCTTGATTAAAAAATAGATTTTTTAGTTTATTTTTGTAGGCTATATATCAAATATACACGCATACACTAAAGATTCTGACTTATTGTGGAAAAGACTACTAACATAAATCAGTTTTTTTTTCTTATTGTTGCAGTGCACATATCTATGCTTATTTTTATACCAAAAATGTCAAATGCAATCAGTATATACATATGAGACCTTTGCACGCTATGCCAACAAGCCGTGTCAGATCATGGATAATGACCATTTTCAGGAGGACATGTGCACTGTGGGAAAATAGTTTTGGTAAGGCCAAGGCCTATGAACAGCTGCAGCATTCTGTCTTTGGCAAAGACAGGAGCGTGAGTATGAGGGATTGGGGTGTCTGTGTTTTGCTGCATTTGTGTGTGTGGTTTGTGTGTTTAAAAAGCTGGGAGTATTATAACATGTATCTAAACACACAAGCAAACACACACAAACAGAGACAGAGAGAATAAGAGATGCACTCTCTTTTCCTCTCTCTATCTCTATCTCTCTCTCTCTAACACACACACACACACACACACACACACACACACACACACAAAACACACTCTTTCTCCCTCTTTCTCACACACACATACACAACCACACATAGGCCAGATCTCTCCAGTACGGCCACACACACATGTGGAACTCAAAATGAGATAGAACCACAAATTGGCCATTACAAGATCAATTTTGTTATTTGGCTTCTGATTCTGATGTGGCCATCAAGCTGAGCACACAGAGAGCAAAAACTGAAGCCAGAAGCCAAGCGGAGCTGTATTACACCCTGTGATAAACCGTCTCCTGGGCACCAACCAGATGAGCATCGCAGCAGGGAACCCATTCATTCTGCCAAGACCGCTGTCAACATCTCCACATTCCTCGTGGCCACAGCGAGCATGGTAACTAACAGCTCCTCACTCCATCTCACAGAGATGAGGCCAAGAATGCTATTGGCAGCTGAGGAAAAACGGAGACACATCGCCGAAAGGGTCCTGTGAGGCGGTCAGACAAAGAGAGGTGTGTCTGAGTTTGGGTTCATCCACCCCAGAGGCCCAGACGCTATCCGACCTTATTCACACACTTGGCTTTTTCTCTCATTCCATCTTGTCCCATCCCATTCCCACCAGGCTGAGAAGATGTGAGGAGTTCAGATGCAAAACTCTCTAAGCCCATTAAATATAAAGTCGATTAAATATATTTCTGTAAATTCACTGCAAATGGACTTATATATTTAGAAATAATTTTGATAAACCTGACTATCAGTCCACCTCCAATTAGATTGTTTTGACTTGATTTGTTTTTACTTGATAATAATAATTAATTTGCAGTTTGATGGAGATTACTTGGTAATTATTATTAAAACGGACTGCGTTTGCATATGAACTCTTCGTGTGTAAGGCCAGACATGTAAATAGTTTTTAGATAAAAACTCCCACAAATGGCTACTCCCCAAATGAATCATAAACAGTGTAGATGCTGAGGGGATCATGTGGTGCTCCCCAGCAGGTTGTAGGTTTTCCACAACCTCATGCTGAATGGGGAAAAATGTCTTGTAAATTATTGTGAGGTGTTGAATGGGGTTGAAATTCAGGAATAAATGGCCATGTTATCAGTGAAATTAACTGGAAGCTCATTTAATTGATATACTTATTGTGTCATCATTCTCCTAGAGCTAAAACATTCGTCCATGACACACAATTTCCACACGGCTCCTTGGGATGGCTTACAGTACATTACTGAAACTGAGTAAGCGAGCGAGTTCAGCTCTGATGTATTACTGTCGGTGAGAGAGTTCAGTGGTAAAGGAAAAAACTATCTCTGAATGTTACGCTGCCCTTTTAGTAATACCAAGAAGCACACTGGCTTCATTGTGCCCATCATTTGCAGTCATCATGTGGGCAGAAGTGCACCTTTCAGCAATCTGAACAAACTTACAGGTTTAGAATGACCAACATGTTTGAGAAGGGCCTTTTAAAATAATTACAGGAGCCATTATAGCTGCTGCCAAGTACACACTGGTGCTGTCTGTCCTTGTTTTTTTGGTTTGGGCTCCAAAAACAACTGTAACATCTGTGAGTGGTGTGAGAGATACTGGTTTACAGTTCAGTGCATGTGGTAAATGGCGGAGAGAATGTTAACCTAAGCCAGCAGTGTCACTGGGCTCTTCGTTCTATGCTTAGCCTCCGAGACTCCTTCTGATCTGGGTGTCTGAGTGATTACCCCAAAAAAGGGTCAGTGAGCAGTTAGCCATAAGCAATAAAGAGTGAGAGTGAGTATTCCATAAATAGTGAAATATATAGAGATAAACAGAGACAGACAGAGAGAGAGAGAAAGAGAAAGAGAGAGCAACGTAGGGAGAACTACAGGGGGTGGTGGG
>CM050215.1:6360000-6362500 GCA_027475355.1 Coilia nasus | reverse complement strand
AGACAACCAGCCCTCATACAAGGGATTTATTTACAAGATGAGTTAGCCACATTCTGATCAGCACATACCAAAGCTGAATGTTTATACCTCCCTAAAAGTAAATGTGAAGATTCAGCAAAAAAAATAATTCATCTTGGCATGAGTAAAAGTTTAGAAAGTGGCAGGTAAACATCAGACTTCATACGATATGCTTTAGAGCAGAAGATTGCCAGGGAAATTAAGGAATCATTTCTGTACACGATACTTTAAAGCTACATGCTCAAACAGTCGGGGATTTCAGTTGGGAAGTGGTGAGTGGCTCTCTGCCATAAACTGAGATTTAATGTCGGATGAAAGAGGTCTTGAGTGAGTCCTGGAAACTTGAGGTGGTTCAAGGAGAAGTTATCCCGCTTATAAATAGACGTGCTTAAGATGTGACCTTTCCATTCAGGCACTAAATTAATAAACAGGGTCAGCTTGACACACCAAAGTGAAAAAGGGATGATGGTATGTGTGGCCTCTGCAACTTTTTACCAAGAACTTTCACACAGAAACATACACCGCTGATAATTGACTGTGGCTAACGAAAATGCTACGATTCGAGTCACCGATCCCCAATGCACTGTAAACCAAATGCACAGTAAACTGTGGTAAATTCAGATTCATGGAGAAATTTGCACTAGATGGGGAAGTGACAATCCCACGAGCAATTAGTACTGAGTAAAAAAAGGCTTTGTTTTATTTTCTCTGAGATCAGAAAGAAGGTTCCTGCTAAGCCATGTGGAACATGTGAGTTCTGTTTGGGAACCCAGTCACCCCTAGCAACCCACTAACAAGCCAACCAGTTACTCTCTTTCTCTCTCTCTCTCTCTCTCTCTCTCTCCCACTCTAACTCTCTCTCTCTCTTTTTCTATAGCCATCTCTTTCCCTTCTCTACCTCTCTCTCTCTCTTGTTCTCTCTCTTTCTCCCTTCTTTTTTAAAGACCCAAACAGCTGCCTGCGAAAAACACACCACAATTCCAGGGTAATTTAAGGGGCTACTTATCCAGCTCATCGGAGGGAGGGGAGCACACCGAGGGGGGAGGTGGCAGCCAAGGATATAGCCTGACCTTGTAATTCAAGATGGGGTTAGAAATCGCAAGGCTGGGCCCGAAAAGCCTCCAGGAGTCTTACTTACCCCCCAACCCCCTCCACCCCACGCCACTGCACCGCCCACCTCTAATCTCCCACAACTCTTCACCACCCCTCAACAAACCCCCGAACCAACCCGCCTCCCATCCCCCCGAACACACACTACACACCACCACCACAACCTCCGCCACCCTGCAGCAACTTGAAACCTAAGAGCCGTGAAATCGATCCGGGTGCTAAATTTATGCCTTCGAATGCTAACGTTAGCACTGGAGGTTGGAGTAGTTTGGGGAGTTGGGGTGGGGGTGTTAGGGTGGGGTGGGGTGGGGTGAAGGGGCTTGCTATGCTGTGGCTTGCCTCCAGCTCTGAATGCCCCACCACCGCCAGCCGCCCACCCCCAACTCAAATCTCCCCCTAACCATCCCCTCTTAACCAGAGCAGGTGTGTGGAGGAGGAAGAGGCAAAAAAAAACAGGGAGGAGGCCAGAGGGAGGGAGGGAGGGAGGGAGGGAGGGAGGGAGGTGCTGGCTGGAAGAGGAGTGGAGAAAAGAGAGATGGCAAATGCATGTGCGCCCCATTTAACATGAAGAAAAGCCATCACTGTGCCCTCCTGAGATCTGGGCAGCTGGTGGAAAGGGTTCTGGGTAGTGGGAGTGAATGTGTGTGTGTGTGTGTGTGTGTGTGTGTGTGTGTGTGTGTGTGTGTGTGTGTGTGTGTGTGTGTGTGTGTGTGTGTGTGTGTGTGTGTGTGTGTGTGTGTGTATGTGTGTGTGTGTGTGTGTGTCTGTCTGTCTGTGTGTGTGTGTGCGTTTGTTTGTGTGTGCGTGCGTGTGTGTGTGTGTGTGTGTGTGTGTGTGTGTGTGTGTGTGTGTGTGTGTGTGTGTGTGAATGTGTGTGTGTGTATGTCTGTGTGAGTTTGTTTGTGTGTGTATGCGTGTGTGCGCAGTGGGGTGGGGAGGGGTTTAGTGTCCCTTCTGACCAACGGGATGACAGACACCTGAACCACTAAGAAGGTCAACGTGGGAATGGCTGCTGACTGGGATCTGAAAGACACCGGCTTTGATCTACTTACCTCTCACCTTTCCAAAATAGAAATCTCAGCAATGGACGATGCTGCAAGCGATCCCCCTGTGCCTGTTGTGCTGTGTGTGTGTGTGTGTGTGTGTGTGTGTGTGTGTGTGTGTGTGTGTGTGTGTGTGTGTGTGTGTGTGTGTGTGTGTGTGTGTGTGTGTGTGTGTGTGTGTGTGTGTGTGTAAGAGAGAGAGAGAGATGGGAGAGAGCGAGAGAAAGAGAAACTGTGTGTGTGCTCGTGTGTGTATGTCTGTGTGTGTATGTGTGTATGTGTGTGTGTCCACATCAAAAGGCTTTACAGGGATAGCATGGGAAGTGTAC
>CM050215.1:6332500-6347500 GCA_027475355.1 Coilia nasus | reverse complement strand
TATGTACGTGTGTGTGCATGTGTATGGAATGAATTCCCTGCCAGAACGTCTGTACTCGTAGAAATATCTTGTGCTCATGAAAAGAAGTTGTGTACACGTGGAAATATTTTGTGCTTGTGAAAAGAATTTGTGTACACGTGGAAATATTTTGTGCTTGTAAAAACAATGTGTCCTTGTGTGAAAAACTGTCATGTCTCTATAACAAAGTTTTGTGCTTGTAAAAAATAAATGTGTGTCTGCGTGAAACTCTGTTTTGTCTCTGTAACAAAGTTTTGTGCTTGTAATAAAAATTTGTGCTTGTAAATAGATTTTTTGTACATGTAAAAATACTTTGTATTTGAGAAAAAAACCAAATCTCCCACAGGCACAAATCCTATTCACAAGCACAGATTCTTTTTACGAACACAAAACGAGTCTGTGAAATCTCTGCCAAAACTTCTCAGCCAATCACCAAACGTCTTACTCACCGGCCAATCAAGTTGCCACCTTTACTTAGAGCAATGAGCGGGAGCAATGGTACGTGAATTCTCTATGTAGCCATGTACAACAAAGTAGCCAGGTTAACGGCGAACTTGCTGCAGTTGTCTGGTGTTTTTAGCGGAGTGTCTATTTGCACCCTGGGTGTAAATTACGAAATGGACACGTTTCTTCTATTTACACCCATCTGATGACATATCTGGCCACATCATGTGAAAAGTGCGGGAAGCTGGATGGGAGAATTCTACCGGAGACCAGACCACGGCACGGGACAAACTACTTCGCCTGTTCTGTAGCTAATGGGACCAACGAACGGGACAAAATCAAACGGAACTAAATGGGACAAGAGAAATAATTTCACAAAAGGTAATGTAATGTCGTTGCTACAAGATATATTTGCATCCCCAGTCCCACCGCGAATATTTGTGTAATTAACGTAAGCACAGCAATATGGGCATGTTTAGCTCGTCCCAGCAGTTAATATAGTTCAGCTCACCTCAGGTAAAACAATCGTAGCCTAACATTATAATTGTGGTCCAAATGTAAGCATTTGGTCCCTTGTAAGCAATAACTAAAATTTGCAAAAAGGTGTGTTAAATCTGTAAACTAACATTTAACTGACCAGTGGCCACAGCTCGCAAAGTTAGCTAACACTAACAGCAAATCAGTTAGCTAATCGACCTACTGTCAATGGAGAATAGCACATACAACAGATTGTTTAGGGAAAGCTTTTTATAATTGATGTGGTCTGGATTTATACTGTTGTTTGTATCTTGGACGGGGTTTTTAGTGGGTCGCAAACATTGTTAAGGCACCTCCTAAATTCTGGTGGTTTGCTACTTGTCAATGCTGCAATATGGCGTTCCACGTGTCTCAGCCGCACTATCACACATCAATAACGTCGTAGACGCATTGAAATGGCATTGAAACAAAACAAAGTGTGATTGTGCGCTGATTGAGTATGTCTTTATAAAAGGGAAGTGAAACAGAACGTTCAATTTATGTATGGAACAAGATCTCAGAGTGAGCGAGTGACAGGAACACCTAGGTGAAGGGTGTGCACTGCACAAGATACCAGTCATGTAATGTGAAATGTGTTTATATTCTCATTACAAAGCAACACATTGTTTTACTTAGTCCAACTGTTGGACTGTTGTACAGTCTCCTCTGTATAATGAACTGAAAATGGTTAAACATTGTGTTTCAGATGAAAGATGAAGAAAGTGGTTCTTCAGAGACAGTCTGTGGTAAACAGCCCATCCACATCGGAAAAAAGGTGAAACAAATGAGACTGAATTGTCAATATATCCTAATGGATGTAACCTGACTCTTGTCATGTCCATTTTGGTCCATCAACCTACACACATTTATCTGAGATTGCTCAATAAGAGATGTATGTAAGAAGTGGAGGCCTATCAAAATCCTTTGATGTTTGGATAAACCACATGTATGTCATTATTTATTGGCATAACTAACTACAGGTAGTTGAATAGAGTTTTAGAGGTTTAATCACTGAATATTTTTATGGTTTGATGTTCGAAACAAGGTGTAACATGGTTGTGCCAAACAAGGCTGTCCAAGTTGAAATATGGAAAGGTGCAGAGGGCAGAATATTAGCTGTGAAAATTGTGAGCCTGACTGTAATATCATTATAGCCTTATGCAAAGTTGTTGCACTATTGATTGACTTTTTATTCTTCAGAAAATTCATGAAAGAAAGAGGTGTTCCATCAGGGGAGTGCATTGAGGGCTGGACATTGCAACCAATGACGGGGTCGAAACAGCATGATGGTGCAAGCTGTGGCTTGTTTGTGCTGATGGTAAGTATTGTTTTTAAAATGTCTGACTTCTCTGTTGGGGTAGTTATACACAGTGTGGTTCTCAATTAAACTTTTTTTTTCATCATTTTCTATGTTTCCATCCAGAATGCTGAGGCCTTACTGAAGGACGCTGACCCTGCAATGGTCAGCCAGGAGCACATGTCAAGACTCCGTCAATATATTCGGAAGAGACTGATTGAAGCCCAAAGGATAGGCTAGTGTATGTGTGTGTGCATGCATGCATGCGCATGCCTGCGTGTGTGTGCCTGTCTGTGCGTGTGTGTGCACGTTCAGGGGACAGTGTTTCTATGGGGTGGGGGTTACTTACATGTAACCTGTGTTTCTGTTAATGCTGCAGTATGTTTGTCTAGTAAAAGTTTGTTCAAACACTTTGTGGTCTTTAAGTTTTACTTCAGAGCATGCTTTATACTGTTTATACAGATGCCGTTTTAAGGTAATTACACATCATTGCTTATGAATGCCATGTACTGTGGACAACATTAGTACCATACAAAAAGTTGTAGCGTAGTGAATTGGTTAAAGGAAAACAGTAGATGTAACAGTAGATATACATGTACATGGCATGCCAGTGTGTATGGTGAGGAGTGATTCTGGGCTAGACTGCAGCATTTCGAAGTTGGCCAATTTCAGCTTTTGCGGAAATCACTGCAAGTACTGAGTGAACGGGGCCCTCAAAAATCTTTAAGAACAATAAAAGTCCATACTTTACCAGTAGTATTACAAAGGCTTCTTCAGTAAAACCGAGGCACTGATAAGTTAACAAGGTTTTTTACTAGCGAGTGTGATTTTGGGGACCCTGTTCACCCACCAGTGCTATGTATGTCAATATTCAATTCAAGCTGACTTCAGTTGGGCTACACATTAGTCTATGTATGGTTGTGAATAGCACTTTTGAACACTCTGGTGTGGCTGCCAACGGTACACTGTTTACTCACTGGGTGTTAATAACATTATTGAGATGGGGGTGCAAATGGCATTATTTATTATAAAGCCTTGGGTATATAGCATTACTGACCATGATGACTCAGGTGTAAATAGCTTTTTTTTTGTCTAGGAAAACCTGGGTGTAAATAGCATTACTGACTATGAACACCCGGGTGTAAATAGTGTTTTTGTCTAGGAACACCCGGGTGCAAATAGCATCTGCCTGTTTTTAATCGGGAGTTTTAAGACAAGTTCTAAATTACATTATGAACAGGCGTGCTTGAAGTGGGCCGCGGTGTTCTGGCACCTCTTTTCATTTCAGGGGACGTGAATATGAAGGCACTGCATTCTCAACACAGCCCTGTCTAACGGTTTATCATTGATTATTGCCCTACGCAACATGCGTCAGGAAAAGGCAAGTAGGACTACACTCCCCGCTGTCACGCTAGCAAATGCTGACGAGGAGACCAGACTACTGACATTTCGTTTTTGAGCCTCATTTAACCAAAATATAATAATCAGTAAGCACCAGATCACCATATTAAGTATATAATAAGGATAGACTTTTGCCCTGCAATAGGGTTGGGACTCAAATGGATTGTAAAATACATTTTCGGCGCTGCATAGTAGTGCCTTCATATTCACGTCCCCTGAAATGAAAAGAGGTGCCAGAACACCGCGGCCCACTTCAAGCACGCCTGTTCATAATGTAATTTAGAACTTGTCTTAAAACTCCCGATTAAAAACACCAGACAACTGCAGCAAGTTCGCCGTTAACCTGGCTACTTTGTTGTACATGGCTACATAGAGAATTCACGTACCATTGCTCCCGCTCATTGCTCTAAGTAAAGGCGGCAACTTGATTGGCCGGTGAGTAAGACGTTTGGTGATTGGCTGAGAAGTTTTGGCAGAGATTTCACAGACTCGTTTTGTGTTCGTAAAAAGAATCTGTGCTTGTGAATAGGATTTGTGCCTGTGGGAGATTTGGTTTTTTTCTCAAATACAAAGTATTTTTACATGTACAAAAAATCTATTTACAAGCACAAATTTTTATTACAAGCACAAAACTTTGTTACAGAGACAAAACAGATTTTCACGCAGAGACACATTTATTTTTTACAAGCACAAAACTTTGTTATAGAGACATGACAGTTTTTCACACAAGGACACATTGTTTTTACAAGCACAAAATATTTCCACGTGTACACAAATTCTTTTCACAAGCACAAAATATTTCCACGTGTACACAAATTCTTTTCATGAGCACAAGATATTTCTACGAGTACAGACGTTCTGGCAGGGAATTCATTCCATACATGTGTGTGTGCACTTGAGTGTGTGTGTGTGTGTGTTTGTGTATGGGCATAAATACGTGTGTGTGCATGTGTGTGTTTGTGTGTGTGTGTGCTTGTGTGTGCATGAATACATACAGTATCTGTGTGCATGCATGTGACCGTGTGTGTGTATGTGTGTGTGTGTGTATGTGTGTGTGTGTGTATGTGCATAAATACATGTGTGCATGTGTGTGTGTGTGTGTGTTTGTACATGCATGAAAACATTCAGTCTCTGTCTGCGTATATGTGAGCATTATGTGTGTGCATGTGTGTGTGCACACGAATGCATGTGTGTGTGTGTGTGTACATGTGTTTTGTTCAGCTGTGCTGCAGAGAGGTGAAGTGTTGAGACGTGTGTGAGCTGTGTGATGGATGGGGTGATTAACCTGTGGTGGAGAGTGAGGAGTGAGGAGTGAGAGAGGGCTAAGGGGAAGGCGAAGGGACTATTCTGGGCCAGCAGCACCTGTCGGGCAGGCAGGCAGGCAGGCCGGAGGGGCAGCCCCAACACCCCCAGCTACCCCGCAGCCACCCGCAGGCCAGCGGAAACAGACCCGACGGGGAGGATGTGGGGCCCCTACTGCAGGGGTGCCCTGGGGGAAAGTGATGTCCCATTGTTTAGTCAGTGGGAGCACCTGTGTGTGTGTGTGTGTGTGTGTGTGTGTGTGTGTGTGTGTGTGTGTGTGTGTGTGTGTGTGTGTGTGTGTGTGTAGACGGTACATAGCTGTATGTGTGTGTGTGTGCATGCATGCCTGTTAATGTGTAATGTGTATCTCAGTGTGTGTGTGTGTGTGTGTGTGTGTAGGAGGTACATGTGTTTGAGTGTGTGTAGAGGGTACATTGCTGCATGTGTGTGTGTGTGTGCATGCATGCCTGTTAATGTATAGTGTGTATCTCAGTGTGTGTGTGTGTGTGTGTGTGTGTAGGAGGTACATGTGTTTGTGTGTGTGTAGAGGGTACATTGCTGTATGTGTGTGTGCATGCATGCCTGTTAATGTGTAGTGTGTAGTGTGTGTAGTGCGTGTGTGTGTGTGTGTGTGTGTGTGTGTGTGTGTGTGTGTGTGTGTGTGTGTAGGAGGTACATGTGTTTGTGTGTGTGTAGAGGGTACATTGCTGTATGTGTGCGTATGTGTGTGTATATGTGCATGCATGCCTGTTAATGTGCATCTCCGTGTGTGTGTGTGTGTGTGTGTGTGTGTGTGTGTGTGTGTGTGTGTGTGTGTGTGTGTGTGTGTGTGCTTCTGTATCCATTCTTCTCACCTGCTGAGGTACGGTTACACACCTGCATGACAGCTCTGAATGTCCCACCTTGGACAGAGTTGAGTCAAAACTGTCCATCACGATTCCCCTCTATCGTTTCCCCTCTTCTCCAATCACCCTCTCCCTCTCCCTCTCCCTCCCTTCCTCTCTCTCTCTCTCTCCCTCTCTCTCTATCTCTCTCTATCTCTTGTTTTTGTCACACACTCCAGGGTTTGTGTTACCATGTGTAACTGCCACAGTGCCATGGCCAGGGGTCTGTCTAGGGGACAACACCTGAGATCTGCCACGTCTCCAACGTGATCAAAGCTGTGTGCTCTCTCTCTCTCTCTATCTCTGTCTCTCTTTCTATCTATCTCTCTTTCTCCCATCTCTCCCTCTCTCTCTCTCTTTCTCTCACTCTCCCTCTTTTTTCTCTTTCTTCCCTTCTCTCTTCATCTCTCTCTTTCTCACTCTCCCTCCCTCTGTGTGTGTGTGTGTGTGTGTGTGTGTGTGTGTGTGTGTGTGTGTGTGTGTGTGAAAGGCAGATGACGGGACCACCACACACAAACTGCGGAGGACAAACACCCCATTCTTCAGGCTCTGGGAACCCCAGTCACAGTATCCTCCTTGCTGGATACTGATATGCTTACCTGTATCTCCCTTTCTGCCTGTCTATCAGTTGACATCCAGCACTTTATGCACTACACACAGACACATGTACCCATATCTATTTGTGTTTCTGTCTGTCTGTCTGTCTGTCTGTCTGTCTGTCTGTCTGTCTGTCTGCCTATTCGCGTAGCGTCTATCCATCTGTCTGTACACCCCTGACATTGTTTTCGCTGCATTCCATGTCACCCGACGACAGCGCATGATGAAGTGACATATACACACACACACATACACACACACATTCACACACACACACACATTCACAGACCATAGGCTTGTGTGTCATGACATGTGACAGCGGGGGACACAGAGACTGACAGGAGAAAGGACAATGGCAGAAGCGTGGGAGGCCTCACTCCTTCTCCCTCTCTCCCTCTCTCTCCTTCTCTCCCTTTCTCCCTCTCTCCCTTTCTCCTTTTCTCCCTCTCTCCTTCTCTCCCTTATTCCCTCTCTCTCTCTCTCCCTTTCTCTTTCTTTTTTCCTCCGCCTTTCCCCCTCATTGCCTCTGTTTTTGTGCCGGTGCCAGGCCGGTGTAACTCTAGTCGGCGAGCAGCTCTTGGGTTTCAGCGCTGGGAGGGAGGGGGGTGAGGGGGTGAGGGGGTGTCTACCTCACAGCTCTCCTCGCGCCCCCAGGTGAGGCTCAGATGAGGGCCAATCGAGGGCCTCATTCCAACGCCCCCACACACATATACACACACATAGATATACACTATGCGTCTATCTCTCTCTCTCTCTCTCTCTCTCTCTCTCTCTCTCACACACACACACACACACACACACACACAGATATACACAGTCTCTCTCTTTCTTGCACACACACACATACATATACACACGCATACAGATACACACTATGCGTCTCTCTCTCACTCTCTCTCACACACACACACACACACACACACACACACACACACACACACAGATATACACAGTCTCTCTCTTTCTTACACACACACACATATACACATCCATACATATACACATTCTGCTTCTCTGTCTCTTCCTCGCTCTCTCTCACACACACACACACACACAGTATCTCACTCACACACACAGGCACACAGACGTAGTCTGATAAACACACACACAAACACAAACACATACACATGCGCTCTCTCTCACTTGTACACATACACATACACATACAAACACACACACATACTATCAAAAAACCCGCCAGGCCATTCTGGACTCAGAAGCCTTATGATGTCACTCTTCCTGTATAAGGAGACACCACATTTCTTACTGCTCCTTTTCATCGCTTGTCTGTCTTCTCTTACTGTCTCTTACACACTCATACACACACACATAAACACACACACATACACACAACCCACGGATGCACACACAACACATATATGCACACAACCCACAAAACATACACACACACACACACTGGTGCACACACAACACATATACACACACACACACACATACACTCATGCACACTCACATAGTTCTAACCATACTCACGCATTCATGAATGAACACAAACACACACACACCCACGCACATCCGACACACAAACACACAGTCATTTGGCGTCTCTCGTTTCACCTTCGCACTCCAGTGTTTTATTATGCTTTGCCATATCATCTTGCCGGTAACAGCTTCTCCACTGCCTCCCTGCCGGTGTGTATGTGTCTAGTTTACACGAGCTGACGGATGGGGTTAGTGGGGACCTGGGGGCCGAGCTGAGCTGAGCTGAGCTGAGCGGGGTCCATCTGCTGCTGGGGATGATTCACTCTGAGCAAGAAGTAAACCATCAGATCGCACTGTTTGGAGGAGTGTGATGGGGCAGACGATGGAGACAGAAGGAGAGATAGCAACTGGGAGGGTGACAGAAATGAAGAGATACGAGAAGAAGAAGAAGAAGAAGAAGAAGAAGAAGAAGAAGAAGAAGAAGAAGAAGAAGAGAGAAAAAAGAAGCTGAATCACCCTGCGCTATAAATCATTCTAACAGGAAATGTTTCTATTTGACCCAAGATGTAATTAGAGAGTAGCTCAGCCTCTGATTCATTCAACGAGAGTCACAGTTTTTGGCAGCGTTGATCCACTGACTAAATCATAACCATGGGCACTCACACACACACCCACATACTCACACACACACACACACACATACTCACACACACATACACACTCACACACACACATACTCACTCTCTCTCTCTCTCTCTCTCTCTCTCTCACACACACACACACACACACACTCACACACACACACGCACACACAAACACACACACACACATACTCTCTCTCTCACACACACACACACACACACACACACACACACACACACACACACACACACACACACATACTCTCTCACACACACACACACACACACACACATCAGCCTGTATTCTAGGCTATTCTAAAACCATCCGTTCCAAACAACAAACGCACGTTTTTTTACGTCAGCATTCCTCCCCTCTCCCCTCCTCTCCTCCCCACCCAAAAGCCTTCTCGTTTCCCCTGTGCTGTGCTCTGTCACAAGACACCATCTGTGCCTTGGCGCATTACAGCATGAAAATCAGATTTCACAGAAACATCGCCGAAGCCGCCCCATATTTACGAGGCCGAGGGAGCGAGCATTTCAACCTTGTGATCTCTGCGACTGCTTCCCTTAATAGGCCGTATCATTTCTACTGATCACCACACCCCACCCCACACCTCACACACACACACACACACACACACACACACACCCTGGCGCCACCACACACTGTTGGGTGTAATTGGTGGGCAGTCCTCATTGACAGTTTGCTGAGATGAGGCATCAGAGCCAAGCTAGGTCTAGATGTTTACGTCATTGCAGCAGCTTGCTGGAGCCAAAGGCCTCGGTCAGAGATCCTACTCAAGGCCAGAGATCCTGCTCTGATATGACTTGTATTAAAGTCACAAGTTTTCATGGCTATTATTCTGTACTAGTGGCATATTGCTAGTCATATACTGTAGCATATATCAGAAATCATACCATATTTGAAGATGCGACAATTCATAACTTTAGGGCAAATAATCGTAAAATAGTACTGACATGTCATCAGACATTAAGGGAACATAATAAATTGAAATATTTCTGATTTTAATGGCAATAATATTACAGCCAGAATACCTACACTTTTAAACTTAATTTACAGCTTGCAAATTATGTTTACGGTTTGAGCTTGTCGTCTGCCTTTTGTTTCTAGAGCTGGAACAATGCTTTATTACAGTATTTGTAATTTGACTGCAGTACCAGTTCTGGCCACAATGCTACATACAGGGCATTGAAAATACCACAATCACCACAGTTCTAAAGCATGCCACAGCTGATCTTATTCAGTTCCTTCACTTTCACATATATATACGTGGCATTTAAATGTTCTAACACCTTTTAAGATGGAATGTGGACTCTTGGGTTACCCATTTAGCTGTGTGTGCAGGTCTGCTTACTTTACAGTAATTTACTGTCTGACTAACAAGCTCGCCTCTACAAGGGTAACACAAATTCCACCATTCCACCTCACGTAAACACACCAAGCTAATCCTATTGATGGCAGCACATAAACACTTCCACTTATGCCCTAATCAGATCCCACATACCTCTAGTCACATACACACACGCTAATCTAATAGCATTAACATGTACACACACACAAATAGGAAAGCACACATGGGTAACAATCAATGGATTTTCATTTGGAAACACACATACACACACACACACACACACACACACACACACACACACACACACACACACACACACACACACACACAAACACACACACGCACACACACACAAACACACACAGATTTCTTCTCATATGCTTAGGCATCCAAAAAAAAAAAATTGTAAAGAGGTACAACCCAAGTCTGCCCTAGAGCCTCAAGCATCTGACCTCAGTCCAAAATCACCTTCATCCCCTTCCCCCACCAACACACACACACACTCAATCTGCCCTAGAGCCTCAAGCACCTGACCTCAGTCCTACACACATGCACGCACAGACACACACACATACCCACACACATACACACACACAAACACACATACACACACACACACAGATTTTCCACGAGTCTATGATTACTGCTACTCTAAACTAGCACTCAGTCCCTGGAGCACCATGAGGTAAGAGAGTTGGCACATCCCCACGGCCGTCACTTAAAAAGCTGATGCGCATTAGTGCCACCCAATGCGAGTACGGTAATGTAATCTACACACACACCCAGACAACTGAGGGACGGGTAAGTGGCCAGGACCCGGGTTAAGTTTATTTAGCTAATGTAGATGGGGAGAGCGCTGCAGTGCTGCCAAGATAAGGCACAGAGGAGACAATGTCTCAGTCTGTGAGCTCAGGGCACAAGGAGAAGAGAGGAGAGGACAAGACAGGAGAGGACAGCACAGGAGAGGAGAGGAGAGGAGAGGAGAGGACAGGACAGGAGAGGGAGAGGAGAGGAGAGGAGAGGAGAGGGAGAGGAGAGGAGAGGAGAGGGAGAGGAGAGGGAGAGGAGAGAGGAGAGGAGAGGAGAGGAGAGGAGAGGAGAGGAGAGAGGGCATGAAAGAAGAGGGAGAGAGAGAAGTGAAGATGAGGGGAGAGGGAGAGGACAGGAGAGGAGAGGAGATGAAAGGAGAGGAGAGAGAGAAGTGGAGAGGAGAGGAGAGTAGAAGAGAGATAGAAGAAGTGGGGAGGAGAGGAGAGCAGAGGAGAGGAGAAGAGAGTGAGAAGAAGAGGAGAGGAGAGGAGTGGAGGAGAGAGGAGAGGAGAGAGGAAGAGAGAAGTGGAGAAGAGAGTACACAGGTGTAAACAGGTAAGGAGAGGACAGGAGAATAGAGAAGAGGGACAGGAAAGGAGAAGAGAGGAGAGCAGAGAAAGAGGAGAGGATGAGAGGAGAGTAGACAAGTGAAGAGAGGAGAGGACAGGATGAGAGCAGAAGAGAAAAGAGGGAGAGGATGAGAGGAAAATAGAGAAAAAGTGAAGAGACGAAAGTAGAAGAAAAGAGAGAAAAGGAGAGGACAGGAGGAGAGGGTATGAGGGAGAAGAAAAAGCGGGGAGAGGGTGAGAGGAAAGTAGAAAAGACGTGAAAAGAGGAAAGGAGAGAAGAGGAGAAGAGGAGAAGATAAGAGGAAAGCAGAAAAGAGGAGAAGAGAGGACAGTAGGGGAGGAGAGGAGAGGAGAGGAGAGGGAGAGGAGGAGAGGAGAGGAGAGGAGAGGAGAGGAGAGGAGAGGAGAGGAGAGGAGAGGAGAGGAGAGGAGAGGAGAGGAGAGGAGAGGGAGAGGAGAGGAGAGAGGAGAGGAATGGAAAGGAGAGGAGCGGAGAGGAGAGGAATGGAGAGGAGAGGAGAGGAGAGGAGAGGAGAGGAGAGGAGAGGAGAGGAGAGGAGAGGAATGGAAAGGAGAGAGGAGAGGGAGAGGAATGGAGAGGAGAGCAGCTAAATGACCCTAAGCACTGCTTTTATTCTCCTCTGAGGATCATGTTCAGCCCCTCTTCCTCCCCCCTTCACTTCGGCCCATATAGATGCTCCTACACCCCCACACTCTCCTCTGCTTCTGTGTGTGTGTGTGTGTGTGTGTGTGTGTGTGTGTGTGTGTGTGTGTGTGTGTGTGTGTGTGTGTGTGTGTGTGTATGTGTGTGTGAGTGTAGAGGGGGGCTTGAGGCTTGGGGTGTTTGACTTGAGAAGTATTACTTTTGGCGAGTGCCATAGGGGACAGCTGAGGATGTAATCACTGTGTGTGCAGCCATGTTCCCCCCCAGGATGGGTCCATTGGCTGGCTAAACACACACACACAGACACATACACACACACACACACACACACACACACACACACACACACACACACACACACACACACACACACACACACACACTGCAACAATGACATGCCTTAATCGGTCGCCAGTGGGGACAAAGAGAAACCCATCTCACTGCAGGGGTCTTTTCACATTTACACGAGTAAGCCCCCTCCAACACATATCTTCAGTAAGCCACTGAAATAGAGACAAGCATCCCCCCTCTCCACACACACACACACACACACACACACACAAAGACACACATACACACACACACACACACACACACACACACACACACACACACACACACACACACACACAAAGACACACATACACACACACACACACACGCACACACGCACAACACTTAACACCCACCTCATCCCACACTTACTGGATAAGGCTAGGCACCCCATTGTGTATCACCGTGGAGATGAAGTTAGGATTAGCTGCCATAGTAACGGTCGTGAGGCTTTGGTCTGTTCCCATCCGCTATTCTTGGGTAAGATGGTGGTAGTGGTGGTGGTGGGGGGGGCATGTTCCTTCAAACTTACAGAGGCTTTAACTGTTGGAAATCACAAAACATCTCACAAATGCAGGGTTGGACTTTAATTTCAATAGATAATGGCCGGACAGAAGGATGGTTACTGTAACTGTTATGAATGTCATTGTTGATTTGTTTTATTGTAGACCAATAATAATGCAATTCCAGTTGGTAAAAGTATGTATTTTTGCATGTAATATCATTTAACTCTGCATTGTGATTCTTTGTTGTAGGTTAGTAAAATACAATGGCTCATGTGATCGTAGTTTATCAAGTGTGATGAAATACTGAGATGTGGAACAAGCTTCCAGATTCATCAAAGTTACTGGTTTCTCCTGTCATTGCACTGTACCTTAAACAAATCTTTTCTTGTGTAGCGACTGACATATGTGTTCTGACAACAAACTTCACAAACTTCAACAAACTGCACTAAGTGCAGTACTGTGGCCTTAGCAGTGTTGATGCAGGGTTTTTATGTAAACCCAGTTAAGAAAAACGTCAAAACAGTTAAAATCCTTTTTTTTTCGTGGTTTATTTCATGGCATGGAAACAGAATGACATTTCGACCATGTGTGGTCTTCCTCGACATGGTTGAAACATAATTCTGTTTCTGTGCCATGAAATAAACCACTAAAAAGGGATTTTAAGTGTGCAAGGCCTTTTCCTTACTGGATTGCAGATTGAGTTTTGCCCTGCACCTTGGCGTGGGATGTACACAACCTTCCTGTTGTAACGTTTATGTATGCTAGGCCAGCCTGCGCAATCAGTGACTAGTGTTTTACTGTTTGTATGGTTTTATCCTGTCACAGTTGCATCCATACATAGATTAAGTTCATTGCTATTGGCACAAACATTAACCTCAGAGACATTTTGACTGGTTTTAAGTGTCAACGTTAAAGCTGTGCTGCGATATTAAATATCTTTTTGTCATGGAAACAATTGTAAATATTCCCAAAAGTGTAATTCTGGTTTGAGGTCTGCTTTTTAAAACTCAGTTAGTACATTCAGTGCAGGAATACCTCATCATATTACAGTCTATCCTCCAACACCAGTAAATTTAGCACATCACATTAAAGAAGAGGAAACTTTCCACACACTCACTGAACGTTACTTTTTCCTTCTCCCCATGAAGGGACCCATAAAAAGGACTTAGCCCCAGAGATGTTGTGGCTTGGTCTCATAATAATTTTATCTCCTACTTCAAAACCTCCTGCCACAGATAAATACACACCGCATGCTTCTGGGGTCAAGGAACCAGTAAAAGATTAAAAAAATAAATCACGACTCAATTTGTTTATTTTTAGGATCGCTATCTGTCTTTATTAGTCTGTCAGAAGTGCTGTTTTATCACTCTCCCTTTCTGTTGTTGTCTTTACCTCTGCTCCTGTAATATTTTATTTTAGTGGCCTAGCATGCGTGTATCATATGTACTATGTAATTAATTTATGGCTAACCAAGATAAAGAACAAAACTATTGACTACCTGCCAACTAATCGAAGATATTCAGATTTTTTTTTACTGTAGTCAGAATGTCACCTCATGCTTTTGTTGGTTGGCCGTGCTGGACTACTGATGTTATTATTTTCCTATTTTCACCTTTCCTGAAAATCTGATTTTTTTTTTGACTCTTGCTCTCCTCTGCTCTCCATTGTCCCCAAACTCTCTTAGCTCCTACCCACAACCCCCTCTACACCATAGCCAGTGTTTTCTCTGTCTGCTCATCTTCCTTCGCTGTCAGAACTGATGTACTGCTGCCTGGGCTCTACATTATACACTCATGTTCATTTCCTCACACACACACACACACACACACACACACACACACACACACACACACACACACACACACACACACGTGAATGCGGGTACACGCACCTATACATAGTGATGTTCCAAAATGGCTTCCTCACTCCTGTCAGTCATCAGCCCCACTCAGCCCAGTGACCCGAGGAGGGGGGTCGACGCGCTCGCACAAAGCCCGCTCAGGACGGCCCGAGGCTGGGCTGGGCGCCAGGGAGCCCTGGGGTGGGAGTGAGGTCACTCCTGGAGGAGACAGAGGAGATGCCAAATTGCGGCATTCACATGCACGTCTATGCACATAATCTACACAGATGCGTACATCCACACAAGCAAACACACACATACACACAAACACACACAAACACACACAAGCACACACACACACA
>CM050215.1:6217500-6312500 GCA_027475355.1 Coilia nasus | reverse complement strand
ACCGAACTACCGCTAATTTGCGCGGCTGCTCACGTGCTCTATCATGGTGTCAGTTGTAATACCCTTGTGACATACTAATTGTAAGGGAATAATACTTTAATCAATAGCACCTCACAGGGCCCCTCCAAATACCTTGCAGAGGACAGCACAGAGGGAGGGAGGGAGGGGAGAAAGAGAAAGGGGAGGGATGTAGGGATGTAGGGGAGGAGAGAAGCCTGCTGACTTTCCAGGAACTCCTGCCGAAATGTATTATGGCACCCGGAGGCATGCATAGCTGGCATCCATTTGTCCTTCCTGAAAAATGTTTTACATATATATATCTATATATATATATATATATAT
Source organism: Coilia nasus (assembly GCA_027475355.1). Classification (NCBI taxonomy): domain Eukaryota; kingdom Metazoa; phylum Chordata; class Actinopteri; order Clupeiformes; family Engraulidae; genus Coilia; species Coilia nasus. The sequence goes on along the minus strand of CM050215.1, from coordinate 6,312,158 downwards.
ATGTATATATGTAATACACACATTAACAAAACACACACAAGTTACATAACTTTATGGTATTGAGACTAAAGGATTCTCTGCTAACTTAAAATTCATTATACAGAGTTATACAAAATACAACAATGCACACCTTATGTTGCAAACAGGAGTTGTTCAATTCCTCCAAGTGCAGACAAAGGTCATTATTCCACTTTAGGAGTCCCTAAATTAAAGAAGCCAAAGTATCTAAAATTGTTGACAATGAGCAATAAACTCCAAATTCACCCACACAAAATTCAATAATTTGGGCAATTGTCTAGGTTAACAATGCAATTCTTCGGCTACAAAAATACATGCTAATCAATTCCATGGAATAACATAAATGAGACAAATGACTATTGGGTGACTTCTAATTGAATCTCCACACAAACACAACTGGTAAATATAAAAATAAAATTACTGAGATCCCACATAGTGAACCCCTTCATCCATTCTCCCATCCACGTTTTAACAGCCACAAACTACCACTGACCAGCAACCAGCAATTTTCCTCAACTCAATGCTTCATTCAACCTTGGTCCAGGGGTTACTACAACTCTCTCTCCCCCTCTAAGCAATTCTGTCTCTTTCTCTCTCGGCCCTCTAAGCAATGCCGTCAGAGTGACCGACGACAAGCTTAGCCGTATCTGATGAGGGAAGAGCGCCTGGGAGACCGGGAGAAAAATGACGCATGAGTCAGGGGGACAACGGAGACTAGCGGGGGGGCCGGGTGGACGCGGTCCACTACTCATTCATTACGTAGACCCCAGAGATAGGCACCCTCCATTTCCAGCCCCTCTCACACACCTGCATGGCCTCTGGGATACAGCTATTAATACTCATAAACCCACTGCAATTGCTTCATTCGAGAGTGTTTTTTATTTTTTTTTGTCAGGCACACAAAATATTTTAAATGTCTAGCCTGGCAAGATTAATGGTGCGATGCCTTCCAACTGGAGTAAAGCCCGTGGGCCATCTCAGTTGCCTAATTCAGTTGCATTTGCAGTGTTTCTTGGTCGTCCACCAACAACCTTCAGCAGACTCCCCCATGACATGAATAAGGACAAAACGGTCCCCTGATCTTACTCAATACCATGTTAATGGTCTTGAATTTCTAGTAATACGTAGAAATGTAGAGTTTACATACTTGACTTTGACAACCACATAGCCAACTAAAATATAGTATAATGAACAGATCAGGGTCTGAAATTAATTTCAGACACAGCTGCATCTTGGATATTGAACAGCCAGGCTCTGTTTAGGCAAACACAAATTAAATCGGGTCCGCGTCTCCTCAGTGCATCAAAACATCAGGTGCTCGAGGTGTTTATAAACCTCTTGGGTGTTGTCTCACACTTTATGCCAGCTTGTTCTGTCTTGTTGTCACAAAAAGTCAACTGATAACATTTTATGGAAACATGTTCACCAACCTGTGTATGTTTTCACGTGTGCGTGTGTGTGTTTGTGTGTGTGTGTTGGTGCGTGTGTTCTGCAGCTGCCTCTGAGGTTTGCAGAAGCAACACTGCAGCGGTCAGGCAAGCTCATCAGCAACCCGGAGCAGGAGGTTCAAAGGGGACCTGATGATGAGGAGAAGATGAGAGCACATGTTGAGCGGAGGGGTATACGCAGAGAAGATGAGGTGTGAGGTATCAGGAGGTGGGGGTAGAAGGTAGGTAGGTGGCGGGGATGGGGTTTAAAATCTGGAACTACTCTCAGGCATCATCACACCACCGCTCAGGCATCCATCCTGCCCGGAGCTCACCCAATTTCATTATCTACTACTGAAAAATCAGCAGCCTCCTCAGGAGACCGGCGAGAGGGGCCCTCCCCAGCCCCTCATGGCCGACTGCATGAGCTGAAATGGATATGATGAGGATAGTCGTGTGTAGCAGCTACCAGCTGCCGTAGTAAAAACGTTAAGGCTTGTAGGGGTACAAAGTGTAGAAAATCACCTCAAACACACTGTGGGTAATATTTTACCTGTGCAATACTACACTGAAGGAGAAGTGACGGGTAGCCCTGAGCTCACTGTTGGCAAGATGTTCGGCATGAAATAACTGCAGGTGTCACAAAATGGAACTGAATCTGATGACTTGAATGAGATGTTGAAAGAAATTCGAAAAAGCCTGCCATTCTTCAGAATTTTAAATTTAGGAGCAGCTGGAACAAGCTACAACATCAACACAATGCCTGATTACAGGGCACCTATTGTGGTAGCACTGTCAAAGCTCCAGACTTCTTACCCGTCTCAGAAATGTTAATTGCCGAATGATGTTACTTCCTGTGTAACCACACTCACTGGGGATCCAATATGAAACACCACTGAACGCTGAACAATTAACATCAAGATACAAATCTGCAAGAAAAGGCAACTACTGCCTGCCTCTCAAGACATGTTCATCTGCGCTGTTCACGTTCAGGACACCAGTGGGCTTAAACTGTTATGCAATCAGTGAGCTCAGTGCGGCAAAGGCAATCTCTACTCTATTCTTTTCTCCTGTTGGAATGAACATATTAAACAGCAGCCCTGAACTCACCCCCTCTCAAGTAAAAGGATATTATTTATTTAGATTCTAACATGTTAAAAAATACATTAGTGCAGACTTATGGAGAAGCGCATGCATATTCATTTGACTACTGCAAGGTCATTTCAGCTAAAACTCCTTCCCATATTGGAAGGTTTGGAAGTCGTCCTGAGGTTGCATGTACATATCAGAGAATCCTCCTATCAATTCCAAAATCTATTTCTCATAATTCAACAGGAAAAACAAAAGCGTTATGGTGAGACTGTTTGTTTGGGTATTTTTAGAGCAAATCCATTTGGCCTTATGAGATTTGTGGGCTCTGCTCTGAAAGCCTGATAGTGGTGTGTTTTATCCCTCTTCTATTTCTTTCTGCTGTTTCACTGCCTTCATTCCATCCCCTTGAAGAGGCGAGCGTAAACCTTGTGTTCCCACAGTGCATCAAAGAGAGTGAATGTTGTTGCTAGGTAACCGGATGTCATAGTTGAAAGTCTGGCGTTTTTCTGTTGGACTTGCCTCGACTTTGAGTATAGATGTGACAGGTCCCCCAGCGAGGCGGCGTATGAACCAGCTCTTTGGGGCTGGTAATGAATTTACAAACTGCGTCATGGTTTTCTTACAAAGACATGATCTGACTCCAACACCACCAGGGCTGCATGCATCTGGGCAGAGGGTATGAGTGGTGCATCATCCAGCCAGAGGGCGGATTAACGCTGAGGGGGTGCATTAGTTTACCTAGCCTGAAGGAGAACACAGAACACACATCAGCTTTGTCACACAGCGGTTCCAGTTCCATTTTAAATGAAACTCTGTAATTTTGGCTAGAGCCCAATCAGAATGAAAAGAGAGAGAGAGACTTGATGACAGTCGACTTGGTGTCACAATTTTCCTTTTGTAAGTTACAGGACTTACTCTAGGCTCCATATCCAAAGCTTATGTTGTCACATTTTAAGAGAAAAAAAAAGAACAAGACACAAATTCAACTCAGAATGGATCCACATAAAAGACCATGCCATGCATCAATAGAAGGGGCCACTCAGGGGCAAAATCCATTTCAAATGCATATCCAGAGATAAGACATGAGAGCTTGGGGGCTTAAGTCAAAACTTTTTGTATGCTAAGAGGTTTACCTTCAGGAATACACGAAAAGAGTTATTTTTTAATCAAAAAAATGACTCAAAGTTTGGCAAATAATGTGGTGGCAGCATGCAAAAAACTTAATGTAAAGTCACTGCACTCTTGAAGAAGTACAACTACACAATTCTACATGCAGGTCGTCTTGTGTAAGCATCCCCTATATTTTTTAGTTGATGTTAAACACATCGAGCAGTAACAGCACACAAGAATTAAACTTGCAGTAAAAAATGATGTTCACTGCCTATTAACCAAGCCTAAATCAGTCACCACACTGGAGAATTGATCTTAAAAGACAGGGTGCTTGCTCTTTTTATAAATAATTTTTTTTTTTCCATGCTTTTTCAAAACCTATATTTTTTACCCTGAAAACCTTCACTTCACGTAAGTGTATACTTGCATGCCTACTCCTTTTGGTTGAGACTGTACCTATTGTGTTTGGTAGACAGGTTTGTTTTAGTAAGTATATATAAAATATATCAATGCAGTAAATGTTTTTTGTATATTCTTTCCTTAAGTACTTTTACAATAGTATTTTACAATATTATGTGCATGATTATTGAGCACACTCTTAACATTTGAGTATGAGAAAAACTTTTTTTCCCATACTTTATTAAGACTTTCACACAAAACTTTTTGTCACACATAAGACTTTTCAAGGTCTGAAAAACAGTGTTTTAAAATTCCAGACTTTTTAAGACTATCAAGACCTGCACAAGCACCCTGAGAAGAAGAAAAAGAAGAAAGGTGCTGACCAATGTGTTATCTGTTCAAACTAGGACTGAAATAAAGATGAAAGCTGATGATGCAACCCCATGTTATCAAGTATTTGAGATACAAGCTTCTTTTTGCAGACTCATATATATATATATATATATATACACACACACACACACACACGTGTATATATATATACGTATAATATATATATATATATATATATATATATAGTCCCCACAGACTGCAAGTCCCGAGTGCTATTCATCATTATTTGTATCATCCAGAAACAGTGGCACAAGAACACACTGCACACTGCTCGTCAGAGCACTATTCACCATGGAAACAGAACTATCAGTCATCATACGGTCTTACATGCCTGTTCAGTCCTATTCAAAATTAATTACCTTTTTTCCCTTGGGAGCTTAAATAGTTATTTCATCACAAAGCTGGCCGTCACCCTGCCAAAAATTACACACGCACTCAAGGTGGATGAGGCATTTCCTGACATCTTCCAAATCTAAATAACTGAGATAAACCAAAAATAGAGTCAGGGGAGTATGAAAATATTGGCCCTTGTACAGTGGGCAGCAACAACAGAAATCAGAAATATTTTTTAAAGGGGGTAGTTTACCACCATCCTGGCCACAACCTCACACAGTTCTGAGCTATAATTACACCCACTACATTTCTGCCACTGTGTGTTCTTTTAAAAAAAGAGTTTGCCACACAGAAGTCTTGATCAGGGAGCAATCTACCACACTGTGAGCACTTGGAGCAGTGGGTTCGCTGGTGTTATGGTCAAAACAGACGAAAATAAACCCCTCGCTAGACATGAGCCAAGGCTGGAGCTGCTCCAGATGAACACGGCCCAATCAGTGCCAGGTTCAGACCCAAAACAATTCATTATGTGCTTGCAGGTAGGTGGTGCACACACCACTTAAAGGACAATTTCGGTCATTTTCAACAGACACAAGAAGTGTTTGGTTCAGCATGGGGTGGGTCTTTCAGTACTGACAAGTCTCAGGTAGCTTGAGTAATAGAGCTGCATGTTGAAAATGGCTAAACTTGTCCATTAACAGCAGAGTTCTCAATTCCGGTCTTTGGAAGTAAAAATCCCACCTATATTTGTTATGCCTATGCACTTAACACAGGTTATTTCCCAAGTAAGGTTGATCCACCTTTCTTATGATTTGTGTACCCATTAGGATCAGCTGGTTGAGAAAATGGTTGAATCAAATTTTCCACAGGCTTTATGAAGCAGGGACTGTCACCTCTGCTAAACAGGCTAGTCCATCTTTTTTTGGCAGAATTACTATATACATAAGAAAGCAAAATGACGTTCTCAGTGACATGAAGGGGGTATTTTTTTGTCACTTTTGTTTCTACTTTTCTTTCAGGCTCTCTAAATTTCAATGGGATTGCTAATGCTGTTGTCAAAAACTCGAAACAAGCTTTGAGAAATCTTGCTGCCTCTAGCACAGCAGTGAGAGAGACATGGAAAAGCATATGAGGGTCTCTGAGCAAAACAACATCTATCAGACCGAGGACTCTGTGGACTGGATTTGGGCAGTCTGTGTGTGTGTGTGTGTGAACTCGGGCTACAAGACATTTATTATCTGGACAGAGTCCATACACGGGAAGCGAGAATCCTGCATGGGTCTTCAAAAAAAATATAAAAACCTCAACCAAACAGCCCAGCCCAGCGTCCCTTCTCAGTGACTGAGGGTATGATGTGCTGATGCACCATCCAGGTAACTGGAGGAAAGGCGAGACTGTGTCAAGTGTCATAATGTAAACAATTTTAACTGCATATTGACAAATATGATAACTTTTCCAAAAAAATGTAACACATTTACCAAATTAAATAATGTGTCTCCCATTACCATCAACTAAACTGATAAAGACAACACATTCTTCTCATAAGTGACATTATAATGTAATCAAAATTATGCAGCTTTTAAAGGTTTGTATGCGTTAAGTGGATATGTAAACAAGGAAACTGTGGTTTGAGGTTTTGGATAGACAAAAGCTGAGATTTAAATTCATGAAGATTCTGTGCTAAGATCAGTATGGCTTTAATGGTAAACCTGGCAAACTCCGATATCAACAAAATCTATTAGCCAAATGAGTATTTGTAATATGTGGAAACGAAAGGTTTAGAAATACTAAACAAGCTGAGAAATCTCTCAAGACTGACGAAACATTGAGCAGTTCCTTCCAAATGCATTTAACTTTAGACCGACCAACGTTCAATCAGAGAGAGCTCTTGCTTCATTTGCTTTCCGCAAATACATTTGGGGAGAGAGCAAATTAAACGAGTGCAGTCATTAACTTGTTTTCCTTGTAATGAAATGGGAGAAGCTAGGAGGGCTCAAAGGAAATCTGGAAAAGGGCCGAGATGATCATGCCAGATTTAATGCCACGATGGACAACTTTTTGTTTAAGTGATTGAATCTGGTGCCAGTACGGTAAACAAAGTGCAGCAAATCATCTGTTCCCTGACTGACAAAAAAGTACACTGCTTTAATGCATACAAGCCATTCTATAAGGGCAGTGCTATATTTAAAAGCTGCTGATCTGATGAGATAAGGGAATTATTGCAACAAGGGCTTTGCAGATAAGGGTTTACAACAACAACCACTTTAACCCTAACACATGCTATAAAGCAGTGAGGAATACCACATTGTAACCCAACAAGTGTCAAAAAGAGCATTAGCTTTTGCACACCTCTGGAGAAGACAGGTGCGTTGGAGATGACCGCAGTGTCACTTAGGGAAATAACAACTCCTGCACACTGCCCATTCTTCAAGCAAGATTTATTAACTTTACGACATGTCAGGCATGGACCTTCATCAGGTTGCTTCACAGGTACTGACGAAGGTCCATGACCGGAATGTGGTAAAGTTAATAAATCTTGCTTGTGGAATGGCCAGTGTGCGGGAGCTCTTATTCCCTATCCCGACAAGAGTGTAAAATGAGCAGCCCGTTGGCCACACGCGGCGGGGTTAATGTGTGTGCATTTAGGGGCCACTGTGCTGCAGCGGAGTCCAGATGGACAGGCCAGGCATCCTCGGGCACACGTACCTTCACCTCGATGAAGTCGGGCTGGCCGAGGGCGATGAGCTCCGAGTACGCCTTCAGCTCGTCCACGTTCCACGCCTTCACCAGGGTCAGTCTGTACACCGTGCGCTGTTGCTGTGAACAGGTGGGGGGAAAAAAAACCCGGTTGAGTCTTTACCAGAGGTCACCAGAACACATGGAGCCGATCAAAAGAGCAGCACAGAAAAATGCCTCTGCCCTGTACAATAGCCCCCAATTCACAACCTCTAATTAGCCATGTTTATACCAAATATGGACAACTTACTCAAAAACAACACAATTTATACCTGACAGAGCAATCAGAGAGCTGGTCTGATGGGTTCCACGCCAAACATAGTTTTAATTACTCCTGTGCTGACACTAATGAACTACTAACAACCAAAAAAGCACACAGACAGCAGAAATGAGTGGGCAGCTAATGTGCTTTGAAAGAAAAACATAAAAGGCACCTGAGCTGACACACAGCATGTAAATGTTGAGTGGCTGCTGGGCCAGTGGGAAGTCAAATATTTATCTCCACGCTGCTCTGCTGGAAAAAGAAAGGGGGTGTAGGGAGATTTGGGTGCCTGTCGGACAGACTCAGTAGAGAGTACCATGGAGTGTACACACACACACACACACACACACACACACACACACACACACACACACAGGAAGTCACACGTGCGTGCACATACACATTAGAACACACACGTGCGTGTGCACACACACTGGAACACACACATGCATGCACACACACACAGGAACACACACATGCATGCAAACATACACACACACACACACACACACACAGAACACACTTGCGCACACATACACTGGAACACACAGGCAAAGACGCACAAACACACACACACACACACTCCTACACACACTGCGCATAACAGCTCCAGCAGTACTTTATAAAACATGTGTGGGGACAGATGCTTCTCGTCCAGGGGAGCAGCCCACTATCCATCACTGCTGAGCCTGGAGTCCTCCCCCTTTGCACAGGATAAATCCCCCACCCTCCACAAACATACACGTGTACACATGGCTACAGACACACAACCACACATGCATCCATAAAGTCAGTCACGTGCAGCATAATGTTTACACACACAGACCCACTATCTAACCTCTGGGTCTGTCAGAACTGAACAGCCATTTCACACTCGATTTTAAAATAGAATTAAGACCTTCGTGCATCAGCTTCCACATGCGGCATTCTAATAGCTTTGACTTCATTGTTTCAATGTAACCTCACACATTGACATTGAACTCTGGAACGCTGTGCCAATGCTGTGCCGATTACGACTGAAGCATATTTTTTCTTGGCACAGCTCGATAAACGTTATTGTTTGTCCAACAAATGCAGATCGAATCTCTAGAAATGACTGTAATGTTCACTGCAAAGATGTGCAAGGTCAAATTGTCAAATTTACAAAGTCTGCCAAAATAATGTCAAAGCCAGTGTGTTGAAGCCTTTAGCGTACATTAAAGCATTAAATCAAATTAATGAATAAGTCGCCGGCATCGTCAGTGGTGGCCCACTCCCACCACTCACAATAATGGGCCGATCACATGACAGAGGACCAGTGCACCTTGAATTAAATCGGGAAAAAACTACAACCGAGTCCCAGCCCCCTCCCAACAACCCCCCCCAACACGTGACCTTCACACCTGGCCCCATCCATTGTGTCCTTCAGAGGAGCCCTTTGCTTCCCCATTTGGCCCAAAATAGAAGCACATTACATTCAGGTACCCCCAGAGTAAGCGATGAGGGGCCCCGACATGCAGCACTGCACAGCAGCCCCCCCAACAACTGGAGTGCCTCAGGATGGATCCGTGTGTGTGTGTGTGTGTGTGTGTGTGTGTGTGTGTGTGTGTGTGTGTGTGTGTGTGTGTGTGTGTGTGTGTGTGAGAGAGAGAGAGAGAGTGCCTAAGTGTATGTGTGTGTGAATGCCTATGTGTGTGTGAGTGAGTGCCTATGTGTGTGTTTAAGTGTGTGTGTGAGTGCCTAAGTGTGTGTGTGTGTGTGTGTGTGTGTGTGTGTGTGTGTGTGTGTCTAAGTGTGTGTGTGCATGCAGCGAGTGTCTGAGTGCATGTGTGCGTATGTGTGTGTGTACGCGCACACATGCAGTGCATGTAGACATAATCCATTTCAAGGTGTCTCTTGGTGTGGGGGCATATATATATATATATTTTTTTTACATGGTAGCTTAAATTATATTTCCACATCCTGTGCATCCCTCTAGCAGCAAGAGAAGAAGAGGAGTCAGTCCAAAGGCAGCGCCGTCCCCTCCTGATGTCCTATTGACTGAGGCCACAAGAGGGATGTCTAATGACAGCCAAGCAGGCAAATGTCTAGCAAAAAGACAACAGATGGCCCGACACTCTCTGAAAATGCCTCTAAATTAAATTCCTCATCTTTCTTAATCACGGGAACGAATTTGTAATGGAAAGTGTCAATTATCAGCTCGAGTCACATTCCTTCATTGTAGCCTTGGGGAGGCTGATGTGAATCAGGCATTGGCACTCCTCCAAGCCTTCTGTTAAAAAAATGTTTTGGTTGATCAATAAATCATTCTTATAATAAAACTGTTACATAATTGTTAATCATCAATCAGGAGGATAGATTATAGAGTGGATTCCACTGCCACAAAGGCAGTTGTGTATGACAGAGAAGGAGGAGGAGGATGGAAAGAGAGAGAGAGAAAGATTGTGTAAGGAAAGTGAGAGATGAGATGAGAGGCGAGAGTGAGTGATGAGTGGATGTGTGAATGAGGGCTGAGCTAGACTATCCATCTGCAACGGCACTCTCTCTTTTCCTCTCTCTCGCTCACACCCTCAATGAGCTTAATGAATCCGGCATGATAGGAGAAAGGCAATATTTGGGCAGTCTGCAGTCAGATTCATCTTCTAGTCTAATGGCTTGCCAGACACCAGTGGGGGTAAATGTCAAGTTAATTTACTGGGAGCACTGAATATGACTTAGTGCCAGTTTTGTATGAACAAAAAAAAACAGGGTTTTAACAGTTCACTGCAAGACCCACTGACCTATTCATTTCTTAATGATGGAACAAAACACTACCCAATGTGCAACATCCACTGACCTATTCATTTCTTAATGATGGAACAAAACACTACCCAATGTGCAACATCCACTGACCTATTCGTTTCCCAATGATGTAACAAAGCACTACCCAATGTGCAACATCCACTGACCTATTCGTTTCCCAATGGTGTAACAAAGCACTACCCAATGTGCTCCGGCTGTGGATTAAATAGTCTGGAGTGCGCTCTCCAACCCACGAGGCCCTGGGCCAAGACTTGGAGCCACAGACACTTATCTCAGTGGCCTGTGCTGAAGCATCATGCTGGGCAGGTTTGTCACGCTAACCAACCTTCTGGCAGTTTGACAACGAAAAAGTGGCAAGACAGCCTGACATCACTGCGCCAGCGTGGCCCGCTGTGGCATGCTACTCTCTGGGCACAGGCTGTGTAAACTCACTTCCTGTGCCGCCAACGGTGTCAATACCCCACCCCACCCACCATGCAATTGTGTTCTGCCACCACATATCCCCCATCACATCCACCTCATCTCATATCCTTCATTTTATTGGCTGCTCATAAAAAATATTGCCCGTGCTGGAATAAATAACCTCATACGTGGTCTACTCATGTTTCCACCATTAAATATTTCAAGGTTAGGAAATGTGGTGATATTTTTCTAATACAGGGTGCTGGAGAAAAAAAATCTGTGTGGAATAATTTATCACTTGCCGTAAATCAGGTTGATAAATTTCTTATTATAATCTCAGATATAACAGCTAAATGAATCCCTCATAAAGTGTATCCATGTGGGCGAGTCCTAGTTGTTTTTCCTCCTCTCAAACAACCCAAACACAGTCCTGTCCATGGGCGACCATATGTGGTAAATAAGGCAGAGTGAAGGAGAAACACGGGCTGAGTGGTAAGCACAGCCAGAGCACGTGCTGCAGGCCACTACAGTGACTTTCCTCTCGCTCCTTCTCTTTGTCCCTCTCTTCCCTCTACAGTGGCCCTTCATCCCCCCGGTGTATTCATTACCCCGTGCCTTCGCTTGGTGAGAGCAGCACAGGCGAGATGGCTGAACCAGAGGGACGCTGCTCAAAGCTTCTGCAGCCGCGCCGAACACACGAGCCAGACGGTTCTCCCCCTTAAACCGGGCCGGACTAACAAACCCACGGCCCTGTGACGCCGGCCGAGCGGCCTTGCAGGAGCGGAATGGAGACGCTGAGTGAAACTACTGAGCACTCCATGCCGTATGGTTTGACAATACATGTTTTTGTGTTCTGCAACAACTGTGCTGATCCAAACAGTTAATTCAGCAGTGAGTCAGCGAGCAGTTGCCAGAATGTCGGATATGATTCAGGCTGCTTTTGTAGCTCTGATGCCTTTCAAGGTCACTAAGCTGTATGGGAAAGCGCTGGTTTGTTGTTTGCTTAGCATTTAAGGGGAAATGGCTATTACAGACAAATTACTTACATCCGTGCGGATTATCAGGTCACTCAGACGGACCATCAGGAGACCATCTACTGTATATTTATCAAGGACGTTCACCCCTTCACAGCTGGAGAGTAATAAGAAGAGGGGACTCTATTCCTTTGGTCTTATTCCCACAGTGCTCTCATTTGATGAAGCAAAGGGGATGGCTCACGATCACGAAAGGGTTTGGGAATGAACACTTTTGAGCACAATTCAAAACAGAACTTCAAGAGCTAAATAAAGTACTGTTCCAAAACTCCTTCCTAAAGCTAATACTTGCTTAAAAAAAACTTTACAATCTGGACTGAACTGGATGTTTTAACATTTCTCTTCTCTCATTTTAACAGAATTGATCTGTTTTTCCCAAGAATTTGCAGATGCATTGGTTTATCATTTATGCTCATCCCAGACAGGCTTTAAATAAATGTCTGCTCCTCCAGTTCCCTGCTGCTTCACAATGCAGTGATCTATATAAGACTAATGGGTCCAGCGCAAGGGCTAGACATCCATCACGGTACCATACAGAGCCAACGCTGTGGGAAATGTGTTAAGACTTTAAAAAAGCAAATAAACCCCAGAAATAAAAATCAGGGAAACACAACAACTGTGAATTTGTTAGTCTCCTCACAGCCACCAGCCAGCTCTTGCAGGGAGCAGAGACTTTGTGTTTTGTTAGCTCTGCTGTGCTCAACTACACCAAGTGACACAAAAATCAACATGTGTGTGCTATACACACACACACACACATACATTGGTATACACACACACGTATACACGCACATGAGAACACAAGTACAGGAAAACACAAACACACACACATGGACACACACAAGGGCACAGACAGAGACACACACACACACACACACGCATGCGCGCGAACACATCTAAAAACATCACTACTGACTGCTGACCTGCATACAGGGGAAATGACGACCCACCGCCACACAACTCACCCTGAATCACCATCAACCATCTCGCAGGCACTTAGGGCTTCCCGCCTCAGACTAATGGAGGATAGCAACCTGTGCAGACTGATAATGAGCCTTCTAATGGAGGATAGCAACCAGTGCAGACTGATAATGAGCCTTCTCTTCACAGCCTCTTTTCCCTCCTTTCATGGCAGACTCACCTGAGGCGCGGCCCAAATGTGATAAAATTCAGCATAAACACAAACCTGAATGCGCTGAAATGCCCAGCAGTGCTATGCTGATGCGGGAGATGACACGAGTATAATTGATGGATGATCAGTGGAGGTGGGCTGCTTCAGGGTAAAGAATGTTCCCAACTGCCATCAGCTTGAAATGTGGAGCCATTAAAAATAAATAAATAAATGCTTCTCCTCTCTGGGACAATGTGTTATAAACACCGTTTTACACATTCAAGCTGACAAGTATTTAAAAAACTTAAAAAAAAGCTTTCAGTTATCAAAGCTTTTCTCCTCTTAGGTGAATTGTGAAGTTGTGTAATTTACATCAATGCATCAGTTTTTTTAAATCCTGTGTAGAAAATCTACAAGTCAACACCAGGCACCACAAAGACAAAGGCTTTTAATTAAAATCACAAACTCTGGATCATCACTTAGCCCCTAAACGTTTAAAGATAAGAGACACACTGATAATGCTGTCCACTGAACCAAAGCAGACAAAAGAGACTGTTGCACAAAAACAATGCTTTGGCAGCCAGCTGCTCCATCAATCCGTTCACGGAGAAACGGGCCAATCTCTGCTCTGTGCTTCCCACTGGCTGCCCTGTGACTGCACTAAGAACCCAGGGGGGAAGAGAGAAGGGGCTTTGGAGGAGAGAGAGAAGGGGGCTCTTAGTGCGACATGATCGCTTCCAGAAAGCACTGGGCCTGGCATGCCACGGCGGCACTTCCATCTAATCAAATCTGCCCTCTGCCGACGACTCACTTGCCTTTCCTGATGGATTTCACAGCTCCCTATTAATGTGGTTATGTAACCAATCCCAAGCTGGGGTGTGCCTTTTGTATCGCAGGCGGTAAGTTGATGCTGCCTGAAGAAATCGACAAGCTCAGAGACAGAGACAGAGAGATAGACAGAAGTATCACTCCATCTTTCTGCAATCTCACCGGCAACAATAGGGTTGCTGCAAAAGAGGGCTGTAAAAGGATTTTTGGCGGGGTAAAAAGCCCTAATTTTCAATTGAGACGTTGAGCCAGAAGCATCAGCGTTGTAAGCCTCTCTTCTCAAGCGCTTTTGACTATACTTTCACAGTGAAAACCCCATAAAAAGAAACTCTGGGAAGAAAGAAAAAAGACTTATAAGGATAAAGCCCCCCAGCACATGAATAATCTCCTCTGCCACTCTTCTGAACTGAGGAGGCACAGCAGATAACACAACTCACTTCCTCAAATGGCCTCTTTTGTAGATAATGATCCTTCCATTTGACGGACCATGTGTGGGAACCGGCGAGAGAGAGATTCCTAAAGCATACGTTTTCTTGGGTTGCTCTGATTACATAATTCTTGAGGAGAGCTGCCATGAAAGCACCTAGCGAAGAATTGTCAAGGCGATATACTCCACTGCAGGCAAATAATAATAACAGGGCTTTTTGGGTTTGAGAAGGGAAACTGGTGTGGAAGTAATGAAGGCCAACGCACTACAACAATGGGAGGCTTCATTAATTGTTTTCAATATCATTACAGTAATGATCAGAGAAAAGGGAGGCAGTCATATGCTTCCCTTCCCGTGTACAATGATGATAATATTTTGCCTCGATCCATTTACAAGCCGGCCGTTAACAGCCTATAATATTTGATCGCTCTAATCTGTTTATAGACTTTATGGCCGCGGAGGGCTGAACAGAACCATCGGTGGCCTGTACTCCAGTTTGTGTGTGTGTGTGTGTGTGTGTGTGTGTGTGTGTGTGTGTGTGTGTGTGTGTGTGGGAAGGGACCATAGTATTGTGGTGCTGGATGCATGACTGCTCAACCTGAGCATGTGACAACTATCTCTGGATCTCAGTGCAGCTCCTGGCCACCTGGGGAACATAGGAGAGCCCCTGATACACCGAACTTCTAATTTCAGTTAAATCCCCATTGTGCCTTTCACTGTGCTGAGATTCAGATCCTTGTATCCAGTCAATCTGTGAAAAGCACAGATGCAACCAACTGCACCAAATGGCTACTCCTCCGAGGTGAAATAACTTGATTTCAATTTGTCCAGGAGAAACGGCACATCCCTGAAGGCAAATAGGAATGCCTTGGACACTGGAGTGAGTGATCAATGAGACGCATGCCCAACAGCACTGGAGTGAGTGCTCAATGAGACGCATGCCCAACAGGGAGCGGAGAGCACAAACCTTTTCGCCTAGCGCTCGGAGGCTGTCCAGGAAGCGCGGCCAGAAGTCCTTAAAGAGGGGCCGGTCAATGCGCTTCAGGCTGTCCTTCGTGCTTGCGTCCACGCTGACATACAGCTGAGTGACAGGAACTAGACTCCTGCAGAACAGATGGAGGAGAGGACAGAGAAGAGAAGAGAAGAGAGGAGAAGAGAAGAGGGGAGGAGAGTAGAAAAGAATGGAATTACCGGGGGGTGAAAGGTGGAATGTTAACATGAAATATCAAACTGTCAGCTCCCTCACAAACTGGTGTCAGCTGAGCATTTTTCTCTGCAGCATTTCCACAAGAGTAGAAAGAGCTGACGGGAAGTCCTCCACTGGCTACTAGCCCAATTGGGTTCCTTCCCTTGAAACAGGGAAAGGAAAAACTAATCTAATCAAGCTCTTGTAAGGCCCTTTGTCCCAGGAGTAACCAAACTACACTGAAGAGATGATGCATGCATACACGTACAGACTCAACTAAATAACAGGGTCCCTGACAAAGCACATGCTTAAAGATGAGACGAGGAGCCCTAGGCAATCAGGGGAAATGGAGACAGGTAATTAAATACAGCACAGAGCCCAAAGGTACGACAAAAAAAACACTAAAGGCCACTGCAGGGTAGAGCATATACACACCAGTAATGAGCAGGTTGCAGGAGCTGCACTCTAGTAGGCTACCACATATTCCAAATCATCTGGTTCTACCTGTGCATTTCATACAAGAGATTTTACAACGTAACTCCTCTAACCTTGCTTAACAGCTGTGCTGGTTTAGTGATTTAGTGAATGGCTGGAACAAATGTGTGATACTAGATTGTAGCTTGTAGCTGAAGCCAGGTTGCCAATCAGTGATGCACACCATTAAACCTGGCTAGAAATGACTTTCAGCAACCTCATAGCCCGGTGTCAATAAAAAATTTTTTTTAAAAAGACCCCAAGGCCACCTTGATTCATCCATCGACCCATCCCGACATCTGTCACTCCTGTGAGTGAGGCCTTGCCACTTCCAATCAAGTGTGAGTCGGTATCAGCCACCATAAATTTGAGCACCTTGAATGTGAGGCCTCCCGCCCTGACACCCGGCTTGAGGAGAGGCTGATTGCTGGTAGCCTCCTCTGCACTAGTTGACAGCAGCTCAGAGGCAATAAGTTTGCCTGTCAAGCGAGACATGGGGCACCGCTTCTCAATGTCTGACACACATACATAAGCATACACACGCGTACACACGCGTACACACACGTACACACACGTACACACCCACACCCACATACAATACACGCGGTAGCTGCCCCTGCCTCCAGGAGAAGCTTCCATCAGATACATGGGGTGAATGTTTTCAACAAGGTTAGACTTCAACACCTGATCAGCATCTGGAAATCATGTAATTAACTTGTCATGATTCAAACACAAAAAAAATAAAATGTATATAAAAAAAAAAGGTTTTATTTACAAGAATAGAATTAGCGATGCAGTGTGGTCCTGTAAAAGATGTGTTCCTCTGATAATTGGCTGATAATTGTGCCCGAATTAGCTGACTCTACATTCCTTTAACATGCAACTAATCATGTCAGACATCCATACATCCCCACTGCAGAAGTAATGGGGGGGGGGGGTGCTTGCAGGATCCTCCAAATCATTCGGCCTTTGTAAATAATTCAATCCTTGTCACTGCCAAAAGTGGAAAGATAACTTACAAGTGCTGTGAACAGAGCTAGACCTCTGAGCCTGTGGGCAGCTTTAACCTTAAAGAGAGGGAGCGTGTGTGTGTGTGTGTGTGCGTGCGTGTGTGTGTGTGTGTGTGCGCGCGCGCATGCATGTACAGGGGGTGGGGGAGTGGGGGAGTGTATTACAGAGATGAATAATGCAGTGTGACCCTGCATCCATCACACTCAATGAAATGGTATCTCGTTTTATTCATGCACGGACACGAGGGGGATGGCAGCAAAGTGGCAGTCGCAGTCATCTCCTTCCCCTCTACCGGTCCAACGAGGCGGCGCCTTGCCTGCCTGTGTGTGTGTGTCTCTTTTGTTGAGGGGTGTTATTGTTCGTCACACACGGGGGGATTGTGTTGAATGTGTCGCCGAATAATGCAAGTCCGTTTTTTCACGCTGTCTCGCGGAAGCGGCACGAGTCGTTCAGATAAGGCCAGTCCAGCGAGGCTCGCCACAGCTGTGTGTTCCTCACAAACCCCCGCCCTTCTTTTCCCATTGTGCCCAGTGACGCCCAACTTCTCACATCTGTACAAAGACACATCTGATTCATGTTGCCATGATGCTCAGGCATGGTCAGGCTGCAGAAGTATTCTTCATTGGGGCTGGGAGGGTGATGGTGGATGGGGTGTAATGGGGAGAAGAGAGGACACATCACGAGACATTGCTGCGGAGAGCCAAAAATGTTGCACTTGCTCCCATCTCGACGTAGCAGCCGCAACTGGGGCAACAGGCGAAGCAGCGATTTGCAATTCTGGTTGGGCCGAATAATGCGTATTAGCACTTATCAGTGCTGCCACAGGCTCTGCAGAGACTCGGAAACACAAGGGCATCTGCTCACACGCCTGAATGCGGTGTTCTGGGACTTCAGGAGAGAGCGCAGCTCCAAGCGCAAGTTTCAAACCAATGATTGCAGTTTGGTTTGGGAATCAGGGATTGGTGGGGTGGGGTGGGGTGGAACCGTGCTGCCACAAAGGGCAGGTTTATGCGAACAGATGTCAGGGCAAACGGGGTGTGACAGGAGGCGTGGGGGCAGGCAAGGTGTGTCTGATGCATTCACTCTCTTTCTCAACGTCTCTTGATGCCCATCAGAGTGGTCACCACAGAATCTGACTTGACTTAATACGCAAGTCAGACATTCACCACAGTCCCAAAAAAACACACCACTAACAGCAGCCTGCTAAACGGCCTACTTTTCTTTTCAAATCAGACCCTCTCGGCACAAGTTAGTACTGGTCTAGCCAGAAGAACTGCGTGTTTTCCACTATATCGCAGAACAGCTCTGGGACTCCGAGAGGAGTTTAAACAATACAATGTCTGTGACTACAGTAAGTCTTTGGTTGGGAGACAGGGAATTCATTGTAATGGATTTATTGGCTAAGGTAAACATATAATTTATGAGCTTTAAGAAAACAAACTCAGTTTAGTAAATCTTACTAACCCTAGAGGGGCTGAGATTTCAAAGAAAAAGCCACACTGACCTTTAGAAGAAATACAATAAATGCATAATTCATTTTGTTTACATGCCTTTTCTAGCATCTTAAATACACTTACAGTTCCCACAGATGAGAATAAAATCGCAGTTAGAGTTACACTCCCATTACATTTTTGGTACGAATCAGCACTAACTGAAGCAACATTTAAGAACATGCGAGTGTTTGTGTGTGCCTAAAATGAACCACAAAAAAGTTATATGTAACATATGTAATTCAAACAGATAATTTGTGTCATCACTGAAGTTAATTTACACACACACAAACTGACATACTGTTTTTTTTAAACATTTGTTCATTGCTTGCTGAGTGGCATCAAAAAAATGCAGTGGAAGGGTGACACTGTTATGTTGTGATCTTGCCCATGAAGCTGAATGGCTGACAAACAGCATGTATTTTGGGAAGCTTGCTTGCTGCAGTAATTCTGTGACGCAAACCAAAAGTGCCGCAGTGGACAGGGACAGACCTGAGATGGAGGCAGTGGACAGTGATGGCGTACGGCGTACCTGATCTCGTCGGGGAACTGGGCGTTGGTCACCAGGAAGCTGGAGATGTGCTGCTGGTGCAGCAGGCGCAGGAAGGCGTTGATCTCAGGGTACATGATGGGCTCCCCCACCAGGGACAGGGCGCAGTGCTTAACGGCCATCCCCTCCTCAAAGCGCTCCGGCCGCACCCCGGGCACCCCTGCAAGGCAGCGCAGGCACAGTCTGAGTCACAGGCCTATCTCTGAGCGTCCGAGGCAGCGCAAGGCAAGTTTATTTGTGTAGTAGTTCTGTGTGCTTAACAAAAATAAAAGCAAAGAATAATATGTACAAGCATACAAGATAAAGTGTAAATGTAAAGTGTAAATAAGTAAAAAATAAGTGTAAATAAGTGCTCACACACATTCGCCACAGCAGAGATTGCAGTACGACTGAGCTCGTACTCAAGAGGTACTTTAAAGGTATAAACAGACAGAGATACAACCTAGCGTCCAAATGGATATGGGGACTGGGTGTGCACATTTGTGCATAGCGACATTTTCTGATGATGCTTAGCCTGAGCCACAATTCCAATGTCTGTATATAGAAAACTATCAGTCCTGCTCAAGCTGTTCACTGGATAATAAGAACTTTCACATGGCAACGGGTATGAAAGGTGCGCATTTGCACGCACACACAGACACACACACACACACAGACACACACACACACAATCCTGCGCTCTGGAGGCAGACACACTGCTCCCTGGATAATCAGAGCTGCCGCAGGTTTTGGCTGCCGCTGCCTGACACGGTTGTCATACAAATGAGCAAATGTCAACAGAGTGGCAAAAGCCTGACAGCAAAGAAACAAGCACACAGCTCCTGGCCCCCAGTCAGAGCGAGGACCAGAGGCAAACACTTTTCCTCTGCAAGGACAAGCCTGCATCTTGCCTCCATCTCTGCCGTCCTCCCTCGTCCTCGTCCTCTTCCTTTCATCATGACAGATTTTGGAGCCAGTTTGAAAAGCATTGGAAAAACAAACTCAGCATACAATCCACAGTGTATCAGTAAACTTACATAACCGTCTTTACAGTCCCCCCCACCACCACCCCCTTAAGGTTTAGTCTTGATTCAGATAATGCTGGAAAGGTCTGCAGTGCATTTATATCCACAGCCCATTGTTAAAATTTCACTCTGAATGAGAACGGCTTGAAGCCTATTTTAAAGTTAGGCAGCTAAAGTTACTTAAAATATCTAGGCTGCACTAATGCGAAAGACTCCGCTTCCACTGGGAAAGAGGGGGCTCTGCCGAAGACATAACAAAATCAATGGACCTTAGAACCAACATTTAATTCAACAATGGTCTTTTGTAGGGGGCGAACTCTCAAATCATTAGGTGCACCCCGGCATTCCTGAAATATAACTTTTTGCGGTTGAAAGGCCCTCTTTAGAAATCCCAACACGATTAAAGCCTTTTCTCTGGGGACCCTACTCTTTCTGTGAAGTGCTTCAATTAGATTGCATGGCCTCCCTCCCCACAGCTCTGCGGGAATGACTGCTGGCCGTGATGCCGGTGCACTGCAGGCAATAATATGGTGGCGCAGAATGCAAGGGAATGGCCAAGCAGTGCAACGCTGACTTCAGCAGTCCGTAATGATGCCTTTAAATTGAAACCATGATGAAGCTGCCTTTTGAAACTGGAAGGGGAAAAAGGAGGAGAGGAGAGGAGGAGCGAGAGATGGAGACAAAAAAAAAAAGGCTACAAAGGCTACACAGAGAGAGAGTGACTGAGAGAAAGAGGGCGAGAGAGAGACAGAGAAAGACAGAGAGAGACAGAGACAAAGAGAGAGAAAGAGGGAGGGAGAGTGAGAGGGGGGAGAGGGAGGAGAAAGATCAAAATACAATCCCTGATGTGAAGCAGATTTGAAAT
Source organism: Coilia nasus (assembly GCA_027475355.1). NCBI lineage: Eukaryota > Metazoa > Chordata > Actinopteri > Clupeiformes > Engraulidae > Coilia > Coilia nasus. The sequence continues at coordinate 6,291,225 of CM050215.1, read as the reverse complement.
TGACTCAGCGCCGGAGCTGCTGAGATCTCCCAGTGACATTTCAAGCACAGATCATCAGAGGGAGCACTTGTGAAGACTCACGGACCGTCTAATCATCTCTCTGCTCATATGCATACTGCAGTCTGAACTAGAAGAAAAGAAATCAAACAATCGACCCCACCTAGCAGTGCTGACAAGGGGACAAAAGGGGCTAGGGTTTCATGACAATGAGGAGGGAAGCAACAGGGAGAAGACTAACTCCAGAGGGTTGTCACTCCTATAAGAAAGCTGTATTTGCAAAGCCAATCGACTGCAACCCCACCACCCCACTTTTGCACTCAACTCCCACAGCCTGACTCCCAGCAACCCAATAAGCCTAGCTTTCTCACAAGCAGCATCGGCAAAAAATTGATCCAGATGTCTATCAAAGTCACACAGTTCGTTCCAAAAAAATGGGCCTTTTATGACCTCTGGCACTAAATGACTGAAATGTTTCTGAGCTCCAGTCGCCCGATACATGAGCTCAAGATCGTAAGAGAGGAATGTGTGATTCCGCTGGAGTCATGGTCGACAGCGAGTGTGCGCCATCGGTGCTGAGGAGATGGATACCACCACTAAAGAAGAGGGATAGTATTGCATTATATCAACATTTTCACTGTACAAAAACATAAGCTCTGATTACCCGTGTAAACTTGCAGCATTATTTTTGACATAAATTAAAAAGTATGTATTATAGGAATATGTCTAAAATAAGGCACAGGAGATCATGGGCGTCTTTTCAGGCCGATTAGGGTTACTGTTGAAGCACTACTGGCAACAGGCAGACTTTAGGGTGAAACAATTGGCTTAAGTCAACCCACAGGGAAAAAGAAAAAAAAAAAAAAACACACACTGGCTGTGTCCGAAACAGAAAAAAATGCTGCCTTCGAAGAGAGCGTTTGGTGGCAGCAAGGCATCAAGGCTGTCCGAATCAAATAAATACATAAAATGCTGCCTTCAAAGGTACCTTTGTTTTGTACCCAATTTTGAAAGAAGCATAGATGCTTGCTTCTATTAAACTGTGAAGTCAACTGTTGGTGTTATGGCAACAGTGTTTTGTGTTGCTGTCTAGCCAGCTGTCTGAAACAAGGTTTTTAATCGGCACCTTGATACCTGCTTAAGGTGTGACTTGTTAGACAGTGAAGGCAGCAATCCACTAGCTTCCCGTTTCGGGCATAGCAACTGAGTTGCATTCAGTCCTGAATTTGAATGGTTATTATGTGCTTCATTAGAGAGTCATTCCCATTGACAACTGCTTATCCTACTGTAATATTCAAAGCTTCGCTGTAATCACATAACCACATTTGACAGAGCAAGTGCCTTAAGTGTATTGGACCCACAGTTCTTGCATGTTAAGGACTCTTCCATTATGTATGCCCAATGCTATCCTGGTTTCACTGCAGCTGGAGCCAGCATTGTTTGATTAATCACAACACAATCACAATTAGAAAGCCGACCCAACAAAAAGCTGCCTGGCAGGCTGTGGCGGGGAAGCTCCTTGTACAATTTGCAAAATAGCTAATGGAGTTCCACTGCGCTCAGAAACAGAATATTATTTATGTCCTATGATCCAGACTGCATCTCTGAATACAATAATCTCACTGTTGACAAAGAAATAGTTTGGACTGAAAAAAACACAACAGGGTTGGTGTTGGCTGCGAATCACAAAAATGTGAAGCATTTTTGAAGCAAAAAAAAAAAAAAAAAAAAAGTCAAAGTTCTAGCGCCTGGCTGTTACATGTGACGGTCTTTACACTGGAGCAATTAAACATAAATAAATAAATAAACAGCACTGACTGAAACTCCCAATACTAACACATATTGGGATATTGGAAAATGTTCCTACACTGCATTATACTCCTTGGGTGCTAACAAATGTTATACCCCATGACAATTGTGTTGCTACAGGATAAACGTGGACCTACTGGTAGGGTTAAAGTGGATATTAGTGTCATACAGTATATTATATAATGCAGTATACTCATATTAAGAAGTAGAAGAAAATGGCAGATGTAGAATTGTCATATTGTATAGTATTGCACCTACTTCACAGATTTTGCCTATTGCAGGTTATTTTTAGAACGTAACTCCCGGGCTTAACGAGGGAGCACAGTAGTCGATTACTACTATACTGTAAAGTAGTCAGCTTTATTTTTTACAATTATTATAGACGTTTTAAGGCTGTAAAACCCTTCACTACACACTTTATACACTTTTCTCAGTCAGGCATTGACATTTTCTCACATGTGTCTCTTCTACTCTCAAAATTTAAACATACAGCACTTCAGAGTCACGAGGCTAGCGATGGAGGATTTCTGTAAATTTTACAAGCTGAACGCATTCTGTACAGGAGACACGGGGGAGGTGGAGGAGATTGATTGACAATGTTCTACAGTCCCTTAGCCAATCAGGGCGCAGAACACAATGCGCTGTAAAAAAAAAAAAAAGAAAAAGAAAAAAAAAAGCATGCACTAAAAAAAAACGGCAGAACAGCGAGGCCGTGAAAGGTAGTATGTGCCATTGTATCTACTCTATAGTAGATGTAATGCACTGTATAGTTATGGATGGCATCCTTATTGAGGTCTTACAGCAGCAAATCGTATTATTTTTTGTTTCCAACGAGGGATTGTTATCAGGACCTCTTCTTCTCCTGACAGCGCTGAGTCCTCTTAATCATCCCCTGCAAGCACAGACATTTCCCAGCAACTGGAGACAAAAATGTCTACCCTGTCAAAGTCAAAGCCGTTGTCTCAAGGTCATGACAGACAAGCCCTGGCTGTGCAAGCCCTCCTCTCTGAAGCCACGGGCGAACAGTGTCATCGAAACCGCCCGCTGCATTGTCTAACGCGGGTGGGTGACATCGGGGTGGGATTTATGGGGCCCGCTGGGGGTGGGGGCCATGGCTGTCAGCGGCTAATCAAAGCGGCTAGCTTATCTCCTTCACTCTCAGAGCCAACCCGCGGCTCCCAACAACAATAATCTCGTGTGTGTTTGACTGCCCGCCTCACTGACAAGGAGCAAATGAATAAATGGGCCCTGATTCATGTCATCACTTGGAGCTCGAAATGTCAGTGCACCGGACAACCTGGAAAGACAGCCAAATATCCCCAACGTGCCTGTCTGGGTATTTTAGCGCAAGAAGGCGGACAAAAAAAAAAAAAAGAGAGACAGAGAGCCATATTTGGTATTTTATTTGGGCGTTGACAGTTATCCCAAGTGTCGGTAGTGGGTAAGTTTTCAGAGTTTGTAGGGATAAACTTTCTGCTGATTTTGAAGACAAACTGAATAAATATGCTGAGAGTCATAGGTGAGGAAAATTCACGAGTCAGCAATGGCTCTCATCCAATCTGTGTGAGGAACGGACAGCTAGGTGTTATACATTAAACCAAGGTACACGACCTGTAATTTCAAAGCAATTTCGAAGTGTCAGTTGATATAAAAGCTGACTTGATATACAGGAGACTGCATGCTTCACTGCTCCGTTTGTGTTATGGTATAGGAATTATGCAAATCGTCGTATTCAGCTGTATCCTTGTAGAAACACCCAAAGGATAAAAGGGGTCAGAAGGCCAGTGCTTTATGGGAAACAACAAACCTAACATGATGGAATTATTTTTGTTGCTTTCCCAGGTAAAACCTTACTCGTGAAGGACAGGCCACAAAATGAAAACTGACACTCTGATGTGAGTCGAGGTAAGCAATGCAAATTTAAGCATTCCAGGAACGAAGAAATGGAAAGTGTGTAAGAACACATGGACTGAATGCAATGTCCATTAATGTGTGTGAGTGTGTGTATGAAGTGTGTGTGTAGTGTATGTAGTGTGTGTGCGTGAGTATGAACTGTGTGTGTGTGTAGTGTATGTAGCATGTGTGTGTGTAGCATGTGTGTGTGTATGAACTCTGTGTGTGTATTTAGTGTATGTAGCGTGTGTGTGTGTAGTGTATGTAGTGCACACGTGTGTGTGAGTTTATGTGTGTGTCGGTGTGTGTATGACCTCTGCGTGTGTATGTATTGTGTGTGTGTTTGTACACTCCAGACTGAGAAGCTTACCTCTGAACTGCTTGATCATGCTCTGGTGGTTCTCAACAGCCTCCAGCAGGATCTTCTCGGCCGGGTCCATCTTCCAGCGCCACTCAGTGCCCACAGGGTTGGTGTGGTGTCTGGCAGGGGGGACATGACAGGAAGAGACAGCAGCTGTCAGACGCACCCAGGTCACCACATCATCCCATCTTGTCATGTCTCCACACCCCCACCTCTCTCAACCCATTTAATGAGTTCATCAGGATGCCTTCACAATGGCTCACATCAACACACACACACACAAAACACAGAAGCCACCCACATCTAGAACATTTGAACAGACTATTTCCCTGAGCCAGTGCCTGAGGCGGGTAAAACAGGTGCAATAATGGACTCCACATCATTTCAATTATTTCGGTGTGGCTTAGTGGAGGTACGCCATGGGGGTCTTCGCTGTGGCCCAGACGAGCGGATCAGCCTTACACCGTCCTTCAGATCTACCAGAATTCTGCACCACTCATAATGCCTCAGGTTGAGGGCTTCTTACACTTGCTTTCGCACTCTCAGTCTCTCTTGCTCGCTCTCTCACTCCCTCACCCTCCCATCTCTCCACTCTCCCCTGCCTTCCTCATTCCCATCTCCTCACTATTGCTCCTCAAACCAGGGGAGGGGAACAGGGAACAGGCCTCCGCTAGAAATTCGATATCAATGCCCACAAAGAAAATGGGGAGCATGACTTCTGAATTGCCAGGCTGAATAGGAGAGCACGGTCACACCAGTGTGGGTGTATGAGAGAACACAGAGCCACAGCCTCAGCATCTGAGAACTGAACGGTAGCTTTACAGTGTACACTCTGTATCCAGAGGGGAGAAGGTTAGCTAAGTGCAGCCCTGGATACGCTGTCATCAAAGAGTGAGTGTGTGTGGATAACCTCCGGGACCTTCCGCTAACACTGGCACTACACACTGCACATTCAGTCAAAAAATCCTGGCCAAACAGTTTGCTGTTTGAAGTAAAGAGCACTTGTGGCCAAACACCAGCTGTCTAGGGGGCAGTGACTTGAAAAAAAAAGTAGAACTAAATCCTTCAAGACAAAACTCTGAAAGCTCTGAAATGAAAAAGTGAGAAACAAACGAACAAACAAAAATATGTACTGTCGGCGGCAACTTCGCGGTTCTCATTCAGAGGAAAAGAGTTTCTACTTCCTCTGAGCGGAAGCAATCTGTGACTCAGTGCTGCAGCGTCCCCCTTGGCCCTCGCTGATGAAAACAATCAGAGGATTAATATTCTGACTACTGCTGTGCAATCGTGGACATGTTCAGTATTCAGGAAGTACACTCGGGAAGCAAGGGCAACCCATGATTCACAGCAATATGATTCGTCTCTTTTACAACTACACACTTCTAGAGTGTCTGCCTGTGGTATTTTCACATTTCATCCATTCTGAAAAGATCCTTTAATCTAAAGAAGTACTGATACATATGTATCTTACTTTTCCAACTAATCAAAAAAGAATTGACAATATTTCAAAATCTTTGGTTTTGACATTGACTTTTGACAGAGCAAATTCTGACATGCTGTCAAGACTGTGCGTTTGCAAACAGTTTTGCAAACAACTGCTAGTGTTCTGAGAGCACCCTGACCAAGCAATCTCAGCCTGATTGAGTTGTTCCTGTACAGAACACGCTTGCTGTGTTCACACCAAATGAACCACGTCCGGGCCAGGGGAAATGTTTCCAGTAGGGGATCAAAAAACTAGGCATGAAGGCACATTAAGAGTAAATGCTCTCTAACTTGGCCCTCCAAGATAACCTGTTTTAACCTCCCGTATGGACCAAACAAGGGGAAGCAATGACTTGGACTTCCACCTCTGGCCGTCCTCGATGGAGCTGTGGAACATCCACACCCAGACCCATCCCTCTTCACTTATCAGCACGCTCCAATGAAGAAGCTGGTGCGCTTACCACGTGCACCAACAGGGCTAGCCACTTGCGCTCCAGCAACTCTTCAGCCTCATTCGAAACCATCTTACGGTTTATGCTAATGCTGTTGCCACTTTCTACAGCGAGATAAAAATAAAAGGCTTTGAACCACAAAGCGACTTCATCCCCCATTCAGAATTAATGGGATGCATCTGAGAGAAAGAACAAAGCCCCTGCCAGCGCACTCCCCCTCTCTATCTCTCTCTTCCTCTCCCCTCTCCTCCTGGTCCCACTAGGCCTGTCAAGCATGTTCCTGCCTCATGTTTGTTTGTCCACTCACATTTGTCTCACACGGGATAATCTGAAAGTAAACTCTTCGTCAGGCTCCTTCGTTGAGAAGTACACAAATGCGTACACACACGCACACACACACACACACACACACACCTCTAAGCTTTGTGAAGCATGTTCCTGGATCATGTTTGTTTGTCTGATTGCATTTGTCCCACACGGGCTAATCTAAAAGTAAACTCTTCGTCATGCTTCTCCACTGAGGAGTATACACACACAGGCTTGGGCGGTATCCAAATTTTCATACCGTTAAACCTTCTCCACATTTTTGTGGGGTATACGGTATTACCGTGGCTAATTTGTAGGGTTTAGAGGGAGCTGCAAAAATGTCAGCTTGCACCCAGAGCTGACCAGAAGCAGCAACATCAAGCATTAAATAGGCCTACTGCTTTTGGAAAACGTTGTCCTCGCTGCCCTCTCGTGCACATTTCACAACAACTTTAAACTTTTACGAGCAGGTTGTTGTGGGATAATGTGTGGTATAATTCCCCTGCAATGTACGGTGTAATGCAATTGTTTCTACCTTCTGCCACTAAACTACAGGCCGTTTTTTATATCTTTAGTATTTGGTACCACAGTAGCCAAAGACCTTTGTAGGCCATCATTCTCAGACCGTCATTTCCTAAAAGCAAAGCAAGTGCAGAGACATTAACCTAGTGGTCCACATAAATGTGTTCTTAACCGATTCAGGACCAAAATGGTAAAACACCATTTTGACTTCTGTATGCTGCCATTTTGAAATGGCTCCATCACTGATTTCGTTTCGGTAACGGTTTCAGAGCCCAAAAATGACAGACTAGTCTGGATGGCAGATAGAAATGTGAAGAATTTGCCATGTTTCCATTTAGGACAAATGTGAATGTAGCCTCCGAGTTCTGCAGAACCTCTGCTTTCTTGTGGCAGCCATGTTGGACAGAAGCCTGTACTCAAGACACTGTCCATCTGGACTGACAGCCCACAGCTGTACCTCCCCAGCGCTGCGAGCCCGATACCTTTAACAAGATGAGACTTTTATCACTCCTGCTGGGGATGACGGAGGCCCAGTGGCAAGCGACAGGTGACGGGGGTGGGTTGGCCTGACTCGCCAATGAGCCCGACCCTCCTCGCTCTCTTTGCCAGCGTCGCCATGAATCACCATTGTCACGTCTACGTTTGCAATGGCAATTAGCGCCGCCATTCATCAGGGCTATTTGCAGGGGAGGCGGAGGGAACGGCAACGGTAAGCACGGGCATCACTCATCGGCACAGAGAGCTGATTACTCTCATCATTATTAATGAGCTGCAGCGCCTATTAGCAGCTCTCAGGAGCCATAATGACACCGTTAGATCCTCAGAGGGCCAGGTGTGCTACAAAGACTTTCAAAAGTATATATTTCATAGAATGATGCATATTTATGTAGTTACAAAGGTCTATACATAAATCTATATTTTAATGTTTACTTATATTATTTTAACTGTATTTACTGCAATCAATACTATTAATGGCTGACGTTCCACATTATGCAGGTCTGGTTTAGTTGTAACCATACTTCCAGAGTGTAACATAATAATCACCAATGGGTGACAGAAGAGTAATTCTCTGTAACAATCCAAACCTTTAATCGTAATTCTGATCCAGTTAATTAAATTCAACAATGTGCTTTACTCAAAAATTACTTATTCATCACCACTTAACATAGCACACTACTACATGGGATATGTATAATATGCTGTGCTCTAGTGGAGGGAAACACTATATATGACTTTTTATGATTGCTAATGTTTAGAATCGTTTAGAATAGAATAGAATAGAACAGAACAAAATAGAATAGAATTACCCACTACCCAGAGTTAATAGAATAGGATTACCCACCTTTTTTTAAATGCTGGGCATATCATCTACCTACCTTTCTTTTTCCCGCTGCACCACTTGTGGTGTGACACTGAGCTGTGAATCATGTCTACTCACCTCCAGCAGAAGACACATTTGTTGGCACAGGCCAGGCTGGGGGTGGCCTCCATGCACCTGTGAGACTCGATGCCATAGAAGGTGTGCTTGTAGCAGCCGCCTCTCCCACGGAGCATCGACTGCCACAAGGCCAAAGAAACATGTTCATCAAGAAAGTTCAACATTTACCTCAGGTTAAAGACCCAGACATTATGTGTGACTATTTTCAGAGCCAAACTGGGTTCATTAAAACTTGGTGTTGGTAGCAAAACCATATCAATCGGGTAAGATTTGTGCAAGATACATTATGCATTTACAACCAAAATAGCTTTTAATGGCGGTGAATGGGCCAAACACTTCTGGCAAAACAAACTGGCATTTATTAAACCTCAAAATAACATTTCACTTTAGTTGTAGTGAGGAGAAGGAGAGAAGACACACAAACCTTAACTATGTAAATGTATAGACAGACTATAAACAACCGATTTTCCTCATTTAGAACATTACTTTGTCATCCTCCTGCCACACCACGTTGAGAAAATCAGCCTGTACAAGTTGATTGCTGAAGGTGGGGTAAAAAACACAATTGCATTCAGCAATCTACTTGTACAGACTTTTTCCTCAAGATGTCAAATGATTTCAGGTAAAGTATTAAAATGAATATAAATTCCAAAAGTCTTGGCTCACCTTTGTCCAGCGACAAAGTTTCACTCCAGAGTGGCTCCCTATGAGTTTGTAACCTGAAGAGAAGAGAGAGAGGAGAAGAGAGGAGAGGAGAGGAGACAGGTGTGAGCGACACTTCTTATTTCACACAGAGGGCACTGGCAGGTTAGTCACTCACTCACCAGACACCTCTTTAGAGACTATGACATTTTGATAGAAACTGTCATGCAGGGAAAATTCGGCCAAAAAGTTAACTGTGTGATAGTATGACCTAGCCAAGAACATTTTCAAAAACACATTTTGAGAGACATGTACAATTTGTCAAGGGTTCAAATACAATCACGCCATGGGAACAACAATTTCCCTGCTCAACTCCCTTCTCTTTAGGGAGCAGACATCTCCTGAAACAATTAAACTGTGTTCATTCCAACACACTTAAACAAAAACCATCCTACGAACCAAGCCAGTCCTCTTTTAACAGTATTTCCATCACTGAAGTGTGCCACTATGTCCCCTCTGTCACCACCCTAAACGATAACTGCATGTCAGACCAGGGGGGTTTGTCAAACAGGCTTTAGTGCGCGCCTGGCAGCACCTCTCCTGTCCGCTCATCAAACAGAATACGAGCACAATATCTGGGTTCACTTTTATTTACTCACAAGCCGTCAGCAGCAAGGCAGTGTATGCCTGAACTGACTGCCGTCCAGCACTGTGACAGAGCCTCTCCTATACTGAGCCATATATGATCCAAGCCTGCTACAGATAAGAGCTAGCCTGGTAAACCAGCACCTCGTAGTTCATCTCATTTTGTACAGAGAATCTGGCAGTGAGATACGTTTTCTTATTGGAGGTGTGGACTCTGCTGAAGTTTAAAACAAGTGGCTCTGCCTGTACCCAATTACTAGCCTAGCCTGCCTATGCACTACAATTCAAATTTAGCACACAAAGTCGATGTCATCACTCATGAACATTCCCCCTGCTCGCTGATTGGCTAGGCAAAATTCTGGCTAAGACAGCAATGTCAATGGAAGCACTGCCAGACCCTCTGTACAAAATGAAATGCAGTACGAGAGGCTGGTTTCCAGGCTAGGTAAGTGTTAGAAGGGTACTAGGGAAAAGGCCAGATGCCATATCATGCAATGTTATCAAAAGCAAAACTTTGGCCTCACACTTTGGATCCGTACAAAAATGTAACAACTTTCTCCACCAGGTTTCATTAAAATCAAACCAGAAGTTTTACATTATCCTGATGAGACATAAAATAAACAACCCATCAACCAACAAACAAGCAAAACGGACATAGGGGAAAACATTACATCCTTGGCGGAGATAATTAAGCTTTGTGAGCCATCATACAGCATGTCAGATGTTCAATATTTACATGGCCTTTGGGAGCGGTTGAAGAGTTTGCTACGTCTAAGTGCCACATTACCGTCTTTCCCTTTTTAATGTCTTTAGGTACTTTGTCTCGGCCCATTTCCTCTAAAGTGCTGTCTGCAAAGAAAACACTCGGACTCCAATGGGGAATTTGGGTTCAATTTAAAAAAAAAAAAAACACACACACACACACAAGATACTTGAGCACCTAGAAAGAGTACCTCTGGCAGAAGAGATTTAAGCCTTCCTAATGTAATATACTATTGTTAGGGAGAACACTTAGCACTTCAGGTGTATAACTCTATTATTTCCTGAGTCCTAAGTCCATCGTCGTATTGTTGGGTTTGTTTGCTAAGTCACATGGTCTAGTTGGTCTGTGAAAATTTAGCATTACTTCGCACACAAGGATAAGAGCAGAGGACTTGCAGTAGCATCAATACTGGTCACTTTTAATGAGTGGCTCAAAAAATACCAAATAGCAGCAAATAGCAGCAAATAGCAGCAAATAGCAGCGCTGCGGTGGAGGACTGGTTCAATCTGTGGCCAAATAACTGGGGCCTGCTGTGCTGGGACAGTGGTGAGATAAGAAGTGGATGTATGATGAAGGAAAATAGACATCTCCTCCAACAGGCAAGCGGCTCACAGCACAGCACAGCACAGCACACAAATCTGCTCTCTTCCTCTGTCTCTCTCGCTCACACACACACACGCATACACACGCATACACACGCACACACACACACACACACACACACACACACACACACACACACACACACACACACACACACACACACACACACACACACACACACACAGAACCCAGGAGAGGAAGTGCTGAGCAGAGATCTTTTTCTTCCCTTTATCTCAGTGCCAGGCTTTTTTGGGGGGGGGGGGGGGGGGCATGAAAGAGTCCATCCAAGCCAGAAGAGAGAGCCGGGGAGAGAGAGACTCGCTTCAGTGTGTGAGGTGTGTGTGTGTGTGTGTGTGTGTGTGTGACAGAGAAAGCAAGAGGGCTTCTATGTGTGAGGTAGGTATGCATGAGAGACAGGAGAGAGACAGAGAGAGAGAGGGAGAAAGAGAGAGGAGGGGGAGAGGGGGAGAGAGAGACAGAGAGAGAGAGTGAGAGAATGAGTGAGAGAGAGAGAGAGAGAGAGACAGACAGACAGACAGACAGACAGACAGACAGACAGACAGACAGACAGACAGACAGACAGACAGACAGACAGAGAGAGAGAGAGAGAGAGAGAGAGAGAGAGAGAGAGAGAGAGAGAGAGAGAGAGAGAGAGAGAGAAGCCAAACTCCAGCATCCACCCTCTTCCCCAGAAGACCCTCTTCCTCATTAGGGAAAACTCCACATCAAACGCTCGTCATACACAGGGCATGATCAGAAAGGGAAAGGTAGCTAGTGTTGTTTTCCACCATTTTTCTTCTTCGTTTCTAATACTTTCACCCTCCCTGCCTTCCTTCCTCTCCCTGTGGAGCTAAATCTGGCTCTAGACAGCCAGGCTTAGACCTGGAGACTGAAGGCATAACACGTATGTGAGCAATATTCTGCATTGCAAATGCTGTTTATGTGGGCATTGTATAATTTGCTTGTTTAAAACGGCAGGATACACACAACACAACACGGTTATTTTTTGCCTAGCTTTGGAATGTGTTGGGTGTGGAAGGCACAGGGATGAAATATCATAATTTAACAGAGGCTTGAAATAAGATTTACAAATACAGTGTACAAGCACAATGTATTGTTGAATATCTCTACATTTCAACATCTCCACCTGTTTCTAAAGGAGCAAAAGCACACTCAGGAATAGTTTTCCATTTGTGATGATTTGGCACATTGAAGAGAAATCTGTAGCAAAAATGACACTGAGAGCAGACTTGCTTCTTCCTCTCCTCTTGCAGTTCACTGCATTCTGGCGGTGATGAATCAATGTATGGCAGCTCCCGTCCCAACAGCACTTGGACTGTGTAGTTCTTGGCATGTGCACAAATGTAGGAGAGATGTGACATAATGGCTAAACCACAGGTTAATCCCTGACATTGTGTGTACCCCTGTGTGTGTACACTTTGTGTGCACCTGCCTAACACTTGTCCAAAAACAACTTATGCCCATCTTGTGCCTTAAGTCCTTTCAGCCTTATGGGTGTTTTAACATTAAACATGTGGATGGCTAAGAAGATACAGTACTGTCTAAAGATTTAGGCAGGTGCCTTCCAACCAGCATCAGTGTACACACAGGGGTACACACAACGTCAGGGATTTTGCAGGATTATAGTCAGGTGTATGATCAACCAATTACACCAAATTGGTTGTATATGTCAGGAAGCATACATCCACAGAAGATCTGTGGTAGTTCTTCAAGATGTTTGGCGCAAACTACCAGCCAAGTTCCTTCAAAACCTCTATGCAATAGACCTAGAAGAATTGATGCTCTTTTAAAGGCAAAGGGTCGTCACACCAAATATTGATTTGATGTAGGTTTCTCTTTTGTTCAGTCACTGCATTTTTTAATTGATAAACATAAATGATTAACACTTTCATTTTTAAAGGCATCCCAAGTTGACAGCATTTTTTCACACCTGCCTAAGAATTTTGCACAGTACTGTATTTCACAGGACACTTTTGTCCACGCAGCACGGGCAAGGTACACGACGTTGAAAGAGAATGGGACTCGTGGCCTTAGCATAGATAAACAGTATGCCAGCAGAATGAAAGCATAGAATGCCAGATGAGGTAATGAAAGTCGATGGTGCTTATCCAGCAGGTGACTTGATCTACTGTAAAAGAGATGATATATCTACTGTAAAAGAGATGATATATCTACAGTAAAAGAGATGATATATCTACAGTAAAAGAGATGATATATCTACAGTAAAAGAGATGATATATCTACAGTAAAAGAGATGATATATCTACAGTAAAAGAGATGATATATCTACAGTAAAAGAGATGATATATCTACTGTAAAAGAGATGATATATCTACTGTAAAAGAGATGATATATCTACAGTAAAAGAGATGATATATCTACTGTAAAAGAGATGATATATCTACAGTAAAAGAGATGATATATCTACTGTAAAAGAGATGATATATCTACAGTAAAAGAGATGATATATCTACTGTACAAGAGATGATATATCTACTGTAAAAGAGATGATATATCTACAGTTGGCAACGGGGACAATTGGTTAAAAGGAGGTGTGAAGAAAGAGCCAGCTCTCAAAAAAAAGAAAAGACAAGACAAGAAAAAAGAATGCTGCGGTGACACTGACATTTCTCTTCTTCCTGCACCAGAAATCAGGCGGTCAGTGATATTCAGCCGAAAAGCAAAATGTTTCGTGTTGTTGTTTTTTGCTCGTGTTGTTTTTTTTTTTTTCTTTTACTGCATGCCAGACTGTATCTGTCTTTGGCATATTTTGTGTTTGTAAAAAAAAAAATGCATGCAATAACATGTTTCATGAAGTTTTCATTTCACTGACTTTTCTTTAAAGGAAGAGGGACTACTTATGCTGGTCTTTGGACTGTGGCCATGCTACTGCACATAGTCAACGAGCCCGTAGAAGCTCAAGACTGCCTCATTCAGAGGGCCCGATAAAAACTCATTACCCCATCCTACTGAAACTTACAACTATATTTCCTGCATATATCCAACACAGCAAATAACCCAGCCCAAGAAGCTGCCCAAACTAGGCTAAGACCACAATGTTCACAGTGTTAATTATGCAACATCCTGCAGCATCCCTTCTGAAGATAACCTCCCATGTATTTGGTGAGGCTGACGTTAATAACCCATTTCTGTCCCCAGGATGCTGAGCAACCAGGTCTTTTATCTGTCTCACTGGGTCTCTCTCACTCTCTAAAGCTCTCTTTTCACACACACAGGCCTAGTCCAATAACCTACATTCATAATTAACAGCACAAGGCGAAGAATAAATATACTGTCTTTATCTCATTAATGAAACTGAACTGAATGTGTGTGTGTGTGTGTGTGTGTGTGTGTGTGTGTGTGTGTGTGTGTGTGTGTGTGTGTGTGTGTGTGTGTGTGTGTGTGTGTGTGTGTGTGTGTGTGTGTGTGTGTGTGTGTGTGTGTGTGTGTGTGTGTGTGTGTGTGTGTTGCGTGTGAGCAGAAGTGAAGTTGACAGTGTGGCCACTATTTTTGAGTAAGGCAGACCTCCCTCAAGCCTATGGGCCTATTTAATGCCTGGTCAGCACAAACTGTTGTTCAGAAAATTGAATGAACAAACTATGGAGTACACAGGTGTATGAATGAACTCAGACAGTAAGCCCACAGTACGGGACACAATAAACGGGGGCACTGTTTGTTTGAGTTCAGTCTCATTTTTTTCCTGTCGTACAAAGCTGTGAATGAAAACTTGGAAAGGATAAAGTATGATGGAAGGACTGGCGGAAAGGAGAGGAAAAGAGAAAATGAAAGGGAAGGAGAGGGTAGGAGCGGAGAGACTCCAGAGTGCTGATCATCAGCTGCCTGTAGGCTGAGAGAGAGAGAGAGAGAGAGAGAGAGAGAGAGAGAGAGAATTGGAGACAGAATGAGGTGGAGAGAAAAAAAAGCAGACAGAAAGTAAGACAATGACAAAAAGACAGAATGAGAGAGAGAAAAAGAGCTAGAAAGAAACAGGCAGACTGGGTGAAAGAGAGGGAGGAGAGAGGTATGGAGAGAGTCAGAATAAGAGAGAGGCTGGCCACCAAACCAGATAGAAAGAGAGAGAGAGAAAAAGAGAATGAGGGAGGAGAGAGGGGTGAGGGCGTCTGAGAGGGGCGAGAGTGTGAGAGAGAGTGACAGAGAGAGAGAGAGAGAGAGAGAGAGAGAGAGGGAGGAGAGAGAGCGAGAGAATATCTCTTGAGGGAGAAGTGCGCTCTGATAAAAGGGGAGCAGAGAGGAGCTCGAGGGAGCGGGGGCCACAGGAGAGCAGGCTAATTGGCCTGTTAGGCAGCCCCACCAAACACTGGCTCCCAGCCTGACCGCACGCTCACAGGGGCATCAGCCACAAGATCAAAATTATCCCTGCAACAGAAGGCATCTATTTCCTATGTCAGCTACCACCTCTCGGTGGTGTGGCCATCAGAATGGAAAGGGTCCGGGCAAATTTAAGGTAACGACTTCTGACACATTTTGGTGGCAACCTCCGTATATGTCTATGAAAACAAGTTAATGTGAACTTTAGTTTGCAGAAAACATCTGCTTACTTTCTGCAGTAAGCAGGATGATAAGTGGTGACAGGGGGAATTGAACAGGGTATCTGAATCAACCCATGCTGTTTTTTCTAGTACACAGAGTCTGGGCTGCAATAGAAAAGCAGTTTTTTACCAGTATAATATGGAATTAGATATTAGAAAGTGGATTAGATATTAGCAGCATGTTCTTAAAGTACCACTAAGTAGTAGTCTTTTCAACCTTAAAAAAATGTTTTCAAAATCGTTTCAGTGGTTCATCAATTTGTAACAAGGTGAGAGGCGCAATTCTGAATTCACTTTGCTGCCCTCCACTTAACTGCCCTAAGTAAGTTTGGAGAAGCAGGCCATCTTCCTGTAGTTCGAATGAGAGACAATTCCGCTTCCAAACTGTACGGCGACTAAAGACGAAAACTTCTTAGTGTTGCTTTAAAAGCGTCATGAGTTTGAAAGGTACCTTTACAATGGTACATCCACTTCACCTATAAAATGTTTGTAGTTGGCTTGTAGCCTTAAGTTTCAGTTTTTCTTTCACACACAAGAGATCACACGTAGCATGGAGGTATTATACTAACTAGGGAAAGGGATGAAGTACCGCTCCCCATTAATTTCAAAGGGAAGTGCTAGCCTAGTGATTTCTCAAAATGGAGTTTCACAGCCCCCCCGCCATGTACTTCGCCAATTAAGTAGAACAGAAAGCTTTATCAAGGAAGGGCACTGGATGTTGAAAAATTGATGCTGACATAGTTCAGGCACCCCCTTGTGCATGGGCTGAGAGTGGAGCACCCACAAAAAACGAGGGCGGATATGATGGGGCGGATATGATGCAATTTCTGGAAAATGTCGACGAGGAAGTGGCTTGCTAATCGGCAAAGCTAACCAGCCAAATCCTGACCCCCCTAATGTGTAGAGGTGATTGAATATCGTGCCTGGAAGCACAAAGCACTACTAAACGCATCTACTAAACTACTAAAACGCATCAATGATAACAGTGCAGACCATGTCCAATGTAAAATAATCATTACTCTGAACAGACTTCTCAGAGTGAAGGGATAGAGAAGAGACAGAGAGAGAGAGCGAGAGACAGTGACAGAGAGAGAAATCACAAACAAGAAGAGGGAGGAAGAGACAGACATACAGATAGACAGTTAGAGGTAGAGAGAGAGAGAAAGAGAGGAGAATGGCAGACAGGCAGAGCGAGAGGGAGACAGACAGAGCGAGAGATTAAGAGATTGAGACAGAGAGACAGCCAGAGGAAAAGTGATGACTTGCCTGCACAATAGAGTGTGGTCGGGGGGTGACCCACCTTGCTTGGTGAGAGCGTCTCGGAGCGCCGGCGTGATCATCTCCCTCCTCTCCTCCTCCTCCTCCTCCGCAGTGAGGCTCCCATTACTCAGCTTGGCCAGCCTGACCTTCTGCCTGTCCTCCCCATCCTCCTTCCTCTGCAAGACACACACACCACCAGAAATCACAAAACGCCCGACAACACTCCCTCACCGTGACCCCCATAACCCCTAACACCCCCATAAACAGATTAAAATACCAAACTGCTCCCAGCTAATTTCATCCATTTGCATCCAAGTTGTGCCACCATTTTACAGTTTTGAGACATCATCATTATTGCAAATGCGCAGCTCTGTCTGAGTGGATGTGATTGCTATTCAGCTCAGCAGATGCCTTTTAATTTAAAGAAGAAAAAAATATCCACATGATAATCAGCCTTAAATCAGAGCAGTCACATCATCACCGATGGGTTTAAGCTCCCAAAACAGTGTTAGTCATGTCATACTGTCAACACAGCACTCACTGGCTCTGTCACTATGGATACGCAAGGCACAAACAGCCCTTCATTCACATCACAGCTATCCAACTAACACTACTGTAATTAACATTCTCAGTTAGACATTCTCAGTTAGACACAGTAGGCATAATTCCATTATGTTAGTGCAAATCAAACACCTCACACTGTGATCAATCACATTTTTCATTACGATTCAAAGGATACCTTAAAGGGCATGTTGCAGGGTTCATAAGTAACAAATTAACACCACTTTCTTGTTGATAACACACATTTAAACTGCTATCCATTGTATTTGATTTTGATGGGTATCACAAAACAGAATATAATACGAAAAAGTGTTGCAATGCGCAGCCCCTCAAAACATCCCGTGACGTCACATTGGGGAGACGACCTGCAGATGACAGACTGAAAGCCATAGAGACAGACGAGAGCAAGAGACAAGCCAGCGTGTTTAGCGGCAGTAGATAGATAAATACGATCCATATACAATACATACAATCCATATATATATGTAGATAGATATACAGATAGCCTAGATAGACTGATACATATTTATATAGAGAGAGGGAGGGCGATAGGAGACCGCTAGATAGCATAGTATAGATAGCCAGATAGCTAAACGCACATTTTTATAGGCAGGTGGGTTGGTAGGATTCATATAAAATGGTCAACTATTGAGTTTATTCTGGCTATAAAAACACAAATCTAACAGGGCACAGGGTCCATGACTCTCGACCAGCGATCAAAACGCACTCACTTTCCTACATCACAAGCTTTCCACAGCAGTTTCCATGGGGCAGCACCGCCTACACAAAACGTGAAACACAGCAACACGAACGCTTATTCTCTCGTTGTCGGTAAGCGGTGTTGATAGTGATGAGGAGTGTATGAAACATGTGCTATATAGATAAACTTGTCTTGCCTTACGAAATTAATCATACTGAAGAAACATTGTGAAGATATGAACAGCCTATTCGGCGGCGGCAAAGTTTGCAACATTTAGCTAAACTCTACTAGATGAAGATGCTGGAGCTAGGCTGTCACTGCAAAGTGAAATAACTTACGTGGATCTTCCAAATAGAGTATACCGGCACTTATCTGGACTAACAACATAACCACTGTCACTAGATATAAAGACAACTTGTTACACACTCAGTAAAACATTTTATTGTATGCACTGCTGATCGTACATTAGGTCCAGCGTTCATTGCTGCGTTGCTAAATGATAGCAACTCACCAGGAGGCGTCACTAACTCTCCACTCATTGTCCGACCACAAACTGAATTGGCTTTGATGACCATCAGTTCTTGGCAATTGCTCATTTAGACACTCACGTCTAACAGGTTCAAAACTGTGTGGCTGCCTAAATACTATTTATGGTTCTTGCAACCTCATCCTCATCCCAGCTAGTGGCAGTTCTAGCAAAGATCGTATAGATTAGAACCAGTCTCTGCTGAGGCTACCTTCTCAAGTCCCCAATGTGACGTCATCACCAAATTCGTTAAAAAACAAAAAGGACAATAAATGGTCTTAAACAGATTTTGGAGAATTTTTTTAAATGGTATACATATCTTGAGTGCTTTAAGTACCTACTAATCGACAGTGGTGGTTAACCTGCAAGTTGCCCTTTAAACTTGACTGGGCTGACCACCATCATTTAGTGATTTAGCAACAAGCATCAATGCAAATGCCTACAACTCTATTCCGGTCCTTGTGCAAATGAAGCAGAAATGAGGCCTTAATGCCTCTTCAGAGTACAATCTGACTGTCTGCTGGCAAGAAACACAAATGAAACTAGATGTACCGCATAGCGGTACATGGTATGACCGCCGCAGTATATTGAAATGTGGGAACTGTTGGTGTGATGAGTGTGTGATAGAGCAGTGTTGTGAGGTGAGAATTTCTGTGGAAATGATTTCCTGTAAGTGGGCATGGATGTGGGTTTTGAATGTGTAGTGTGAAGGACTGATTTGTGAAGGCAAGGAATCGGCAAAATGAGATTTTGTACAATTACAGCGCCCCCTATGGACTAAATTTTATGGCATGTTCTGTGGTGTTAGAGGTCTTTGTGGTGATCGTGCATGATGCATTTTGTGCAGTTCCCACCTTCTCGGTCCAAGATATTGGCAACTCAAAATCCCAATTTTTGCATTTACCCTTATCACTAGGTGGCGCTATGCTTCAAGTGAGAGTTTATGGGCTGGGTCAATATGCCTCTGTAACACCTACATACTAACACAAAATCGTTGTCTTGGGCAAAATTGTTGACGAGTTATTTAACAAAAACTGTTTTTCAACACCTAGCTTCGGCGATAAACATCGCCCTGTATGACGAAATGTCACAAAATTTAGTACACATGAAAAGAAAGATGTTTAGAGATGGCATGTCAACTTTGACCAAATTTGAGCAATTAAAAGCCAAGATACGGCCATTTGAAGAATTTTAAGCTACGTGTTAAATGTTCATTGACGTGTAACTTCGGAACGGTTTATCTCAAGATAAATCCTTTGATAACTTTTTGTCAGCATTGTCTGTAGATGACATATACCAAATTTGGTGAGATTCACATGAACGGCCTATGACGAGTTCGTTCAGATTCGTTTTCGCAATATTAAAATTTCACGGAAATTGTTCTCGTTGGAAGTGGGCGTCGACTAGTGTTTTCAATGCGTGAGGGTCAACAGATTTCATGATAATAAAAAAATAGTTGTAAACGTAAGCATTCTCTAGATAATAGGCAAAATGACATTTTCTACAATTACAGCGCCCCCTATGGACCAAATTTTATGGCATGTTCTGTGGTGTTAGAGGTTTTTCTGGTGATCGTGCATGACGTATTTTGCACAGTTCCCACCTTCTCGGTCCAAGATATTAGCAACTCAAAATCCCAATTTTTGCATTTACCCTTATCACTAGGTGGCGCTATGCTTCAAGTGAGAGTTTATGGGCTGGGTCGATACATCTCTGTAACACCAACAAACTAACACAAAATCGTTGTCTTGGGCAAAATTGTTGACAAGTTTTTTAACAAAAACTGTTTTTTGACACCTAGCTTCGCCAATAAACATCGCCCCCTATGACGAAATGTCACAAGATTTAGTACACATAAATAGAAAGCTGTTTAGAGATGGCATGTCAACTTTGACCAAATTTGAGCAATTAAAAGCCAAGATACGGCCATTTAAAGAATTTTAAGCTACGTGTTAAATGTTCATTGACGTGTAACTTCGGAACGGTTTATCTCAAGATAAATCCTTTGATAACTTTTTGTCAGCATTGTCTGTAGATGACATATACCAAATTTGGTGAGATTCACATGAACGGCCTATGACGAGTTCGTTCAGATTCGTTTTCGCAATATTAAAATTTCACGGAAATAGTTTTCGTTGGAAGTGGGCGTCGACCAGTGTTTTCAATGCATGAGGGTCAATAGATTTCACGATAAAAAAAAAATTGTTGTAAACATAAGCATTCTCTAGATAATAGGCAAAATGACATTTTCTACAATTACAGCGCCCCCTATGGACTACATTTTATGGCATGTTCTGTGGTGTTAGAGGTCTTTGTTGTGATCGTGCATGACGTATTTTGTGCAGTTTCCACCTTCTCGGTCAAAGATATTGGCAACTCAAAATCCTAATTTTTACATTTACCCATATCACTAGGTGGCGCTATGCTTCAAGTGAGAGTTTATGGGCTGGGTCGATACATCTCTGTAACACCGATATAATAACACAAAATCGTTGTCTTGGGCAAAATTGTTGACGAGTTATTTAACAAAAACTGTTTTTTGACACCTAGCTTCGCCAATAAACATCGCCCCCTATGATGAAATGTCACAAAATTTAGTACACATGAAAAGAAAGCTGTTTAGAGATGGCATGTCAACTTTGACCAAATTTGAGCAATTAAAAGCCAAGATACGGCCATTTGAAGATTTTTAAGCTACGTGTTAAATGTTCATTGACGTGTAACTTCGGAACGGTTTATCTCAAGATAAATCCTTTGATAACTTTTTGTCAACATTGTCTGTAGATGACATATACCAAATTTTGTGAGATTCACATGAACGGCCTATGACGAGTTCGTTCAGATTCGTTTTCGCAATATTAAAATTTCACGGAAATTGTTTTCGTTGGAAGTGGGCGTCGACCAGTGTTTTCAATGCGTGAAGGTCAACAGATTTCACGATAAAAAAAAAAATGTTGTAAACGTAAGCATTGTCTAGATAATAGGCAAAATGACATTTTCTACAATTACAGCGCCCCCTATGGACCAAATTTTATGGCATGTTCTGTGGTGTTAGAGGTCTTTGTGGTGATTGTGCATGACATATTTTGCGCAGTTCCCACCTTCTCGGTCCAAGATATTGGCAACTCAAAATCCCAATTTTTGCATTTACCCATATCACTAGGTGGCGCTACGCTTCAAGTGAGCGTTTATTGGCTGGGTCGATACATCTCTGTAACACCGACATACTAACGCAAAATCGTTGTCTTGGGCAAAATTGTTGGCGAGTTATTTAACAAAAACTGTTTTTTGACACCTAGCTTCGCCAATAAACATCGCCCCCTATGACGAAATGTCACAAAATTTAGTACACATGAAAAGAAATCTGTTTAGAGATGGAATGTCAACTTTGATTAAATTTGAGCAATTATTAGCCAAGATACGGCCATTTGAAGATTTTTAAGCTACGTGTTAAATGTTCATTGACGTGTAACTTCGGAATGGTTTATCTCAAGATAAATCCTTTGATAACTTTTTGTCAGCATTGTCTGTAGATGACATATACCAAATTTGGTGAGATTCACATGAACGGCCTATGACGAGTTCGTTCAGATTTGTTTTCGCAATATTAAAATTTCACGGAATTTTTTTTCATTGGAAGTGGGCGTCGACCAGTGTTTTCAATGCGTGAGGGTCAATAGATTTCACGATAAAAAAAAAATTGTTGTAAACGTAAGCATTGTCTAGATAATAGGCAAAATGACATTTTCTACAATTACAGCGCCCCCTATGGACCAAATTTTAAGCCATGTTCTGTGGTGTTAGAGGTCTTTGTGGTGATTGTGCATAACGTATTTTGCGCAGTTCCCACCTTCTCGGTCCAAGATATTGGCAACTCAAAATCCCAATTTTTGCATTTACCCTTATCACTAGGTGGCGCTATGCTTCAAGTGAGAGTTTATGGGCTGGGTCGATACGTCTCTGTAACACCGACATATCACAAAAATTTCATGTTGTTGGGTGAAACGTTCATTGAGTTATTCAGCAAAAACTTTTGCCGGTCTCCCCCTCTTTAACGGACACTGGCACAGCGGGGGGGTGGCCCTGGGGGACCAAAAGGCGTTATTCGCTCACAAACTTCTTGGGCTACATGCCTACAAACATTCATGTCTCCCCGAGTTTCAGTGTCCCGGGAATCGTTGACGAAAAATCGGTGAAAAAAAAAAAAATTAATAAAAAAAAAAAAAAAAAAAAAAAAAAAGGGAAAAATTTTGCAGCAACTCCAATATGACCGCTTTCGCTAGCTTCGCTAGCGGCGGTCATAATGAAGAGATGAAATAAAATTAGAAATCAAAATGAACAACTGAGCCACAGAGGTAGTTTTTCCCCTTCCCATATTTCAGGTCTGTGCTCCACCTAATGAACCACTAAATTTAACAACTGTAGAAAATGTCCCCAGAACAAATGTATTCACCCTCACGATTTCCACCCCATTAGTTACAGCATCAGCACAACTAAGAGTGGGCCCTACTAAAGTAAACACAGGACTTGGAACCACAGCCAAGCGTCTGTGCTAAGGTAATCAGGCTATGGTGAGAAGAGAGACAGACTACAACAACACAACAGACTACAACAACACAACACAACCACAACACAACCATTTAGCTCTAGCCTGTTGGACCAGAGTCTGAACACTACCAACAGGCATACATTTAGGGTCCGTCCACACAACGTTTTCAGGTCAAAACGGTAAAGTTTGTTTGCGTTTTGGCCTTTCGTCCACACGGCGCCAGCGTTTTGGGTGACCCAAAACGATACTTTTTGAAAACGGGTTCCAAAATGGAAAAGTCTGACAACGTCGTTTCGTTGCCGTGTGGACAAGGAAAACGCAACTGTTTGAAAACAATGACATCATTGGCAAAGAAAAAAATCCAGGAGCGTTATCGTGTGGACAGGGTCTTAGGCTACTTCACAGTGGGTGGGCACTTCGTGCAAACTTTAAAGCCAATGCAATCCAACAATCCCTTTCATAGTAACACAACAGCTTGTATTCATTACATCATCATACTAAAGTCACAGAATACTGTGTGTATGAAGGCCTGCAGGACACTTGTTGCAAGGAACAGACATTCATGTGCAGTGGTTAGAAGTAAAATTACAAATATAATTCCATTAGCTGTGTGTGTGTCTGTGTGTGGGTGTATGTGTTTTTAGTTAAGGGGTGGGTGGGTAGAGTGTGGAGAATGGGATAGGACATTTGATGTTTAGAAATGATGTAACTTTGCAAAACTGTCCAATCTGTTCAACTGCGGCAATCAGGCGGCGGGTTCGACAGTATGGGCGTTTAAAAATAACGACTGACGTGCGAAAGTACAAACCCGGATGGCGGAAGATGGCCTCGATTACTACAGCAGACTTCACAGATGGCAAAGCAGCCTTGAGTGGGTCATACGGCCCCAGCCTCGCCTCGGAGAGAACCACATAGATAGAATGGGCAGAGGAATAGAGGAGAGGAGGAGAGGAAGAGAGAAGGAGGAGAGGAGAGGAAGAGAGAAGGAGGAGAAAAAGAGAGGAGGAGAGGACAGAAACAGGGGAGAAGAAAAAGAGAGGAAGAGAGGAGAGGAAGAGAGGAGGAAAAAAGATGAGGAGAGGAGGAGATTGAGGAGTGGAGAGGAGGAGAGGAGGACAGGAGGAAAGGAAGAGGAGGAGAGGAAGAGAGGAGGAGAGATTGGAAGAGGAAGAGGCTGCTGCTGGTAGCAGAAGGCTGGTGGGCTCTTTACTCATCTGTGAAGTAAATTAAGAGAGGGGCGTCACTGACTGTTGAACAGCTGTTTGAGTCTCTCCAGAGGCAGGGCCTTCACCAGCTGTTGTAGATGGCTGTGTACTAGTACTATGGGGTGTATATACACTAACGACACTAGCACTACAACGTGTATATACGCTAAGGGCACTACCACTACGAGGTGTATATATATGCTAACGGCAGTTATCTGGGTGTGAGCTCATATGCCAAATGTAAACAACTCCAGCTGCTGATGATCACCCTCAGGCCATCTCACAGGCTGACACTTCATTATCAACAGTCAATTTCTCATTAGTGCTGGGCATGAGAAAGCCTCCCTCTCCGCACCTCTCTATCTCTCTCTCACTCCCTCACTTTCTGACTCTCTACAGGCAGAGAGAGAGAGAGAGAGAGAGAGAGAGAGAGAGAGAGAGAGAGAGAGAGAGATGGTAATCGCAGTAAAGTGGTGCAATTAGATAAGTCTTGATTTGATAAAACTCGGACACACTTGTCACATTTCTTAATGCATTCAAGTCTAGCAATCTCATTGTCTCACGTCACCACAGACAAATGTCAAGACAACGATCCAGTCCCAAACCTCACTGGCAGGAAACCTGCCATGAAAGAGAATAGGGCTGCACAATTTCAAAAAATCGGTGATATGTGGCAACATTGCTGAATGTTGCAATGACAATATGTAAAAAAAATAAAAAATAAAAAATAAATATACTTTTAACATCTTTTAGCTTAATCTTTACCGCTAGGTCGTAGCGAGTGCGCAGCCTATGGGCTGGATATCAAGGGCAGTAGGACTCCATTTACTAGAATAAAATGGGACATTACTGTAAGCTGTTTCACAGTAATGTCCCATTTATTCCAGTTAAGCCATGTTTTGTGATATGTGTATCACAATATTGTATGTTGCGATATCACAATATTGTTAATATATTGTGCAGCCCTAAAAGACAATTACAAATGGTTGAAGGAGGCGTAAAAATACATGAAAATCCGACGGAATCGGCAGGACAGGATAGGCAGGGCAGCAGTGAGTACAACCCACTTGGGCTTTGACATGAAGGAAGTGATATCAGAGGAAACACTAGTGGGACAAACGCTTGGCATTTCACCCGGCAGGAGAGCCAGAGAGCCAGTGTGCCCGTGCCCTGTGTGCCTGAGCCCCGTGTGCCCGAGGTACCCTGGTGACGGGGAGTTAAAGCGCGGCTGTCTGGGCTTATCTGGCTCACCCCGCCTCTAATGCAGCTCACACCCTGCACCAGGCATGCCCCTCTGTCATTGCCATCTGTACCTGCTCTCTGCAAGCACAGGCACATTCAAACACACACACACGTAGAAACAGAGGACTGGGATGAAACAAGCTCAAACACACACACTATTTCTCTCTTTCACGCTCAAACACACACATACACACACCCTCCGTAGCACAAACAGAAGTGCCGGTGTGCCCGCCTATTTGACAAGCCCGACAAATTCCAACAACAACAAAGTCACGGCATTTGGTCACAGTGGAGGAGGAAGAGGCAGTAACCCTCCACACCCTTCGGCAGGAAACCTATTGCCCTTAGGCAGACGGCGGGAGATTTGTCAGGCTGCGGTGTGCATATCGCTCGTCTTGATTGTCCTCCACTGGAGGATGGCGTCGGGAGAGAGCCGCAGTCGGTCATGCTCCACCGCTGGGGACGCGGGGCGAATGCTGATGAGCACAGGCCCAAGATATCTCGGGATTTCAGCGCATTTTATTTTTCACATCCTTTTTTATGTCTAGATTCTATCCTGTCACACATTTGTTTTTAAAAACAGTCTTGAAACAATGTGGCTTACTCTGGAGAAAGTTTATTTTGAACAGTTCCCCCTTGGTTTTGATGTTTTTCTCAGGAAAAAAAACGTCCTTCTCTCCTTCCTCTTTTAGTCAGCGCACTTCTTCCAGGCTTTTAATTAAGGTTTGCCTCTCCAGGTATTCTGCTAAAAAACAATAAATAACATTACAAAGACCTGGAGAGTGGGGCGGGAGGCTTAGTGATGATGTTGGAGTGTAAGTGACAAGGAGAGAGAGTGAGAGTGACAGAGAGGGTGAGAGAGAAAGAGACGGAGATGGAGGGAAAGAAACAGCATGAGAATGCACTCTTACTCATGCAATACTGGCAACTATGTGTTTGCTGGGAGTACAGACTGTCTCTTGACTAAAGTCCAGCCAAGAAAAAGAAAAAAGGACAGAATGATGGAGAGGGGACAGAAAGAGCGTGGTGGCAGTAGTGTCTGGACTGGCTCTCCATCACCACATCCATGTCCCAGAATACATCTGTTTGCTGCAAGCTGTGATGCAGCAGACATTACAGCACTCCCACACCCACCCCCGCCCCACCAACTCCCACTGGCGTCTAAAGTGGACAGAACGAGAGCAGTCTGGGCTCCGTCCCTCTCCCCTGAGCCTTTCTGCCAGACACAGCAGTGATGCAACCAACGGTGTGCAGGGAGGAGAGGAGAGGAGAGGAGAGGAGAGGAGAGGAGAGGAGAGGAGAGGAGAGGAGAGGAGAGGAGAGGAGAGGAGAGGAGAGGAGAGGAGAGGAGAGGAGAGGAGAGGAGAGGAGAGGAGAGGAGAGGAGAGGAGAGGAGAGGAGAGGAGAGGAGAGGAGAGGAGATGGACTAGGAGAGGAGAGGAGAGGAGAGGAGAGGAGAGGAGATGGACTAGGAGAGGAGAGGAGAGGAGAGGAGAGGAGATGGACTAGGAGATGGACTAGGAGAGGAGAGGAGAGGAGAGGAGAGGAGAGGAGAGGAGAGGAGAGGAGAGGAGAGGAGAGGAGAGGAGAGGAGAGGAGAGGAGAGGAGAGGAGAGGAGAGGAGAGGAGAGGAGAGGAGAGGAGAGGAGAGGAGAGGAGCGGAGAGGAGAGGAGAGTGGCCCAGACACCCAGCTACAGCAAGGCTGAGTCGTTCCAGCTTCAGCCCATCCTACTCAGCTCAGTGCGACACTGCAAGCAATCGCTGCCACCTCCCCACGCCACCTCACCCACCCCTCCGGGCACAGCGCCAGTCTCCATCACACATCCTATCCCTGATGCCAGCTACAGCCCTGAAGAGATCGTGGCACTGTGTGGTTTGAAGAAAATGAAGGTCAGGTTGAGAAAAAAAAAAACACAGTCACAAGGTATTCACAGATACACATCTGACAATATTATGCATTCTGATAATGCATTCAAACCCCATAATGTCACATCACGGAATAAGACAATGTTGCTATGCACTGGGTATGTTTTCTCTGAACGGGCATTGCATTTACATTGGTTAATCGCATGATCACTGCTGGGCTGCAGAGACACAGACAGGTGCATCACACGAGGCACAGAATTGACACACTGTAGCCTCAGCACTCAGATAAAAAAAGGTTAGACTTCACTGCCACAGTGCTCCTACTCTAGTTGCCGGTCAAGATGAAAGGGGAAGGAAAAAAGGACATAAACCCTCTTTGCCTTCTGCCTGCCTGCTCTATCTGACATCACATTCCACCTGTACATTCATGTAGGAGGAAAATCCGCATTCCTTCAGACATGATGGCAGTCCAGTTCAAAAGACTCCAATCCATCTGGGTGTGATGAGAAGGAACACAAATTGCCGACTAAACCTCACACTGATTTGATCTCTCGAGCTGTGATCTGCTGTGAAGGCTGTGACCTGCTTGGTGTTTAAAACTGTGTCTCTAGTGACCCCTGCAGACGGAAACGGGGACTACACACAAAACAATACCTTTCATCTCCCAGGCAGTGATGGGCACACCCAGATTCAGAGGCTACAATCCAGCACCATGTATTTATTCCAGCCATTCACTAAATCAGCTGATTCTAATGACCAAAAGTCTTCAGCCTGGTGAAAAAGTTAATTCGTGAAATCAGCCTGTTCACCCTGCACAGATAGAACCAGGTGGTTTGAAAAACACGGCAAAGCACCGTAGCTTCTGTATCCAGGATGCCCATCACTGGGCTTCAGTGCTTAGCACACATTCTTCCTCAAAGTTAGACCAGTGTGTGTAGACACTAGTAAGTAGCTAGACTATGTCCCCAGGTCAGCTCAAACACACAACAGTTTCTGAAATGAGATAAACAACACAAAGACACACAATTCCACAGGATTCTGGAACCTTTGTTATCGTTTTTTTACATCATTTTCTCCCACTTGGTTTTTGGCGCTTGTGTAGCCCAGCGGGTAATGGACCTCAGTTTCGAGACTCATTCCCCTGTCCCCGCCATTAATTCTGAGCAATGCACACCAAGTGGTTATCACGGTATTATGCAGAGGGAAAATCTCCAGGGCGGACTGCAGATGAGCCCAAAAGGAGCAATATTCAAAGTGCTCAAATGCAAACGCATGTTTGAATGACTGATAGCCCTGGACACATTTGAATTGTGATTAAACTTCATCAGCCTGTGCAAATGAGTTAGTTGGATCGGGATATGTGAAGTTTTATCTTCATCAGGACTCCAAACTGTTTTTGTTAGGCTTAACCCTGAAGAAACTGACCATACCAAAGTCTCCAGATGATTGATTGAGAAATGGTGCATGACACAGATACAGCCCTACAACCTGTAAAGATGAACACAATTTAGTTATGCTATATACTTCCACTTAACTGAATCAGATAAAACTACCCAGTCATAATGATGCTCTATAAAAACATCATCTGTTAATTTAGTAGGATCATTTAAGCATTTAATGCCTTTGCATTTGATCCATCTTTGGTAGGCATATTCAAACAAACTACTACTGTATTAACCTGACTGACCCTTTTAGTGATTTTACAGTGAAGCACAACACAGCATTTCATGCTTTTCAGGCTTTCAGTTAGGATGTTACGCAAACAAAAGCATCTAGATGAAATAATGTCATTATACATCCCAAAACAAAAACACAATCTTATCTGAGAAAGTGTTTGGTCTGCAATGTCCCCCTCTAACTGTTATCTTGACTCTGATGACTTATGGTCCTGCAAACTGATATTACAGTCATGAGTGGTACAAGGGAAGTTTCCTAACAGACATGTAACTAAGGCCAGTTCCAACCAAAGACACACGTCGAGATGAGTGCAGCCGTTGTTGAAATAAGGAACTTCTTGCCACAAAGCTGTCCTAATGCGTGCAAGTAAGGCCCTACGTGTACCTTCATAAAATGGGGTAACAACTGTCTCTCCTGTCTTCACAAAAACAAGTGACTTGACACACCAAAAGCTGTTTAGGAGCGCATGTCAAATCACTACATGAGGTACAATTCATGTGCCAAAGTCTTGTTATCTAAGTACAGCTGACTATTTGTGTGGTACTGTCTTGTTTTGTCTTTGTTTGAGGGTCGTGCCTAAGAGGATTTCCTGTCATGATAAAGTTTTATTGATTCTGATATCTAAAAGGTTGGCACACATCAATACCTTGCTTATTACAAAAGTCCTGCAATGGCTAATAGGATACAACCTAATATGTACTTTATTGCTTTACATACTTTATCTTACACGATTTATTCATTCGGATAAGCTGAATGCAGTGTTGGAATAGGTTCAGGGCATTACTGTATTTTTAAAAGAAACAAGACTAGTTTGTGAAATACATATGGAATAGCATACAGTTTGGCAATCCACAACAACTATATCTCCTGGGGTGTATTTGGCTAAAATAAGTTAAAATAAGATGGAAAAAGAACAATCAGTGGTGAAATAGTCAATAAGTCCACAAGATTTCTCATCACCAGTTAAATGCTTTTATGCCACTTGTAGCAGTTTCCCTGGAGCATAACTCAGACACAGCAGTGAACAGTGATCAGTCCATAGACATACTCAGTCAGGACTGGTTGAGGTCATGAGGAGTATTAAATATGCATTGGATCAAAATGGATTAACACAACTATTGAGTAGTAGGTTGGTGCTACTTGAGGATTTTAATTTGGTTTATTTCAACTGACTGCAAAGTGACAGAAAATCAAATAATTTGAATCACAAAAACCATTCAACTAAACAAGACCCTTAGTTAATTTTTGCCTGTGCATGTGCTATTCATATGGAACAAACAACTGAACCATGAAACAGCACCCTGAAAGCCGAAATATGTTTGTAATTTAGAGAAGTACTAAGTTTAGGGTGTTGTTTTTGTAAATGTGTAAACCTGTTTTCATGGCAAGTGGACACATTTACAAAAACACCACCCTAAACTTAGTGGGAACCTGGTAGAAAGGGACAATCTCTGCAAAATGCAGCCACTGTGGAAAATACCCACAATGTCAACACCCACAAACAAAGGCTTGTACTTAGTGAGATCTGAGACAATTATACACATCAATTCCAGTTATTTCTCTGCTGGCTAGAGACAGTCCCTAGGTTGGAACTTCAGGTCTAACTCTTTAAATGTACAGATATTAACGTGCACATTTTTTTTTTTTTTTTTTTTTAAACAGAGCTACGCTATCTGAAAAAACATATTGGCGGCTTCACTTTTTTTCTTAGGACAAGTGGAAAATCATGCATTTTTTTGCATATCTTTGTGGCACAGACCCATGAGCAGGGCGTTGGTTATTACCCTCCACCCCCATCCACCTCCCTCCGTGCCTGGCCAGAGGTCCTTTTCATAGAAGCACCTCACTCAGCCCTCATTCCAGAACGCAGGTGTAGTCATGTTCCTGGTTAGGTTTACTCAGAATAAGCTGTAATTCTACTAATACAGGAGTCTAATGGCTTCATTAAGCCATAGGCCTCTTCTATTTGAAGGTTTACCACAGTCAGTAAGCCAGTTCGTGGAACACCACTCGGAGCTTTAAGGCAAACCAGCCGTTTCAGGTACTGAGGTATTGAATGCACTTTTCCATCATCAGTTTGCGATCTATATCAGACAGATGTCAAAACAAACTGTTCAAACTCTACCCAAAACACCCAGCAGATAGATCCAGTCAAAAGTCAATCGTGGCAAAATCCATTCTCTTGACTTAGGCTCCCATGACGATACAGAGAAAATAAGTATGTGTGATTTTGGAAACAAGGGCCACACACATTTATACAAACAGAAAGGCATTTTGTGTCGGCTTATGCAGGATAAAGGTGTTCCCATGAAAGGAAATTACAGACTTTGGCACAATCCTTTGCCTCATCCCATATTTTCTTAAGGAGCATTCACACTAAGAACAATAACTAAGCATGAATGTAACTAT
Source organism: Coilia nasus (assembly GCA_027475355.1). NCBI lineage: Eukaryota > Metazoa > Chordata > Actinopteri > Clupeiformes > Engraulidae > Coilia > Coilia nasus. The sequence goes on along the minus strand of CM050215.1, from coordinate 6,259,745 downwards.
AACTATGTATTTTTATAATTCATTTCATTTCAGTTCATCAGTTTCTAATGCACTTTTAAAGCAATTTGATTCACTGTAGCCAATACAAATCTGTAAGGGCTTACAGGAAGTCAAGTTCTGTTAGTTTTTCACACAGTCGTTGAGAACCTCATCATAAAAAAGTTCTGCCGGTGCCAATGCTCGTGGTTACAGCTGTAGTTATCGTTACAGTTCTTCGCGTAAATGGGCCTTTAAACTGAGACACCTTGGAGAAAAACTGGCTGAACTGAGAACATCGGAAATGTACGATTGTACTCGTTCAATACTAGTCACATACACTTTCACATACACTTTCATGTTGTTGAGGACCTTGCTGCTTCTTTATGCCAGGCAAACTCCTAAAAATAAAAGCATCCATAGTTGGGTATTACCTTGGCTTTTTTGATGTGATTCATGACATTGCCGAGGTCCTCCATGTCGATAACGGAGCCGTGTCCTGGGCCCTCCTCCCCGCTGCTCTCACCCTCGCTGCTGGACTCCACCAGCTCCTCCTGGGAATCAAACACAGCACACTTAGCCATGACCCCCATTAACACACACACACACACACAGGCACACATGCACGCACGTAAATCAGGGCACACTCAGCCTCTTTTCGACTGCCATGACCCCCATTAACACACACACACACACACACCGTACATATCAGGCTTACTCAGTCACTGAAATACACTACATTCCATTTAGAGCCATTCCAAAAAAAAAAAAAAAAAAACACAAAATGATGAAGTACCAAGCTGCATGGCAAACACTTATTACTGATGTTACCTTTGCATGGCCCACAGGTTAATTCAATTAGGGAGCAGGTGTTCCTTTATAGGGGAACACAGAAGAATCCACAGTGCTTCATTAAAACAATTTTTCCTTCTTTTGTGTACCAAAGGGATTAACTTGAGAGCTAAATCAAAACAAGGGTCTGTCTCTGCTCCCCTCTGATGGAGCTTCTGTGAGAGACACAAGTTGTCTAAGAGTCGACTAACCGCAGCCTTGGCTTTAGTGTAAAGACCTGGTGAGAACTATCATGCAACAAGGACCACACAGTCATAAACAGTCACAGCTTAACATTTGAAGACCCAGTAAAGTGAAAACTGTATTTAGTTTGGTAATGTGTTACATATTTAACAGAACTGTCTCTGAAAGTATGCTCAAAACGGAGTTGCAGTTAAATAGCTTTTTACTGGGGTTTTTTTTTCTGCAGGACTAAAACACATTGTTTATTGAAACTAAGGTTATGTTTAGCACAATATCACACTGCATTTGACTCCTATGCTCTGTCCAAAATGTTCACTCGTTCGTTATACTTAGCGAACGAGTACTCACAACAAAATGCTGTGAACTCACTCACAGTTTAAATTATGTACTGCATGTGGACTTGTGTAAAAAAAACTTGCACAGCTGTCAAGTTGACAAGCCTATAGCCTATTTACTCACCTACAAAGGCAAAGTGCAGTAACTACGTGAACACTGAAACTGAGAAAAAAGTGCCTTTAAAGTTATCATAATGCTCAGTCAAACATGTTGTCGGTATAATAGTGGTGATGCTTATATGTACTTTCTTAGTAGGAGGAAGCAAGAGGTTTAGTCACAAGTCTAAACTCAGTTCTGATAAAATATGCAGTTACTGCCTTTTGGCTTTGTAGGGCAGCACAGTTCAACCTTCACACTGACCTCAGAGCTGTGCTGCTTCTGCTCACTGGAACATTTCCCAGCATCCCCCACTGCGCCCTCCTGCTGCTGCTGCTGTTTCTTCTTCTTCTTGTTCTTGCAGGTGCCGTTCTTGCACTTGCCACTGCAGCGCTTCTTCTCCCCGCGCGCAAGCGCCTGCAGCCGGGCCAGCAGACGGCCCTTCCACGCCTGGAAGTCGGCCTGCACGCTGCCGTGGCGACTCTTGGCCACGTTGCAGTCGCCTTGACCTCGCGTCATGACCCTGGAGCCGCTCAGCATCCACAGCCACTTGTCTACGGCCGTGCCCACCTGATGAGGACAGACGAGGATGAAGATCAAGAAAAAGAATGTGAGCAGCGGCAGCATCAGCACCGCTTTCAGGTTTGGTGCCCACAGGGACCCAGGTTCGAGTCCAACAAAGTCATTTGGGGGGGGGGGGGGGGGGGTCTTTTTGATTTTTTCAGGGCCCAGCTATCTATCTGGGCAGGCCAGGGGAGAGCTACCGAATGACACTACAACAAGCACCTCCATAAAGCCATCACACACTCTAGACCAGGGGTCTCCAACCTTTCGGAGACTCAGGGATGAGAATCTGTCAATCAATTAAATGTAAGTCTTAACATCAAATATTTCAAATAACACTGCATATGATAGTTTGCTTTTAATTAATGATAGTTACGAAATAAACTAGTATTTAAACATTTAAACACAAAAACTCAAAAATATGATACGAACACTGCAGTAGCCACCTGCTTTTTTTTTTTTAACATCCCTCGGGGGCACCTCACAAGCTCCTGGCGGTGTATCTGCTGCTCGTGGGCGCCATGTTGGGCACCCCTGTTCTACACCACTACTGCAAAATATGTTTATCTCACCGTGTTATAGTGGTCCTCGTAGACCGAGTTCCCCAGTCCAAACACTGCGTATCTCAGGCCTTTCAGGTAGGTTTTGCCATATCGGAAATCTGTGGAAGCCTCCTCCAGCCACTGGCAGAACCACTCGGCGTTCTCCGTGGGCTTCCCGTCCGTGTAGGTGGCCAGCAGGAACACGCAGATTGCTTTGCTCGTGCACTGGAGACAAGCAGCAGGACAGTGGAGAGAGGCTAAGTGAGAAGATGATGCTAGAACTGCATAATAAAATTTTACAACATACAATGTAGCGGAAGCGTTTCAGCAGGCGCTTCCAGGGTGGAGGTTAACAAGGACAACGCACGTCTTAAAATTATAGTTGTAGCATGGGCTGCTCACAATCTCTAGTGGTGAAGACACTCCTGTGCAGTGCCCATTTCAGAGATGATGGTTATCTTAGCAGGTAACAGAAGTGTAAATAAACTGAAACCACTGCTTTTAATCTACTTGCAGACTAGTTGCAGACTCCTGTGAACTACATGACTTGTCAGTGCAGAAAAAGACAATTTGATGGACAGCTTAATACAAATGCCCTGATCTATGACAAATGGGTGAAAAGTGAGAGGTTTGTGGTCCTTGAATCCATCTCTGTTTATGTACAGGGCCAGGATACATGCTGGTGGAATAAATCCATCACCTTGCTCAGTGGGCAAGAGAGCATTTATTTCCCAGTAATCTGTAACAGCGTTTTCATCACCCTGTCAAAAGCTGACCACGGGCAGCCAGATAACAATGTAAAGGCCTAACGCACTCGCCTTTGCTCGAGTGTCAAAATACATCATTCACTAAACAGAAAATAAAACAAAAAAACAAAAACTAAATAAAACAAGTAACAAGCAAGTTTTTATCAATCAAAATGTCTGTGGTCCTTTATTGAAAGCACGCTCAGACAGCGTTCAAGACGATGACCTTTACAAAGCTGAAGCTCACATCTAGTTAATGAACTTGAGATTTGCAGTGCAACACCCTCCCCCCACAAACACACACACACACACACACACACACACACACTCAAGTGGGTAGAAACAAGCCAAGCTTACCTCATCTGACAGCCTGTCATCAGGGTCATAATCTTTAAGATCAATCACCTCAGATTCAAGTCCAAGATTCTTGACGTCTTCAGCAAGTTCTCTGGCAAATCCCTAAACAGGCAGAAGAAGTTTTAAAAACACTGCAAGCTATGGTCGTCAACACCAGTATATCATTAAGGCATTTAAGCATCAGCCTGGTTTATGGATACTTGGCAGTCATCACTCAAAGGTTACTCCACAAACTGGGATTAAGTGCGAAGGCCAACATGTTTAATTATAAGTTTCATTGTAATACATGTTTACTTATATGTTTAATTATATGTTAATAAATGTAGCTTTATCTGTGTAAAAAACTCTGACAGTGAAAATGATACATCTTGGCTGTAAGAAGCACTCTTCTCAGTAGGTATTTTGTCAACACTTGGAAGATTACCTAAATTACACATTGGGTCACATAACCTATTCTGCCTACATGACAAAACCAAAAAGGACAGAAGAGTGCTGAGAAGTATCCAAACGTCTTAGAACAGTAATTGTCAATACACATAAAGTTCTGTTTTTCTCAAGACCATAAAGGAGGAAAAGTTAACTTATTGGGTCTTTGAACATCTGATGCACATAACACATCAGTCATTACTAACCGCCTACATGGCAGTGTCGTCCAGGCCTTAGAAACAATTGACAGTTTCAAAAATGAAGAGCAAAGCATGTCCCATACGCGAATTTGAATTTATAAGCTATAATCTATTAGTCTTATATTGAACTGGAAAAATAATAACATATTGGTAAGAGGACTTAAAACAGAGATGCAGTCATGTTGAAATCTCCAGTTATTTTAATGAATAGTCTACTCAAGATGTCCGAACAATTCACTATTTAACTTCACTCTCCAAACTGTCCCTTACATGAATATGCATAATGAAACTCGCGTTCTTTCTATACCTTTGCAGTTCCAGTTTGAGATCCGTAAAAAATCTTCACACCAGACACATTTTCCGTTTTTTCCTTCACAGGATATGTTTTGGTTTCCACGGTTTGATATCGCCAGGGGCTAACAGGCCTAACGATCTTTTTCTGCAGAAGTACATGAGAATATTAGCGTTATGATGACACAAGCGTATGTTGCACCAGGTGATAAAACAGCAAGGTCACCGCAAAGTACAATAGGTACTAACATCTTTTAGCATGGATTTAACACTCCACCAAAGCATCAAAGTGTGACCGTTAATCAAACGAAAGGTTCAATTTACCTTTTTCAACACCAGGTTCAGAGCAAACCAGATACCCACAACGACGGCTGCAGCGGTGTAAATATACAACCTGTTCTGCCATAGCGCCAATACATAACCTTCTGTATAGCGTCGTACATTATCCAGGTTGCCTACAGATTTAAAACAATAACACTAAGTGAATGATCGCCCATTTCTAACTAATGCCAGAAGTATTTTTTTTTCCAATATATCACACAGTCGATTCACAGGAAAGAATTTAGGATTTATATCCTTAGTATAGCCTGACACCAAGAGAGGTTACAGACACTGTTTGACTAGCTGTTTAAACATATTATTTCCTGCCCCTAAGAATTGTATTATACGAGTAACTTATTTCTATACTTTGTCAAGGATACGAGAAGACTCTTAATGCATTGGACAACATTTAATTAAAATAGTCAGTGTTCACTTATCTGGCACTGCAATACGTTTCATAGCTAGCTAGCTAACTTGTTTTCAGCTTAGCATACTGTTGTTCAGGGCTACCTAGCTAAGGCTAATTTAGCAACATAATAACTTACTTGGTAATTCGGCGCCAAAGGCATGAGAGACAGTATCCGCCAGCAGCGTGAGCCGCAAAAATCTCAATTCGGTAAACATCCCAGGGTCCGGTGTTTACAACTTCTCCTTTATGAAAATATGCATGTAACCTACTGTCCCAGGCAAGTTGAAATGACCAGAAACATATCAGATGTAGACGGCCATATTGGTAAACAGTGGAATTGTGGGTAGGTTATCCTGGGTGACTGGTTTGTAACTTCCAGCCTGTGCATGTACTGCCCACAAGAGGGACACCTAAACCCAGAAGTGTTCCTTTTTAAGTATAACCAACTGCCAGGTCGATGTTTTGCATTCTCCTCCTCAAGAATAAAATGTATTAATATATGTGCAAACAAAAAACACATTCTGTACACTATAGCCTAACATCACATTGATGTGTTTTGTTTTAGTCACAGCGGCTTCAAGATATAGGCCTACTCTAGCCTATGCCTACCTTAATATGAGATATACAAAATTATACTTGCTGAAATGGCAAGACCTTTTGGAGGATATTAGGCTACACATTAAAAAAAATGACGCTCACTGGCCCATGTCACAGACACCAGTAAGTAGAGCAGAGTTAATAATGACATCTACTGATTTACTAATATCGTTAGTAGCCTATAACACACCTGTGATTGCCTTGCTATTTCCTGCTATGTGGATGGTCCACTGCCCTTTCGATTAATCTGCATCATGACCGACAAACTTGATTTCAACAAATAGCCAATGGTAAAAGACACCCGTGCGATGACACAAATGGTACCTTTAACACCTGCTTTTATTGTTATGATTGTGCCAAACACACACACACAAAAGTATATATAAACTTTAAGATACTATAGAATTTATTATTTAAACCCATTAATGTGACAAGTAAACAATTCACATTACATTTTATTACTGTAATATAATATACTGTAATTATATTATTTAGTACTGTCTATATTGTATATACTGTACATATCGCACTTGCTGCTCTTGCACTTCTGATTAGATGCTAAACGACATTTCGTTACCTGTATTTATACATGTGTAATGACAATAAAGTTGAATCTAATCTAATCTAATCTAATAACATTTACTATAAATGAGCTGAAAATTTTTTGGGCATGTTTTTATGCATGTTTATCTCATGTTAGATCATGTTGTCTGAAGTACAACAACTTTGCAAGACAAACTGGATCTTCCAGGAGCTTCTTTTTACTGACTCTTTGCCTTAGCCTGGTTCCTCTGCTGAACCTTGTGGCGGACCACAGCAAGGGTGGTGAAGAAGTTCCCCATGAACAGCACCAGAAAGCAGAGGCCACACACTGACACCTTCAAGAACAAACCAATGACAATGACAATGTCTATTCATTGTGAACACATCTTTCTCTATCAATACCTGCTCAACCTTTCAGCAAAAAGGGAATCCGTTTTTTACAATTTTAGTTCTTCAATTAGAGTTTTTGTCTTAGTTTTTTCTTGACTACTACTGTGAATAACAAACTGTGTTATGTCCAGGTGGTCATTACTGTAGCATAAATCATTGCAGGATGACACATTTTACGCCTTGATTCTAATTATCTTTATATGGTCACAAACAGACAGAATGTGCATTTTGCAATGAGAGAAGTATTTTTTCTGTTGTGTCATATTAGCAGTGAGTGTTTTCCATGCAGATTATCCGCACAAGGCACAACGCGGATTGTCCGCCTGTCCTGACTTGTGTGTAACTCACCTGCCACTCTACACATTCTGGAAGTTGAGACATTTGGTAAAGGGAGATTCCATTGAACAGCTGCCAGAACTGTAATGGGAAGATGTGCACATATACCATACTTTATGGACATTGACATGTAACATTTTGACATGTTGACATTAATGTGCAATAAAGGATATGTAACAAGGTCTTTTGTGTAATTAAAATACACAGCTTAAGACTAGTCTTCAACAAATTAAAGATAAAAAATCTGAATACTTACATGACCAAAAAAGAGGAATGGAAGCAGAAATGTCAAGCCTCTCCACATCCAAGATTGGAAACCCTCTAAAAAGAAAAAAAAAATATTTCTGAGATGAACAGAGATGTACAGTCCAACCTTAAGTTTTGTTTTAGCTTCTTCAAAAAAACACATTCTAAAACTGCACCATGAGTAAACAGTGTTCCTATTTGACAATGCGCTGAGGAATTTCAAACATGTCACATAGTTCCGAGGTATTCCATATGGATGGTTGTGTGTGGCTCGTCCTCAGAGAAGCATCTGGTTCTAAACAATATACTGAAATTGACAGTGTGTGCCCGTACCTACTGTTAAGTCCAAATTGTGTCTTTCACCAAGAGCCTTAAGTCTGTAAAGGCATCCACTTTGATAATAGTACTGAAGAAGCTGCAGAAAGCCTGAATATGAAAACCACATATGTAATTGTAATTGTAAATGTTTATCAGTCAACTGTGGGTTATCATTATATTTTATTGTAGGTAAGGATAGCTGAGGAGGTGTGTCTGGGATGGCTGTGCTTACTTTGATACATTGAGTAGGCCAGAAACTGGTTCCTGAATACCTGGTATAGCTTTCCATCAGGCCTAAAGAAATGAAAAAGATGACTGGATAAGCGGGGTGACAGTGGCCTTGGGAGGTAATTGGAACACCAAAAATTTGGAGGGTTGCTTGTTCAATTCCACTTCCTTTTGACTAGTTCAAAGTGTCCTTGAGCAAAACATTGAATCCTATACTGCTCCCAATGTGCTGATTAGCCCCCTGTATAGCAACCTTTCCTCAGTGGTATGTGGAAATGTGATGCATTCTGTATTGCATTACATTACACCTAGCAGATGCTTTTATCCAAAGCGACTTACAATAGAAGACACAAATCAAGCTACAGATATGCAGAGGAGAACAGAGTAAGCAATGTAAAGCACCTTGGCTACTCTGCTGAGTAAAGGCTACACACGTGCATTCCATTTCCCATAAATACAAAGCATTTGACCTTAAGAATGAACTCGTGCAGGTGACAATGTTGCTCTTACCACGTCAGCATGACTCCAGAGAGGAAGGTGGAGATGTAGTGATGGAACACCCACCACCCTTTGATCCTGAAAAAGACAAACAAAGATTAAAAGATTGCACACAGACTAGTCTTGATGTGTTGATAATATAAGTGATTTCACCAAGCAGAGACTGTGAGTTCACCTGGATCCATTGCTGATTAGGACGCTCTCTCTTATGGTGAGTGTACAGTAGAACCACACCAACAGGAAGTTCACGACTGCATCAACAAATCTCGTGACAAAAGTAATATTTAGTATTATTAGTTGAAAGTTAGATTTGCTTTTTACAGGAAAGTGTCCTGTGACCAATTTCCATAAACTGAGCTTACCTGTAGCTAACTATGAAAAGACACAGGGATGCAAGCACCAGCAAAATAACCGTCACATAGAGCTTAAATTTCTCATACTCGTCCTTGTAGGCTGTTCTAAAGAAGAAGGTAAAAAGAAGAAAAATGGTTTAAGCAGCAATGGCATATGTATCATATGGCTTGTTCAACAAGCATTATTTTAATATTAAATACATTCACCATTGAACAAAAATGCATTTGGTCATCACCTAAGAGCAACAACATTTTATGTGTATTAATGTATTACATAAACACAAGACACCAAAGAATTTATACACATACTGAAATGCATCAGTTGCAATGCAAAGAGATCAAACACTAACTTACTTACTGAAAGTACTTACTTGGTCTGTTTACTCAAAAGGTTTACATTCACACTGCCCAGTACCAGACTGAGGTATAGCCTGAATTAACAAATCAGAAGAAATAAAACTGCAAAATTGTCTGACGATGTTTGATCACTTTAATGAAGAATATTATGTTTTATTATGAGATGAAGATGGAAACAAATTTACCTACCCATTTTTCTTGGGTAAGAAAGCTTCCATTTCATGGAATGTATTTGGCCACTCTCGTATCTGTGATAAGATGTCATCCACGGACTTTCCTTCCTCATCTGATATGCCCTTTTTGCATCTGAAAATCAGATATGTAGACATCTTGAGAGAACAAATTGATCTAACAACAACTTTTTTGATTACTTTGTTGTTACTGATAAAACAAAAAAAGTGATGATGTTATAATGGGAGTCAATAGGAGTACTCTGGATGTGTGTGTGTGTGTGTGTGTGTGTGTGTGTGTGTGTGTGTGTGTGTGTGTGTGTGTGTGTGTGTGTGTCGGTGTGTGTGTGTGTGTGTGTTTGAGAGAGAGGGTGTGTGTGTGTGTTTGTGTGTGTGTGTGTGTGTGTGTGTGTGTGTGTGTGTGTGAGAGAGAGAGAGAGAGAGAGAGAGAGAGAGAGACAGAATACAGTACAGTATATTCTGAGTATGTGTGTATTTGTGTCCATAATACTCACTTCCGCAGTGAATGAGATATGTCCTTAAGACGCTTTTTCTGATGACTGATGGAGGATGAGAAGCTCTTCTGTAACTTTGACACTTCATCAAGTTTCTGCATGTACAACCTGTGGGTCTCCTAATTACAACACATTAAGTCTTTATCTGCAACTTACTTTACTGGAACACTATGAGTGTTTCATAGCATTCATCAAAACAAGCTATCAAAGGCTTTATGTTAATAAAACTGAAATTACTTTTAGTTGGCCAGTTAGTTACATTCTCATGAAATATTAACTAAAACAAACACAGTCCCTTTGAAAAATATCAAATAATCTGACAGTGAATTTTTCGAGACTTTCACATAAAGTCAGAAGATACAGAAGACACTTCAGAAAAGTCTTACCTGAAGTGACATGAATTCCTTCTCCAAGACCTCCCACTCTTTTAATACACCAGGAATATCCGAAGACATCTTGCAAGTTGACTAACTGTGACTTGGATTATAGAACTGAACCAGCATGTGCTGCATAAAAATGACTACATACGCATGTGAGCTATAATATTCACATGGTAATTTTGTGCAAAGCTGTTCAATGACTTTCTGGTATGTGCGAAACAAACCTTGCAAGATATCTCTTTGGACTTTGCTTAGGATTGGTTATAAACTTGACTGTCGTAAGAGGGTTCACCCCACATATATTAGCCACTTGTTCTTGTACAATGACAAGCCGTTCTATTTTTGGGTAGATTTTTTACATCAGTAAAAAGGAAATTCTAATACACTCTGGTACTCTAACTGTGAAAGATTAGCATTAGCATTCTTTACACATTTGTGTTTCTTCATGATTTAACATTTGCCTCTGTGATTGACCTTTGACCTACCTACGAAGGCTAAGCCCTGCGTATGCAATAATGTTATCAGTTGTACTACAGACATTAAATGTATTGTGAATGACAGAATGTGTATTGTTTCTTTATTATGTAAGTTCTTGTTTTGCAGAAATTGGCATATTCCTTAAAGCTTAAAAACAGCTGTACTTGAACCTTGAGATACAAGGACTCTTCTATCTATCTACTGTGCTATGTACTGTGAATAATATTCTGCTTGTGAGGGATGTAAGAAACCTTTCACAGCACACACACTGTCATAAAAGCCTCAAAGATCAAAAAAAGACACTTCAAAGAAAAATGTACCTGAGGCTCTAAACCCAAAAACAAAAATTTAATCAATGCCTTTCTAACAATATCTCTCTTAGGCCCTGATTTAGCATATTCAGCACACTGAAGGAAAGAAAAGACGGTCAAACTACTCCCACATCTTGCAAAATTTAGTGACAAGAGAATAAATTGCTTGCAGCTCCTTAAAGATCAACCTTACTGTCCCTTCTGATCATTGCTTCATTTGAGCAATTGATAAAGCTGTTGATATGTCTGTTACCTTTAGATCTAGGCCAGACAGTGAGGTCACCCTTTTTCATAACCACGTAGTTTAATTGTTTGTTTTGACCATGGCAAAGTTATGTCAAGGGTACTCATCTACCAGAGCTTCATCAGAGATCAAAAATGTCCCATTCACCCTGAGTTGAAAAATCGTCTCAAAACTTTTCTACAGCTGGTCTTATTAATGGATTTATAAAACATATGTATAATATAGAATATATTTACCAGCAAAACCAGAACACCCAACTCAGCAAAAAGGTCAACTAATCAATCCAGAGGAGATACATCAATAATTTTCTTCTGGCAGTGCTTGACCATACCTTAAGCCTTCATAATAGCCTTCATAATTTTAATGTATCAGTTTGTAGACTGTTTGAAGAAAGTTTCTTGGCATCACATTCAACGAAAGACATTCCTACTAGTCACAGTAGACATATTAGGCCTACACCTATGCGACCCAAAGAAAATGAATTGTAGCCTACAGCCTAACTGCTTTTTGTGCAATATTTTATGCATAGCCTATAAATGTACGCATTTAAAGCCTTACTTAGCTTTTCAAGATAATTCTTTACTTTCTACTCTCATAAAGAAAAACTAAAAACTAAAGTGAAAGATAGGCTGGTTTACCAGGCTAGCTAGATGAAAGAGCCAGCAAAGACTTTTTCCCTTCCTGCAACAGGGGCACCTATCAGGGGCTCCTATCAGGAGAGCATGCGCGTGAGAGATCAATATTTACCCAACGAGTGCCCTTTACGCACAGATGTTGAGCAAGCTAGTCTAGCCTGCGAAAGATGTTGGGATGTTGGACTAGTGCAGCGAATGATCAGCTGGAAGTACTTCAGTCTTCGTGGATGTCAGTTTTCATATACAGGCTCGTTGTAACATACTAGTTATACCAGCAGTTTGTTGTTAATATGTAGCAATGAAAAGGCATAGTGTTACATAGTTTACACAGTGACGTAGCTGCTAGCAAGCTAATCGCCGGGTTATGAATGTCAGGAAGCTGTATTTATCGTTACTGAAAACTCACACAGCTATTACTAGCGATTTATGCCTGATAGCTTCTCGCTTTCATCAGTAGGCCTGCGTTTGTTTAGCTCTGAGCCGTACTGTTTGTCCACATCAGCTGTTATTCAGGAATCCCCGGTCGCTAGCCTGTAATCTACTTTACCAAGACATTTTCTGTAACAGTTTAGCTAGTTTTATGTCAGGAACGTTTGCAATACACTAAACACGGTGTTGTTTACATTTTTGTAGTGATTCAAGTTTTTAAGATGTGCGCCGCTGTTTACGTTTTGTCCACGGTGACTGGGTATGTGCTGACCTCTGCACTACTATTGAAATGCCCCAGTCTGTTACACCGGCGAAAGCGGGGTGCATTCCGGAGCAGGCATATATCCCATCGAGGAGGTGAGTGATGATTATTAATGTAACTGCTCTCGGGTTTGAACAAAGCTCTTACCCCCGAAAAGCCCATTAATATTTTCACCAATAAAATATGTTGGCTGCATGTTATCTGCTGTTGCCAAAATAATCTAGCATTTGTGGTGGTGGCTGTAGTGGTATGGTATGATGTGGTAGTTTCTTCTGTCGTCATGCAATCAGTAACCAGCTTTATAGGTGTGTTTTTGAACAATTAAGTAAAATATATAATTACTACATTCCTATTTCCATTTATTTGAAGTATACCTTCTGTATCCATATACTTCTAATGTTTCAGTCACATCATAGCATTATGTTTTTACACTGCCGTGGTGAATTAGGGTTTACAGAAAAACAGGTAGGAGGTGTATCTGCCCAAGATGGGCTATCAAAGCACTTGAAGTCATACTAGTTTATTTGACATTCATTAATTGTTAACTCCACTATCCGAATACTGGGATACAAATGATTATAACATAGTGTGGAAAAAATGTGTGTGTCATGAAAAAAACAAGAACTCAAACCTGAATGGCACAGTGATTAACAGGGCAGGCCTTGCCAAATGCTTGCATTCACAGTGCAGATTGTGCTGCCCAGATCAACATTTTTGCATGCTATATATCACATTATTTTGACCATGTGTTTACATGTACTGGTACTTTCAAAAGGCACATAGTTCATTATGCACAACCCTATGGTCAACAACATGATGGTGTTAAATCAGGTTTATCTTTACAGGAGCTGGAGAAAATCTGGAGAACACAATGGCAGCATTCAAGCAGTGAGTGTCTGATCTTGACTACATCTTTTCTCCTACTTGTCATTTTTATGTGCAAAATATTAGTCTCTATTATTTTTTGAAAGATGGTTTTCATGAAGAATGTAGTTAAATGCACATCTCATCATTTGCAGGTGTGTGCCTACTTGCCTACCTGTGTATATGTGGCTAATCAGTGTTTAAATCCCGTGATTATTGCAATGCAAAAAATAGATAATAGATACTGTAAACTGTAATCATATACCAATATATTTGTTGTGTGTAATTTTGAGTTTTGTATTGTACGTGGCTTTGGGAAATAGCATCTGTCAAGAAACAATAAAAAATCATAAACATGTATGAGTGTGTGTGTTGGGGGGGCCTGCAGCCTCTCTGTGTGCCACAGTAGCCTCCTTGCCGTGACCTTGCCCTGCCCCTGCCTTAATCCCTCAGTGCTGTGCAGCTGGGCACGGACATGCTGGAGCTGGACTGTCACCTGACCAAGGACGAGCAAGTGGTGGTCTTGCATGACCGCAACCTGATGAGGTCGACAGGTGTGAGCGTTGACATCTCCGACGTGGCCTATGCTGTGAGTACGACTGCACCGGGACAGATGCCCACTATCTTACTATATCTCACTATCCGTCACCAGGATTCACACCAGCCTCACTGGGCCCCTCTCACATTTGTGTGCTTAATAACCTCTGATCTACATGGAAAACAGGCACTCAAGTGTGTGTGTGTGTATGTGTGTGTGTGTGTGTGTGTGTGTGTGTGTGTGTGTGTGTGTGTGTGTGTGTGTGTGTGTGTGTGTGTGTGTGTGTGTGTGTGTGTGTGTGTGTGTGTGTGTGTGGCTTTTCATAACACAGGATCTCCCTCCCTACCTGTGCAGACTTGGTGTCACTTTTCAAAAAGGTAATTGATGGCCAGAATGCTGAATATATTAGAAATGTCCTAATATATAATAATATTTCTGCATGAGGTGTGCCTTAAAGGTGTACTTCCATCGTGTTTTCATTAATTTTGCGGTGTTCTCTAGTACTAATAATTGCCCTGTGCGCTGGTTTTGATGAAAAAAATGTTCTAGTGCTTCTGTTTCAGGCTGTTTTAGTTTGGTGGAGGGGGTGGGGCCGGGAGAACGACACGATTTCACCAGAGGCGTGACACGCTCCCTGCAGCGTCCTTTGCCCCACAGTCAACTTGATAGCAGAGTAAGGTAAAGGGGAAAAGTCAACTTGACAGCGCTAAAACTGCACACAGAATGCCTTCGGAGACACAGCCTTATGTGTTTGATCCTGAATCCGAAGAGGAAGGAGAGATGGCACAAGCACAGTCGCTTCCTGACCGTTTGTCAATGAACGTTTCAGAATGGTAATATTTGCATGACAAAACAGTGCAAGTGCACGGCTAAATGCAGTTCAGTCATTCAACTAGCCTGCTAATCTTATGCGAGTCAGTCACAGGCTAACATCATTTAAAGCCCATTCGGGCAGTTTCTCTTATATGCATTTGCACGTCTACGTCACGCCGCAGGCCCTTTTCGCATTGGGTCGTTTTTCCGCCTATTGTCTTCTTTTGACTGATATAGAAAATGAGGGTAGAAAAACATTTTGATATGCAGCATGCATATGCAACTCGGGGCGACCTATCATATTTCAAAAGAGCAAGTACTAAACGGTTTCTCGTGGAAGTACACCTTTAACACTAACCACTATGACATAGTATAACCAGTCAGACTAAAGATGCTATAGTGTGTGTGTCCTGTTCTAAAAGATGCACTTGCATTATAAAGAGATGGACATGGAGTTTAGTGCATCCTTTTTCACATTTTAAGAGGGTGGTAAAGTAGCTGTACACAAAGTATGTGAAATGAATAGGAGGAATCTGAGCACATTACACCATGACTCTACGGACAGTAAATGTACAGATATTCCTACATATTTTGCATTGACTAGGGCATGACCATACTATGTTAGTGTTGCACGTCAAAACTGTCAAAACGCAACAGTTTATTCCAGTGTTTTGTGTATGTGAATATTCTGTCTCAATAGAGTGCTACTGCGAGGGGGGTGAGGACAAGCGTATCCCTCTGCTGAGAGAAGTCTTCGAGAACTTCCCCACCATGCCTGTCAACATTGACATCAAAGTCAACAATGATACACTCATCAAAAAGGTCGAGTCTCCTAACAAAGCCTACTACTGGCTTTCACTTATTTTTGAGCACAGTATGCAAAGACCCTGACTGACGGATGTCTAAAGGTCTGTTCACACCAAGAATTATAACTATAGCGACAGCTATAACTACAACAATATGGACGTCCACACTGAAGAACGACATTTTAACAGCAGTATTCTAGTCATGATTTAAATATCTAATAGAACATGATGTCCTGTGTATCCTTATGAATTCTGTATTTTTACAGTTCATAAAATCACTCTGAAAGTGATCCCACCAATATCGTTCAGCTTAAAGTTGTCGTTATAGTTGATATGTGAACGCCACCATTCAATGAAGTTAAAAAGATTTTTACAAAGTTATAGTTGTGTTATCTTTAGTTTTGTTCTAGATGTGAATGGGCCTTAACAGTCTGCTCCACTACCACAGGTCTCGGAGCTAGTGGTCAAATACGATCGAGAGCACCTGACAGTGTGGGGAAACTCTAACAACACCATTGTGAAGAAATGCTACAAGGAGGTAAAGAACCAGGAGCCTGTCTGTACAGTGACCTGGCACCGCTAGGTCACAGGTTAATTTCTTAACCAGTAGGAAAAATGTGGGTGGGGAAGTGAATAATAGCATAGTCATTAGGGCTGGGCGATATATCGATATTATCGTAATATCGTATCGTAATATTTATATCGATATGTATTTGACACTATATCGCCATATCGATATATTTTCAATGATACAATACCACTTTATCAAAACCACTTATCCTAATGTGTTCACACTGTTCAGACAGCCGGAGCTTTCTCGGATCACTCAGTTTTCATTGTGATCGTAACATTGAACGTGTTTTGACAGTCATTTTGCCTGAATGCTTATTGCCTGTCAGAGGAAGGTTAAGTTAAAAAAATAAAAATGAATAGATTTTTCCCTCCTGTTACTTTTAAATAGGTCACACAATGTTTCAATAATTATCGATATCGACCGATATGAAACACTTATATCGTGATACAGATTTCAGCCATATCGCCCAGCCCTAATAGTCATGTACCCTTATTCATGGCTGAAGTGCCCTTGAGCAAGGCATCTAACCACACATTGCTCCAGATGGACTGTCCCTGTACCTACAGTAGCTCACTGTACGTCGTTCTGGAAAAGAGTGTCACTCTTAATGTAATGTGATGTGCTGTTCTCTCCTCTCTCTGGTCTTTAGAACCCGCGGATCCCGGTGCTGTTCAGCATGCCCAGAGTGCTGCTGCTGATAGGCCTCTTCTACACCGGCCTCCTGCCCTTCTTCCCCCTCAAGGAGCAGTTCCTGGAGATCCCCATGCCCTCCATTATCACCAAGTCAGCAACCACACACCTTCACTCACACACATCAGTGGACCTTACACCTTAGTCATTGAGCTTGCGCTTTCAACAACTTCTATAACAGTCCCTTTGGCTTGCATCATCACTGACAGATACACACATCCCCCCAATGTCTACAAATATAAGTATCCGCTCATGTCTGTGGATGTATCACTCCATGTCTGCAAATATACAGACATCACCTCTTAACATTAAGCCTAAAAAAAAAACCCTGTTGAGGTCTGTGGCTCTTCTGCAGTTCATGCAAGTGGCAAAGTTCACAAGAGTGTGAGATATCTATAGATAGTCCTAGTGTTTGCAGCTGGTGATTGAATTAGTAAACCTTAGGAACCACCCACTATTGCAAGTTCATTTTGCCAAAATGGCATGCCCAAAGTTGTAATGCATTAGTAAAGATTTTTTGTAATGTTGTAGTAATTTTATAATGTAGTAGTAGAGAAAATGTTGTTATGCTAGTGAATCGGCTAATTATTCTATAAGCAGGACAATAAATACTAAATCGGAATGTTAAACCACAAAACTGCTGATACCATATTTTTCTGTTGTACGAATATTATTAATTGCAGTTTAGTTTACAATGCAATTATACAATGCCACCAATGCCAGCTGTTGTTGGTAGTTAAGATGACATCTCAGAAATCGCCCAGATGATCTTCCATCTCTCATACAACTGACCAGGATATAGCCTGAACTACATATTTAACTTACTTTTTTTCTATCACTGGGACCCCACCATTCAAAATGTTCATGAAGAAAGTGTGCATAAATGCTTTAAAACTGTTGTACCTTGAGTACATCTGCAGAACTACTGTATATAGTATAGGTGTTGTTGGTCAGGTTGCAGTCTTATTGTTTTGACATTGTCAAAGACTAATATGTAACTTTAAGGAAATTGTGCCCTTACTTACCCACAGACTGAGAGACCCTTCTAGAATGACGAGAAGACAGCGTTTGTACACTTGGCTTGCCGACATGTAAGTCCTCAAATCTTACTGATTATGTGTATTGAAAGCAACCTGCCTAAATGTCCATCTTTTATCTGTGCTAAAGTTGAGGTAATACGAATTTGACTCTCCCACTGTGAATCCATTCGTATTGGTCTTCTGCAGGTTGCTGATGAGAAAAGCACTATTCAATCACCTAACTGCCAGAGGAATCCAAGTAAGGGCATCTTTCCCCCCTTCATTCATTTTATTTAATTCCCTACTTATGCATACTACTTGCTCTACTTTAGCCAATGCTGCAGTGCGAGTCAGGAGTGGGGAGGATGAGATTTAAGGCCTTCCTTAAAGGACTATGGGGTTTTAATGCCTGTGTTTCCGCAGACTCTCGCCTTTACATTAAAGAAATGGCTCCAGGAGAAGAGGTGTTAACAATAAAATGGCTCATAAACCCCACATAAACTTCAATATACCCCTTACATTACCCTCCAAGCTTTGAAAAAAGTGTGTGTGGGTCTGTGCGTGAGGGTCTGTGTGTATGTATACATCAAAAAGACTGCCTCTGCTCATAGTTTTAGCAGAGTTAGAAAGCACTGAAGGCTTTCTATGTATTTATTTTCTATTATCTATTTATTTTCATTTTAGAAAATCCCCAGTGGAATGAGCACATATTTAAGCTCTTCGGGTGTCTTGGAACTGCGTGTTGTTATTATTCTGGTTTTCTTATGTGTAACTGACAAGTCTCTCCCTCTCTGCCTCTGAACCCTTCAGGTGTATATCTGGGTGCTAAATGATGAGGAGGATTTTAGACGTGCGTTTGACCTCGGTGCTACAGGGATCATGACAGACTACCCAACCAAGCTGAAGGAGTTCATTGAGAACAACAGCATCAGCTAAGAAGTGGAGTGAAGAGCACGTGTAGACATCCTGGAGACTGACTAAGGGGTATTTGGTGTGTGGAATGACTGATCGTGGAGAAAGTTGCCTGAATGAAGAGCAGTGTGATTTTTGTGAGTGTGTTTGTGCTTGTTTTTTTTTTTGCTGAATTGACTTTATACCTTTAACTACCAGTTACCACTAGTTTTTTTATGTTTACCTTGCATGGTACCAGTGCAGTGCATAGACAACTTTTGTCAAACCATTGAAAGGGAGGAGGTGAATTGTAGTGAAAATCATTTTTTTTTTTTTTCAGTTTGTGGAGAATGTCATTACACAAATAACTAGTAATAGATCGATCATTCCAAGGTTAGCACAGCTACAGCTAAAGCACTGAACTTAGCTTAGTAACCTAAGTTAGGAAAAGACAACAATGGACAGAAATGTTTGTTGGAGTTTGTTGGAGTATTTGCACAACATTACATTTATTTTATTGAGATCTGTGTATTTTCAACTACAGTATAAGCAGCTGTGAAATTCTATGCCCTTTTTCCCCAGCGCAATAACTCTGCCAAAACTAATTCTAAAGTATTCTTGCCTGAAAAAACATATACTGTATATAAAAATTGAAAAGGTGATGAGTATTAATGAAAGTTTTGAAAACAAATGAAAACCGAACTTAAAAGAAATCTTAAGCAGCAAGTTTGTTTCAAGAATGAAAATGTATTGATTCAGCTTGTTTGCAGACAGGTCTATGAATTCCAATGCTATTTACAGTGTAAGGTATTTGAAATATGTCTATGTGACATTTCAGGCATTCACTCACCTGCCACCTTAAAGCTGTGATGCACTAGCGGATCCACAGACATTCTTCATAGTTTCTATGAAGTCATAGGTTCACTACAGTCTCCTAAAGTAAGACAAATAAAGAAATCAGGGTTATTATAACTGCTCTACGCACAGGGCCTAAAAGGCTTGCATACCTCTGAACGCATTGAGTGCGCCACGAGCAAAAATCGTCAAGAATTAGTTCAAGACACACACCGTGTCCATATGACGAATATGCTGCCGTGTGTGCAGAAGTGTACCACCAGCCTTATTTGGTCACGGAACAGGGCATTGACAAGTACTAATGCTGTGGCTGTTAGCACACTCCACCGTCGTCACTTCCAATAGATTCTATTTTCTGTGTGTTGATTTGCCTTGTGATGCCACTGTTTTTGATGGTGTCAGTGATGGATGTCTTATCTGGGCTGCATCTGTTGCATAGTTGTGGCTGAATGTATTGTAACGTTGAACATTAGTCCAGACTGTTCTTGTAGACCGACATTGTGTTCTGAATGTGTCCATTACATTTAAGGAAAAGAAACTTACCACTGGGCTGTTTGGTATGAAAGTTTGCACAGGTTTATTTTATGTTGTTGGTATGCTCAAGTATGTGTATTTGACAACACAACAATGATGGTTTGTTCATTTTCATAAAGCTTTTGCTACCTGCGTATTGTTATGCAGATTGCCAAGCAACGCAGATATCTGTCTCAGCTATGATGGACAAGGTTAAGTCATTATGATCGAGTGAATATTTCTGAAAAATGTATTGTTTTGCATGCACTTCTTTATAAGGAAGGGCTGTAATGTTATATTGCTGAAATGTGTATAAGTAGGTAATCATTCTGAAATGACTTTTTTTCCCTGCTAAGGATTTATTTTTAAATGAAGTCCCTGTAACTGTTTCAGCCCAGCTGTACCAGACTTTACAAGCTAGTCTATGCTATCAGTATTCTTAAGAAAAGAAAAACCAAACAGTAAAGAAAAACAACCAAATGGGTGTTGAAAAACTTCACCTGGATGATTGCTTTTTGTTGTGTCAACAACAATGCAATATACTAATGAACTGCTGAAAAGAGTCATAGTTTCTACATGTCAATCTAGATGTCTTCCACCAAGGGCATTGTGTTTGTAATGCTGTTTTTGTAATATGTTCTTTGCTGCAATTAGTGATTTTGACATTTATGTAGTAATTAGTTTCAGTGATTACTGTATACGTCTGTTCAATAAATTATTTTTTAATCAATAACTGTTTACTGTTTACATGTTCCTGTGATGTTGTTGTTGTTGTTGTTTAATCAAGTAGATTTACTCACATGCATAAACACTTTGCCAACGTATTGGCATTTCTCACTGAAGAAGTGATCAGAAGGTGCAGTGAGCTCTTTCTTTTCGCTTTCAGCAGGAGTGTTTAGCACTTCAAGGTTGCTATTGTGGAACAAGAGGTGAAAGCTTTATGTGACATACACAACGTTTATTGAGTTAAATATAAATTTATTATATTTATGTAGCACATTTTACACCAGAGAATTTGAACCAAAGTGCTTTACAGTCAGTGATTGCATCTAAACAATTTTAATGATCAGAAAAACAACTGATGTTGGAATCCAAATAAAATGTGTATATATATTTTAAGATTTTAAAGTTAAAGCAACTGGTGGGGTTAATAAACAACTGACACATATAATGTGGTGCATTTTACATTTCCACTTTATATGGCGGTCGTTGTTTTGATTTGGTGACAACAATTAACTATTTCTGACACCAGAGGGCGTAATGCTCTATTACTGAAACTTGCCACAAAATTTCAAAACCTTTACTTTTCCATCCGCATTACTACAGATGCAATTAAACCTTACGGGTTTAACTGAAAAATGATTTCAGTGTGTCGTGGTATCTCATTCATATCTAAACAATAGACGGGGCGGTTTTTAAGGTCTATTTTATTGCATCCTAAAAACGAACCCGTTATTTGGAGAGCTCACAGCCAAGCTCCCTTTCCTACTTTTGACGCATTTCTTTATCATGACGGAAACGCATACATCATAACATCTCTACACATGAAGATCTTTTACAACCACTCAGCCTGGTCTCTACAATTATAGATGTATGCATAATACAGACCGTTTCGTTCTTGTTTGAGACATTGTAATGCATGTTTTGGTGTCTGCTGCAGCTCACGTTCTCCTCTAACTGAATCGAAGCTGCAGGTAGATGACAGTAAGCGCTACCATTGGTGGTCTGTGTTTTGTCTTGACCAATCAGGGCAATGTTGCTATGCGCTAACGTTTTATTGGTTGGTGGAAACAGCTGTCACTTTGACTTCATGCGAAATACAGTGTGATTCTGCATGATTGCATCAAACTCGGTTGATACATCGCGCCTCAAAATACCACGTCTATCCCGACTTGTGAACGTGATTAAAGGACAATTGCCAGAGAAGGAATGCGAGGGATTCGCCCTGCGTAAAGTTCGTCCGGGAGAAAGAAGCGGTGCGACCACCCTGTGTATATTTTTCCTCTCTTCAAAGGTAATACCCGATTATAGAACTTTAAGTTGTTTTGCACGGGCCCCAGAAATAAACCCTTTCGTGAGTGTAAATGTTGCTTGCTGCATCATCGCATGGACTTTGCAGATTGAGTTAATTCGTAAGTGCAGTTGCAAAATGGGAACGACATTTAGGTCGCGAAGCTGGCAGCAAAAATAGTTGATGCAAACGGGCTTGTTTGTTGGATCCACGGGATGGCGAAGTCCGCAGTGGGTCTGCTTGTTATTACACACCGTTACTAACATAACGCGCGTGGCGTGATCTTGCGCCACCAGCAGCAGCAACAGGGAGACGCATCCATATCACGCTGCGGATGGCGCATCAGCGCTTTTGTTTTTATTGTGCCATCGTCAGTAGCTCTGTAACTTTACTGTCTATGTTAAGATATGTTTCTAATCATATTTGAAAGGGTTATATTTGGTTGTCCGTGTTTGTCACATGGGTCTAGTACATTGACAAGATGCCCCTGGTGAAACCTTCCTGTTTGCCTGCGTCACGTTAGATTTTGTTTGGGGCTCGTTTGGACTTGACAGAGATGTGGCGTGGTTTCAGTGTAAAACCTGTGATAAGCACGTTGTTAGAAAATGTAGGGCTGTTATTGCAGCCTATTGGTTCTGAAGTTGAACTGCAGGCCTACCTGAAAATTTAGCAGCGTCTGAAATGAAATGTACTGTGCATATACCCTGTTTAATAATAGCCTATCAATTTCGTATAACGCTTTTGAGTTAGGGAACAGTGATACAAATAATGTTATTGTGGCCAAACTGACTTAAAGAGTTGCCCAGGTATACCCAGATGTTGTTATACTTTGACATACTATTACTCGGCCAGCACTGATCATTGAAGCCAGCTTTACCAGATTTAAAAAAAAACACAGTTGTTGACATGTAGGCTATGCGCTGTTTTAGGTGTGTTGTGTCTGATCAGCTGTTAAGTCTGGTCGTCAAGGGCCCCGGTGGTTTGCATTCCACAGTGTCACTAGATTGGTGGGCTGTGCCCTTTTTGCCATCTGTGCACTGTAATGTCTAAAACGCTGGCCTACATACAGGGCCGATCATATACTGTAGCCCACACGCCGCCGCCGCCGATGCAGCTGCAGCTGACCTGGTTCACCACAAATAGATTACACACTCAGACACACCAACGCATGTAGGCCAGACAAGATAATGAAGAGAAATAACACGCACAAACCTCACATGCACAGAGGGACAGAAGTGGTATCATCGTGGCTGGTTAGTCTGAGGCTCCACACTTCAAGGTGGCATGTGGTTATCAGTGTCTTGGGATCACTGGTTATATCTCAACAAATGCTACAACACTGTCCAGTCATCAAGTACAGACTACCTCCAGACACAGTGGAAATAATAGAGTGACATTTACTGACGCGTTGCAAACCTACGGGTTGCATTCTAGGCAGCGTTTGAACGGATACATACATCATTGTTTGTGCCTTGAGCTCAGCCACATGGTCTGTCACTTCCTATATTGGGAGCACTCTTGCGCCGATCAGTAAGTTTGGGTGAACATCTGTATTAGCGATAGGATGTGGAAGGCTTCCTCAGCCTCCTGGGTAGTTGCGTAATCCGTTTTCTTGAAGAGAGTGCATAACCCCGCCACCATCATGCTAAAAAAAAGAAAATGTGAAAAACAACTGGGGGAAAATGTTTTCCAGTCATGTGGACTGTCAGGTATTTTTGAATACAGAATTCAGAAATGTAATCAATATTTTCCGGTTAGTTTTTATTTTAAACAAAGCCACCCTAGGTAATCTTTGGCTACACGCATTGCACAACTTCTTAAATTATTTCACTTATTATATTCTTATTAACATTAACCTAAAAACAACGAACAAATATAACTATTTAGAGTAAAGGACCTGCCGACATAAGCCAGCTGTGGGAGGTATCCACGAAGCACTTTAGCCCCCGACACAGACCAGAGCAGGACACAACGGATGCTCACTTCCTACCTCATCTTTTTCCACCCTTCCCTTTCCTCACTCTCTTCCCCTTCCTCATCATTATTTCTCCATCTCTCTTGCTCTCTCCATCCCCCTTTCATCCCTCCCTCATCACCTCCCACGTTCATCCTCCTGGGTGTCTTTCTATCAACAGTCCCCTCTGACTCTCTCTCTCTGTCTCTCTCTGTCTGTCTGTCTGTCTGTCTCTCTCTCTCTTGCTCTCTCTCTCTCTCTCCTCCCTCGTCTCAGAGCTGCTGTTTGCCTGTAGTTGTTATCCCCGTCAGCCACAGTAGCAGCAGCAGCAGTAGTGGCTGGTTACATAAGGAAGGTTGGTTAGAGACACGGGGGCCTTGAACGGAGCATAGGGGTGCTGCGGCAACAGAGCCTTTTGCTCGTCACAGCTGCAGCGGAGAGCAGAGGAGAGCTACATCAGACACCCACCCATCCACCCCCAACCAACCACCTCCCCTGTGGGGGACAGGCTCGGGGGGGTGAAGGACACAGTCACCGACTAAGTGCTGGTGTTGGTGCTTGTGTGCTTGTGTGTGTGTGTGTGTTTGTGTGCGTGTGTGTGTGTGTGTTTGTGTGTGTATGTGTGTGTGTTTGTGTGTGTATGTGTGCATGTGTGTGTGTGTGTGTGTGTGTGTGTGCCTGTGTGTGTGCGTGGGCAGGGGGGTGAGGGGATGTTTTTCACCCAGCGACAAGTCACTGAGGGACACAGTGCTTCCCGGCAAGATGGGCATTGGGGCAGAGGTGGGGGGATGTGATGGGCATTGGGGAGGAGGTGTGGGGATGTGATGGACATTGGGGAGGAGGTGGGGGATGTGATGGGCATTGGGGAGGAGGTGTGGGGGATGTGATGGGCATTGGGGCAGAGGTGTGGGGGATGTGATGGGCATTGGGGCAGAGGTGTGGGGGATGTGATGGCTGTAGTGTGGGTGTGCCTGTGGTGGGCATTTGGTGGTGGGTGCTGCAGATGGTGGTTTGTTTTGCACCAGTCACTCCCCTCTCTCCCCGTACTCTGTGTCCCTCCCTGCCCCTTTCTCTCTCTCTCTCTCTCTCTTTCTCTCTTTCTATTTCTGCCCCTTTCTTTCTCTCTCTGTCACTTTGTCTTTCTCACTCTCTCTCTCTGCCCCCTTTCTCTATTTCTCACTGCCCCCTCTTTCTCTCTCTCACTCTTTCTGTCACTCTCTTTATCTCTCTCTTTCTCTGTTTGTTGACTACATCAGCTCTCCGTGTGTAGTTTGTTTATGTCCTCATGCCCTCATGACTGCTGTTGTGGTGATATTTGGCACCACATTGAAACATTTTAGATTAGGCGTGAGTTAAGCCAGTGCAGTTCATGAATTGCAACTACAGCACATGGGGTCACGGTCATTCATTAATCAGTCTTTAATCTAGACGTCTTTCAAATATGTGAAATATCACGCCGACATGATCAGACTGCTCAAGTTTTCCGCTGTCATCATGGAGCGCTTGTGAAACACCGGAGCTCTCAGCAACATTCCCGGCCGCCACACCTTTCCTGCCAGCGTGCCCCAAACTGTTGCTCTCTCTGGCAGACAGTTGACTTAGGAGGGAGGGAGGGAGGTCAGGAAGGCACTGACATGCCAGCTGCCCTGCCCTGCCCTGCCCTGCCCTGCCCTGCCCTGCCCTGCCCTGCCCTGCCCTGCCCTGCCCTGCCCTGCCCTGCCCTGCCCTGCCCTGCCCTGCCCAGCCGTGCCCTGTTCAGCCAGCACCCGGCCTTGACAGTAGCCCCCACAAGGTGGAATTCCCCTCAATTGGATTCATGCTCCGGACACAGCCCACCCATCCACCCACTCACGTCACTTGATTTATTTCTTAATTTCAGTTTACTAATTAAATGTACCACTGTGTTGGCTAGGCTGGCACAGACAGCAGTGCTGCTAACTGTAGTTCACGGGCACATTGGGCATTGATTTTTTTTTTTTTAGTAGTGTCGCCCAGGGCTGGCACAGTGGAACAGTGTTATGGGTCAGGGTACTGATTAGATTGGGTGTTTTTTTATTGTGTGTGTGTGTGTGTGTGTGTGTGGCGATGGCAGTCAGCGAAGAGGCTGCTGGACATGCTGTTTTGTCTACAGCGCTGCTTCTAGCGCTGCTGTGTCCCACCTATCAATGTTACAGTGTTACGTCTGTGAAACCTGAGACAAATGCTGATGTCCAAACTATCGATCCCAGAGAGGGATCCTGTTTTGCAATTTAAGAGCGGTAATCTTTTTTTTCCTACCCTCTTGGAAGGATGACTTCATCCTTTGATTTGCTGGGTCTAAGTCGAGGCTTGAGGGGAAAGTCATTAATAATTGAGTTGGTAGTGCAGGTTAATGTAATTTCAGACGATATACATAGGACGGGGTAATTTTTCAGGATCCAGTAGTACTCCGAAATGTCATGGATGAATGTATGAATCCTTGAAAAAAAAAGGTGGAACTAGGCTGCATACGAACTTGTTTCAGTGCAGTGCCTGCTCAAGCAGACTGAGAAGGGCACTATGCTGAAACGTGCCTGTGTAGATAAAAAGTTCAGCTGAAGTAGAAGTGGGGTCTGCACCTATGTCTTAATAGATTGTTTCAGGAGTCAGGAGCCTGGTTGTGTAACTCAAAAAAAATGGTACAAATGCAAGCTATGCTAAATAGGTTCAGATATTTGTGTTTGGTTAAGATGCTGAAATAATAGAGGCCATACACAAAATCAGGAAATAAACATTTTGTGTTTAGCCCATCATCAGCATTTTCAGTTTGAATAAAAAGTTTTACATGTGTAGTGTTTGTCCGCTCACACTTTTTCTTCCTAATTGACTAATAAATGTTTGGCCAGCACTCCTAAAATAGCAACAATAGATAGAGTGAAACCTACTCCTATCCGTAGGCATACTAGGGATCCTTCTCATGCTCCTGCTATATCAGCCCAACCTTCAGGAGTCATAGAGTCATGGACAAAGGAGTTCACCTCACCGGCTTTGACAGACAAGTACAGCACTTTCAGCCTGACCCAGGTCACCCCATCGATTTCCCCTATGTGTCTGGCCCTCCTGGATGCAACTGTACATGGGGAGACGGTAAAAATGCTATGTTTTCTATATATATTTATACACACACACACACACACACACACAGATATATATATATATATATAAACCTGTGTGTGTGTCATTTGACCTTAAGTGAAACTCCTAACACAGTGTAAGAAACTGATTATGTGTAACTTAAGACTGAGACATATTCTTGCTGCCCATTTGGCCCTATGTTTTTAGACAGACACGAAAATACTCTTGCCACTCTTAGTGCACCAGAGAGGTTCACTGAGGTGACAGAGCTTGGCTTGTGTTATTGCAGGACTCTGACTGTGTGTGCGTATGTCGGTGTGAATAAGAATGTGTGTGTATGCGTGTATGTCTGTGTGAATAAGAATGTGTTTATGTGTGTGTTTAGGTGTGTGTGTGTGTGTGTGTGTGTGTGTGTGTGTGTGTGTGTGTGTGTGTGTGTTTGGTGGCCCTACATGGCTTCTCAGTGCTTCCTTTATGCCTCGGCCCCTACGTCTTTGGCTGGCGAACAATGGACAGACAGACACAAGCGTCGCTCATGCCACCCGGGCCCTTTAAGCCCCTGGCCCCAGATGCCCTTTCCAGTGTGAGTGAGGGCGCACGCCTACATGCTCCGCTCCGCTCCGCAACCACCACACAACAGGGCCACAGAGCGAGGAAGAGGTGTGGCAGCCCCAGCTAGAGGAGGCCCCAGGTCTTTCACACCCTCTCTAAAAAGGGAGTCAGTCATGAGCCATTGACTTCAGGAGAGCAGTTAAGGACAAAAGGCTGCTTTGCAAGGCTCTTTGTGTCTTCCTCCTACACTGTAAAACAGTTGGAAGTTTTTTCCGGCAGCCGTCTTCCAAGTTGGAAGTCTGTCTTCACAGATGGGCTCCATCACAGCCGTGAAATGGTTGTTGGAGTCGCAGATAAGCAGATCTTTGACCAAAAAAGACAGACTTTGTCTGGGTACAGTGGCTAGTCTGGCGACCAAAGCAGCTTGATTTAAACTGATGTGGTATATCTGTTTCCCTAACTTGACATCTTTTTCTGTGTGTGGCTCTAGCTGCGTAGCTAAGACCTATGGTCAATCGATTAGCATCCAGAGAAAATACTAGTGGGGAGGTAGTTTCATGTATCAGTAATGTGCATTATGAAAACAACCTTTTTTTTGTTCAGACATACAGCCCAACAGTTTGATCTCTGGAGAATGTCCAGAGGTTTTCATCATATCATATATCATATAAGCTTAACTCCCTCTATTTCTCTCTGTGTCTGTGTCTGTGTGTGTGTGTGTGTGTGTGTGTGTCTGTGTGTGTGTGTGTGTGTGTGTGTGTGTGTGTGTGTGTGTGTGTGTGTGTGTGTGTGTGTGTGTGTGTGTGTGTGTGTGTGTGTGTGCATGTGTGTGTGTGTACATGTTGATGTGTCTGTGTGTGTGTGTGCACATGTGTGTGGCCAGGTGTGTGCCTCCTGCCCCTCCCCCACCACGGCCCTCACCTGTGTGTTGCGGTGCTTCCCCTGCGAGCCGACCTGGGCCGGCAGCCCCTTCCTGCACCGCCCGCCGACCCCGCCCATGGTCACCATGACGCGCTCCAAGACCTTCCAGGCCTACCTGCCCAGCTGCCATCGCACCTACAGCTGCATCCACTGCCGAGCACACCTGGCCAACCATGATGAGCTCATCTCCAAGGTAACCATTACACACACACACACACACACACACACACACACACACACACACACACACACATGCACATGCATGCAAACACACATATAAGTGCACATACACACACAGTGTGTGTATGTTTGCACTTGTGTGTCTGTGTGCGCATGTGTGTTTGTATCTGTCTGTCACATACACACACACCAGAGCATGTGAGCGGAGCGGAGCACGGAGCGAGCGGGAAGCGGAGCGTGCGAAATATAGTCGGAGCGCGGAGCGGGTTTTAATCCAAAGGCCCGAGCGGTGGTTCTGTTTCACTCCAGTTCCTCTCCGATACCGCTCTAATCACGAGTCTGGGGCGTGTCTACACAGACTCACGTGTGCCTTCAAAGGTTAGCCTACAGAGATCGTTGAGAGATGGAGTTTGGTTCAAAACGTGGATGTTCACACTTGTGTTGGTTTCAAATAAATACGTTCTATTTTTTGATTGATGCTGCGGTTGCTGGGACTTCTTTATATTATAGGATAGGCTACATTTCCTCAAAATACATGTCTGACGTCACATTTTGTAGTTTTTTGCCTATTTATATTGTGATAATTAAGGAGTACATCGGGCAGCGTGTCCCAGATGCAATTCGGTGGAAAATGTTAGGCATTGCTCCCTCTTTTGAGCGAGCGTGGAGCAATTTCACCGGAGCGGAATGAAATTTTAGGTGAGCGGAGAGTGGTCTTAGAGCGGAGCTGTCTGGTTCAACTTTGAGCGATGGAGCGAGGGAGTGAACACTCGCGTGAGCGAGGAGCTGAAATTCTGGCCGCTCAGCTCCGCTCACATGCTCTGACACACACACACATACACATACAAACACACATACAGGTGCACACACCCACACAGTGTGTGTGTGTGTGTGTGTACGTGCACGTGCGTGTGTGTGTGTCTGTCTGTCTGTCAAACACACACACATACACACCTGCCACCTGCCTGTCACTCCTGGCAACTAACAGCTACTCAGCATGTTCCTGTAAACATACACAATGCAGAGCAATGAGGAAGTGAGCGGAATTGCAAGTGAGAGAAAGGGTCTGTGTAAACAGGAAAAGACACTTGCACAGGAAACAAAACTCAGATGAATGTTAAAAGTGAGACCCTTATTGAGCAGAGACAAGAGAACACACTAATGATTTAGTGACCGTTGCCGGCTCGTGTTTCTCATAGGAGTTCTGTCTCATTTCTCTCTAGTCCTTTCAAGGAAGTCAAGGTAGAGCTTATCTGTTCAACTCAGTGTAAGTATCTCCTCTGCCACTGCGAAACACACCCTTTTCAGTGTCCTCACTGTAGTGTGCATACATGTGTTTTCCTACCTTTATTCTACTGTGCATACATGTGTTTCAGTATCGTTATTACAGTGTGTATACATGTGTTTTAGTATCCCTATCATAGTGTGTATAAATGTGTTTTAGTATCCTTATAATAGTGTGTATAAATTTGTTGTAGTGTCCTGATAATAGTGTGTATACATTTTAGTATCCTTTTTCTAATGTGTACATATGCACATATGCAGGTTTCGTATCCTCATGCTAATGTGTATACATGTGGCATTTACTGACAATCAAGTTGTAAAGTATGGGGCCTTGTTTAATATATGGTTTAAAAATGACAATAGGAATCTCAACTGTGTGTGCATCGCTAATGCAGCACCCCCCTACTCTCCCCCCTCCTCTCCTGTCCTCTCTCCGCAGGGTGAATGTAGGCTGTGGGCCAGCCGAGGAGAGAGTGCTGCTCACAGGGCTCCATGCTGTAGCGGACATCTACTGTGAGAACTGCAAGACCACGCTGGGATGGAAATACGTAAGTAGGCTAACCCTCTCCTCACCCCTCATCCTGCCAGCACACCCTAGAAGGCAAACACAACTAACTGATAATCCTCCCAAAAGAATTGCCTTCCTTTGAAGTTTTATAAAAAAAAGTCTTAGTGATGGTTACTGTTTTAAAAAGCTGATTAGGTCTGGATGTGTCCAGTGAAGCTGAATGAAACTCCACAGATTTCCACTCAAATTTTCTAGCAGCAGTAACGGGGACCTCAGTTCACCCGGCTGGCTGGAGGAAGTGCTCCCTTTCACATGCTCTCTGAGTGTCCGTTAAGCAAATACAGAGGCTTGCTAATGTAAACAAGACTCAGACTTAGCTGCCATTCAGTACACTGTTGTGGTTCTTTGAGACAACTGGTTGAGTAAGTCTCGGTTGTAAATAAAGGCTCGATGTTGAGAGCCTAGTTAAAGACAACGGTATGAGATCTGGCCCTTCTCGTGCGTCAGCATTGTTACCCACCTCAGGAACGCTGGCTAACAGTTGGACACACAAATCACTCTTTATGGTGCAACCACAGTTAGTCCTGGTATGAAGGGGGGCAGTGGTGGTCGCTGCAGCTTTTAGAGGTCAAGGCCAGAGCAGACAGCAGGTATCTGTTCTTCTCATCAGCGAGAGATTTTAAGTGAGAAACCACAGCCATGGCATTTAATGCCACGGACCCACTGCACTCCACAAGCTGTCGGACATTCTTGCCCCCGTGTCCATTTTTAAAGTCAGAGCAGTTGAGCCTGCCAATTGTTTTTTTTTCTCCCCTCCTCCTTCCAATGGAAACCATTGCTTGATTTGGCACACACACACACACACACACACACACACACACACACACACACACACACACACACACACACACACACACACACACACACAAAAGAGCTATCCATATCCATTTTTCCTTTTGAGGAAACCACACATGTCCAGACATGCCTGTCTCCCATTCACGCTGGCTCAGATATTTATGAATAGGGGTGGAGGGAAGCAGGCAGGCAGATATTAATACGTTTTGCCGGGTCCCGTGTCTTTGCTCATGTTCTTAACACACTTGACCCAATGCACTTCTAAAACCGTGACATTTAATATCACTGCCCTCTCTTACCCCCAACCAAACTCCCCCCTCTCTGCCCCTTCCTCGCCCCTGCACTCCGCTTGTCCTCGAACCGTGCCAAATCCGTCCGATATAAAAAGCAGAAAGGATCAACAGGATATTAAGGGCCACAGCGAGATGGCACGCAGGAATAGCTGGAGAGACTTAGTGCAGGGGGCCGGCGTCCTGCCAGCACTTTGGAGACTTTTCAGCTGCATTAGAAGATCAGTGCTCTCATTGCTGTGTCATCAAAGGTTCTTCTACCCCCCCCCCAACACACACACACACTCCTCTCCTCTTCCTCCCCCTCTGTTTTTTTTCTCTTTCCCTCACCTTTCTATTGCCACATTTATTGCTGTTTATGTCATACACTCTCCCTCTCTCTCTCTGC
Organism: Coilia nasus; assembly: GCA_027475355.1. Taxonomy (NCBI): domain Eukaryota; kingdom Metazoa; phylum Chordata; class Actinopteri; order Clupeiformes; family Engraulidae; genus Coilia; species Coilia nasus. The sequence continues at coordinate 6,227,558 of CM050215.1, read as the reverse complement.
CTCTGTTTTTCTCTCTCTCATTGTCTTTCCCTTACCTCATTTTGCTTTTTTTGTTTTGTCACACGCTGTCCCTTCTCTCCATCCCTCTCTCTGTCTTTCTCTCTCTGTCTTTCTCTGTCTGTCTTTTTCTTACCTTCTATTGCTCTTTTTATTGTTCTCTGTGTCACCCTCTCTCTCTCTCTCTCCTCCCTCTCTTTCTGCTTTGCAGGAGCATGCCTTTGAGAGCAGTCAGAAGTACAAGGAGGGGAAGTTCATCATCGAGCTTGCCCACATGATCAAGGACAACGGCTGGGAATAAACAAGCCGTGAGGAGAGTCATCGATTCGGGTGGGGAGGGGGAGGGGGAGGGGGAGGGGGAGGGGAAGGGGGAGATTTACAAAAAAACAAAAAACAAAACACAAGGGATGATGGGAGTTCTAATGGCGGATGTGTGGGTGAATGTGTGAACTTTTGGTTGTTCATTACCCCCCCCACCCCCCGGCCCTTCTCTTCCCCTCCACTGTGTTTACCCTTCCACCCTGCCAAAAACACACACACACACACACACACACACACACACACACACACACACACACACACACACACACACACACACACAAACACACACCTGTACTCTACCCCACCAGGATAAGTCGGATGTGCTGTGTGTGTGGGTCGAAGCGTTTACGGTTGCACCCAAGTTCAGGAGGGCACGTGACTGTTGCAGTACCTCAGTTTGCACACTGAATAAGAGACATACATACAGACATACAAACATACATACATACATACATACATACAGACATACATACATACATACATACATACATACATACATACATACATACATACATACATACAGACATACATACATACACACACACACACACACACACAGACAGACAGACAGACAGACAGACAGACAGACAGACAGACAGACAGACAGACAGACAGACAAAAGACAGATATATTGTCCACATAAGCTGTCAAACACACACACATGCACACTCACACGCACACACGCACACACGCACACACACACACACACAAACCGTAAACCAGATGGACAGGACACAAACATAAACACAGAAACCAAATCTAAGCATGGGAGTGTGTTGGGTGGCCTTAATGTCTGTGCCGCTGAGAAAGGCCAAGATTTTGACAGGATCAGGGGCTCTGGGTTACAGAGCTAATAGGGTTTCTCTCTCAGCCCGTACACTCTCTCTCCATGTGTGTGTGTGTGTGTGTGTGTGTGTGTGTGTGTGTTTTGTAAGATGATTATCCCCAAATCCACCAACTGGGGCATCCCCATGCCAGCTGTGCCACACAGATGAATCTGGCACTTGAAGAAGCATTGCACCATAGTGCGTCAGAACGTGGGCAAAAGAAGGGGGGATGGGACATCATGAATGATAAGCAAAAAGAGAGAAAGGGTGTGTGTAATATAGACAGAGGATGAGAGAGGGAAAGAAAGAGAGAGAGCTTCCCTGAAACAGATTTCATTGAGCCATACATAGAAAGACGGCCTCCCAGCAACATGTGTTGTGTGATCCGTTATAATGGCCTATGCGTGACAGGAATGTGGTCTTAGAGAGATGATGGAACTTCCGGATGAAACCCCCAGTTTAACCCTTCAGTTTCCTTTCCAATCTCTGAGAGTCTCTTAGCTACCATTGGTACCAGGTACCAGTCTTCTTGACCTCATGTCAATTAACAGCCATGTAAAATGATATTATGTGTGCAGTCATAAGAGTATATTTATTTTTTAGGTGTCGTGTCCAGATCTGTGTCTTGTCCAGTGGGTTCGTTGTGGTGGTCGTACCCATGACCACTGTTTTCGTTGCTGTCGTTAAGTCTGTAGCAGGTGTTTTTGGTGTCTTCGGGAGACACCTGGGCTGACGGGAAACAGGTGAAGGTTTAGCTGAAAGTGGAGTCTGCAGCTTGGTTGACGGTCTCTGACGATCTTAGTAAACTGTTACACTGCCTCTCTAATATCCATTCTAACTTTGAAACACTCCCTAAATAGTAACCAACCAAGTCAGCCCTAGTACCAACTTTATTGACCCATTCACCGCTATTCTTGCTGGAGCGCCCCTCAGTGAGAAAGGCAACAGACAGTACAGAGACACCCAGTGCAGTGCTCTCTTTCAGAGTCCCCCGAACACAACCAAAGAAGTCACCCGTCTATGGTAAGCAGGCCAAGACTGAAGATCCCACTAATGTTTTTGGGGGGGTAAGGGGGGCAGAGAGTTGCTGACGTTCTGGTTGGAACATCTGAGAGCCAAGCTTCTGGATAGCCTTTTCTCTCTGAGATAAATAAAAATGCATTGTTTGCTTTTGTAAATGACAGATGATAATATATAAATATATATTCACATTATATATAAAGCATTATAATTTATGTTGATTGACCTCTGTGTTAAATGAAATGTAAATAGCTATGTGTAATGTCTGTTTTATTTATGATTATTATTTTAGCATATGCCATGCTTTCTGTGTCAGACCCCCTCACTGGGTGTATGATATTTGCTACTTTTTTACTCTTTGAAAAATGTTTCAACTTTAGTGTCTTTTCTAAAGGACGAGGAGATGTTGACAGTACAATTGGAACCTCATCAAATAAAAACAAACCAAAATACATTTTTTTGAGTTTCTGATTTTGTTCAACTTGGAGGACTAATGGGATAGCCAGTCCAGATAAATAGAATAACAGAATAATAATCTCCCTTAACTAATAAATGTATGCCATTAATGTATTTTTACAACATTTATAACGGTGCATGTTTGTGTACTCCGGTTGTTGACAAAACGATTTGCCATGAACCCCCATAGACCAGCCTTGGCACAGCCTAGCAGGCTCTGCAGGTGTCCATCTTGATAACACCATTTGTCCACATTAGGGGTTACAATTGGTGACTTGGTGATAACAGCAAACAGCAGAAAAGGCATTGAAGACTTTCCCCATCTCCCGGCCTGAGATCTTATCAGTGGCCACAGCATATGGCCTTCTGTTTATGCAGTACGGATGACTCATGCCCAGTCTGCAGGGGTGCAGGTGTCGGGGAGACTACCACACCTATCAGCCTAAAGGTGTCAACACAGGATGGGTGCGATTATTAGAATGAGGTTGTGTGAACAGATTTGGCCTACAGGCGTGTGCCAAGACTAGATAGAGGGTGTGTGTTCTAATATGCATCACATGCTAAGGTGTGGTAATGCAGGACAGGGCAGCTCTCTGTAGTCGACCAGTGGTCTCCAGCCCAGAACAGACCCTGACTCGGCATGTAGACTTGCACCACATCACGACTACATTAGTCATATTCAAAACCTGGGTGAGGATAGGGAGATGAAGACTATAATCAGAGATTAAGATCCCAGCTTCAGGTAGTAAAAACCCTGCCATGTATTCATTCTGCCTGTGCATTTAACACAGCTGATTTCACTAAATGATGATTTCAATTCTGATGTGTGCTTGTTAGAATCAGCGGGTTCAGAAAATGGTTGGATCAAATATGTGATAAGGATTTTACTCTCTGAAGCTGGAATCTCCAACTCTGACCATGTTCAGGAACTAATGTTGTGTAATTCCCATTTAGTCTCCACATGGACAGGTTAAATGACCCAAATCCTACAAGACTCACATTTATGGTGTTTATCAACTGGTTGTTGGGCTACAGTAGATCTCATTTAGAAAGGATAGAAAGACCCACAGTTTCAAAATGCATTCATTATGTGATTACCAATACATACTTTTAGGCTTTAAACACCAGACATCTTTTAAATCTGGGTTAAGCTGATAATTGTAATGTCTAAGAAAATTTTCTTTTCATAAAGTAACAGAAACCAAACACAAATAATCTGATTTGCTGTACAAATAGATCGGATGAATGGGCAGGCAAGAAAAAAACAACACAGCTCAGTAAAAAATCCAAAAGGTGATTGCTGCCTTCAGCTCATTTACCGTTTGAGTTCTTTTCTCGCTCTCTCTTTTTTTCTCCTGGAGAGCCTGCCAGCCAAACACCCCCGCACCCCTCTCGACCCTGCTGTCTGCAACCACACATGACTGTATTTTGTGCTTAGAGCCTGGGTTTCCTAGCAACTGGGCACCTGTCTCTCTGAGCAGCAGAAGAGGCTGCTGCATATGAGAAGAGACTGTCATGTGGTGTCTAGGCCTGGGAGACACACTGACCCTCTCTCATTCACTCTCTCCTCACATACATACACAGACACACTCTCTCAACGCTGTGCTTGCTGCAGTGTGAGGGCTTTACTTCAAAATAATGGCCTAATAAAGCCTAGACAATGTACAGGTCCTTGGGGAGTATCAGATAAAAATAGGATGATGTTGTGCTGTATGGGTTGATTTCAGCCTGATGACTTCATTGTTCTCTTAATGCAACTCGGAGTGGTCCTCACTCCACAGTTCACGACCTCAACTGACTCATAGGGCAAGCCAGTTCACAGTCACATCTCCAGGCAAGCATCACTGCCGCCTGAGCGAGAAGGGGTTGAAAATCCACCCACATCCAAGGACACACAAACTTACCACTTGATTTCTAAAGGCTATTATACATCTACTGATATCAGGTTACTTTCGTGGAACTGGACGAGGGCTGAATGTTGTGGAAACAGGAGTACAAAGCAACCAATTGAATGACACAAGTCTTTTTCAATCCACCACTGTCCAAATAGGCCCCAAAAACAGTTAAAGACTCCAAAAATCTTCAGAAAAGGCATTCACTTTATTACTAATCAGGGCAGGATATTGCTTCTTCCTTGGTTGGATTTAGTTTGTTTGTCCCTGGAAATGCACAAGCGTTAAGAGAGAGACTCTTATTCTGGCCTCATTGGTTCCTCACACCTGTCTACCCCTGTCCCACTACTGCAGCAGTGAGGAAAAGTGCATGCCAGACAGAAAAGCTGGCGGTCGGAGAGCGCAGCAGCTAAACAAATATCAAAGGCCTCTTTTTACAGGCTGTGAGGTTTTAGATGGTTTATTGTTCTATGGTAGACGACTGCAATGCATCCACCCATTTTCCTAAACAGAGAGCACATTCATAAGGTTCGCCCCCCTATAAAAACCTTTCCATAGCTGTGTTTCTCCCCACGTGGTAGAAAGTGGAAACGCACTTTCAAACACACACACACACACACACACACACACAAACCTATGCTGGAAACTGCCCTGCACTGAAGCAAGCCCAGAACGGCAGATGCTAAAAATAAAGATGAGCTAAAGCTAGCCCAGCACCCCTGCTATGACAGAATAGGGCAGATACGCTGGCACTGAAGCCGACGAATGCGTAGTGCAGCCTTCTCTATCTGAACACTGTGTGCCAGAAAATGCCCTACAAATAAAAAAATAAATTATAAGCTACTTCGAAGGCGACTGTTAAATACTGTTACATTAAACAATGTTTGCATATTTCTGCAAGAAGGCGTGCTGGCCTGTGAAATGTTGGGCGGTTATCCTAAGGCAGACTGAAAGCTCCGACCGCCAACCTTCTTGGCGGCCTGTGGAGCTGGTTTCCACCAAAGCCAGACTTCCAAAAATTATTTCCAACAGTTCATTTAAGGTAATGTGTTTACCACATGCAACAGTGTTATCCTCGTGAGTCACATGAAAAACCAAATACCAGGTACCCTACAAGCAGGCCATGGGGCTCTTGGCCAGCATAACTGACGACGTGTCGGACAGGTTGAGGCCATGCTGATATTCTGTTACTAACAAATAAAACAACCAACGTAGGCCTATATATCTTTCTGCCCATGCTATATATTCACAGCGTTCATGGCCCTTGACCCCTAATCACACAGGAGTTTTAATGACCTCTGCTCCCGGTCCTTTTGTGGGCCTGCTGGCTCACGTGCACGGTTTTCATCCTTAATGCTCTTAGCCTGTATGTGGCAGGTTAATAAAGCATGTCAGGATATCACGAGGCACAGGCTATACATTTCAGTATTTATGTAGCCTACATTTGACCAAGTAAGATGTTGGCCTGTTTTTAAAAACAACCTTACAATGCACTGGTATTAGGCGTTATGTGAACTATGTCTCACGCTCACAATATCAGTTATGAAATCTTAGATAGATGAGGGGTTACAATTCCTCTACTGATGCAATGACAGTCATATTTTCACCCTGGATAAGGGATTGTCATAATCTTCACTTGTTTATAATCTACTGGTTGATAGGGGCCTACACTCACATTAATTTTGTGAGAGTGGGCTATGTGACTGTACACAGTGGTAGGCTGCGCAACAATTTGGCCAAGACCTACTCTAAACTAGCCTGGTAAACCAGCCCATCGTACTTCATTTCATTTTGTGCAGAGTGTCTGGCAGTGCTTCCACTGACATTGCTGTTTTAGGCAGAATTTTACCTAGCCAATCAGCGAACAGAGGGAGGGCGATGACGTCGACTTTGTGTGCTACATTTGAATTGTAGTGTGCAAGGCAGGGTAATTGCATACGTCACGACTAGATGCTAGCAACTGGGTAAAGGCAGAGCCACTTGTTTTAAACTTCAGCAGAGTCCACAATTGTTTCTCAGTACAGCACTGCCAGACCCTCTGTACAAAGTGAAATGAAGTACGAAGGGCTGCTTTACCAGGCCTACTCTAAGCTGCCTGAGGACAATGTAGGTAGTGTTTATTTGTGGCCACTGTAATTTGATCACATCAATTGCATTTACACGTTTATAAGATCAAATATGGTAGATGGTAAATGTATAGTGAAGACATTTCCAAATGAGTTATTGCCATTTATTTTGTGAAGGCCAACATTGTGCTTGTTGAAAGGAAATTCTGATTAACTGAGTTTGAGTACTCAGAGAGGAGACTACTGACCTCTGTTGATGTAACATAGAAATGCAGGTTAATGCACATTCACCACAATTAAAAGCACTCTGGGTTACAGTGGAGTTTCCAAATTATCCCATATATTATTTAATAATTAGAGTCTTACATAATCAATGTTTAAAAAACTGTGTTTAATCCTACAGCATCAAATCATTCCTCCTCCTTATTCCATCTTTGCTAGTAGAAGTTGTGACAGACTCAATGTGCCGAACAATTCTATTGAACTGAAATGTCTAGTTTTAATAACCTGCATCAGCACCAAATCACAGATGGACCCGGCGCTCAAAGTCATTTTAGATCCTACTGAGGTTCTGTACTCTCTACACTGCAGTCACAAATAGCACAGAGGGGAAGACATTTAATTAATGACTTGAAATATTTATTTAAAAACTGAAAAAATTAAACAAACCCACACACAGTTTTAGTATATCATATAAAGACACATTTGAAATTGTTATGTATTTCATAATTTTCTTGACTAACTGAGAGGCAGTTGAGAGGCTGGCTGAGCTGGTGAAAACTACAGATGAGCCAAAGGTGGAAGAACAGACAGATTTAAAATCAGGTGAGGTGACCATACACACAGAAAAAAAAATCAGAATTAAATACCCAGTGTCACAACAACTTTACAAAAACGGCCAAAGCAGTGCATAAAACAGAGAGGACATGTGGACACAGAAAGACAGCTTTTAAAAAGAGCTCACTCATAGCTCAACACTTGGTTTCACTCATTCACTCACTCAGACACAAACACAGGTGGCGATTACGCAAAAGCACACCCAAACTCAGACCTTCACACACAAACATTAGTGAAACTCCGGAGAGGGTATTCCAGAAAGCAGGTTTAAACTCTCAACCGGGTATGATTACTCTAAGCAAAGTGGTAAATCGACTAGTAGAAGAGCACTACGGCTTTGATTTTCTAGGAGAATGAAGCCGCAAGACCCTTCTAGTAGGAGAGTTGCCACTTACTCTGGGTTAAAACTTAACTAGGTTAGTCAGTATACCGCCTGCTTGGAAATACACCCCCCTAGTTTTAGCTTAAGCTTAAGAATGCGTATGAACCCCTCGGTCTGCCCAAAGGATGTTGTGTGATTCGAGGGATGCCTGGCTGAGGTAATTACGGCCTTGGTGGTTGGCTGGCAACTCCTGCGAGTGCTTCCAACAGAGTTGTCAATCCTGGCTTTAGAAAGTAAAAAACCCTGCCACATATTTGCTCCAACCACTTTCTCAATTAGTTGATCCTAATGAGCACACAAACCATCAGACAGGTGGATGGACTAATTAGTCAAATCACCCATCTTAAGTCCACAGCCAGTAGGACTATGTGGCAGTTTGAACTTTCTGAAGCTGGGATTTGCATGTCTGATGTCCAACAGCTGGAGCTGTGTTGTGCTGACAGACAGTGACGGTCTAAAAGGCTGTTTGGCCCTGAAAATTAGCTTTAAACAGTGACAAGCTCAGTATTCGGAGAAAGCGTGGAGAATTCTGCATTATTTTGCCCCTCCACACTCACACACAGACACACATACTTGTAAAGGTCCCTCACTGTCATACACGTTTTGAGGAATTAACAAGCCAGACTGGAAGCTCAGAATTAAACCAAAGCAAATTAAAATAAAATAAACCAAAGAGAAGGGGGGAAAGGGGGCCCACCTGCCTATGCTTCTCTGCTACAATTCTGAGTTAAAGCTTTTTTTTTAGATAAAGGATGAAGCATATGGTGTCTACTGCTCAGTTACAACTTCTAGTCATCACTGAAATATTAATGTATGCGAGACAGTTGACCTTTATCACACTGGAAGGCACAAATGTATGTTCTATAGTCAGTTATGGAGTGTGAGTGTGTATGTATGTGTGTGTGTGTATGTCTGTTTGATTGTGTGTGTGAGAATGGAGGCAAAATTAGAAGTAGAGTGGTATGGAGAAGACAGATGCCAGCTCTTTATTTCTCTCTCACTCTCAATTAAAAGAAAATTTCCTCGTAACTTTAATCCAACTACTTAGTCAGGCCCCCTCAGGATGCTTCAGGAGTTTGTGCCTGCTTGCTGTGCATCAGATATCCTCTGCTTAACATACCAAACAATGGATTCCGTCTTTCTCCTATTAACAGTCTTCTATGAACCAGCTCTCCTGTTTCTAAGGCAACCTGTCTGCAACTGTGTACGACCCAATCCACCCATCAATACTGGCAGAGAAAGCAAGTCGTCAATGAACAGTCAAATCTAGCTTAGTCATGGACTTTTAACTTCAGAGGAAATGCTCGTCACCTCAAGTCTGCCATATTGGAGGGTGAGAAACATAAAGTGTGGTTAAAGGGCTCTAATCCATCACAGAGCCAAGTCAAAGAGAGACAAAAACACAAAAGCCAATCAGATATCTGTTCATAAAGTCATAGCCTGGCTTGTATCATGTTCTGATGTCAAGTTAGTTTTGAAATCAATCATTGCTCACATGTATTACAAAGAAAGAGAGAGAGAGAGAGAGAGAGAGAGAGAGAGAGAGAGAGAGAGAGAGAGAGAGAGAGAGAGAGAGGAGATAGATGGAGAGAAACAGACAAAACAAGAGGCTCCAACACAAGGAGGCCATGTGTCCAATAAGTCATCATATCAGAGCAGACCGTAAACAGAAGTCCACAGTGGATCACTTGTGTGTGCTGCAGATGTACCCAACATGCGGATGCACCCAACACATTGGCTCATGTCTCTCTCTCTGGAGTCCAAAGAGTCCAAAGCAAGGCCACTGTTGTGTGGAAATGAGCGTGGTCCAATGTGCAGGAAACTGGATCGGGAAGGCTTTACGGTTCGGCCCAGTAAAGAACAGAACAGAACAGAACAGGACAGTGCAACATTGTATTGGGGTGGGAGACTGCAATGGGACTCCGGCACCCGTCCCCTTTTTTCCTTTTCTGGGTCCGGTTACTGGGGACAGAGACAGACACACCAGACGTGGGTTGCCGCCACGGTTGTTTGTGAAGCACTTCATTTCGTGGCATCCAAAATGGAGGATCCGTCACGGCCCAGTGTAGACTTCCTCCCCCTGTGCGCAGTGCCACACAGTCAACGCTGATGGACGAACCTGTGGCTCTGGGTTGAAGGGGCAGCAGGATGGGAGAGAGGTCAGGGGTCAAGGGGCGTGGTTGGGCATGAGTAGGAATAGCAGGGTAGGTGGAAGGGGGATTGGGTGGGTGTTTACTGAAGAGCAACCCCCACCCTTCAA
>CM050215.1:5747500-6212500 GCA_027475355.1 Coilia nasus | reverse complement strand
CAGTGTCGACAGCCCGAGACTTGTTCAGCATTTCCTGTTTTTTTTTTTTGAGGGAAAAAAAAAGTTTTAACAACTTGCTGCGCTGCTGTGTGAAATGTAACACATTTTATAAATAAATTAGTAGTCTCAAACGTCTTTACAAACAAACCCACACACACGCACACACACACACCTCTATCCTGGCTGCGGCTGATTCCACAGCTTGTGAGGCGGCGGCCATCTCCTGCTCCACAAGATCTCCCAGCTCGCCCTGCTGCAGCTCTAGACCACGCGGACGCAGCTTCTACTCCATGGATGACACACAGGCCACAAGAGAGAGAGAGAAGAGAGGAGAGATAGAGAGAGGAGAGGAGAGAGAGAGAGAGAGAAAAAAAGAGAGAAGGAGAGATAGAGAGAGGAGAGGAGAGAGAGAGAGAGAAAAGGCACATTATAGGAGACATCAATGAATGAGACCAGACAGACAGTCAGAAGGAGAGAGACAGATAAAGACCACGCAATTTCCCTGAGCATTAAGAGACAACAGATTTTCCATTTGCATTATAGTGGAAAAATCATTCATTCACAACATGCAAGCATACATACAAGTACATATAGAAAGTCAGCATTTAATTGTACTGCCATGATTGGGCCTGTATTTGTTGCAGTAGTGATGTAATGTTTTAGGCAAGTTTTTATGTTTCTGCAAATGTTAATATTATAATGCAACTAAAGAGTATAATGGGAAATGAATCCAGTAATGTGCTTTTTGTGGCCTGTCAGGGTGTTAATACTACTAAGTGAGTGTATATGTGTGTGCAGGTGCGATTATGTGTGTGTGTATGTGTGTGTGTATGTGTGTGTGTGTGTGTGTGTGTGTGTGTGTGTGTGTGTGTGTGTGTGTGTGTGTGTGTGTGTGTGTGTGTGTGTGTGTGTGTGTGTTACCTCAGCGGTGGCCTTGATTCCCTCCAGCACCTCCTTGAGCTTGCTGCTGTCTGCAGTGGCCAGAGCCTCCCGGTCCTGCAGCTGAGCCAGCAAAGCCAGCGCCTCTGCACCACACGCCTTAACACTGCTACACAGAACTACAGCCAGAGATAGGCAGCATTATCACCCAACACACCACACAACTTAACACTGCTACACAGAACTACAGCCAGAGATAGGCAGCATTAACACCCAACACACCACACGCCTTAACACTGCTGGACAGAACTACAGCCAGAGATAGGCAGCATTAACACCCAACACACCACACAACTTAACACTGCTACACAGAACTACAGCCAGAGATAGGCAGCATTAACACCCAACACACCACACAACTTAACACTGCTGGACAGAACTACAGCCAGACAGGCAGCATTATCACCCAACACACCACACGCCTTCACACTGCTGGACAGAACTACAGCCAGAGATAGGCAGCATTAACACCCAACACACCACACAACTTAACACTGCTGAACAGAACTACAGCCAGAGATAGGCAGCGTTATCACCCAACACACCACACAACTTAATACTGCTGAACAGAACTACAGCCAGAGATAGGCAGCGTTATCACCCAACACACCACACAACTTAACACTGCTGGACAGAACTACAGCCAGACAGGCAGCATTATCACCCAACACACCACACGCCTTCACACTGCTGGACAGAACTACAGCCAGAGATAGGCAGCATTAACACCCAACACACCACACAACTTAATACTGCTGAACAGAACTACAGCCAGAGATAGGCAGCGTTATCACCCAACACACCACACAACTTAACACTGCTGGACAGAACTACAGCCAGAGATAGGCAGCATTATCACCCAACACACCACACAACTTAACACTGCTGAACAGAACTACAGCCAGAGATAGGCAGCATTAACACCCAACACACCACACAACTTAACACTGCTGGACAGAACTACAGCCAGAGATAGGCAGCATTATCACCCGACACACCACAAAACTTAACACTGCTGGACAGAACTACAGCCAGAGATAGGCAGCGTTATTACCCAACCAACACCGTACGCCTTCCCACTGCTACACAGAACTACAGTCAGAGATGGATATGATTTACACCCAACACACTACAGCTTTCACACTACTGGATAAAACTATTACCAGAGAGAGACATAGTTATTGCTTAACCAACACCACAGACAGGCCAGACCTACAGCGAGAGAGACATGATTAACACACAACCCAACACATACCCAACAAACACCACACACCTGAACACTGCTGGATAGAACTACAGCTAATGAGACACACAATTTACACCCAAGACACACCACAATCCTTAAAGAGATACTGTGCAACTTTGAGTGATTTTTCTCAATGAAGCTCCCCCTAGTGTCTCCACGTAAATGGACACTCTTGTAAAAAATGGATTTCCCTTTCCCTCACCCTGTGCATGTGTTTTTCAACTCAACTGATCAGAGCAACCAGTGAATACAAAAGTGGTCATGCAGTCAATTTACACCCAAGGCACACCAAAGGGCTCAACCCTACTGGACAGAACTTCAGCCTGAGACACGATTAACACCCAGCCACCACCCAGCACCACATAAATCCCACCAGAAATGAACCTACAAAACACACATTCCCTCTGTACTCCACACCATCCAATTTAGACACATGAAATGGTGGAAAATGAAATGGCCCCATTTAAATAGTTTAAACATGGTGTTTTCCCATGACGCCCAAAGTGGCAGGCTTTGATTTTAAAATGAAAAGGATCACTGTGACATGTGAGGACACCATCACTATAGTGTGTGTCCACCCACGTGTTACATTTGGGGGCTACTCCCCGATTGCCAAATTGCCCAGTTTTGCAGGTCTGCACACGTGTCAGCTGTGTGTGCGAGTGGTGTGTGTGTGTATTTACACACTGCGTCGTGTAAAACTTCCCCAAGGGGATACTAAAGAGGCTACAGGAACGTTATTACGTCCACCCCTGCATGTCTGTAGTGGTAATTACATCACAGAAGAAGACACACACACACAAGCGCTTACACAGACACACACACACAGACACAGACAAAAATACAGAACAGGCTCTGGCGTGGGCTGAATGCTTGTGGAAGCGAGCGTGTAATGAATGGATGTCGTGGGCGGATCAGCTGCAAGTTCTCCTGCTTGTTCGAGCCCTCTCTTCAGAGAATTCTTCTTTTTGTTTGATTAAATCTGACGTGTTTACACTCCTTCCTACAACTCATCTCCTAGTCTCAGATACTAGGGTGAGACCTGTACAGCTGCTCACTGCTAATGAAGACTTACCGTAAAGGAAAACTTCGGTGTAAAATGAAAACTGGCATATTAAAACATCATATTTGAGTTGCATGTTTGCTGAGGATCAAAACTGCGCTAGCCTGTTGCCTTTATGCTAGTGGAAATGGCAGGATAGAGAAAGCTAGAACACAATGCTATTTTTAAACCATTAAAAAAGCTAGAACGAACTCCATACTTTATTGGTAGTATGACAAAGGTCCTGGCATTCAAAACAAGGCATTGTGAACTTTGTAACATAAGTGTTCATATCTTTTTTTAAAAACAGTGTTTTTACAGATAGTACATTGCCGTAGTTTCTAGTCGCTATCATCGAAGTTTTCCTTTAAGCCACTGCAGAGCCTACACTAGCTACCGCTAGAACTACACCCCACCTCCAAGCTTAGGGCATACTGACACTATGTAATCAGTATAACCCCCGAAAAGTCTGGTTCGTTTGAGCAGTGGGATCGCTCCAGTCTGAATGAAGGTGGATTCAGGCATAACTGAGCACAGTTATTAGTTACGCAGCAATAAATGCTACTGTTGCACTAAACAATCAAATTGATCTTAAAGAATCCTGTATTTATGGTTATAAAACATGCGTTAAGATTCTAGAGCATAGCAACTCAACCCTGCCCAGGTAGAGTCCGATATATGCACATGAGTGCACATCAGGTACTTGAGACAACTGTATTCTAGCGCAAATAAAGTGTACTTAGAGTGTTTACACCCTTAGACTCACTTTAGTGTATTCTGTTCAGTGTTCACTACTGCTGACTAGGTATAACTACCCCACTATTGCTAACTAGGTGTAACAAATCAGTCCCAATGAGGGACCTACGCCCTCAACACACATTCACACACACACACACACACACACAATGTTCTGCCCTATTTTAGCATGTAGTGATGCTGGCTCACCATCTGCCTGGTCCACTGGCACCATGTGTGAGGTGGCGCTCCCCTGGACGATGGTGTCCCCGACCAGGTGGGCGAACTGCGTGACCGCCTGCACCAGCTGTGACACCCCTGTGGGGACACACCAGAGAGCAACAGGAGGTTCACACCAAAAAACACCAAAAAGTTCACACAAAATTCATAACAGCCACCAAACCAAACGCTGGAAAACCATGAAAGTGGCTGGCAGGTTTTGGACAGAAAATAACAAATTACTGTTGAGTGGATGGTGAATTTTACCATTTATTTGTCAGTGGCTGGCAAAGGTCCAAGTTTTGCTAAGCTAATTTCCAGCCCTTTTTTTGTACCATCTCAGCACCTCAGTCTAACAGGGTGGGTGGGGGATCAGGGTGGAGATCCGCTCGCCTCTGCTCACTCACCTGCGCTGTCGGCCTGAAAACCATCCCTCGCTGTCTGCAGACGCTCTACACACTGCACTGCTGCCTGACACCTGAATAGAAGGTAGTCTACACACACACAAAAAACACACACAAACAGACACACGCACATGCACACGAACACACCCAAAACACACGCAAACGTGCATAATTGAATAAATTAGATAAATCTGCGTATCTGCACTGTGTGCATCTGCATCTGTAGTACTGAGATTTACTGTGATCTCTAGCAGAGATTACTCAAAGCATCATTCACCCCTAAGATCTGACAGGGTTTCAATTTAGTGCTGCACCATCCATGTGAGTGTTTACAGTCATGTACATGTCTGTGTGAGTGTGCACATGTATATATGTGTGTGTGTACACATATGTCTGGAGAGAGCTGATACAGGGTATTAATGTACATGTCTGTGTGAGTGTGTGCATGTAAGCATGTGTGAGTTTGTATGTATGCATGTCTGTGTGTACACATATGTCAGTACTAACCAGCAGAGCTGATACAGGGTATTAATTTAGTGCTGCAACATGCATGTGAGTGTGTTTACAGTAATGTACATTTCTGTGTGAGTGTGTGCATGTAAGCATGTGTGAGTTTGTATGTATGTATGTCTGTGTGTACACATATGTCAGTACTAACCGGCAGAGCTGGTGCAGCTGATGTGTGCGGGGTCGTCCAGCTGGCCGAGGGAGTCCTGGATGATGCGGCAGGCTTCCTCTAGCGCCCCCTGCAGGGCCCCCCAGCGCAGCGCCTCTAGCTGAGATTCCAGCTGCTGCTCCCGGCTCTCCTGCATTGACAGAGGACAACAACTACAGTCAGAGAACAGCCTCTAATATCACCTTTAATGTCAATTATCAATTCAATACTCCGAAGAGTTTTCACACACACGTTGCAGGAGACTGGTTCAGCAGCTGAGTTCTGAGGCTTGTGTGTTAGACAGAAGTAGAGCTGATTTTTAAGCATTTATGAGTGTGTGAATGTGTGTGTGGATGTATATGTGTGTGTGTGTGTGTGTGTGTGGTGGGGGGGGTATTAAAGGTTTATTATGGAGTTGGGGGGAGTGTATAGAGGTGGTTTATCAAATTGATTAAGAGTTAAAGTCACATCTTCAAGGACAGCTGCATAGGCAACCATGCACACACACCCACACACCCACCCACACACACACACACACACCCCTTACCTTCTCATTGAGCTGGTTCTGTAGTGCCTCAGCGGCCTTGACTCCGCTCTCCCTCTCGCTGGTCAGGCTGTTCTGCACGCGCTCCAGCTCTTCCCCGATGCTGGCTAGCTCCGCCTCCTTCTTGCACACCGACTCCACGAGCTCCGCCTTCTCCGACTCCAGAGCTGAGAGCTGGGCACTTAGCTCCTCACCTGACTAAAAGTGTGTGTGTATGTGTGTGTGTGTTCAAGAAAGTCAGAAACAGACAAAATGTTAGTGTATGTGTGTGTGTGTGTGTGTGTAGGTAAGTCAGAACATGACTGAATGAGACAGAGACAGAGAGAGGAAAAAAAAGAGAGAGAGAGAGAGGGAGATGGAGAGGGAGAGAGACGAGCAAGAGAGGAAGAGAAAGAGAGGGAGAGAGACAGACAGAAACAGAGAGAGAGAAAGACAGAGAGACAGAGAGAGAGAGAGAGAGAAAGAGAGAGTGAGCGAGAGAGAGAGGGTATTATAGAAAGATGACGTGGGCATTAAGTGAGGAGGCATTAAGACACAGGGGTGCATGAAAAAGGGGGGTAACTTGAGAGCTGCTAGGCATGAGGGGAAACAAACACGGAGCAAACAAATGATGTGACGGGGAGGAGATGAGTGCGATGAAAGGTGTTACCGTAATCAGCCGTCTCAGCTGGAGAAAGACAGGAGGAGGGGAAGGGATGGGAGGATGAGCGAGGGGAGGGGAGTAAAGAGCACACACACACACACACACACACACACACACAAACACACACAAACACACACAAACACACACACACACACACACACACAGCTCCTCACACAGGGACAGCAGAGACCTGCTACTTTTGATGAAGGACCCACAGCTTTCTCTGCAGCACAGTCTCAATACCTCTTTAACACAGTCTGCTATTCATCTCCCTCTATCCCCCTCTCCTCTCCTTTAGCCAGCCTGTTTCTCACCTCCCTCTCTCCGCCACTTCAGACAGTCAGGTACATGAGGAGTTGGAGGTTTATTTACATAAATAGTCACAGAATCACATTTCTCACAGACATACACATGTACACATCAGTGCCTGTACTTGGGCCACAGTAGTAAAGTGTCTCTGTTGGATGATAATAGGATGGACGGATGAATGAATAAAGGATGGATGGACGGACAGACAAATAGATTAAGCAAGGGAGGGAAAGATGGATGGATGGATGGATGGATGGATGGATGGATGGATGGATGGACAGACTGACGGTGTACCTGCTGGGAGGACAGCATGCTTGTCTTGAGGATGTCCAGCTCTGTCCTGCTGGAGTGCAGCTCTGCCTGCAGGGCCTGGAGCTGCTCCAGCTGAGCCTTCTCCTGCAGGAGGGAGCGCCGCCGTCTTCATCAATCACAGACACACCGCACAGCAACGCAATGCTAATACCTACACTATATATACCAACACTAACACTAGGGATCTCCATTGCACCGGCACCAACATGAGTGCACACGTGCTTCAGCTGTCTGATTAGTATGATTCCCATCACATCAGCCCCAAACAGCCCCCATCGATAACAATTCCAGATCTATTTTGTCAGTGTCAGCATAATTAACAATGGCTTTTAGCAAGAAGGTTAAGTAATCAAAGGTTGGTAGAAGAGTACTCATGTAAGTTACTCATGTATATGGAATATGATTAGGTTGATTCCTACTGTTTCCTATTACACATTAGCACCAAACTCTGTTACCGATTACAATCCCAGATCTCCTTTGTCAGTGTCAGCATAATTTCCGATGACTTTTAGCTAGAGGGCCAAGTAATCAAAGGTTGGTAGTAAAGTTACTCATGTCAGTGACGTATATGTGGCAAGCCTAACTGTTCAGCAAAGCGACAGACGTAGACAATGAATGACTATCATTCTTACTAGCGTAAGCAAGCCTATTATCAGCATTGTGCCTGTTATCAGCCATTCTGTTGCTGTTCCACATAAAATGAGGATTTACCCGGTGAAAAATAAGTTATCCCCGTGAAAATAGACAAATTCAGCTCCCGTAATGTAACCTGGGGATAACTTCTTTTTCACCAGGTAAATCCTCATTTTAAGTGGAACAGCAACAGAAAAGCTGATAATAGGCACTATGCCGATAAAAACAAATGAGCGAAATGAGTGATTGTTGCTGGGGCTACTGGTGTCACCTGCTGTTCTGAGGCATCCTGGGCCGCCTTCACTTTCTCCTGCATCTCCCTCCTGACGCTCTCCACCTCATCCTGCGCCGCCCGCGCTACCGTCATCTGGCGGGTCACTTCTGCGTTCTGCTCCACACACACAGACACACAGACAGACAGACAGACACACACAATTAGAATCAGTTTTATTGGCCAAGTATTACATCTGCATATACAAGAAATTTGACTAGATAAATGTTAGCCACCAAAATCTAATCACTTCTCACTTAGCCCATTTCTGTGCTATCCTGATTCCTAATAGTAGATAAAACTATATATCGTAATTCCATCAAAATCCATCCATAACTTTTTGAGTTAAGTTGATGACAGACAAACAAACAAACAAATGGGGGCAAAAACATAACCTCCTTGGCAGAGGTAATGACCTAAATGACTTAAAGATTATAATGCACATGAATAATAAACTGTGTTACATGTGCTATTTGTGATACAAGGGACAGCCTGTTCTTCCTACAACTGGTTTTCAGACAGCACGGAAGGTAAGGGTGAGCTAACTTTTGCATGTTGTATTTGCTCCTTGGTTATAATATAGAAATAGTTGTGTTGGGAAAGAAAAGTGTATCAAGAGATACGAGAATCGTAAACAAACACTGTATCTGCCAATGCTGCTGACGGCACCTTTCATGTACACTAGCCACACAGACCCAGGGCACGAAGAGTTAAGCAGGCACAGTGATTTTTAGGGGGTAGCGTTTTTTGCCGTTTGAATGTAGGGATATTTTAGCCAGCAGAAGAATGGGAGAGGTTTTGTCATGAGTGTGTCCCACAGGGCCTGGGCTGTCTGCTCCTCCACCAGCATCTCTGGAGAGAGGCTGCCCCTTGGGCAGGCCCGGAGCAGCAGTGGTAAAGGGGACTGACACAAACACTCATTGGCCCTAAAAATATCTGTACTGGAAACAAACAGGAGAATGTGCGCTGGAACTAAAGCAAGAAAATGCCATGTAACAGTGGAGCAACCTCGACAGAAACCACTCAAACATGGGATTCACTTGCAACTGAGACTTTGTTGTTCACATAGAAATTCACCATGTTTTCTGCAGAAAATGTTAGTTAGGGGGATGGATATCCAGGGAAGTGCAGGGTTAAGATAAATAAATCTCATTATTGAGAAATAGATCACATTAATCCTTTGCATTGTGTTGGTTTTAAGCTTTCCAGCTGGTATAAATGGAAAGCAATTCATGAAATATCTATTATCACACATATTCCTACAATTTCTTTACCTAATTTTAGGCCAAAATCTAATTTTAGTTTTGGACAGGGACATCTTATTTAAGATGGTAGGCATGTGTTAATATATCCCTCTAAAATTATTCACATTAGTCCTTTGCATCGTATTTGTTTTAAGCTTTCCAGCTGATAGGAATGGACGGCAATTAATGAAATTTCTACTGTCACACATATTCCTAGCCTGGTAAACCAGCCCCTCGTACTTCTTTTCATTTTGCACAGAGTGTCTGGACCAGACACCGTCAGAAACGATTCCTTCCTGGAGGTGTGGACTCTGCTGAAGTTTAAAACATGCCTCTGCCTTTACCCAATCGCTAATGCCTGGTCGTCACGTATGCAATTATCCTACCTACGCACTACAATTCAAACGTAGTACACAAGGTCAACGTCACCGCTAACGAACACACCCTCTGTTCGCTGATTGGATCGGTGTTGCTGGGGCCGACTAAATGATCCTCGAGAGATTCCAGTCCAGACTCTCTGTACAAAATGAAATGAAGTACGAGGGGCGGGTTTACCAGGCTAACTGTATTCCTACAATTTCCTACAAATTCCTACAATTACATCCGAAAGCAGCTGACGAAAATACTCCATTTGTGACAGTTGCTATTTCCTGATGGGTCTAGGTGTGAAGAGGGACGGGGGATGATGATGAATAATAATAATAATAATTAGTCTTTACATGTACTTTCATACAAAGGATGTAGCTCAATGTGCTCAAAGGACCACAGGACAGAGATACACATGGCAAGCTTTGTTATGGTCCAGTAGCGCCAGGGAAATGGGCCAGGGTGCTGTGGAGAGCTCCACTGATGACAAGAGGGCATCTACCTTTCTCAGCAGGTCGGCATGACTCTGCACCAGCTCTGTGTACTTCTCTTTCAGCTTGGTGTAGCGCTGCTCATTGGCCTGGGCCTTCCCTGAAACACACACACATACACACACAAACATACAGTGCACACGCACACACACACACACACACACACACACACACACACACACACACACACACACACACACACACACACACACACACACACACACACACACACACACACACACACACACACACACACAGAAGTAGTCAGTGCAGTGCTCTTGGAGCTGTGTAATTTTGGGCAGATAATAGGCTAAAAAGGAGCAGAAGAGGCGATGAGAGAGTAAGAGAGAGGGAGATAGACTAAAGGGGGGGATGCCTCTCAAAGCTCCAGGTCATGTTGTATCTGAAAGCACTCTCTTATTTAAATGAGCCTGTGTGCATCCACTCACTCACTCTCTGCCAGTGGGTTTCTCTCCTGCACACACACACACACACAGGTACGCACGCATGCACACACACACATACAGACACATACATGCGCGCGTGCACACACATACGAACACATATACACACACACACGGTGTGAAGGAGTGGAGACAGCAGGGTGCGGAGAGAGGCCGTGTTTAACACGTGAGGGAGGTGGTGTGGTCATAAATAGTGTTCAAGTGTGGTTCATGAGTGCGGACACACACACACACACACACACACACACACACACACACAGAGCTGCAGAGAGCCATCCATCGATCCCAGAGAGAGAGACAGAGCTGCATGGCTAACACCACCAGGCAGCACTGATGCCTACCACTGCAGACTGTTAATTCTACTCTGTGGTAGCCCAGTGTGGTAGTGTGGGTGGAAAAGTGGGAAATGGAACAGGAAAGGACAGGAAAAACATGGTGTCGTTGGGGGACACCAGAAGGGGATGAGTTAAAGGCGCTATATGTGGGTTTGTGCCTCGTACCACAAACAAATTGCAAAATACTAAAACAGCATTGTTTCCCCCTTTACAGGTGAGAGACAAAGCCCAGAAGAATTCATGAGCTGTAAATTATGTTTTAAAACACGACTCCTTAGCTGTACGCTTTATATGAAGGTGTCTACATAAGAGTGACAGGACACATGTTATAAACATTAATGACATTTCATTCATATTTGTGTCATTCGGTTTTTGTAATGTTACATCGATATTTTTTGGGATGCACACATCGCAAAAAAAAAGACACTTAATGACAAGAGTCATAAACATGAAGGAAGTGTCATTAATGGTCATGTTATGCATCATGTCAAGTTTATAAAGGGCTTATGTCACCCTTATGTAGACACCTTCAAATAAAGGGCTAATAGTACAAAACAAATCCTGAGCCTGAGCTTTTGGTACAATCGGTCTGGCTAACTACTTCCACCCTTCCTGAAGAGTAATGTTAGCATGATGTTTCTTTGGGTGAGAGCAAAAGCTAGGTTCCTCTTAGTAGACCTCTCTGGGCGACTCAAACATGACAACATCCCAGCACTGACAAGCTTCTCCTATTAAATATTCTTGGTGTAGACCTATATTTTTTTTCTCGCAGACAAACACCTGAATACTATCAGCCCTGCAAATAAAGTGTAACCCAAAGTTTTTACACAAAGCACCTTTCAGAAAGACAGAGTTATTTAGTAAGGTATGGATGAAAGAAAGACACAGAGTGAGTTAGTTAGTGAGGGGAGGACGAAGGGATTCGCACTTTCGATCTCGGTGAGGCTGCGCTGCTCCTTCTCCGTGTCCTCCTTAACGCGCCGCAGGTCGTCCAGCTCAGCGCGCAGGAATTCGCTCTCGCCCAGCGCCTGCTGCTTCAGGTGGCTCTGCTCCGCCAGCTCCGCCTCCAGCTCGTTCACGCGCCCACGCAGCGCCTGGCACAGGCGCCCGCTCTGGGGGAGGAGAGAGAGAGAGAGAGAGAGAGAGAGAGAGAGAGAGAGAGAGAGAGAGAGAGAGAGAGAGAGAGAGAGAGAGAGAGGTGTTGCTTTCCAAATCAGAGAAGGCAATTACCGAAATAATGAGTCCAACGACAAGAGGAAATCGGCGTGATGTGCACATAATTATAATCTGTGGAGATAAAGTTGGAAGAGAAACAGAAATAAAATAAGACGGAAAGAAACAAAACAAAAACAGGAACAAAAAGGAAAATGAAATAGGAAGGAAAACGATGAAGAGAAATAGCAAAGAATGAAAGAAAGAAAGCAAAAAAACGAGAAAGAAAGAAAGAAAGAAAGAAAGAAAGAAAGAAAGAAAGAAAGAAAGAAAGAAAGAAAGAAAGAAAGAAAGAAAGAAAGAACACACAACCGAATAAACGAACATGTACACAGGGAGGGCGATGAAAAAGAGAGGGCAGGTATCAAGGTTTATGGTGCAATGAGGATGTGTGAAATATGCTGCTTCACCGTCAGCCATGACCATGACAGAACTAATCCCTCACCATAACGATGCTGACAGAGCAACCTCCACCCCCACCCCCACCCTCTCCACCCGCTCTCCCACTCGGGGCTGCTCACCTCCAGCCTGAAGGTCTCCAGCTCCTCCTTTAGGGTCTGGATCTCTGCTGTGAGCTGCTCAATTAGACGGTCCCTGTACGCACGCACACACACACACACAGGCACACACAGACACACACACAGACACACACATAGACAGGCACACACACACAGGCACACACACACAGACACACACACACAAAAGAATCGGTAAGAACAGGTGGGCTGATCATGATGTGCGACAGTACTTGGCAAGCGCCTTGTTTCAGCAGACATTTTAACACTTTAACAAACTAGCACTTTCCCCCCTTTTTCCTTCTTTTCAAAAGACTTCAGACAACACAGGGTACTAAAATAAGATATTTCTGACAATGACAATCACAATCACACAATGGGGGAAAGCACGGTATAATCATCGCATCAAATACGGGAACGGGAGGAATATTTCAATGCCAACTGTGGAAAGTTTCCACATCAACCACAGCCACTTACTGTCAGAGGAACAAGCAGATGAGTAGTAACAGCACAGGCGGCATGACTGAAATGGCTTGAACCAAGAAAGTTGCAGTAGTTTGCGTCAGATAAGTAGATATTTTTAAATGCAGACTAAAATTATATCTTTTTAAATTATAATATAAATCATTATAATATAAATCATTATCATCATAATAAAATATTTTATAAAAATTCAACCATCTAACCGATTTTACAATACATTATGTACATTTCTAAAGGCCTTATTTATTATTTTATCAACATCTTTTATTTCTTTTTGTTTTATTGTACTTGCTCGTTATTTTTTTATACAATATATTGATTGATTGATAAGGGCCACATCACCTCAATATTCAGCTGCTGTCTAAACTGCAGATTACCTCACCCTGCATTCATCAGCACATAATTGGTTGACATACAGACTTTGGATCGCTTAAGGGTCATTTCGCAGTTAGAGCAACTTGTCTGGTGTGAATTACCCTTGCCACAAGTTGTCGGGGACTATCTAGCATGCCAAATATCTTCAGAAATTGTATGTAATTGACAAGAGCAACAGCCAATCAGAGGCAATCAAGTAAAAAATAAAAACATACGTTTGAGCTTCGGAAACCAATCAATTATATTTATCAGCACACCCCGCCTTGCCCCTCACTTCTTGTAGACCATCATGCTTATTAAATCAAACTTTCACACTTGGAATATGGGATAATTTGTGGCATAATTCACATGCAATGTAGGCTGGGTGTTTTTACCTTCTGCCATTAAACTACAAGCTGTTTTTGTAATATCACTATAGTTCGTACTGTACAATAAAGACAATACATAGTTTGTGACATCACCATGTAACCTAAGGCTCTACCTGTGTCAGCTCTTGTGGTGTGTACATCGAGGTCACAGATGAGCCCTACACAGGAGCTTGAGACTCCCGATTACAAAAATAACGTGAGACCTGTGGTTTGAACACTGGAGAGTTTGCAGCGGTGTCGGCACTCTCCAAATCACCACTGAACTTGCTGCAACCGCAGTCATGGACGACAAGACCCGACTCACAGCTTAAAGCAACACTAAGTAGTTTTTGTCTTCGGTCGCCCTACAGGTTGGAAGCCAAATTGTCTTTCATAGAGAACTACAGAGAGTGGCTCCACTCCTCCAAACTTGTTTAGTGCTGTTATAGCCCATGGATGGCAACAAAGCTAATTCAGAAGTGTCTTTTACCCTGGTATAAGTTGATGAACCACTCAAACTTGTTTGGAAACATTATTTTAAGGTTGTAAAAACTACTTAGTGCTGCTTTAAAGGACGTGGGTGTAAGAGTTTGCTTACTTGTCGTCTTTGCGCATGCCATTCTGGCTGTTGAAGTTGAAAGGGTCCGTGGCAGCTCCGAAGAGATCGTCAAACCTGGTCTCCACCGCAGCCTGGGGGACAGCAAGTGTGGTTAGCAGGGCTGATGGTACCCCCACAGGTGTGTGTGTGTGTGTGTGTGTGTGTGTGTACAGTATGTGTGTGACATCAAGTGTGGTTAGCAGGGCTGACAGCACAAAAAAGTCCCGAGCCTGAACTTTTGCTAACCTCAGCTTGGCTCACTACTTTTACCAATACCCTTACTGAAGTGTAATGTTAGCATGAGGTTAGCCTAATATTTCTTTGCGTGGCAGCAAAAGCTGGGTTCCTCTTTATTAGACCTCTCTGGGTGACTAAAATGTGACAACATCCCAGCACTGACAAGCTTTTCCTTTGAAATATTCTCGGTTTAGACCTATATTTTTGTTTTTGCGAACAAACACGCCAAGCCTGAAATGGTGTCTGATTACCATCTTCCCTGGGTCAGAGCAGATCCAGACAGTTGTACAGAAAAGCTAATTTTCATCTCTTAAAGGTGTACTTCCATCATGTTTTCATTAATTTTGCAGTGTTCTCTTGTATTGATAATTGCCCTGTGCGCTGGTTTTGATGAAAAAAATGTTCTAGTGCTTCTGTTTCAGGCTGTTTTAGTTTGGTGGAGGGGGTGGGGCCGGGAGAACGACACGATTTCACCAGAGGCGTGACACGCTCCCTGCAGCTTCCTTTGCCCCACAGTCAACTTGATAGCAGAGTGGGGAAAAGTCAACTTGACAGCGCTAAAACTGCACACAGAATGTCTTCGGAGATACAGCCTTATGTGTTTGATCCTGAATCCGAAGAGGAAAGAGAGATGGCATAAGCACAGTCGCTTCCTGACCGTTTGTCAATGAACGTTTCAGAATGGTAATATTTGCATGACAGTGCAAGTGCCCGGCTAAATGCAGTCAGTCATTTAACTAGCCTGCTAATCTTATGCGAGTCACAGGCTAACATCATTTAAAGCCCATTCGGTCAGTTTCTCTTATATGTATTTTCACGTCTGCGTCACGCCGAAGGCTCTTTTCGCATTGGATCGTTTTTCCAGCCTATTGTCTTCTTTTGACTGATATAGAAAATGGGGGTAGAAAAACATTTTGATATGCAGCATGCATATGCAACTCGGGGTGACCCATCATATTTCAAGAGCAAGTACTAAACGGTTTCTCGTGGAAGTACACCTTTAAACCCCTCCCTTCAATCACAACAGCATATCTGACAGTCAATGTTACGCATGACTACAGTCAAATGACATCTTGACTTCATGATTGCAGGCCAATACTTATCTCCTGCTTTTAGTTCAGTCATAACCAGAACCTGTAACTGAGCCAGGCACAAGGCCCAAGGATTTCATCAAGGATTTCACCATTATCTTGAACCAAACAGTTGGTGTTTTCATTCAGAACAGTTTTGTTATTAACAGTCAAGGGTTGTCTGGTAGAGGCCTTGGTAAGTATTGTCTGTGGGTGGATGTCCCTATCCGCTACTGAATCAGACAGTCTCTTGTGCATGCACACACACACGTGCCCCGACACTTGGATACACACACGCGCACACACATGCACATACACACACACACGCCCTCACACACACGCACACACACTCACACAAACACACCTGTGGGGGGATGTCGGTGTCCACCAGGTCCTCGGTCTCCACCACGTGCTCACTCTCTGGGGAAGACGACTCGGCCGGGATCACCACCACCGGGCTGATGTGCTCCGACAGGGCCGACGCCCGCAGGAAGTTAGGAGGATTCTGGGTAGCGAATCGATAAGTGAATTTCTTCATTAGTGGTCAGGCAGAGGTACAACAGAGGCTGTCCAGGTCGGAGCTTAACACATTCATTAGGAGGTCTGCGTAATGTGCTCCAATGTGAAAACACACAGACATTCTAAATTTCAGTTCAATTCAGTTTGAAGTTATGTATCTCCAAGGAGCAAAGTTATGTATCCCTATGGAGCAAAAAGGAGGAGTGATTTGAATTTAGATTTAAAATGACTGTGTTTTGACATTAGAGCATCTTAAATTACTTCATCCAAGTCAGAGCCTAAGGCATTCATCAAAGGCTTTAAGTAAAACAAAATCCTCCAATGTGAAAAAAAAAAAAACAACTCTAAAATTCCATCCATCCATCCATCCATCCATCCATCCATCCATCCATCCACCCATCCATCCATCCATCCATCCATCCATCCATCCATCCATCCATCCATGGGCCCCTCACCTCAGGAAGCTGGGGGATCTGGATGAGTCTTTTAAAGTACTGCAGGTTACTGGAGCGGTAAAACAAGCTCTTCAGCCTGAGAGGCAGAAACAGAGAGTGAGCCCATTGTATGTGTGTGTGTGTACGCTACTGTAATCCATTATAGATGTCTGAAAGGCGTGCAGCAAGGTGTCTCTTGATGCCCGTGTTCACCATGCGTGGAGAGAGGGAGCTGACCAATCTCACTACGCCATTTTCTATTTTATCCCTCCCCCACACCCCCACCCACACTCCCACCATCACCCAATCCATTTTTGTACAGCTGTGACCCCGACGTGAACTCACTTTTTAAACTGCTCCTGGAAGCGGTCCCGGTGTCCCTGCAGTGTGTCTGCTGGCAGGCCTGGACACGAACACACAAGTGCACATTAATGACTAATGCTCTGTGTGTGTGTGTGTGTGTGTGTGTGTGTAGAAAAGGGCGATTATCTCCAGCTCTCTGCCAACAGTCTGCCAAACAATGTGTGAAGTTGTGGGCAACTGCGTGTCTGCTGATTTTCCTACTCCACAAAGTAGTTTCTCTAATACCATAACTACACATTCCTAATGCATGAGATTTACACATTTGTTCTACAGACAATTCTACTGAATCCTTCGATCTGGCAAGAAGATTAAAGTCAGTGTTTTGATTTTAAGGTTTTTAATGACAAACATTGAAATTAATGACCCTATCAACCAATTTTTGTTCTGATGTTAGCTTTCTAACTTTAACATAATGTCCTAACAGTTCTAACATTGTAAAAGCAATGCAATTGCATGAATACATCACATCTACGACTACTACTAATAAAAATAAATCAATAAACAAATTTATAAATAAATAAATACATACGTACATACATACATACATACATACATACATACATAAATAATAATAAAATATGCTATTCTAATGTTCTAGTATTCTTGAGGGGGGCAGCTAAGCATGAGAAGAGGTAATAAACAGCCAGACAGTTATTATTTCATTACTGTGTAAACACCTACGGGCCATACCCAAGTCTGAATCATGTTGTTGGAGTGGATTTAGAGATGTTGCCCGGCTGGCAGTCTGCCATTAGTGCGTGTGTGTGTGTGTGTGTGTGTGTGTGTGCGTGTGTGTGTGTGCGCGTGTGTGTGCGCATGTGTGTTTATGTGTTCAGCATCTGTGTGTTTGTGTTGTATGTGTGTATATATATATAATCATGTGTGTGTGTGTGAGAGAGAGAGAGGGCATGTGTGTGTGTGTGTGTGTGTATGTGAATGTGTGTGTATATACTGTATAAGCGTGTGTGTGTGTGTCTATGGGCATGAGTGCAGTGCAGCTAACGGACAGCAGGGGGACTCACAGGAGTGGAGCTTGAAGAGCAGCTTGACGGTGTAGTCGTAGAGGTGGCTGCTGTCCAGGATCACCTGGATCAGCGGAGCCAGCCGACACTGACCCGCCGCAGTCACCGACACCGAGCGAGACATGTCCAGAGAACTGAACACTGCCGGCACATACAGAGACAGAGAGATACAGAAAGAGACAAAGAGAGAGAGGGGGGGGGGGGCAGAGGCAGAGAGAGAGGAAGAGAAAAATAAAAAAGAGAGAAAGAGAGAGGGAGGGAGAGAACAAATAAATAATCCAGCTTAGCAAGCACTGTGTTACACAAGTTTCCATCACCAGCTCCTGCATCAACTTGTCAACTACACATCTGAAGTGTCACTCAAACAAACTAACTAAAACAGAAGGCCTCAAAACACACCACACACACACACACACACACACTCACACAAACTCCAAAGAGACACTAAATCGGGACATGAGGCGAGTCAACCCAGGTGACATGATCGGTCTAATCTGGTTAGTTTGGGATCAGTCTGCCTGAGGAGACTCTCTCACTCACATACCCACTCACTCACTCACTCACATACCCATTCACCCACTCACTCATTCACTGTCTCTCTTCCTCTCTCTTGCTTACTTCAGCACTCACTCTCTCTTTCACTCTCACTTTCTTTTTATTTTGCTCACACACTTGCTCGCTCGCTCACTCAGGCAGGAGTCCTACTGCCATTCAGTGCTGAGCACATCAGGAGCGGTATAAGCACAGACCATCAGCATTGCTAAGCAGGAATCTGCGGCCAGAGCTAAACTGGAGATGCTAATTTAACGACGTTGACCTTGACCCACTTTAAGACGAGGAGCTGTAGCTGCCTCACTGCTTCTCGGCTCTAGCATCGCAGCATCACGCCCGCGCATCTGACCGCAGCTGACACAGCAACAAACCAGATACGGACATGGCTGTGTGCTGCTAGGAGGAGAGGGGTGCTGCTGTCGCATTTGACCCCGTTACATAATGGATTCGCACTCTGTTTCCTCCATCCTCCCTGC
Source organism: Coilia nasus (assembly GCA_027475355.1). Taxonomy (NCBI): domain Eukaryota; kingdom Metazoa; phylum Chordata; class Actinopteri; order Clupeiformes; family Engraulidae; genus Coilia; species Coilia nasus. Next base: position 6,193,445 of record CM050215.1, on the reverse strand, counting down.
CTCCTGCCAGTCCGTGTCGCCCTGGAATTCTTTCATTTTAGGGGCAAGGCTTACTTGGCTTTCAGCAGGGCAAATATGACTAGGGGCAAAAGCCACACTTAAGGGCATCAAGGCCAAAGTGAAACATGAACTACACAAGGCACTACATGCATAAGTCCAACAGGCACCATTTAACTGATTGGACAGACACGTGAATATCTATATCAAAAAACCTGCGATAATCATATCATACGTTTAAATAATAATAATAATAAATAAATGCAGTCTAGACTAAAGCAGGGACAGTGTACCACAGACCTGTGTCTTTTTAGAGGGGCATCGCAGCCAATGCGAGGGGACAACAAGGGACATGGTCTTCCTGGTCCCCATGAATTTCTAGCCAGTTTATCTGGGTTCCTCAATCTTCACTTTCTCTCACTCTCCTGGCCATGTATTGCTCTGTTGACTCTACTCTCACTTCCTCCCCCTTGGTCAATGTGCCCTTTCTCTCTCTGTTTCTCTCTTTCTCTGTCTCCCTCTCTGACGCAAGGTCCTGGGGGGACACTGCTCTCCTTATGCAAAGGTGTGGCTTCCTGTGTCATGGAGCAGTGATTTGAGCAGCACATTCATATTCAGCCTACAGCCTGAGAGCACACACCCTTGAATTACAGAAGCAAACTCTCACACACACACACACACACACACACACACACACACACACACACACACACACACACACACACACACACACACACACACACACACACACACACACACACACACACACTATTTGCCTGAGTACACATCCATACATATGGGAACTGACACACACACATAAACACCCACACATGCAGAAATATCAGCCTGAGCACATATTCTAACATATGCAACACACACACAGAGACACACAGACACAGACACAGAAACACACACACACACACACACACACACACACACTTCATCATTTATGTAATTATAGACCTGCTCATCCTAAATCAACATATTGAACAAAAACACACAGATTCTAGCGGTGGACTTGTTTTACACTAAATCTAAGAGGACGGCCACCACCCCTTCATCCTGTCTGATTACCTGCCAGGAAGAGATTCAGCTCACACTCCAGGTAGTCAAACATCTCAACAGTCATCTGGAAACTACAGAGGAGACAAACAAGAAGCAATCAGCAAAGGCACACACACATACACACACACATTCTCTCCCTCTCTCTCTCAAAAACACACCCACTGACTCTCTCAAACACACACACACACACACACAAAAACAAATGCATCGTGCTGACAGCTGATCAGCGTCATATGCTTAAATTGATCATCCGTCAAACATTTGCTGCTGGATATTTCATTTCGGCAGCCTACGAAAATAATTGTTTCGGTGTTCAATTCAGGAAGTGATCGGGAGAGCACTCACAAATTGTTGACGTCGTTCTCTCCCACCTCGTCAAGCTGTCTGTTTGACATCTGAAGGTTTCCGGGGAAACGGGGGTTCTGACAGACATGATAAATTTGCGTCAGGTCGGAGAGTCGTGAGGTGCACAGGAATGAAACCACTGACACACTTTGTTTTCCTCCGAGATGGAGGGAAGGATGGAGAGAGGGAAGAGAGAGATGGACAGCTCTGGTGTAGTGCGAGACACACACACACACACACACACTCTCTCTTTCTCTCTCTTGCTCTCTCTCTCTCTCTCTCTCTCCAAGTTGCTCACTTACTTTGATGTGGAACTCCATTTTGGTGATGAGCAGTTTGAGGTAGATGCTGCACAGCTTTCCATATCCTTCACTCAAATGCCCCTGTAGAAATAAACAGAGACAGGGAAGACGGACATAGAGAGAGAGAGGAAGAGAGAGAGAGAGAGAGAGAGAGAGAGAGAGAGAGAGAGGAAGAGTGAGGGAGAGAGGGTGAGATGGAGGAAAAGAAAATGAGAAAAGATCAAAGAGAGGTGGCAGCCTTCAAACTGCTGAGGGGAGAGCAGATGCTGTGATAGCGTAGCAAGCTGGCAGAGGGGGGTCATTAAGCACTGGCACCCCACTGCACTTGGCACAAAGTGCACAAGAGAATGTGTGTGTGCGTGTGTGTGTGTGTGTGTGTGTGTGTGTGCATGCATATGTGTGCGTGTATGTGTGTGTGTGTGAGATACAGAGAGGGAGTGTGAGTGTGTTGATGTGTGCATGTTAGGTGTAGTGTGTCAAAGAGTGTGTGTACGTGTCTGTGCGTGCGTGTGTGTGCTGCGGCCTGGAAGCTAGATCTCTGCATGGGCCAAATTCTTCTGTCTGAGACTTTTTTACTCAGAGCCGAAGTCTGTGAGCTCCCTCCTGCCATCTATGGCAAGCCAGCAGGGCCAAAAGGGGCTAAAGGCAGTGCAGGCCCGAGGTGAGAAATATGGAACAAGGACTTTTCTATTGTGTACTTCCTTCATTTCAATGGTTTCAGGATTCATCATTCATGAACTCTGTGACTTTGCGAACATGCTGACCCAATTGGATAACGCCATCATGCCACAGGGAGTTTAAAAAACAAGATATGTTCGGTAGCTCTCCAAACTCGTGGTCACAAATGCCCCCGAAACAAAAGAGAAAAATGAAAGGTGGCAGGAAGTTCCTCAGACTGAGAACTCCCAAATAGCTCATGACAAGGTGGTAATGCCAACAAGTGTTTCTTATATGTAAAGGGGATATATGTAAGAAATGTATGGCAAGTTGTCATAAAATGGTCCTCATAGTCTCAGAAGTACATTTATCACAGAAAAACATATGTACATACTGGTGACTGTGCTTACGTCAGTGTTCGTGTTAAAGGTGCTATTTGTAAAAAATGTACGACAAGTAATTGTAAAATAGTCTGGATGTGTCACCAGAAATTAGAAAGATGTTAAATTGAAATACTGATTAACTGATTTAACTGACAACAACAGTACACTCGAATATTTGCATACTGAAACTTAATTTACAGCCTGCAAATTCTGTTGATGTTTTGATTTTGTGTTCTGCCTCTTGCCTCTAGAGGGGGAACATTGGACTGCAGTACCAGGTTTGGCCACAATCCAACACATAACAACAGCCCAGTGTAGTGCTGCTCTTCTAATACATGACCTCTTATCCTGCAGTGTCCCTTTTTGACAGACAGGTGACACTTGCATTTTTTACCTCTGTAAAAAGGGTTACAAACTCTGATCACGATAGATAATTTGGTGCATACATGCATTTCCACTGCGGTCGACTCTAAGGGGGCAGCAGCTGTTTGTGAACATGCGATTAAGTGCGTTAAGGAATCGAAAGTGTCAACAGTTCATCTGCTCCCCACTTCCTCTTCCTCTATGCAGCCTCACACTCTGTGACGGTGATGTCACAACAGGATGGGCCGGGTCGCGGGGTCACAGGATGCAGTTTTGTCCTGAGTGCGGGCCTTTACTGGCCTATCAGCGCGAGAAGGGGACACGACTCTAGTGGCAGCCGCATCAAAAAGTCGTTTGTCAGCAAAAATGATATCTATTCAATCCTTCCTGTTAGTGCACACACACACTTGCACACACACACTTGTGCACACACACACACTCGCGCGCACACACACACTCACGCACACTTGTGCACACTTGCGCACACACACACACGCGCGCTCGCACACACGCGCGCTCGCACACACTCGCGCACGCACACACTCGCGCGCGCTCGCACACGCACGCGGTCGCGCACGCACACACTCGCACACACACTTGCACACACGCAAGCATACATCCACACACACACAGTTTTGCAGTAATTCCTAAACTAAATCAAGCCACGGTGTTCACTCCAGAAACACTTACAAAACAGCAACCAAGAGCTTGATGCCCAATAATAGGAGCAAGCACGATCGATAGCTGCAGGAGGAGTGAGCAGAATCAATAGCTGGAAATTCCTCTCACTACTACTTCTGGCTGACACAATGTCCCCTGAACTTCTTGCAAGAGAGAGAGAGACAGCAAATTCAAGCACCCCTTTTGACTGACGCCTTAATCATCCTTGCTGTGATTATTCGACTTGAACAGGGCATCAGCTGACATTAACAGCCTCAGAAGAGATGTTTTGTTATGAGTCACTCAGCGAGGCGCACAGTGACAGCCGGGTTTTAAAAAGGGATTAAGTGGCTGAGTGTGTCGTGTTCTCTCTCTGACTCAGACTGAGTGAGTGGCGTCCGGACGGAACATTGTCGCATGTCTGAAGACCTCAAGCCAGCTGTCAGTCAACTGTCACAGTCCTGCTGCACCCCAACTGGTGGACAGGGGACCCCCACCCCACCATCTGACACACACAGGTATAAGATGATGCTGGACTACACAATGCCTTTAAATCTGACAAGACTTAAAGCAATGGTAAGAAATTTTAATCTTAAAAAATCTTACAAAAGTTTTTTCAGTCTTAAAAAATGTTTCAGTGGTTTAACTTGTAATGCAGTGAGAGGCACTTCTGAATTCGGTTTCCGCCCTCCATGGGCTATAACTGCACTAAGTAAGTTTGTAGGAACGGACCGTTCGAATGAGAGACAATTCCGCTTCCAACCTGTAGGGCGACCAAAGAGGAAAACTATTTAGTGTTGCTTTAAACTCCATAAAGTCCCTTCAGTCTAGTAGTGCCTTTCTGGCATTATGGACACCCATGGCCTGTGCCATGCCATGGGGAGCTGTGTCCTAATGCTTGAAAGGGGGTGGTTTTAGAATCGCTCCAATTGCTGAAATGGTAGGACAAAAATGTGGGCATAGTAGTGAATAACCAGCAGCAGCAGCAGCAGCATCATCCATGACTGGGGTGCCCTTCACTGTAAGTCGCTCAGGATAAGTGCGTTAGCTAGATCACATTTAATGTATATGTAATGTGCGGTGATGGCAGGTTCGCCCAGTCTGAATGATGGCTGGCTCTCTGCTGGCTGATATATGTGTGTGGCTGGCAAGTCATGCTGCTGCGTGACTGATTATTTAGGAAGAAACCCCCTCCTGCTGCTTACCCACATCCTGCTCATGTCAGTGAGGTCTGCCTTGTTCCTCATCGAGTCCTTTATAACCTGCCAGGGCCAGAGAATAAGCACAGACAGTTATGAATAAAAAAGATGCATTTGCCATGGTAATTTATTTACAGCAGTGATGGGCAACTTTGGCTTCAGAAGTTGTACAATCCAGTACCACACACTTGTTCCAGCCATGCACTAAATCAGCTGATTCTAATGAGCACAACCCCTCAGCCATGTAGAGGACTTAATCACCAAAATCAGCTGTAATAAGTGCACAGGTAGATGCCTGAGTGATTTTGAACATGTGGGTACTGCATCCAACCTTCTGTATCCAACTCGCCCGTCACTGTTTTTACAGTGACAGGGCATACGGTGGGACTGGTGAATACTTTGGTCGGGGGGGAATACTCACATTGGGGTGGCCATCTCTCAGCAGCTTGTGGAAGACGTGGCAGAACTTCCAGCACAGCACAGCGTTGCTGGACAGGGGCAGGCGGTTGACTGCCGCCCAGAAGGTGTGAGCCCCCTTTTCGTGGTGGGTGCCCAGGATGCATGGTGAGGAGACGGCAGTCAAGGAGAAAACGGGGCAGGAGGGAGAGAAGCTAACCTCTGAAGCAGCACAACGCAACTTTGAGTGCTTTTCCTCAACAGAGCTCCACCCTAGTGTCTCCAAGTAAATGGACATGTAACCGAGGTCTTCCTGCGCAGTCCAGACCCAGTCTCGAACCTGCGACCTCACAGCAACTCCGGTATGGGAGGCAGGCGTGCTACCAAGTGAGCTAAAAGCTGGGCTATTAGCTCAGTCAGTAACGTATCTTTTTGAGGTGTCAGGAGGGAGGTTGGGCTATTAGCTCAGTCAGTAGCGTATCTTTTTGAGGTGTCAGGAGGCAGATACTAACGTTCTACGCCGAGCTGTGCTAGCTGGCATCCGTGGCACACTCTCGTAAGAATGGCCTGTTTTCCCTTCCCCTCACCTTGTGCATGTGTTTTCAACTCAGCTGATCCGAGTAACCGGCAAATACAAAAGTAGTTATGTCCACCGACATAAGTAAAGTCAGAATTTCCTCAGAATTTAACATGATTCTGCTTCTCACAATATTCGAGACTTTGTAAGTCTGAAGGTGTTGGGACGGTCACCATGATATTGCAAGCGTGGTATTCTGTCCACAGACAGCGGAGACAGTCGAGAAAGTTTTCATTCGTCTGGTAATGACTCATCTAAGCATGTCCCGACTCATAAAGATGATTAAATAACTTTAAATAAGTTGCATAGCGCTGCTTTAAGGGACGAGGAGACTGTGAGGAGACCTCAACTTACTGCTGAGTGGAGTATGGACGCCTGATGACTTCCCTCATAAATCAGTTTAGCCACTTTAAGCTGTAAGCCAGATGAACTGATGCGAGAAAAGGGAAAAAAGGAGAGAAAAAAAAGAGGAGCACCGTCCGTCTGGTTTGTCTTAAGTGTGTGATACACTTAGGGCGCATTGCCCTCAACAAACAAAAGAGCTCCTGTTAGTAGCTGCCATCAGCATGCTCCGGCTAATACAGTTAAATGCAGCCTTCCTGTCTATCGCATGGAAACTAAAACACCATCATCACTACTTGTACCTCACACACACACAAGCATGCACACACACACGAGCGCGTACACACACACACACACACACACAAACACACACACAAACACACACACAAACATGGAATGATGGTGCAAAAAAAAGGATATTCCTGGCATGCTTCTCTTTGACAGCAACCTCCTGTGTGTTGATGGCCTTGTTGATACTCACTGCCTGCACAGATTAAAAACAGAGGGGGGAAAGACTGGGAGTAAGAATAATAACATACGCCGACATTGTAAATATACTTCCACAAGGCCAGAAATATACAAACATGACCTGTGCCACTGCTTCAAGACAGGCCAAGGCCAAAAATAAATATTTTGGGGATTTAAGTATTTATGAAAGTATAAGTATAGTATTTAAAAATAATAATATTTTCTAAATTTCTAAAAATCACATTTATACGGTAAGAACTTAACAAGAAACATTACTATAACAATTTAAGAGTAAACATAAGATTAAGACATATTATGACCAAGAGCCTTCCCATACACTTCAAAGTACCATTTGAAGCAAATGCAACATGTGCAAGAGTTATTAAACCGCCATTTTAAAGATGAAAAAGTAAAGCACTTACAACTCCCATTATGATGTTTTATATGGCCCTTTCCCTGCTAAACACATCTGTACTCTCACACATGAACACACAAGCTCACTCATAAGGCTGAACAAACAGACCCACATACCAACCCTATCTGCCATCTGTTGCTACCACCAAAACACTGTTCTCAATTCCCCTCATAGCCTGGCTGCCATAGTGAGGCTTGCCAGCCAAACAGTCTTCCCTTGCAGAGGTTCTTCCAGTAATGGCTACCACTCCTCCTGCAACATCAGGGTGTTATTACTGTTCAATGACTGCCTGATAAACATTCAACTAGTTGCTGCACAGTATAAAATCTCTCTGCTTTATTTTACATTCTCAGTTCTCAACAACTTTCAGTAATGGCTACTACTGCCCCTGGAACATCAAGGTTCTTCACACTATACTACTAGAGTTGTTACGGTTACCATTCATAAGCGCATTAAAATGGCACAGCAATTATACTTTTCTTTGAAGTGGGTAGCCAATTCCTGGAAAGCTAATGCCCACCTCATCAGCCAATCAAAAAAATAGAATCCCATTGCTAAGACAGATGAGTAAGGGATAACGGCCGTCGAGGTGACCAGTTCCATGGAAATAATGGTGACGAGGGGATAAGTGCTGGATAAACATTCATCCAGTTCTTGCCCATCACAATGATATTCTAACATTTGAAGCATAAAAATCTCTACTTCATTTTACATTCAATTGTCAACAACAAAACAAAAATCCCAGAGAGTGGGCTTTTCCCTGCAGTGCTGACAACCATAGCTTGTGAGGAAGGGGTCATTGCAGGTCTTGCATATTTCCTGATACAAGCCCACCACAGAAAGGCAAACTTCCTGTCAACGAAAGCAAGAAATAAGAGCAGTACAGTAAAGGCAGCCAGACTGCGAATGGCTTCCTTTCACAACTTCATTAAAAGCAAAGACCAGCCTTGACTCTTCGCATAGGCATGCTTTACTATACCAGTGGCCCGTGGCAGACACACACAGCTTAAAGGTGACAAGGAGAGGCTTTGTGTCGACATGATGGATTTGAGGAATAGGTGTCACATTAAGTCACAGCTGTGCACTCAAAGGAAGGAGAGGGGGGAATAGGTCTGCAAGCCCTAAGTAAGGAGCTCTTGAACTAACTGAGTAACTATGTTGAGAGGTGCATTTATGTTGTGCTTGTCTTCTGTGATTAGTAGATTTTTCTCAGTGCTTTTGAGAGCTCCTGTGTTCTCAACACTTGATCTTGTAGGTGAGTAAGATGAGACTGATCAGATGAGTGAGAGATCACAGCGTTGGTCATGAATTATCAAAGAACAAAGACGAGTGTTGAATTTTAACAATGTGCCTGTCTGGATACAAAAATTGGGGCACGGATTCTTGTGGCTTCAAAGCATTCAACTGAAAACACAGAGAGCAAAATGGTTTATCTTCCCCATCCTCACCAAAAAAAACAAGGGAAGAGGAGAGAGAGACCACTGGACCATCCCCATCCATGGTGCGAGTGGTTCCCACACAAGCATGGCCTAATTTGTCCACACTGAGACTTTGTCGTCTTTGTGAATGAGAGACCCAGCTGCCCGGGCTTCTTGGCATCCGCAGGACTACTCTCGCTGGCACCCACGCCCCCGACTATCTCTCCCTGACCAACGCCGACCATCCACCAAATCAAAAACTATGAGTTCCTCATTAAATCCAGAGCTATACAAAAATAAAAGAGAGAGATAGAAACAGAGAGAAAGACAGACAAACAGAGACAGAGAGACATCTAGTCATAGCTGTGAGAAAGTAGGAGAGAGAGAGAGAAAGAGACAGACAGACAGACAGACAGACAGACAAAGAGTGTTGTAGGAAAAGCAGACTCTGTTCAGTGTTATTTATACCAAAGCTCAAACTGATCTAGGTCTGTGGGCCTGTGGAATGAGTCCCTCTGAGTCCAGCTTGTGTTTGCTGGGCTTGCAGCCCCCTGTGTCGCCTGCATACCAAGTAGGCTCCATCTCCGTGCGCTTGCTCCAAGCAAGCCTCGTCTGTCCCCTGCGCCGGAGACCAGAGCGACAGACGCCATGTGAATCAACATTGTCACTGCACAGCACTGACCGCCAAAACAAGGCCCTGTTCTTGGTCTGCCTTTCAAGCGATACGACACGATTTCTTCATAAATGATTAAGCAGCCTTTCATGGTTTGGTTGGTTTTTTTTCACCTTTAGAAAGTAATTGCAAATGTAACACGTCATGGGAGCTTGAAGGGCAACATTGTTTTTTTTTAAAGCCTTTTTTTATTTCTTCCCACTGCGGTAATGGGTCATGGCTCTTTAATGGTACTCACAGCAACACAACAACATAGAGCCTCCTTTGATAAATCCATTTAGCAATGTGTTCCAACTCACAAACCAAAGCACACAATAATGCTCAAACATATTTGAGCCCCCCCCCCCCCCCCCCCTTAGAAGTTGCCAAATTGGTAGTGTGACAAACTGAATGACAGAAACACTGAAGACCTAACAACCAGGAATGGCAGAAACCTTCTCACAGATTCCTAACTGCTAGGCCAGGCTAGCACTGCTGTAGTGCCTCCACTTAGTATTGCATTTCACTACAGTACCATGTCAGGCAACTTTCCTAAAGCTTCGCTTTCACATACTTAATTTTTTATCAGCCAATTAACAAACAGAAAATGAAAGCAGAACCAACTGGTTTAAAGTTCAAAGTGCCCAAACACGAAGTAAATAAATGCCTATGGAGAGAGTGTCCAGGCTCTTTACACAAAGGGAAGCCAAGTGAAAAAATCTGGTCTACCAGGCTACCTAAACATAGCCTGGTAAACCAGCCCTTCGTACTTCATTTCATTTTGTACAGAGGGTCTGGCAGTGCCTTCATTGACATAGCTGTATTAGGTAGAATTTTTGCCTAGCCAATCAGCGAGCAGAATGAGTGTTCATGAGCGATGACATTGACTTTGTGTGCTACATTTGAATTGTAGTGCGTAGGCACACTGATTGCGTATGTGACGACTAGGAGTTAACGACTGGATAAAGGCAGAGCCACTTAATTTAAACTTCAGCAGAGCCCACATCTCCAACAAGAAATTGTTTCTCAATACAGCACTGCCAAACTGTACAAAATGAAATGAAGTACAAGGGGCTGGTTTACCAGGTTAAACAAAGTGTCCAACCACGATGTAAATGTTTGCCTATCGAGAGAGTGTCCAGGCTCTTTACATGAAGGGAGGCCAAGTGAAAGAGTTTGGCCCACCAGGCTAACCTAACTGCAGCTGTCCTCAGACAACCCACAGGGCCAGGCAGGCGAGCAGGCCAGAGACAGTAGGAGAGAAAATGGCCCTGCTGCAGGGTCAGGGCTCATTATCATTAACCATCTCTGGCTGGGAGCTCCATGTCCTGCGATGTGAAGTGTGTGTGGCAGAGGAGAGCAGGGAGACAGGAGAAGCCTGATCGCATGACAGACGGTGAACATGAGACCAGGCCTGCTCAAGTGCCACTCAGGCGCTCATACGTCAACAAGTGGCCCACCTCGAAGGAAGGGAGGCTGGGGACGTTTTCTAGGTACATCTACCAGAACAGCAATGCTATAACATTATGTGGAAGAAGTCTCTGAGACCCATTTGCAGTGGTATAAAAAGGCACCTGTAGACTGTTATGAGGAATCCTATTGTCCAGATTCCCCTTCTACCAATGATGTGCAACTTGGATTCAGATGGTACAATGACACATTTTCAAATCATCTGGTTTTATCTTTGAGCTGAACACACTTTGAGCTTTGACTGGTTAACTCCTCCACCTGGCAGACAAATGGTACTAATTACATTCAGCTGCTTTCATGAATTCCTGGAACAAATATTTTGGATTGGACTGAAGAGAGAAGTTTTTGGTCGTTTGAGCAAATATGTGGTCTGGAGCAGGGGAGAGGAAGTGAGAACAGGGAGTGGACCATGAAGTCACTGAGATTAAGGGAAATAAGACACTACATCTCCATCCACAGTGATGTAATGCTGCCCCTTTAGCCAACCAGCACGGCCAAGTCTGTGTCAGTCTGCGTGTGCTGTACTCTGTTGGTGTGTCAGCCAGGGCCAGTGGGACTGAAGCCTGCTTTTGGGAGCTGGTCTATGGGGATTAAAGGAGTGGAGAGCGGGGTGGGAGAAGGGGGTGGGGGGTGGGGGGGGTGGGGGGCAGACGTCTTAGGCTGGCTTCCTGTCTTGGCATAGCCCGTTCCTGCCCATTTCCTGTTGGATGAAAAATGCCTGGCACTGCCCCCATCATTTCTGAGAACGAACGTGGCCAACCCAAACAACAGAGCCAGACTTACACGCTTACTCCCTCCCTCTGGAGGACTCCCTTTTCCCAGATCTCTCCGATTGCCCTTTAAGGTCAATCAGTGCCACCATGACACACAAGAAATATGCACAGCGCATTCTAAGACAATCTGGACGGCACAGGCCGATGTGGGAGGGAGGCTAGTTTAACAGCGCACCACCACATGCATGACAACACTTGCAAACACCTACACACTTCCTTGTATTTCACACGAGCACATTACACTGCTATTACACATTCAGTTAAAAACACACAGACTTCCACTTAGGGCAGTGCCCAGGCCAGAGGCTTCTACCAACAACTACAGAAACACTAATGCTTTCTTTTCCCTTCAACTTACAAGTTTTAAAGCAATGTTTGGCCATGCGTTTTTTTCACCAACCACCACCCCACCCATTTTTTTTAAAAGGTCACCTCTCTCTACAATGCAGTTACTGTGCAGTGCCATTCTCACCCCTATTTAAAGACCATTCTGTTCTTCGCTCGCCTCTGACTCAAACATCCGCTCTCATGGAACATTCACTCCACACCTCATTACGACACAGCCTGGGCACTGAGAGGAACTGAGAGAGAGACAGAGAGAAAGAGAGCGGCAAAATGAGCTACCTGCACTGGACCGGTTGACCAACCTTGACTTGACAGTGCTCCCTCTATATGATGCGAGGTGGTGTGTTCGCCCGCGTCACTTACACCCCAGGGTCAGCAGTCACCCAAGCGCTGCTGTTGCCAAGAGAAAGGACATCCCGCAGACTTTTTTTTTTTTTTTCAAAAGAGACACAAAAGCAGTGCCATGAAAGAGGAGGATATATGGCCCAAGGAGACAGTTTAAACTTTAAACGAACAGAAACAATAATAATAGCAACATGAATGAAATGATGGTGTCTAAACTAAGGTTTATGGACAGGCTTACTACAAAGAGGCCTATGGAAAAGCCACACAAACTGGCTGTCTTTTGAGGCAATCATCTTTGTTTGCTGAGGAACTTGAAAAGAAGCTACCAAGTCATAAAACACCTAAAAAGAGCAACAACATGGCTGGAAAGCTGTAACACAATGCCCTTTTTTCCCAGTGCCCTGATAACACTTCTTTGGTGCCCCATCCTGCTTACCTGGCTGATATGTCCTATTTATAGTGCAAATACTGTTTCTTGTACTCAGTTTACTCAGTACCCACTAGCAGCACTAGTTCACAAATGTAAGTCTATGTGTTACTCAATCTGCATCACTGCAATCATAGTGAAAAAATAAAAAAAGGTTTTCATTTGCACAGTGCAGTCTTATATCCTGTTCTGAGCTCACTCTGACTAAAATAAGGTTTGAACAAATGTGGGAAGACCCATTTTTATTGTATTGTATAAAATATGTACACAGACAGAAGCTTGGGCACCACAGACACCCTGAACATAGGTCACCTGTTTCAGTGCAATAGGAAGGAACAAGCATCCTGTGGTACATTTAAACTACACTCTGAGAGTCACTGTGCTAGGAATGCACAGGGCACCAATGCAACAACATGCATCCCATGTGCCAGCACAAGCCCAGCAAAGCGTGCACCTGCTTTGCGCCCTCCATGCCAGCTAGCGCTGGCACCGTCCAGAGACAGGATCAGCGGGGAGGGTGCAAAACCTCAGCCCATGTCTGCACAGGATTTAATGCCGAGGAGAATGAACGCCATGATTCTCCTGGATCTAACAAACCTCTCACACCACAGCATGCATTTGTCTTACTACATCCACTTTTTTTTACAACGTCCTTCAAACGAAATATTGCAATAAGTGTGCATATAGAAACAAAATAGAGAAATACTACAATCAGTTACTTTACGTGAATGGAACAAAGTCTTAGATGAAAAGAAGACATGACATGCTGTCTCAACACTACAATGACCTATGCTGACCCCATAGAAACATTTTCTTAAAGATACCTAAAAAGTCATCACCATCCAATCGAACTATTTAAAAAGTATAAATTTTAATTCACAGTTTTAAGGCAGTTTAAAAACAGTGCTAAGGCAACAATGTTCCCACGATACTGATAGTAGGCTACTGTGCACTTCCTCTGGACTTCATCGGGATCAAGCAAGCTATATAGCCTATCTGACTGATTATTCTGTTTCACACCTCTTCTATACGTTTCGCAGAAATGCACTCTATTTCGATAAACTACCAGAAACATACGAGAAGACTAAACAATGGCTTATCACGAAGGCTAGTTTTCAAAAAATCACGCGTGCCTCCGACTGCTCCATTTCGGAGGATGAGCGATGCCCACAACGTGAAAAGTAGGCTACAATGAGAATAGGTTTAACACTAGCTTGCTAATTTCCCAGCAACTGCTCGGTCCAGGCACATTCCAGCAAATCTGGAGATCACCATTCAATGTTTGCAACAGACAGCTCGCATACTACAGATGTTGTAGCCACCACAAGCCTGCAGCGGACAGAGTTAGAAGCAACGTAGGAACAGAGAGAAATCTGGAAACAAATTCACCCTGCTATCGTACCCCTCTCCAAAAACACTTTGCTCCCCACCCCCAAAAACAGGCGTCTGTTGCACCGTTTTAAAAAGCTTCTTTATGTAACACATCTCGAGAGGACCATCGGAAAGGTTCACATCATCTTTTCTTTTCCTACCATTTTACTGAGATCCATAGTTTAGTAATCCACTAGGACGGCGACTTGAGCTAAGACGAGTCGAGCCGCTGGCCTCTTCAACAGGAATTAAAAACAAGGAAAAGAAAAGCAAGATCCGCCAAAGGGAGGGAGAGGGAGGTGGAGTGGTCCGTTAGCTCAACATGTGTCCCGATTTGGTATCGAATAGTCTCCTATTCCTTCCTTCCGCGAGCGTTCTGCTTTCCCTTGTTCTCACTGCCATAAAGACTTGATTAGCGCCTAGATCTTCATATCATCTGGCTGACCAGACGCGGAAAAATATGTCTAGCAGAGGTTCTCTGGTCAAAAAAAAAAACTGACAGCCTTGCCTGTGATCGGTATGGTCACAATTATTTCCGTGGTTTCCTAGTTTAATAGAAAATAGGCGAACTTGTAGATATCAGAGGTTGAAAACAGCCATTGGCAAGCTGAACAGATGACGAGTCTCTCTTGCGGACCCCTTTGCAAAGACTCAAGGAACAAGGCTAAGCGGATGGAAGTCTGTCCCGACATCACTAGCAACACACACGGGCAAACCTCATTCACACGTATTGCATGGGCGACGTCCAAAGCATCTGCAGCATAGCATAACTTCGGAAGCACCTTGTCGTGATTGGCTGACTTCATAAAAACATCTCTCACTACGACCTGAGCTGCCGTGAGAATGCCAGGCGCTTGCGCAAGAATGTAATCTGCATTAAGGAGAAGGCTACTCGCTTAATCTTTCAAGAAGCACCTTTTGGCTCTCTGCATCACCCTTTCATTTCAATGCCGCTGTTGACTGAGAGGGAATTTGCTTATTCAGTATTCTGAATTACTTGTAATATAGGCTGGACGATATGGCAGATTCTAGGCAATTTAGCTCTACAGAAAATAAAACTGTGGGATGCTTTGTCCAAACTCTCTATGACAAATGCATACTAATTTTCCACGTCGAGCAAAGTATGATTGGTACCTAAGGTTATGAAAAACTTGGCAGCCATGACGGACTACTTAGGTAAATGGTGCCCTCTTCTGGTTCAGTTGCGATTGCAATTGCGATTTGTAACCTGTCTAAATTCTTTACCGAATTCCACATACATATTTAATTTCATCCTCGTGTAAATAAGTAACTGGATGCACGACCACGTAAAAATGAAGCTCAGCCTTCAAAGCGTTTTTAAGTAGTGGTCAGTTCCATTAGAAACTGGCAGTTTTTTGTTCACGTTTTACAGCGTACTGTTAGGAAATCACACATCTCTTATGATATTGGCCAAAGAACACTTACACAGACAGTCATTTGGGGACAGACAAGACATAATAAAATGTTGTGCAGAATTCATGTTCTGCACACGAATCTATGTTGTAAAAATGCTACATTTAAGCAAGGAAAGTCAGAACAGAGGAAGCTTTTCCAAACAATGCATACTGTTCAACAGTCACTTCACTTCCTGGTACGATGTGCAGTCATTGGGAAGCATCCATAGCGAGGCATGGGTCTCTTACACACACACACACACACACACACACACACACACACACACACACACACACACACACACACACCATCACATGCAGTTCAGCAATGACTTGGTAACAAAGAGACCAGATACACACTTTTGTCTGTCTGCCAAAGTACACTAATACACGCTGTCACTTACGAGGTCATCAACCTGACATGGCTAGCACTGAGATCAAAGTACAGATCATAGCCTTGAGCAAACTGCATAGATATATCTGTGTACAAAGAGGCCTTTTTAATGTGTGAAGAGCTGAAAAATTTGGTCGGGTTTGAAAAGAGTTTTTTTTTTTTTAAAGTGTGATTTTATGACACAGCTGCCACAACTCTTCAATTATTGTTGTATTACTGTCAAACATACATTGACTATTGATTAAACAGTTTGAGCAAATCTGTTGGGGGGGGGGGGGGGGGGGGAATAAAAATTCTGATTGCAATTTTGCACGACAATAAATTTAATAGGCCGTATTTCATGGCTGATGTACTGATCATCACATGATTGATGAACACTTCTCAATTCACTATGAAAATATAAATTGCTATTTAATAGGATAACACTTAGGTAAATATTAAGGATATGCTACAGTGTAGGTTTTGGCATAGGATTGACAGAACAGTAAAGTAAAGTAAACTAAATGAAAAATGGTACAGGCACAGATGTCTGAACACTAGACAAAATGTGTAACAACAAAAAATACCTGCAAGAATTTGTGTCTACATGTCTACAATCAGTGTCTAGATGTCTTCCACAAGGACCCATACAGGTATTGAGGTGATCGAAAAAGATCAGGGTACGGACCAAACAGTCCCCATAGCTTCCTAACCGACAAATTGGAAATATGTGAAGACCAATCATAATCTCCATTCAGAGATTCCAAGGAAGGACTACAGATACGCTCTGACACCACGATACTGCTAAGCTCTCAGCAGGCAAAAGAAACCAATCTGAGTATTAAAATGTGCAGCCTGTGGTACAATCTCTTGTCCAAGCAATCAGTTCTACAGTGTACCCAAATATTATTTGGACACTATGGCAAATTGCTTTCCTGGTGAGGACGGCTTCTACACAATTTACAGTGTGCTAGGGGAGGGTGTCTTGTTGGAAGATCTAGCGACACCCAAGCACACATTTGTTATAGTTTACACATTTTTTTATTCTTTCTTTAATATCCACAATTTCATTTTCATTTTTTGGTTACACTGTGTATCTGCTATCTAAAATTCCTTCCTGCCAGACACTGGAGTAGCTGAGAACCCCAAAGTGATGTCAGTGTTTGGGACTGGATCCTTTCTGTACTCCAACAGCAGCGGTATCGCTTTTCTTTTTATACCTATCCAATAGGCACCCTGGAGGTTTTTTTTTTTTAAAGCCAGACTGGGGATTGCAGATGACAGGCAGACAGAGGTCTGAGCTGGGTGGCGTCACCCACAACTTGGGCAATTAAAGTGCCGGGGTTTTTTTTTTCGCCCACCCCAGCCAGCCGCACATTCTTCCGTTTCCTCTCATTGTTTACAACGTTAAGTCCCCCAAAGTTATATGACCACAACCAAAACAATGGCTAAACACGGTGTACCCTTGACAACCACATTTTTGTTGCTGTTTACGTGCAAACCCCTGATCAGTTATCCAGCATGCTAAATGTGACCTGGAAAAAAAAAAAGCACTGAAAACTGTGCTGCTGTGGCATTGACGTGCCAGGCATAACTGCCACCCCAAAACTGTGTGTCACAGTGCCATTAGCAGCCCTAATGGAAGCAGACGTCGATACCAGTATCCTGGGCATGGCTGTGAACGCCCCCCTCGCTGTCGTCCATGCATGACATTTTTAATCCAAGGCTAGATGGTAGCCACCGTGAGTGAGGCCTGCTGTTCTCTGCCTCGTTAGGCATTCCTATGTATTCCATCTCTCTGTCTCAGTGTTCAGCTCATCTCACCCACCGTCAGCGACGCCACTAGAGTCTTTGGGCCTTAATGATGAATACAATTTTGGGGCCCCTCATTAATATGTTATTAATAATAGTCTTCTCCAAGGAACCCCCCACCCACACACACACACCCCGGTGTCCCCCCTGCCCACCAAAAGACTTGATGGCATTACTGTGAAAGGAAAGCAGGGATCAACTGCAGCCAAACAAACCCCTTACCAGGACGTATAAGGTCAAGAAAGGGAAGTTGCACTCAGATGGTGATTAGGCCCAAGTGCGCCAAAAAGGCGACCGGGCAGCAGGGGTCAAGGGTGGGAAGACAGATGGGGGGGGGGGGGGGGTGACGAAGGGGAGAGTGGAGGATAAGAACGATTGGGAATATGCCCTGGGTCTGCCTTGTTGGCTCCTGCAGTGCCAGAGGGATATGGCCAGGCTCCTCCCCAACATTCCTCCACTCACACAGCTCAAGATCGCCAACAGAGCGGAGGGGGAAAAGATAGCAGCACACTCAGAGAGAGAGAGAGAGAGAGAGAGAGAGAGAGAGACGGAGAGAGAAAGAAGGAAAGACAGAGAGAGACACAGAAAGACAGAGAGAGAGAAAAAGACAGGAGAGAATAAAGGAGAGAAAAAAAGACAGGAGGAGAGAAAAAGAGAGAAAGAGAAGGAGGAAAGTAGAGAAAGAGAGCAAGCAAGGGAGAATGAGAGAGGGAGAATGTGATTTCATTTGTTCAATTTTACAGAATTCTATCTCTGAGTAGCATGATCATGATTACATGCATCAGTATTCACGTTAGAAACACAGAGTTCCATTGTTACAAGGAGAGCTGTAGTATACTTGATACACAGGTAGGCACTGTGTGACCACCTAAAAAGCTCATTAATCTGCACACATTCATCAAATAAATGACATAAACATAAATATGTGTGTGTGTGTGTGTGTGTGTGTGTGTGTGTGTGTGTGTGTGTGTGTGTGTGTAGGAAGCAGGAACCAATTCTTAACAGTGTCTTCCCAGCCAGCAGTAGTTTTAAAACAGCTAGCATTCTAACATGCTCCCTTAAAACACTTGAGGGATAGGTTTAGCGCATAACTTGCCAGTTTTTGTGAGAGATGTTGCCTCACAGCATATATACTGTATGTTGACTTCATGCTCAGGTGGACAGGTCTGGCTAAAACCCTCTACACCATTACCACTACACTTATTAACTGCTAAATAAATATTGTGTCCCAAACCAGAGAGGGACAGCCTGGCTTCAGAAAGTGAAAACAAAAACTTCCCATGTATTCCATCTCCCTGTACACTTAACACACCTGATTCCACTAATCTGCTAATATACCTGTCAGATGATTTGTGTGCTTATTAGGATTAGCCTGTTCAGAAAATGGTTGGATCAAATTATGTGGCAGGGCTTTTTGCTCTCCAAAGCCTCCCAGGATCTTCACCTCTGTCCAATATGATGAACAGTTGAGATTGGAGGCTTTTAGCCCCGATATGTCAGAGGCTCCATTGATGTAGCTGTAATGATAGACCAATTGTACATAATAAAATGTCATTGTGGCCAAGTGATTGTCTGCAGCCTATTGGACTTAGCCCCAACTACAGCTCTTACTCATAACCAGCCAAATGATATGAAGACTGTGGCCTGCTTATAACTATAGGCGTTTCGAGATTATGGCTGTAATCATGACTAACAAGGAAGCGGTACGTCAACACGATTTATTATGCATCGTCTAAGGCACGGTATACACATATACAGCCAAATCAACACTGGAAATTATGTAATTGAGTAAAATACTGTCGCTATGAATGTAGCAATTGGCTAGTAATGACCAAACCACTGAGTTAGTGGCAGTTTATTTCTTGATTGTGTATGAAAAGGCATTACAATAATGTTTCTGCTATAAACACCCCTATCACATTCATCTATGCCTTTTAGTTAAAATGACTCGTATGCTTTGCAAGAAGTATGCACCAAGCACATTTCAGTCCACAGATTGTGATGTCATATGGAGGTACTAATTCAGATTTATACCAAATAATCACATAGCTCACAGCAAGAGTAAACTAGACATACTGACTCATTCAAGAAAACACACAAGCTACTGTAGTGGTCTTTTGTAACATGTGTAGCCGTTACTTGGTAGGTGGCATCTGCGCCTTTGCATGAAATTTAGTCATATGCACTCAAGGGTGAAATTGCAGATGCAAAGATTATAGTCCTGTAGTATCTCCCCGTAATTTTCTAACTGGCCTCAGTGGAACTGCCAATAAAAGCTAAATTATCTTTTTTATAGTTTGTCTAATTAATTAATTCAACACAGGTCTCTGACAGAATACAGATATGAGCTGCAACATGTCTTTTCCTCTGAAACTGTAACCAGCACCACTGCCAGAGGTAAAAGAGGTTATTGACCAATGTAATAAGGTCCCTCCAAGTTATTTGTATAGAACAGGGTGCTCTCTGGACAGCAAGAACCAAGTCTTTCTCACTCATGGTAATGAGATCAACAGCAACTGAACATCCAACACTCTCACCATAACTTAGCAGTCAAAGGTTCTTCCCCATAAAATAACTGATAATGCATTATCTGGTCATGAATCGGATAACCTAGAATTACAATCTAGTTCATGAGTTAAGAAAAGGAAATTGGAAAGAAAGGCCCGTGTCTGTGACGAGACATGTTAGTGCTGTTTTGCCCCAGCAAATTTCTTCCAGATTTTTACAGCGGATTCTGGTTTTGCACCATATTGCCACAACGGCTACCATTCTCTTGTCATTACAGAGCATCGATGCAGACACCCTTTAATTTGCAGAGCACTACATTTAAAACCACAGAGGAACCATTTTATCTATGCTGTGCATTCAAGGAAATGAGAGACAGAAAAACCTTCATTACAGCAGCAGGCAGTATAGTAAAAAAGAAAAAACAGCATGGGCTCATTTGGCAAAGTCATATCACAAACCCTAACAAACACACCATCATCATACAGTCCAATAGATGCAATGCACTCAAAACAAACACTACACCCATACCATATCTGTCCATACGTACAGTACAATATTGTTGCACATTTACACATGAACATGTATTCTACATACACTCAAGGGTGGAAGTGTCCTGTTTGCAACCAAAAATCAAGTTTCTTCATCTTGCACAGTACATTGCAGTGCAATGCTACCCACATGCCAAATGATACATTTACTTTGCTTGCTCCCCATCAATGAAGTATGGACCCTTTGTCTTTTTGCTATTATAGCAGCGAGGTTGTCAGCAAGGCTGTCAGCAAGGTTTCTATCAAAAGAAAGTCATCTCAATTCATAGTCCACTCCATTCAGTATGACAAAGCAGGGTGAAATTTGTCACAGGCAATAGTATCCGTCTGTAAACTGTTAGGCTGACCAAACTCAACATCTCAAAATTACCTTTTCTCTATCACAACCAAATTGCCACTTATCATCATTTTTAGCCTGTTACACAAAAATAGTGAAAAAATATCCAAGGTGAAAACAAGCTTAGCATGTGCTTGACTGCACTGTAGTACACACTGCAGATTCCAGACTGCCAAAGACCCTCCAGCCAGAGAGCGACCCAGTGACCACATCCAGCAGATGACTGCTGCGCATGCGTGTCCTAAACCAAGGCTCTATAATCCATGTCCCTGTCCTAGTTGCGAACAAGGGGGGGTTAGCTGAAGAGTGTTTGTGGAGTTTCTGGAAAAGAAGGGGAGAGCTGGGGGGTTGGATGGGGATGGGAGGTAGTGGATTGGGATATATATATACTGGTGGTTAGACAAAAAAAATCTATCCCAGTGCTTCAACATGAATTTCTATACTGCTGTTTTTTTATCAGGAAAACAAGGCTGATAATCCAGAGACAACAAAAGTGGATGAACTCTGCTAACTGCTATTAGCAACGCACCAGCAGTGCAGTTTGCTGCAGCTTGATTCATGTGACCTACTTTTTCAGAGCTCTGTGTCCCTGGGAAGAATGAAGTGGGTGGGTGGGGGGTGGGTAAGGGGGGGATGCAAGCATGTACAATCACTATACAATTAGCCCGGCTAAAGTCTTTGTGTTGACAACAGATCTGCCAGTCTCCCACTTCTGTTGAGGCACAAGTAGCCTTTACTGACATAGGATATATTGTATTGTCCTGGCTGTGCTGTCACCCACACTACGCTACACACTACACACACACATTTTTTCTGATTCTTGAATCTGTGGGACACAATGTTCATTACAGGTCTCCTATGAACAATCTCATCTCTTTCAAACACACAAACACACAAACCCACACACATACACACACCTCTTCATCCTTGTGGAATGCAAAACGGTTAAAAACGCTTGTCCTGGGGCTATAGTCTTTAATGCTATACCTCCCACTGACACAAACCGCTAACTCATACTGTCCTTCCAGGCCTATTCACATAAAACTGGGATCAAAAAGCAGGCGACACATATCATGCTCACAACATTATTGAAACCGTATTAATAATGCTATGTAAATCTATCTCAGGACAGAACAATGTCTCAGTAGTTGAAGGCCTAAATATTCTTTGCAATGTAGATTATTTGTGATTAGAAAATCCTCACGCAAGCAATGTGTCAATATGCAGCATCCCTACACAAATGGCAGTGGTAGGAGTCAAGATGAATTTGAAGTTTTCAATGGCTATTGTTGACAAAATGCAAATACAAACCAATACAGAAGGCAGTCTTGGTCGTTCTCAAGTGGGATGCACTACTCCCTCTGAGAAACTGCAAAGTTGTCCATACGGACAATTTACTGACATCACAAACAAAGAAATGTATTGTTTTCATCCAAACAAGAATCTTAATCTAAAGCCAATCACAATTGCAGAGTTCTGGCTCCATAACTTGTCAGTGAAACCCAAATGAAACCATAGTACTGTACAAAAACACAATGGTAAAACTCAGTATAGCACACCAGAAAACAGAAAGTCTTGGTTAAGCAAAATGAATGGATTACTATTGGCAACTTTAAAAATTACATTTCCACTTAAATTGGTCGAATGATATGAAGTCTGTTTAAACACTGGTTTGGTACTGTAATCGTGATATAGGCTAGTGGTAAGCGAGTAGGCCTGTAACGGGCCACCCATAGTAAACAAAGCATTGTTTTACAAAACTGGAGTGCATAACATGACGCCAGTTGCGCTTCTCTCCGAAGGAAAAAAACACAGACAGGCTATAAGAGAACAGATAGCTTATAGACAGCCTGACTGTGTTTCCGTTGTAGCTTACTCGGTCTATGTGTGACAGTTTGGAACATACAGAGAGACTCTATTTTAAGTCTAAATTGTTTGCATTTATCAGTTAACCAGGTTGGTCAGCACTGTACGAGAAGCAATTCTTTTTCGGAGCTTACCTGACTTCGCTCAAAGTTCTCCTTCTCAACTTCCAAACTATTTGCAGCACCAGTCCGACGACTGAGAACTTTGGGAATTGGGTTCGGTACTTGCTGCATGGAACTCTTAACTCGATCCATTTTGTAGGGTACTGCCGTTGAAACGCGTAAACCAATTGGTAGTAAAATAGCACGACATATGCCAACGAATACAGTTACATTGTATGTAACCACGAATTTCTCATGCTTTCGCCGAAATCAAAGGAGGTCATTTTTCTGTGCACCGCCCAAATCAGCCACTGCTAAACACTGCTCATGTCCAAACGCACGAAGTGTATATGCATTTGCTCACAAGCACTGATCTACAAACTATCTCCTGGCTGTGTACTCCCCGGTCATATGTACTGACAAGCAGCGTTATTGGGTGGATGAGGGGGATTGACGCTGAAATATGGCAACGCCGTTTGCCCACTGTAGCTCCTCCTCACTTCGCTGAAATTTTAGTTGTGAATGTAAACTTGTTCCCGCCCATTCAAGCTGTCCTTAAAACCTGTGACAGTGATATGCGTTTCATTTTAAAACAGTATAAAGAAACACATCCAAACGTACGAATGGCTGCACAAAAGTTACTTACCTTATGATTCAAACAGCACGACATAACTTTCATTTTTTGTAGTAACATTACCTAATCTCTAGGAAACACTGGCGGACTATAGTTCAACAACCAAGGTAGGAGAAAATAAAGTTTGTAACTGATTAGAGTTTTCAAAACTAAAACAAAAAAACTGCTAATTGCAGCCGTGCAAAGTGAAATGAGACAGATATTTGTATTGAACGGAAGACTTGGTGTCATTTTGACTAAAAAGAAAGTGTGTTGAATACAATGTACAGCCAAAACGTCTGTTAAGTGTTGTAAAACTTTCACATTGTAAAGGTTAACACAATATCTGAGTATTTTGGTTCGAATTAAAGACATTGCTTCTTAGATAAAGTAGGCTAACTGTAGGCTACTGAGGCCTGTTTTACGGAAAATACATGAAATTCTGAAAATTATAGATTTTTTTTAATTGAAAAATATATTCAGTGACTTCTTGACTAACTCACTGACTACCCCTTCAGGTGTTGAACCAGTTACTGTCAAATAAGAACATTTTTAACTATTCAACTGTAGTCTACTATGTGTCTACAATTTCTGAGCTGTAATTTCTAGTCTTAGATAGGGCACTTTTATATCTATGTGCACTTTTCATCTTTTTTTTGACTGTTTTTCACTCACTAATGTTTTCGTCATGAGGCACTTTGTACTGAATAAGTAGGCCTACTATTGCACTTACGCTGTGCAGGGTCTCCCTATTCTCTAACAGCAGCCTTCTTTCTTTGTGACATGGCTTTTACAGGAATTTTACATTCTGGAATGTTTTGAAAAAAAATCTTTTAGAACCTACACAGGCAGTTATTTGACATTTCTTTGTTTATGTTCACATGCATCATGCAACTTCTGCAAACTTGCACATTCATACTGCAAATCTCCCATTCTAGCATGAGACAGAGGATTTCTATTACATTCAGACCCAATAGTCCAGAATACTGGACTATTTGTCACGTTTATAACCAATATAGCCATTGGTAGATAATCAGCAATAATATTAAATAATGCTATTAAAATACATGAGCAATGATCAAATAGGCTGTAATATTCAAGTAATGATTGATTGGTATGAATAGGCCCAAACTATGCCAAAACAGCATTCCCCATCACACCACCAACAACAGCAGCCTGAACTGTGTGGACACAAGGCAGGTAAGGAGCATGCATTCATGATGTCAGTGCCAAATTGTGAGCTTACCAGGGCCATTCTCTGTTGATCAGCAAGGTGTCTCATGTCCACAGCACTGCATCTCTTTGGGTTTTTTTTGTTTGTTTGTTTGTTTGTTTGTTATGTTTTCTTTTGAGCAACGCCCTGATTAAGGTTTGACGTAAAAACTTGAACCACTATTTGCCACAAACAATAATGCCATGGTCAAAATCAGACAGGTTCCATTTTTTCCCCATTCTGATTCTTGATGTCTAGACTAACATTATTTGAACATTACCTGAAGATCATGACCGGTATTGTTATGGTGTAATGCCCTACACAGCTGCTACAGAATAGGCAGATTATAAAACTGCATGAAGAAACAAGTGACCATGTGTTTCCAATGCAGTGCTCAAAGAGTCTGTGTGTATATATACATTAAACCACACAGCAGTATGGGGTTTAGTCTAAAAGTAAGCTAACTATATAATAGCAATGTAAAAACTTTTGAACACCCATCTAAGCTTTGTATCCTGACAACTGATTACTGATGTCTTATTTTTATTTTTTATGCTTTTACCCTTTACTCTTAAGATGTGAGGGGGAAATATGAGTTGAGAACAAGCCTTAAAGTATTGTAGCTGAACAAAGTCAGTGATTACAATTTGATGCAACAGGCATTGCAAATATCATGACTTTCTTACAAAAATTAATTTGTGTGGTTTTGTGTTGTATTAGATCTTGCTGAATGACCAGAAGAATGAGATTGTGCTGTTTTATGAATGAAATCTATTTATATATATATATATATATATATATAATGTATATATATACTGTATATGTATACTGTACAGCCAATGATTAAAGCAAAGAAGCTGTACAATCATAGGATATGTGCAAAACCTTCCTTCTCTATCATCCTGGTGACACAGTCCTTTGTGCAAAAAAACATGTTGGTTAAAGATGTCTTTATTTAATTTTTGACGTTCTGTATAATTTTTACCTGTCTGATGATACGTTGCATATCATGTAGAAATCTCCTGAAATGTTGAGATAAATCCAGCTAAACTAAAATTAAACACTTCACAGGAGGACTTTTCAGTGGGCTGTATCTTTGCTTTAAATGGCTTCTAGGTTTGCATTTTTACAATTGCTACTGTTTCTTTTCCAGTCCAAAGCACTGAATTTGATTTTGCTTTCAGACAAAGTAGTAGACAACAAATCTTATTCTACTACTGTTTGGTAGAACACTTGGCATTTTCGAGACGTATCCTGTCGTTTACTTCTTGCTTCCTCCAAACTACTACTGACATAGGTTGGGCAATGATCCTATGGGTTGGGTTTGTTTCGGAGTTCTTTCGGAGTCCAATTGGTTGGTGAAGTGTTTCCTCCAGTTCTACAGGTGTTTCAGGCCTTTAGCTGCTATACACCCTCCCCCGAACTTCTCATTTTCTAGTAGTTTTTTTTCTAGGAGTCAAATTTACAGGGCCAATTGGTCTGGGAAAATGTTCAGGACACCTCAACAGTAGTGCACCGATCTGTGGGTGTTGCCAAAAGACGGAATGACTATTCGAACTGAACCTCGCCTGTCACTAACTCTCTGTTGTTTTACAACTTGCCAGCAGGTGTCACTGTTTGGAAACAATTGGGCGTTCTCCGTGTTGTTGTCAGGTACTGTTGAGGGGAGGTAAGGTCTCATACACACAGCAGGGTGTTTAAAAGCTTCTTTTGTAATGTGTTTTGGTCATAAGTCCACTGTAAACAGTGTTTTCAGTCACTGCAAAGAAAATGCTGCCTAAACTGGACTTGATAACTCCATAATAACGCCTAGTGTGCATCAGAAAATGCAATCCCTGAAATTATTTTATGCGCTGTAGACATAGCCTATATGTAGTTTTATATCAGAGACAGTACGCAACACCAGAATCCAGAGGTGGACAGTAACTAAGTAAATTTACTCAAGTACTGTACTTAAGTACAATTTTCAAGTATCTGTACTTTACTTGAGTATGAAACATTTTGGCAACTTGTGACTTTCACTTCACTACATTTTTAAGACAAATATTGTACTTTTTACTTCACTACATTTGAAATGTGCATGAAGTACTCATAACATTGATGAGAGGTGGATGCACTGAACTCCTATTTAAAAAGTGTGATCAGTACAGTTCCAGTACAAGTTACATTGAAACATGGCTTTGAAGTGATTTTGCAATGATGTGAGACCATATCGAAGTCTGAAGTGTCTTTACTTTCTGTCACTGAATTTAAACTTGGTAATGATCATGATGGCAATGGCGGATAATGACAAATCTTTGTCAAAACATTTGTAACTATGATAAAGTTGGAATGAAAAAAGACAATCACTTGACGTTCAGCTTTGCAACTAAACATTACATTTACCACTCCAATTGAGTTATTCTGTTTGTGTTCAGGTGTTTCAGATTTGTTAGTAGAGAATGAATAACAATAGTAATTCCATTGATGGTTTTAAACACGGACTAGGAATTACACTATCTCAAAGAATTTTTTAAACTACAGAGTTTCCCCAAGTACATATTGTTTTGTAATGTACACCATTATCTTAAATCCCTGCAACTATACATGGACCTACTTACAAGGCAAAGGATAGACACCAGCAATGATCATTTTCAAAGAGCTAGGCTATGTTGACTGCAATTATCCTTATTGAAGTTTATTTGCATCTAAATTATTTTATATTAGGCTAACATGTAAAAACCTTGTATAGTTAAACAAACTACAATGTCAGGTAGGCCCAAAATGTGAATATAGTGCGATTCAGTAACATAATATGAAAATAGTGATGTTGTGTATAAAAAACTTAAGGTCAGGTCAAGTTGTAGTGACTTGTCTGTGGCCCCACATTATCAAAAAAGAAAGAAAAAAGATACTTGTACTTTTAATACTTATATATTTTTAAAAACAATTACTTTTGTACTTGTACTTGAGTAGAAAATTGGCATAGCAACTTTCACTTGTAGTGGAGTAATATTTGACAAGGAGTATCTATACTTTGACTTAAGTAAAGGCATTGTGTACTTTGTCCACCTCTGCCAGAATCTTTTTGGAAATACAGTACGCCTAGCCTTATGAGGGGGAAACGTTAACAGTGTAATTGATCTGCCACCATATTTTCCATCATATCTGCACACATACCTACAAGATTTTCAGCAAGCCTACTCAGGATGATTAGCTAGCATTCTATTAACGTATTTATTTTACGTCAGAGCATGTCATTCAGTGACAGTAATGTAGATATAAATAGGATTTCAAGTACTTCAATAGCCTATTTCAAGGAGTTCAAGTAAATAAGAAAAAATGGCCTCAGAAAATCCTTATCCATCTGCCATACTCTGCCTGTAATGCCAAATGTTGCTCTGACAAGTCCTTAAAATAATTGCACAAGTTAATCGTTGCCTTTGCAACACCAATACAAATTATCACTTTTACTGCACAGTCACGTGGCCTAAGCTGATAATTACCCTAAACATTTTAATCTGAACCATCTTAATTGATCATCTTGAGTTGCAGTGTTGACCTTGGTGGTAGTCCACCAGAGGTTTTCTTTTAAACCTGCTGTAAACTATGCTTTTTGGGCCTGTTCAGAACAGGTATTTTTCTTCTGTAGAATGAACTACAAAAATGGCTACTGAGAATTTGTATCATTTAACGCAATCTACATTCACGCGAGGCATGTGATTACATACCACCAGCAGTGTGCGACAGAGATAGGTAACGTTAAGATGGCGGCGCAGGAGAACGAATCTACCAAGCAAACCACGGTTAGCAACGGCGAGGTAATCCATTAACACAACTATGGTACAATCTATAAATGTTCATAACATGTTCTTGGATTAGTCATCTTTTTAAGTTGGACGCTGCCATGTGTTGTACGAGTTTTCACATTCGCCATATGCCATTATTGCTGGTAAAGTAAGCCGGTGTGTTTCTGACCCTACGGAGTAAGCTACGGAGGATGGTTTCATTATAGCGTTGATGTCGTATAATAAAAATCCAAATATAATTGATCAACTAATAACCAAGCTACCCACTGTGTTACTATGTATCCAGCGTGCGAATACTACCTGCCATTATTTCTCCTCGAATTCTCACGGTAGTGTACGTAAGCCAAGTCCACTAGCTAGCTAGTTAGCTGATAGCATGCTCGTTACAGGACTAGAATGACTTGATTTTTGAACGGGTTGACGCTAGTTAGCCTGCAAGCTAACTTAGCAAGACTGTGTTAATCATCTGATAACATTTTCACTGTTCACTGTTTTAGAAAATTACTGTTCGATGATTCATGTAATGGATGCCGAAGTAGATGACAATTTCCAAAGCAAACTTGGCTAGAATGCCACTGATGTGTGTTTTTCAGCAGACTTGACAAACGAAGGATGATTGTCATTTGAAAGCCATGTTGTAATGACTTAACATTTGATAGCCAGGTAGCTACGAGGCTAGGTAACTTTGCCTTGTTGAGCTGGCTAGAATAGCAAATTAGCTGACTTTGTCCCTCAGGGTAACGTGTAGGCATGCTACATTTAAGTGATTGGTTTTGGTCATGGCAATATGGTTTCATTCATTGTGTTCTACAGCCGGCTGCAATCTTGCTGGGTTTGTTACATGTTTACAGATGTTTTACAGTGCACCTCTCCAGTACTCTATATTGTGTTTTTTGCGGACATGGTGTAGAAGTAACTGGATGTCTTTCACAATAAATATTACAGTAGGCAACATTGGTAAAAAATAAAGCTGTCTTTTGGACTTGCATGATACCGATTAATCTTCAAATTACCGTGACATCGTGCGTTCAAGTAACGTGGCTAACATTTTTCGGCTTTCTACATGTATGATTGTCGTGTTTTACATTCTAATATTGCTAACCTGTATTTATTTGATATGTGGATAATGTACGATTCTTTTTGAAGTACGTGATTGTAAACATTTCCCTGCCTTTAAACGAGTTTTCCCATTGATACCCACTTCTCATTTTGAGCATTTTGTGACGTCCTTGAAAACGCGAACATGGGCAGTTGCATCGACATGGGATGTGATCTCATCTAAACAACCATTAACCAATCAGGCTGACAATGTTAAAATTCTAAACGGAAAGGGTTTTACACTCGAGAATGCCTCCAGCGTGTTCTACTGTCTTGATTTATACCCCGAAGCTTTACCGAATCCTAAAGGTCTGTATCCTTGGTCATTTTATTGGGATGCACAAGTGTTCATTGAATGTGTGATTCACCTCTGACACGAAGACACATTTGGATCATTGGAGTTTGGTAACGGGCTACCTTCATTTTCAAAAAATCTGAAATGAAAAATATACAACCTGACATATGTCTAAATATACACAAGTGTAGCCAAACATATATTTTTAAATAATAAACAAAAATGTATTTAGAAAAAATTACAAAACCTGTAAAAGCTTGCTTATGATTGGAAAGAACATTTGAACAGTCTTAAAATGGTTTAAGGCAGTTCTGCACAGTGAAACACACTAAAGTCCACTGTTTCACTGTACTAGCTTTTGAATGAAGTAGTACAAAAAAAAAGCTTGACAAACAACAGAAAATGAGTTTGATTAAAGTCCATCTGTGGCAACAGGAAGTACAAATTACTGCAAGGTGTAGCTTAAGGAACTTTTGTATCTCAAATATTGAAATCTTTTAGTTTTTTAAAAGATCTTTTCAGAGAATATGAATGAAATGAAGCAGGTAGCTCGCCATATATTTTCCCTCAAATTCAGTTAAAAAGTAAAGTTAGATTGGTTTAGTTGAGCCATTGCTGTAACATACTTTATTGTGCTGTGCCGCTTAGAGTTTGAGGTGAAGATATGCGACTCATTTATGGTCAGACATTCCCTTCTGTTCATCAGGCATCAGGGCACAGATCTCTGGGCACAACTAATGTGGGGGTTATGCAGAAAGCTGCTTTAGTAGCTTACCTGGGTATGTCAACTCAGCAAGTGGTAAACCTCTTAATGTAACAGCTTTGTGCTTTGTTCTGCTAGAATTAAGTCACAGCGCTTCTCCATCAGGAGGTTTACCAGGCTAATTACTCTGCGTTAACTTATGTGGGTTAGTCACTCAACCACTCTACAAGGATACAGTGGTATTTAGTGTCACATGCATAGACATACTGGGTAGAGTAGGACATGCAGTGAAACTGCTGATTGTCAGTCTAAACTGTGGAGTACAGTGCGTAGAATGCAGTTTTTGGATGGCTACCTGAGTTAACATATCCCGGTTAGACACTCAACCACCCCCCCTGCACTGTGATCAGCTCCCCATCTAACAGCGTGTGTGTATGTGTGTGTTGTGTAGGTGAGCAGTAATGGAGGGGCTGCGGCTGGCCAGGCTGTACAGACGGCAGAAGCTGCTCAGGATCCTCAGCAGCAGCAGCAGCAGCAGCAGCAGGCTCCAAACGCATGGCAGGTCATCAAGGGCGTTCTCTTCAGGTGAGCTTGGTCAACACGTCAACGTTACATGTCAGGCTGCTGCTGCCTTCACGTGGTGTCGTAATTTTGATGCAAAATGCACATGAACAGAGCGGGGCGATGGTGGCGCAGGTGGTAGCGCCACCGTTTGGCAATTGGAAGGTTGCCGGTTTGAGCCCTGCTCTGCCTGACCCCATCGAAGTGACCTTGAGCAAGATACTTAACCCCAAATTTCTCCCGGCGGCAGGTTGGCACCTTGTATGGCAGCCTCCGCGACCAGTGTGTGAATGGGTGAATGAGGTATACATTGTGAAACGCTTTAAGTGTTGGAGGAGTCGAACAAAGCGCTATATAAATGCAGTCCATCTACCATGAACGCCCCCTCATGTCGTAATCTCCAGTGGGAGATTGGGAGATGATTTTGATACACGAGTTCCCCAGTTGAGAATACCCTTTGATCTATTAAAAGATGAGTAATGCAAGACTGTCAAGAACAGTAAATAATTCCTTTACTTGCTGTTCATACTGATCTTTTGTTGGGTGTCAATTGTGTACATACTGGTAATATTTTGTGTATTTACACCTTAACACGATCATAAAATGATGTTACTATTTGATTTCACCCAGAGAAAACAGTATAGATGTGCAAGTCCATTAATGTTAACAAAGGTAATGTTGTCTGTTGTTGTCAATGGTGCAGCCTTTCACGTAAACATATTTTGTTGGGTAGGAGGTAAATACTCATTTTGCATGCTAAACAACTACAGGCTATGATTAAACAGTGGTGAGCACAGAATTAGAATCATCCTATCATGGTTTTTCAAGCCAAATTAAACAGCTAGTTAGTTATTTATATTTAGTGCACATGAAGACATTGGCAATTTGGTTTAAGTCTGTTTTACCACCTATTTCCTTTGTTATTCATGATAAATGGGTGTAACTTTAGGTGATATATTTCAGAAAGCTTTGATTCTGCCGATGTCTTTTAGCACCTACTTGATTAGTTGAAATGTGTATGAAATACGCTATACAAATAAACTTGCCTTGCCCTGAAAGCATGACTAAAATAGATTAAATAGAATGCCTTTTATTGTCACTATACACAAGTGCAATGTACACAATACACATGTACAATGAGACTGAAAGCAACTCACGCTTCAGTGCAAACATGTATGTGGACTATTTACAACATGAAATAAAATAATACTAACTAGTCCAAGACAAGATGAAGAGTAAAGGGGGGGGGGGGGGTAGGTTAAATAGATAAATAGTAAAATGGAAAAAAAAAAAAAAAGTACAGGATGAGAACTGATTCACATCTAGAAATGCCTAGGTGTAGATCCAAAGGCTTGATATTATATTTAGGAGTACAGGGGTGTTTGCTCTGGTAATTGGTGTCAGGGGAATGGCTTCCTTGAGGGAATACACTCAAGTATGTTGCACCTTATTGCGACATCGTTCAAGGGAATGGATGTTTCCTCAACCTTTGATGTGCACGAACCAAGTTTCAGGATGGAAAACAAAGCCCCTGCTCTGGTTAAAGTATTTAACTAGGACATGTTTTTGGACTTTGGTCCATGCAGTTAATGCTGCATATGTTTCCATAAATGATTTAATTCTGTTGCTGGTTTGCTAAATAAAACCTGTGGACTTTGCTCACTACACTTAAAAGGCCAGATGTTTGAGATTCACTCTAAAATCCTCTCAATGCTGTTAAAGCTTGTGATTTAACTCTATGCCTGTACCCTTGTCATGATAGTTTCTTCTTACAGTGAGTGTTGAAGCTGGGCATTCATTATTTCTTTAGAGTTGTGTGGTGGTTGATCTTTCCTTCTGTTCCAGGATCTTCATCATATGGGCCATTAGTAGCTGGTTTCGTCGAGGCCCCTCAACTCCAGACCCCAACACGCCTGCTGGGGCACCAAGAGTTCCCAGCCGTAACCTGTTTCCCAAGGACACCCTAATGGTAGGCTGCTGAAGCAGGTTTTCACACAGCAGTTCTTAGGAGACTGTTAATATCCCTCTTTCGTGAAGAAGACACAACAGAGAAAGTTCTCTCACTCTGGTCTATTTCTGTTCTTTTTAGGATCTTTATGTGTATGTATCTCAAAATGAGGTATTTACAGAGTTCAACAACACAGAAGCACAGTTTTGGTTTCAGCAAGATCTAGTCTATGGAGACTGGTCTACAGGAGACCAGGGGTGCTTTGAACAATACCAGGAACTGGATATACCAGAGGTGGGTGGAGGAGAGTGAGCACACACACACTTTTTGCATGTTGGCCCAACCAGAAAAACTGGAATGTTTATCAGAATTCTATCTATCCTGTCGCGTGAGGACCAGTCTCGTGATACTTCTTTGACATAACTGACCCCCCTCTTTGGGGGGATTAGTAATATGTTTTTTGGTTTAAAATGTAAATAAGATGTGCTGTTTTACATATTGTTTGGATGGTTATGGATTGTTCGGATGGATCGGGGGATGGAATGGAATTCTTTAACATTTTTGTTGCCTTATCTTTTTTGTTTCAGAGCATCCAGCAGAATGGCTCTCTCTACATCCATGTTTACTTCACCAAGAGTGGCTTTCACCCAGATCCCAAGCGCAAGGGCCAGTATCGTAGGCTGGCTACTGTCCATGCCTCCAGAAGTAAGTTACCACTCTGTCCTCTTGTGTCTAATGGAGTTCTGCATGATGCAGAGTTCCTAATAGAATAAGTTTTCCACAACAACCTGTTCATGGCTTCCACTAATGAAAAGTTCCTTGGCTCGACTTTCGTTGGCTACAGCTGGTCTAATTGGAGGGGGCTGTCCTTAAAAGCAGTACATGTTCTTTATGGATAGCTTTCCTAGCCATAATGCCATAAAGCAAGCAACCAGATGTCGAAAGGGAAGGGATGCAGTCGATAGAAAGAAGGACAGTGAGTAATTCATTGCATGACTAAAAGAGTTATTGTAGTAGCAGTTGACATGAATGACAAACAACAGGTTACTTCAAAAGGTAGGTAGGAGGTAGGTTAAACAGAACTGTTAGAAATTAGTGATTTCTTTCTTTCTTTCTTTCTTTCTTTCTTTTTTTCATCGGTAAGGCAAGGTTTTGCAGACTAAGGTCCTGAATGAAGAAAGTTTAAAAAATCTTATCTGAATTGAATTTTAGTGCTGAATAAGTTCAAGCGAAGAAAGTTTCTGAAGACAAAGAATCTCCTGACTGGAGAGACAGAAGCAGACCCGGAGATGATAAAGGTAAGTTCAGACCAGACTAGGCTCTCAACTCTTACAATTTCTAAAATCGTAAAGCAACAATAAGTAGTTTTTTGAACCTTAAAATAATGTTTCCAAAATTGTTTCAGTAGTTCATCAACTTGTAACAGTTTGAAAGACACTTCTGAATTAGCTTTGCTGCCCTAACCGCATTAAGCAAGTTTGGAGGAGCGGAGCATCTCTCTGTAGTTCTGTATGAGAGACAATTCCGCTTCCAAGCTGTAGGGCGACAGAAAACGGAAGCTACTTAGTATTGCTTTAATGAGTGTTATATTTCAACAATGGGGCTACATTTAGACTATACTGTGGTTTGTCTCTCCCCGTCTTAATCCTCAGCGTGCCGAGAGTCACGGACCTGTGGAGATCATCTCCCACTGGCACCCCAACCTGACCATCAACATGGTGGACGACCACACGGCCTGGGTCAAAGGGTCCGTTCCCCCGCCCCTCGACCAGCGTAAGCCTCGCCACACCTGCTCGCCTTAGCTACAGGCTGCACACACATGTACGCGTTGTGCCTATGGAGGAAGAGTGTTGACGATCGGGGCTTGAATGCCCATTTACTGTTCCAAGCAAGGTTGTGGATGGCCAAATTGCTACTAGTTAGTTAGTTGGCAAATAATGCAACTCGTTTTGTTAGATACATTGTTTTGTTAACATAATAGGCTTTTAAGATTGTAAGTTGTATACTTCTCAGTAACTTTTCCAAAATCTGAACGAAAAAATGTCCAACAACTTGCATTTATTCACAAAATGAGAAAAAATTGAAAACCGGCCCATTACTTCCTCTGGCAGTGGTTTACGCTGTCCAACTCGGTCAACAAGAAGCGTTAATGCAGCGTGTACATGTGAACAGGCCTTTACCATTCACGGTGGCTCTTCTATTCCGAGGGTTAACACCTCCTGTTTTGTCCACATCCTCGTTTCCAACAGATGTGAAGTTCGATGCAGTCAGCGGAGACTACTACCCCATCGTGTACTTCAACGACTACTGGAACCTGCAGAAAGACTACTATCCCATCAACGAGACCCTGGAGAAGCTGCCCCTGCGCCTCACCTACTGCCCCCTGTCTCTCTGGCGCTGGCAGCTCTACGCCGCCCAGAACGCCCGCTCGCCCTGGAACTTCCTGGGCGAGGAGGCCTACGACCAGTCCGACGAGGACCAAGACTCTGTGAAGGTAGAGAGAGGGATGAAAATGCAGAGAAAAACATAATCCATCACGATTTGGTCTTGTTTTTGTCTCTCAGACATGTCATCTGCAACTGCCATAAATAATCATGATGGCTAGACAAACCATGGGTAGATTTGATCATAAAAATAAAAATGGACTGAGTCATCAGCCTACTGCTTCTGTTTCCTGTGGCAAGAGTTGATGATGATGTCTTTTCACAGGTGGCCTTGCTGGAGACCAACCCCTACCTTTTGGGCCTGACGATTGTTGTCTCCATAGTTCACAGTATCTTTGAGTTCTTGGCTTTCAAAAATGGTGAGTGGGTCTCTAAAGTTGAATATGAAAATCCAGGTTGTGTGTGTGAGTGCCAGATATCGTTTTTCCCCCCTTTACACAACTATGAACTATAGAGATGTATTGTGAAAGTATATCAAATCTACCTGACATGCATGCTCTTTATCTTGCTGCATACATTAAAGATTGCTCTGTATTACTTTAGAGGTCGGTAATTTCATTGTAATAAAAAATTTTAACCAAATATTACAAGAAATTACCATGCAGTACAAATTATTACCATTTCATTATACCTTTTAAATCAAAGCAGTTTACATTGTTATTGTCTTGAAACTGCACAGTAATTGTCTGGAAACTGCACCGAAATTACTTGTAATATGTTTATATTATTACCATGATATTGTGTATAAATGACCATAAAACTACCCAATTATTACCAATCTGTAAAGCAAAGTGTTACCGGTTACTCTCCTGAAGTTCAAGAAGTTTATTGCCATGTACACAGTGTAAAACACACACTAGAAAACATAATGAAATTCTTGCTTTGCTTACTTCCCTTTACCAATGCAAAGACGGCACTAAAATAAATAGATTTAAAATTGAACGAACTAAATGAATGGTCTGGTTGATATAACAGAGCAACTGTAATTTTCCCCAAATTAAACCAAATGTGTATTTTAAACTGGCTATTCCTGGGTACGGTCTGTCATCAGCATGCTCAATCTGCCACTCTTGTCTGTCTCCGTAGACATCCAGTTTTGGAACAGCCGGCAGTCCCTGGAGGGCCTGTCGGTACGCTCCATCATATTTGGGGTGTTTCAGTCCCTGGTGGTGCTGCTCTACATCCTGGACAACGAGACCAACTTTGTGGTGCAGGTCAGCGTATTCATTGGCCTGCTCATCGACTTCTGGAAGATCACAAAAGTCATGGACGTCAAAGTAAGTTGGGTACATTACCTGTATTAATGGTGTGTTGTCTTTTTCCCCGCTCGCTTCTTTGCAGAAATGGACATCCCAGATTCAAAGACTAAAAGTCTTACCACCATATTTGTTACAGCCAATTCACTAAACCATCTGATGCTAATTGGCACAACTATTCAGCCAGGTAGATGAGCTAATCAGTGAAGTCCCCAGTGTTAAGGACACAGGCAGAAAGAAATATATGGAAAGACTATTACTTTACTAAGTTGGTTTGTTCCCGTTTGCATCTATGTGAAATGAAAATGCTCTCATAATTGTCTATAACCCTTGTTTTATGACTATTTTTGTCATCTCCAGCTGGACAGAGAGAACAAGATTGCCGGAATATTCCCACGACTGGTATTCAAAGACAAGTCCACATACGTAGAGTCCTCCACCAAACAGTATGATGACGTAAGTGTTTGTAACAAGGCCTCAATCAGTGGTGGGCCACCTGACTTCAGAAGCCACAGTGCAGCACCATGTATGTGCTCCTGCCATTCACTACATCAGCTGTGTGCTCCCATTAACACAAGCCTTCAGCCAGCTAGAGCAGTGGTTCCCAAAGTGGGGGTCCTGACCCCCAGTGGGGTCACAGGGGCGGTGGCGGGGGGTCGCGAGAAGATTTCCAGAAACAATGCTTTTGACTGTTTGCTAACCAGAGGACCATCACCCTCCCATTAGCGAGCATCAAATGTGTGATTTGTGCCCAATTAGCATAGCTATCAGCAGACCCTCCTCTGGCAATGCCCTACTGTTTAAATCTGCGTCCCAACGTCGGGTGTCCAGAGCTCGTGGATTATTACAAACACCAAGCATCCCAGCCTCACAGATAAACCCAGTGACTTTTTTCGCAGAAAAGAGAGTGTTACGGGGGGAAGAAAGCAGCCCTTACTAAGCAAACAACTGTCTCTGTAAAGACGCAGAAGGTTTCATGTGAGGTGGCATATTTAATTGCGCAGACAAAAAGCCACACACGATTGGGAAAATTTAGCAGCAATATTGATGAGTCGGATTATGCACTGGGAAAAACTGGCCGCGGAGCTGGAACAAGTGCTGCTCTCTGGGACTGTCTCCCGCCGCATCTCCCGCAACCTCTCAACATTAAGCATAATTAAACAGCGCCCATCCATCACATTGATTTTTTTCTGCATACATAACTTTATAACTGTTCAATGTTACTTGCTTGTTCGTAATATGTCTGTATATGCTCAGCATTATAAGTTATGGTGGGATGTTGCCTATTTGTTTTCGCTCTTGAGTTTGGTAATAAAATACACCAGCTCAGAGATCATGTTCAGTTTTGTTTTTGCTCTACTGCCTTACGTGTGTTGTGTAAAACAGCCACATTATGAGAGAGGAAGGGGGGGGGGGTGAACGAGATAGAAAGCGAGAGCGCGCACGCGTGTGACAAAGAATGGTGTCGGGGGTCGTCGGCAGCCTAAAACTGGGGGTCACGGTCTGAAAAGTTTGGGAACCCCTGAGCTAGAGGATTTTATTACAGTAGTGAAATCACCTGTATTAAGTGCACAGGCACAATCGAGTGATTTGGAATATGTGGTACTAGATTCCGGCTTCTCAATCCAGGGTGGCCGTCACTGGCCTCAATCAAATGGACAAATGTGTTCTTGTTGGGACAACTGCAGAACTCATCCTCACACATCCCTCTCACCCCTCTTACCTCAGATGGCTTTCAAGTACCTGTCGTGGTTCCTGTATCCACTCTTTGGCTGTTACGCGGTGTACAGTCTGCTGTACGTGGAGCACAAAGGCTGGTACTCATGGGTACTCAGCATGCTTTATGGCTTCTTGTTAACATTTGGTGAGTAACCTTTTCTATGCCGTCAGTCAAATACAACACCTTGTCTATGCCACAAATCAAATACAAAAACACAATAAACATGAATACCTGACTTGGCTAAATGCATACACGTGTGTCTGAGCTGCTGATTTACCAGAAAAAGTGATGTGCTAGTGCACAAAAAAACGTCAAACCCACATGGCACAGAATAATATCTTAGTTGACCATGGAGACATTTGTATGGCTGATTCTTTGATGCTTAAATGGATTTTGTTTATTTTCCATTACGTAGCCATCTCTTTTCGTAACCAAAAACGTTTCTCATTCCATTTGGCACTTTTCAGGTTTTATTACCATGACACCACAGCTGTTCATCAACTACAAGATGAAGTCTGTGGCCCACCTCCCATGGAGGATGCTTACCTATAAGGCACTCAACACTTTCATTGATGACCTGTTTGCCTTTGTCATCAAGATGCCCATGATGTACAGAATAGGCTGTCTAAGAGATGGTAAGTGTAAGACAGTATGTTCTTGATGCAGTACATGTCTGTATAGGCATAATTTTCTGCCAGGATGTTTGTTAGAGTTTTGGCCAGCTGGCAGATTTTCTGATTATTTTTTTGTGTGTTATTTTGGTTATTTTTTCATTGATGCATGTATAGGTCTCCAGCATGTATTTTATTTTCATGTTCAAAACATATTTCCGTGCCCTCAGTGTCAAGTCCACGAAATGACATTTGCTCTTGTCCTCCCCAGACGTGGTGTTCTTCATCTATCTGTACCAGCGCTGGATCTACAGAGTGGACCCCAACCGCGTCAACGAGTTTGGCACCAGTGGAGTGGAGCAAACCAACAAAGACAGCACGGTGCAGGCCTCCGACAACGGGCCCACGCCCGCCATCACAGAAAAAGCAGAGGAGGAGAAGAAGAACGATTGAGCTCCCACCACCTTCTCCTCCAGCTCCTTAGGCGAAGGTGTAGCCAATCGGCTTCAAAGGCAAAAAATTCAACTTCCGTCTTTTTGCCAGGGGCAAAAAAAACTGGAGTATATGGTATTCTATAATTGACTCTGCGAAAAAAAAAAAAAAACCACGAAAGAAAAATCAGTTCAACTTTGTTTCTTTCATGTGGGATCCACAGCAAAAGAGTCATATTTAACGTAGACTTAATTACTTTTATTTTCTTAAAAAAAAAAAAAAAAAATACGTTTCCATATTTTTGCAGTTTAAGTGAAGTAAAAAAAATGTGATGTACTGTTTTACATATTGTTGGGATGGTGATGTTGGGGTGGGGGGATGAAATTGAATTACTAACTAATACAAATGTACCCATTTGAAATGGGGACACATAGGGTGATTGCAGTACATATCAGCAAAATTATAGAGAAGAAACAGTGCAGAAAATATGAAACGTAAAGCGATGTTGCTATTTTTATGTGGATTCCTTGTGATCTTTCTTTTTTCCTCCTCCATTCCATGTGTGAGCGCTGTTTTGTGGGGTACTGATGAGGCGGATGCATCAGGCGGCTGGGACACAGGCTTCTATGCTGGTCAAAACGGCTGACCTGATCCAAACGCTACTTGCAGAAGATTGTGATTACCCTCATTAAAAAAAAAAAAAAGAAAATACAGAACTGGTTGATGTTCCAGACTTGAACAAAAAAGAACAGCCTTGTAGGTATTAATATATATTAATATTATTAATAAGAACATGATTTTTTTGGTCACTTTTTTTAATGTCCTGAAAAGTGTACAGAATCTCAGCTTGTAAACTTAATTGCATTGATGTCAGAACTGTTTAGCAATAGTTGATATGTCAGTTTCATTGACCAGTAATTTTGATTTTTAAATATTCCTCCATACGTTCACACTCCATGACTGGACCATGTTGACAGATAAAAGTACAGCCACATTGTTTAGTATCATGAAGGGTTGGGAGCGCAGTCTTGTTACACCATCAGGTGTATAAAAGACAAACAGATTTTTTGTTTGTTCGTTTCTTTTTTCTTTTCTTTTTTTTTGTGCCGTAATTATGAATTGATGGAGCTTTTATTTTGGTACATTAAAGTTTGATCACTCATGTTTATAGTAAAGCATAAGTGCAGTTCAAAATGTTATTGGATATTTGATTTATTTCCTTGTTTTTACCTAAATCAAATTTAGGGTAGACAAGACTATTTATTATTATTATTATTATTATTATTATATATATATATATAACACAACAGGGACACCTTTAGAATTAGGTGCCCAACTGGTGTTATTCGGACACCAGTTACCACCTAACCACCTGTTCTTTCAAAAGTGATTCAGTTTTAGAACCACTAAAATCTGAAGAAAGTTTTTGCTGCAATGCATCTATAACTCAGACATCGGCTACAGTATTTATCAGTTCCAGCTGTGTTGGCAAAGTTTTTCCCATTAATGTTTTTTCTCTAAAACTCCACACTTTGGCTTTATAATCACAAATTGCTTTTAGTTAGATGTAGTAGAAAGTAAGTTGGATTGTAAATTTTGCTCCAACTCTCAAGTAGTCTGAAAACACTGTCATTAAATTATTATAGCAGACATATTGAGTCCAACGGCGAGGGTTGTCAAGTGCAGGGGAATTGTAGGTTATCCAATGGAGTAGTGTAATTTTCAGATCTTGAGTTATCGTTGTGTGTCCCATAGAGCACTAGGGGGCGAGATTGTGCAGAATGAATAACTAGCCCACAAGTAAACCTTACCAAACTTCTGACGTTCAGATTCTGAAAGAATGTCACTCGTCGACAGTGGGAGATACCCATAGTGCTGGTTTTAAGTATTAAATCGTGAATTTCTTAAACTGTCGCTCGGACAAATATAACTGACGTTACTCTCATAAAAGAGCATACTGCTCGGATGCGACGGTAACAAGAGGTTAGGGTGCCGCTGACTGGAATGAGTTTGTATCGCCATGAATGCGGAAGAGCACTGTCATTCATAATCAATTCTTTGTGAGAGTGTGTGGCGTTCAGATCTTTATCCTCAGATCCTAGGCTGGATACTTGAAAGTTACATGATTCCACAGCACCGACGAATGTTGAATTTGATGACGCAATGGCAAGAAATTGTAAGGTTGTAAGGATTGGAGCGTAGGTAACTCAGATTTGTATGTGTAACCTTAGCCGAAGGATTATTTGTATTTGACACGCATGGTGGTGACAGTTCTGAGGTGATTTTCAAGGTAGTCCTTTCAGGCGTTAGTGCGTTGTCATAGTAACGTGTTGGGGGTTTCCCAACCTGTGACGCTCGGGGATTTCCAGCCGAATCAATCCAACATTGCGAGCGAGCGCGAGGGGCTGACATCTTTCAACAAGTAAACAGAGGAGTGTTAATAGTGGCCATTACGCTGAACCGCGTGGTTTCCTTGAAACTGTTAGAGTGAAAGTCAGGAAAGAGGGAGAACAGGGACACTGTGAGCTCGCTAAGCACCCAAGGCCATTGAAGACTAGGAGCTCCTGCTTAGCTATAGCCTAGCATAAGTTCGAAATAGATTTAAGACGAATGAACGCGCCAGAGTGAGACATTGGAGATTTTCACAACTTCGGGCTTCTCTACCATGACAAATATGAGTGTCCAGAACGGGACGTGTGGTGGCACAGGTATGTTGACATTGGTAATTTGGCTAATATGTAAGTGTTAGCTAACGTCAGTGTTGCCTAGTAAGTTACTAAGTTACAGCCAAGTTGCTATTGGCTAACGGTTGGGACAATTCGATATTATAGATTCGATATCTTGTTAATATATTTGATGATACTTGTAATTGCATTCTAATTGTGTCGACCATCCAGTATAGTGAGACATGTTCAAATGTCAGATTTACTTTGGTTGTGGTACCCGGCAAATTTGACTGCATGCGAAATCTGAAAAATTAACTTAGTGCTTTTCTTTCCTCTGTCACAGATATTGATCTTGGTAAGTATGACACTTTTTTGTTTTTCTCATGACCAACGAACATAACAATAGAACCTGAAAGGACTGGAGTAAAGCGTGTGTGACGTTTATTTTCTGCACAGACATTATCGATGAGTACATTGTGGAGAAGACGTCGTCCAGACCTCAGCTCGTGCTTCCTGGGCCTCCACCGCCTCC
Source organism: Coilia nasus (assembly GCA_027475355.1). Classification (NCBI taxonomy): domain Eukaryota; kingdom Metazoa; phylum Chordata; class Actinopteri; order Clupeiformes; family Engraulidae; genus Coilia; species Coilia nasus. Next base: position 6,150,635 of record CM050215.1, on the reverse strand, counting down.
TCCCGACCCGGATTCCGAGTGTAGGACATTGCAAGAACTCAAAAGCCATAGGAACGGTCCCGTGTTAGTATCCAGGGGTACAGCTCCACAGGTGAGGTTCAACGTTACTGCTTCGACTTCATGAAGCCTTTTTTGTATCCGGTTATGATGTGGTGGTGGTGTTGATGTTTAGACATTTTGACTTGTGTTTGGGAAGTTGGCTATCTCATGAACAACCTGTAGTGAATTAAATATGCCCCTGCAGTAATAGGTGCAACATTAGTCAATTGTTGCAGTAGCTGATAGTCACAGTTTAATAGTTAACTGTATATATCGAATGTATTCCAGGCCCGCTGTCGCAGTACCGTTACATGCATGAATGATTCTGGTACTTTCAGTTTCTGTGTTTTCTGACGCAGAATGCTGTTTAACTGAAAACAATGGCGATGACGAAGGTGAAATTCGAACCTTTAAAAATATGTTTGTGTAGAGCAGGAATGAGATGCCAAAAACATTTTTGATTACAAATTGCTGATCTAACAAAGTCTTCAAAGGTTGTAGCCAATTGTAACATGATTCCTTCATAATTCCGTATGGCTCCTGCTGCGCTGTTCTGCAGTCAGTTTGTAAATTTGCTCATAATGTTTTTTTTTGTTAATGCTATCGCAGATATTGGTCTCAGAACAGGCAGAGTACGCATAAAAACAAACACTAAGGAAGTAGAAGTGTTGCTGAGCCTTGCTTCAGCGGCATCACTTTGGCTTTCCTATTGGTTGACTCTCCTTGCCGTACTTTTTTTCTCAGCACCATCTTCCTGTTTCTAAGCTTTGCTTCCGCCCATGAAGTACCCTTTGTGTTATCGTTCCCATTTCATGTTTAACTTGTTTCAAAGCTATCTGTGTGTTTTAATATCTAACGCGATTTATAACAATAATAATAATAAGCTGTGGAATTAATTTAAACTAAGTCAGCTAGCTTTTGCGCGCGTCTTGTGTGATCCTTCAACCAAGTCAAGGTACGCCTTGTTTTCACTGACAAGTTGTCAGCCAGCACGTGCTGCTCCAGAAATATTTATCTAAAACTTTTGTTTGTCATGTGCTTGCCTTGTCTTTTTGTTGTTGTCATGTAATTGACCAAGCAGACATTTTCATAATTTCACAGAATCTATTTATTTGTCTCCTTAACCTGTCAGTGTTGAACTGCTCATATTCTTCCAGACACTCATCAACAGTAAATCTGCTTTTCCTGTATCAGCACCTGCGGACTTTTCCTCAAGTCTCACCTGCGGCGCATCATCCCATGAGGGGCTCGAGGGGCGCCGCCCAGCGGTCGGCGTGTGGCCGCGGAGGGTCAGCTGCAGTGCGGCAGCCGGCCCGGTCCGACACGGACCCTCTGGAACGCCTGCTGGACAAGCCCCAGCTGGTGGTGACGGAGCAGCCCAAAGAGAGGGGCATGAGGTTCCGCTACGAGTGCGAGGGCCGTTCTGCTGGCAGCATCCTCGGAGCCAGCAGCAGCGAGACCAACAAGACCTTACCCACTATTGAGGTCAGTCCCAAACCCCAAGGAGTTTACTAGTGGAGAGTAAATTTGGTGGTCTGTTCTAATATCCTTGCACTTTCAGTGTCAGCTGCCTATGTCCTGAATACCATTCCTACAAAGTAGCACACATCCCCCTAAAACTAGCAGAACGAAAAATTCTTTAGAACTACATTACAACATACAGTACCTACTACAAAGCAAACATTTTTACTACTACATTACAACTTGAGCATGCTATTTTAACAAAAGATGGGAGGTGCTCTTGGGAGGGTTACGATAACTCATGATCACAGGTGGACAAACTGGATTGAGAAAGTAAAAGTTCTGCTATGTATTTCCTTTGCCTGTGCTCTTAACACAGGTGATCTTACTAATTAGCTCATCTACTTGGCTGAAGGGTTGGGGTGGCATTTAGGATGAGCTAGTTCAGGGAATTGGCTGGAACAAAAAATGCGGTAGGACATCTGTTTTCACAACCGGGGATGTCCGCCTCTGCTGTCTAGAAGACAACACTGTGTATGATCTACAACCAAGGAAACGTCTAATTTAAAACTTCGATGAGAAATCTCCCTGTCCCAGGATGTTGCTAAACAACTTTTTATGCTCAACTTCAAATATCATATCATATCATGCAAGTGACGTCTTTCAGGCAGAACATACACAAGTCTTTGGTTTTTTTTTGTGTGTTTTTTTTTTTTTTTTAGCAAGGGCAGAAGCAAATCATGTTGGTAGGTTAAGCATTTATGTTTGAGCAAAAGTAGCAAAGTGCAGAAACATAATGAATTGTTCATATAAGCGATATATTTCTGGATTGCCTATATTTTTAGTCAGGACATGACATGGCACTGTCCAAAAGTACTTCGTTATTTATGCAAGATTTTAAAAATGCACTTGTGATGGTGTGTCATGAGTCGTCATACATTAAAACAGTAAAGGAACATATTATGTTACATTGGCATGATGTAGATGTAGGGCACTTCTGGAATGTACCGGTTGTCCCAAATGATTGGGGTTTCCCCCCCCTCTGTGGTTCTGGCTGCACACCCTGCAGCTCCTGAACAAGCCACAAGCCGGTTGGCTTTGTTTGAGGGAGGTCTACACCCTCTTTTTGTGGTTACAGAGAGGGAATTACCTCTCGACATCTATCTGACACGACTTGTCCTGTCAAAACTGTTGGCGGCACTGTTTTGTTTTTCGTTTCGGTTTCACTTACAGCCTGCCTCTCTCTCTCTCTCTCTCTCTCTCTTTCTCTCTCTCTCTCTTGCTGTCTGTTTGTCTCTCATTCCCCTCCAGCTTCAAGGCCCAATTAAGGAGTTAAAAAGTGTAACCGTCACTGTTTCGCTGGTTACCAAAGATGTTCCCTACCGCCCACATCCCCACTGCCTTGTGGGTAAAGACTGTTCAGATGGCATCTGTGTCATTCACCTTAACCCACACAACTCTCGCAAACACAGGTGTGCCCCTTTGTTTTTTATTTAGTGTTTGCTTTTGTTTGTTTGTTTGCTTGTCAATGTGCAAACAGTTAAAAAAGTAAAAATGAACTAAAAAATGTCCTTTAGTGTCGATACTAATACTTTCTTGCTTTTCCAGTTTTTCCAACCTGGGCATTCAGTGTGTGCGTAGGAAAGAGCTTGACCTGTCCCTAAAGAAGAGAAGGGATCAAAACATTGATCCATTTAACAGTGAGTAAAACTATTCCACATGGCGAGGGACTTTTCCCTAGAAAGGTTTTATGGAGACTGGGCTAATGTAAACGCTCTTCAGACTGGTTGTGACGGATGAAACCAGGGCCAGAAAAGAGATCCTTATTTTTTCCATGTGCGTAAGCATTCTCAGAAAAGTGTGTGGTATGAACACATGCTGGAAGAGGTCTTTACCATGCATAATTGATTACGTAATTTATCAATTATGCACAGTGGAGACCTTTCCTGTATTGAGACATGACATAGTGAAGTATTTCAAAAAATCTGCAGAGATTGGGGCCATGAGTGAAACCCTTTCTTCAGATTTTATAAACATGTTGATTTAAGAGGGGCATAAGCAGAGTGAATTTACTAGAGTACACCTGGGGCGAAGATGCAGCGGTTAAAAGTTTCATTTTTTGTTTTTACTTCTGTATCAGCTGGCCAGTCTAAGAGCATTGAGGATATGGACATGAACGTGGTACGACTGTGTTTCCAATGTGAACTGGAGAGAAATGACGGCGAGAGGATCCACCTGTCCCCCATTGTCTCCAATCCTGTTTTCGACAAGAGTAAGAGCACAATAGACAACACTTTTCCTTTTAATGAAGTGAAAGTGGAGATGATAATGAGTCATAGTTTTATTTTACTGTATGCTTGATTGTCTGGATTCAGTAACCCATGTTGTATGTCTGCGGGTGTACGTAATTACAGAAGCCACAACAACATCGGAGCTAAAAATAACTCGGTTAAACATTGTGAAGGGGCCGTGCACAGGGAAGACTGAGATCTACATGCTGTGTGACAAAGTCCAGAAAGGTGTGTTTCTGTCCAGCTCATTATCCACATGGGTCATGCCAAACCACTCAATTTTTTTCCACCCCTCCTCCGATTTTGATGAAATTTGGCATACTCATGGGTACCCTTGAGAAATGGCAACACACCAAATTTCAGCTCATTCGGACCATTTTTCATGAATCTAGAGAGTTTTGAAAATGTCACCGTTTTCGCATCGATTAGTGACTATGAAACAGAAAATTGGCTACATTTTGCACACCCATCACTATCATTACAAAGGGGAGAAAATGCCCTTTCAAATGATGTATAACACGATGACCTTTCAAGGTCATTGCATTTTCAAGGTCATTTGATGTGAGCTTGACCTTTGACCTAATTTTTCAGACAATGAGTATCAATCGATTTTGATGAAATGTTAATCTGTTAGGCAAAGAAGTATCCATTATGCTTGCAAAGTTTCAGTTTGGAGAATCAAATGGTTTGGGAGATATTCAAGGAAGACTTTTTGATATACAGGGTGTTCCAGAAATAAATGCTGGCAAAAAGACAATGTCAAGTAGTAACATTTATATTTACATTTAGGCTACACAAATTTGCTGTAAACAGTGCTATGGTAGATATTTAAGGAAGTCTGTTTGATATACAGGGTGTTCCAGAAATAAATACAGGCAAAAATGCAATGTCAAGTCCCATTTTACACTCACATGTAGGCTACACAAATGTATGGTAAACGGTGCCATACTGTAATGATCTTAAATACCTTGAACCTAAATACCTAACCTAAATGCCAAGGTTACTTGATTAGAGATGCTCAAGCCATACTAGATTCTGCACCAAGTTGTCTAGCAGCCAAGTACTATATGTAGAATACCACAGGTCGTAATCTCAGTTATAGTCACTTTCCCCAAACTGGTCAACATTGCCACAAATGGCTGGATGCAAAAAAATGTCTGAAAGGCTGTTTTATGAACGAAATGAACGAATCTTTCTTCATGGAATTTCGCCAATAGAAATATCTTGAATATCTCCCAAACCATTTGATTCTCCAAACTGAAACTTTGCAGGCATAATTGATACTTCTTTGCCTAACAGATAATAAAATTCCGTCAAAATCGATCGATACTCATTGTCTGAAAAATTAGGTCAAAGGTCAAGCTCACATCAAATGACCTTGAAAATGCAATGACCTTGAAAGGTCATCGTGTTATATAGCATTTTCTCCCCTTTGTAATGATATCAAATCAAGTGATGGGTTTGCAAAATGTAGCCAATTTTCTGTTTCATAGTCACTAATCTAACTAGTCAAAAACGGTGACATTTTCAAAACTCTCTAGATTCGTGAAAAATGGTCCGAGTGAGCTGAAATTTGGTGTGTTGAGGTTTCTCAAGGATACCCATGAGTATGCCAAATTTCATCAAAATCGGAGGGGGGGGGGAATTGAGTGGTTTGGCATGGAATGACCCACATGTTACATGGTAATAACAGACTAAATGGATCGAAGCTGACACTGATTTTAGTGTCAGGTATTAAAGCAGCACTATGCAGCTCTGAGTACTTTTTCTCAATGCAGCTCCCTCTAGTGTCTCCCAGTAAATGGACAATCTTCCAAAAAAAGGACTGTTTTCCCCTCCCCTCACCCTGTGTATGTGTTTTCAACTGAGTAACTGTCGAATACTAAAGTAGTCATATCCACCGAGTTAAATGACGTCAGAATTTCTTCAGAATTTAACGTGATTCTGCTTCTCACGATTTTTGAGACTTTGCAATTCTAAGGCTGTCGGGACAGACACTCAGATATTGCAAGCGTGGTATTCTGTCCACAGACAGTGGGGGCGGTCAAGAAAGTTTTCAGTCGTCTGGTAATGACTCATTTAAGCATCTGCAGACTTATGCAGATGATTAATTAACTTGAAAAAGTTGCATAGTGCTGCTTTAAGTCCTCTTACTGTAATCTTTTCTGTTGATCTGGCAGGTTTGATGTTTACCTTAGTACCATGTTGGTATGGGGGTAGCTTTGGCCTTACTGTTAGGGAGTTGGTTTTGGGATTAGAGGGCTGCAGGTTCGATTCCTGTAGCAGTAGGGAAAAATGTGGGTGGGGAGTGAATCAGGAGTGTGGCAGGAGTGCTGTCCTACACCCTCCTTTAAGTCCCCTTGAGCAAGGCATCTATCTGTCCCTGTATCTGATTCACTGTAAGTGACTCTGGATAAGAGTGTCAGCTAAATGTAATGATATGGACTCCACAGTTATTATTAGTAGCTGAACGGTGAGGTAACAAGACCGACATGGCTTTGTCATAGTTAAAAATATGCTTGTTTTTTTGTGCCCCCCAGATGACATAGAGATCATCTTCGGCCGGGGTTCATGGGAAGCCAAGGCTGAGTTTGCCCAGACAGATGTCCACCGTCAGATAGCCATAGTCTTTAAGTCGCCCCCCTACCAGGACCAGGACATCTACGAGGAGGTGGAGGTCAACGTGTACCTGCGACGCCTCTCAGATCGCATGGACAGCGAGCCCGTCAAGTTCACCTACACGCCATCTAATCCAGGTCTGAGTCACTTATTCCCCCCCTTTGTGTACTCCCTTACTGTGCACTCCTACCAGGAGCTACTAATACAACAGGAACAACACAAGTGGTTCACTTTCTATTGACAAGCACGAGTAGAGTGATAAAAGCTGTGAGCATCAGCACTGTAGACATTCTGTAGCAACCAAATGGCCAGTCAGGACTATAAACTCTTGTAGCTGTCAGCACTGGGTGACTGGGCATCTAAAAAAGTCGAAGACACCTCAACTAGCTATGACGCATTTCTGCTGTAAACGACCGGCAACCAATCAGAAAGTAGACTCATTTCAATTGATGAACAAGATTGATCTTTTGAATGTTTTATGACATGGGTGAACACAAAACAATCATACTTTTTGAGTGTAGTGATTTCACAGGTTCAGTAGCTTTTGGTGTGAACGTACCAAATTCATACCACTTACCACATTCGCACCATAAGCTACTAAAGCTGTCAATTTTTTTAAACACTCTAGTTACCCAAACATCAATGATCATTTTGTTGCTTTAATTCCTTTTGTCAACAGAAAGTGAACTACTTCCATCGCTCTTACAGCTTTAGTAGCTCTTGGCGTGAACATACTGTTAGCTCTGATTGGAGTGCTGTTGTTCCACAGATGCTCGGACATAGGAGGTTCTGGTATTGCATTTGCAAGTTGTTCTCAGATGAATCAGAGGTTATTTGTGAATGCAGCACTGAAACTGAAAGTCGCCTGCTGACATCCTTTTCCCAGGTTTGTTGGTCAGCAGTTAAGAGCTTGTGGCAAGCCGGTGACTGAAATGATTAGAGCCAGTTGGGCTCCACCTTCGCGCCGGGGTTCTGCCACATAGTTTCTTCCCATGAGCACTTGTTCCTGTCACTATGACTAAGCAGTTTGTCAGGCGTGATTGTGATTATGACCTACTGGACAACCGAGCAAATGTCTTCAGTTTCTGACAATATTTCTTCGTGTTTTTTTGTGATTGTGTATGTGTTGTAGATCCTTATGGAGTTAATCGCAAAAGAAAAATCAAGCCTGACCTCAAGTTCACCGAGGGGTGCAACATGACAGGTAATATATATATTACCTCTATCTCCTCTTTTGGAGGACAACAGCTGTGAACCAAATACCAGTAATAACATACTGACTACAGCAGCAGACACTACTGCCAATAACTACTTTTACTACTACTGCCACTACTACTAAAAATAATACTATTAATAGTAATAACATCACCCTCTTTGTACTTTAGCTGAAAGTGTGATGGGGGAGCCTCCTATACCTCATGCACTTGAACCCTTCTCCTATCCCCTGGAGGCCTCGGTCGCTATGGGAAACGCCTGTCAAGACGACCTACCAGGTCATCCTGCTCAGGGCCTGGTGGACTTTCAGACTGTACTGGATGAAGTCAAGCAAGAGGACCCCTCGGGCTCTCTAGACACAGACACCATGAACTTGCTCGCTTCAGTCTTCCAGATGATCGACCCCGCCAGCTTCAACATGGCCCTGCCCAACCAGGATGAGCCGGCTAACTTTGGCATGGACGGGAGCTTTCTCGACCCCTCGATGAACATGAGTTTGTACACTGACATGCAGTTCAATCAGATGGTCAGTGGTGGCCAACATGCGGTTGCCCCCTCCATCATGGACCTACAGCCCTCGTTGTCACTCATGAGCGATCAGGGCCTCGGAGATGTGGAGGCTTGCAGCATGCCTCAGGTGAAGACTGAGAAGGGCGGTGACATCTGAAGCCTCAGGGGTTTTAAGGGTTGTGTTGTTACATCAGGAGGTGTTTGGGACTTCAATGCAAATCCAATCATCCCCTGCATAGGTTGTTGCACCACTAAGAGACAGAATGTTTTGGAAATGGATGTTGCTGTCCATCGGGTCTCGCTGGACGAGCCCAGCAGCTAAGTTTTTGATGGACTCTGTGATCCGCATTATTGTTAGTCTGAGGCTGCTCCACTGACAAGACAGTGATTCCTTTAGTAGTGCTGCCAAATGGATAGTAAAGCACAGACATTCTGTAGCAACCGAATGGCCAGTCAGGACTATAAACCCTTGTAGCTGTCAAGAAAATTATGTTGATGTTTTCTTGTTGTCAGACGTCTCCTCAAATGCATTTCCATTTTGATGTTTTTAGTCTAGGGGTCCAGGTTCATGTTGTACATTTTCCAAGTTAAACAGTTGACCAAACTTACTGTATTTTACAGAAAGCATTTTTTTGTTTCAGAAATACATATCCTACCATACTACTGCCAGCAGTGAAAGATGTTCTAACTATTCATAATTAGTGTAGTTTATCAAAGAGACTGACCACAGATTTCTGCTTCCATGTTTTAGTTACAGTAATAGGACCTGTCCCTTAGCTTACAGCTCCAGTGGATCATGTACTAACATGAGGGCGCTTTGCAGTGTTTTCTGTCAGTTTTGTGATGTGTAGTTCCGCTTTGTGTGGTGTGTGTCCTATGGTTAAACATTAAAACTGTTGTACGAACCACAACCCCATTACTTGCCTTCATTAGCAGGCTGGTATTGTTGGAGTTTATGAAATGAGCTGAATATATTTAATTATTGTGAATTGGGGGAGGTTGTGGGTGTGAACACAGAGAAGCACAGTGTCTTGGTAGATTCTCATTCATCCAACTGGACTTCTTTTTACATTTCACCTTTCATCCAAGAGGTTTCCTCTGTTCTGGGTGAAACATGTTCATGTTCAAGCTCTAAAAAGACGTCCAGTTGGTGTGTTGACAAATTCACAATAATTAAATATATTCAGTCTGCAAGCTAAAAGGAAGTCCAGTTGCTTTTGACAGAGACTAGAAACTGACTTTATAAACACCTCTTTGTCTTGTGACTAAATCTCTTGCTTCTTTCTATTAAGAAAGTACATAGAAGCATCGCCACTTTTATACCAACATGTTTAACTGGCATATGACAACTTTAAAGGCATTTGCTTCAGTTTCAGTGCTTACATAGTTAATGCAGTTTGCCTTTGTAGGGCAGTTTATTACCCCAAGGTGCAGTATGGGAAGTTTTTCAAAGGGGAAGCATGGACTTTTTGGAGTCGGTTAGCTTTTAAATTCATCACCACACTTTGGAGTATTTATAGAACAGTGACTTCTACCCACTTGAATTTTAAGGGTGTGTGTGTTGTATACACAATTTCAGTGCCGAGCAGAAATGCCTCCTTGTTTCGTTTAGAGAACACCTTGATCTTGAACAACAATAATTCTATTATCAGCAACTACCTAATTCTGTTGTATGGAGCCAACAACAGAATCAGTTCCATGACTGAAACAATAAAGCTATTTAACATATAAATAGCCAATATATTTAATATTACTATTTAAGATATAAATAGACTTCTGGGGGATTTAGTGGTCTACAGTGGCAATATTTTAAACTGAATACTCCCAATGTGTTCCATTAGAACTGCATAACCATGGAGATAGTAGACATATAGATCAAAGTTTGATTAGTTTACTTTGTGGATGTAACTTTCAATTTACACTGTGGGGCAGTGTGTCTTTACATGGAATGAATGAGCACATCGTCACCCGGGGTAAGTCCCTGCCCAGTTCCCACCTTTCTCCCACACAGTTCTTTTTTTTCCACTGATAGACAACAGCATTGGCCCCCAAACCAAATATAGTTGACCAACACTGGAAAGACACTGGCCTAGAGCCAAGGGGAAACTCCACCACATGCCTGTTGCTCAATACTGGTCTGATTTGTTACTGACACATTTACAAGACAAGTTCAAAATGATATTATTAGAGGACATCCACATAAGCCATTTTTAAAATTAATTTTATCAACCACATCATTTGGGAACAGCTATTGTGTCAGTACTCAACTTCTATTTGGTAGAACAATGCTTAAAAAGAGGTAAATCAATCACTTCCTGTGGACATGGATGAGTTTCTTTTACTAAAAATTTGGACTGCTCTTCATTTGCAAGCTGTTCCATCACTTTCAAGAGAAAGTATGTAAATACCATGTGTAATTGCAACAGTATCCTGGGACTGAAATGCAGAGGTGCCGATACCTTCACCCATGGCTGTAGTTAGTGTATGATTAATTAGTAACCAGCACACAGGGGATTTCTTCCCTGGAAAGGGACTAAACCAGCCCTTCGTACTTCATTTCATACCAAAGGTCTAGCAGTGCTGTATTGAGAAACAATTTCTTCCTGGAGGTGTGGATTCTGCTGAAGTTTAAAACAAGTGGCTCTGCCTTTACCCAATCACTAACGTCTGGTTGTCACATATGCAATTAGCCTGCGTATGCTACAATTCAAATGTAGCACACAAAGTCAATGTGATCGCTCACGAACACTCCCTCTGTTCGCTGATTGGCTAGGCAAAATTCTGCCTAAAACAGCAATGTCAGTGAAAGCAGACAGTGAAAACATGTCAGTGAAAGCACTGCCAGAAAATGAAATACCAAGGGCTAGTTTAGCAGGCTACTAAACCTGTACGTCCATCACCAGTTGGTGGATTCGTATTTGAGAAAGTGAGTGACTACTGTACACCTTATTAATATATTTGGCTGAAGATTGGGCTGCAACAACAATACCTATTTACTCATAAATTGCAAATCTTGCCATTAGGACTAGAAATTGTTGAGAGACTACAGCGAGTGGAGTTATTTTCAACCTCTGATGAATTGCAGAGATCTTCATACAAAACATGGAACGAACTCCCATGCACTGCTCATTTCGCAAGCAACTATTTAACCCATTGTTGCTTGTGAAATAGACAGGGCGCAGGATCTTCTGCATTTTTAGACACAGACTTGCATACATCCAACGCATCTATACTTATATTTATTTTGTATCATGTTGCTGATGTTGTATCCTTTTTGTTGACATGACCTGACTCTGTTGGCTGAGGTGGGGCACATAAGCAGAGCAGGAATCATGAACTCTCTGCTTCGCCCAGCTAAATGAAAATCCAGACAAATATAAAGAGTGTTTTCAACTTGCTTCTTTTGAAAACATATAAAGGGCACAAATGTTCAAACAACTCAAGAAATTTGCTGAGGAAAAGAAATATTTACATAAAAAGCAGTTGTATTTATGCCAGTTCATGCCAATCCCAGTGTTCATATCATCTATATAGTTGATGTGTGAATTTTGCTGTAAGTCATTTCAAAGTAGCAGTTAACAAAACTGCACACCCTTTATGTCTTCTCCACAACCTTTGGTTCGGTGAGCTTTAGAATGGCCACTTCCTTCACCAGCCTGTCCACACACTCCTTGAATACAGGTTCGGGTTCCTTAAGATTCAAACAAACACACATCAAAAGAAATAAGTGTGTAAAAACAGGAGGGAGTGTTCATCAGCACAGCATAAAACAACACAACCTAGGTGCTCTCAGAAACAAGTGTAAACTGCTATCCATTCCACAAGCAACTAATTTAACGCACAGTGTTTTGGTTTGACCTCTGTTCAAAATAACCCGACAAAGTTTTCAGCACATTGGTCACGTCCTGGCAGCGCACCCGTTTGTAAGAGGTGTGCAAAAGTCTTAATCGCTTTAAACTTTGTTCTCACCTTCACCTCCAGGACCCTCTGCTTCTCCACTGCTTCCTCCAGACCCAGGCCGACCCACTCAGCCTCCTCTCTTGGGATTTCAAACTGCTGCTCAGCATAAAATAGGAGTTAATAGTAGGCACGTGGACTTAAACTTAAAAACTAAAAAAAAAAAAAACCTTAGAACCAACTTAAAGGTCTCATTCTGCGAGAAACTGTTTAGTACTTGCTGTTTTTGAAATAAGATAGGTCACTCCAATATGCAATATGCATGTCGCACGTGAAAATGTTCTTCTACCCGGATTGCCTCCATTAGTCAATGAAAGAAAAAGGGGCGAAAAAACGAGCGAATAAGAAAAAGGGCAAACAAAGTGACGTAAGTTTGTAAATAAGAAAAAGCCACGCCACAGTTGTGATTACCAGAGGAGTCTCATTGCAGCATAGGTATGTGTGTTTGTTTAGAAAATTTTAATCTTCTATTTGATGTGCTATGACCGAATGGGCTTTGAATGATTATAGCCTGTGACTAGCATAGCAGAGAACCTGTCATTCTCCCTGCTCCATCTCCACCAAACTAGAACAGCCTCCAACAGGAGCACTAAAGCATTTTTTTTTCACCAAAATCACTCACAGGGCATTCATTAATACTAGAGACCACCGCAAAATGAATGAAAAAACGATGAAGCTTGGAATCAACTTTTAAGTAAAGAAAAACAAGACAATGTCTTGCATGGATCTTTTCACCTTGGTTTACCTTTAATCATTTTTCTTTCACTATTTTCTGAAGTATTATGAGCATTTAACCATGACTTGCAAAATAGCGCAAGTTAAACCTACATAAAAAAGATCAATGAGCATGTTGCTGTTTTTAAGCTGGTTGCACACAGCACTTTTAAGGAGCACTTTCTACGCTGCACACTCCCACTCTTTTTCACTGACAAAATTTCAAAACTTTTCCATGAATTGTCCACTTAACTGCGTAGAATTTAGCATACTTTTAGGGCTAAATATAAAATGTTTAACATTCAAAATACTGCCAATGCATTTATTGTCAACTTCTAGGCCTAATGATAACAGAATGCTGTAGTTGCGTTAGGGAGAAACTAAAACTCGATGACTTTTCCAAAACCTTCAGTGAATTTACAAAATTCCATGACTTTTCCAGGATTTCCATGGCCGTGGGAACGCTCACCTTATAGCGCTTGTAAACTTGCTCCCGGCGCTCCGGGTCCTCCGGGTAGAGGTCCTTCTGTGCCAGTCTGAGAAGCATGGCCCGCTTCAGGTCCATCCCAAATTTGGAGTTCAGATCTTGCTTGGTGGTCTGACCACATAACAGAAGAGTTGTGTAAGGGATAGTGGACAACACAGCGTTTATAAATCAGAGATTAATGCATGTTGGAGGTGGTAATGCAGCCACGATATGAAATATTAATTGACAATCAGAAATTTAACCAAGCCGTGGTATAAACTGCGCTAATACAGTTAATAAACAGGTATTGCTGGGTGGCTTTAGGAAAGCTGCTGATTTAGAAAAGGGCTTTCAGACCTTAAGGATGTAAAAATCAAAGCCAAATGCAGCATCGATGAGATCTAAGGTGCGAGCAGTGACTGTGATGCTGAACTTTTGGTCCAGGATCTCGCTGTAAAACTCCCTCGTGAACAGCTGAGGCTTCCAGGTTTTCTTGTATCGTGTAGACAGCTAAATAATGAGAGAGGTGAGTCTATGAATTAGCATATATCTAGTATGAAAATATACAGGCACATCTCAATGAATTACAATATCATGGCAAAGTTCATTTTTGTCATTAGATCAATTCAAAAAGTGACACTTGCATATTATATTGATTCTTTACATACTTTGTAGCTTTGATTCTGATGATTGCAGGCAATGAAAAAGCAAACCTAAAACATCTCTGAAAATTACAAGTGCAATCAGAGATGGCAACCTGGTCCCCCATGTGGACAAACAGGGTCATTGCAGGAGGACAGGACTGCAATGCCCGGCCAATCCCCTCTGGGGGACCAGGTAATAATCAGACCAATTAACAAAAGCATTTTTAATACAGAAATGCCCGCCTTCTGAAAAGCATGTTAATGTGTATGCCCTCAGTACTAAGTTGGGCCTGCTTCTGCATTTCACATTTTTGCATTGAAATAAATAAAACTTTTTCACCATATGCATACTCACTGAGATGCACCTGTAGATTTCACCTTAGATTATCAAGCACTATTGCCTACGAACATGTACAATAACACAGTGAACACAAGTGACTATAACTAAAAATCAACAACCATGAGGTACCACAACACAAAACACAACTGAGGACAAACCTTATCATCCTTGGAGTATTTGTAGCCCTGTATCCAACCCTCGCCTCCCCAAAGACCCTGCTGGGACTCTGGAGGGTAGTACACTGGGATGGGCACGTCCTGGACCCGCTCTTTCTGACCAGTTTTTGGGTTGGCGCGATATTTTACTCCGAGGGCTTTCCAATGAACAGGTGTGGGAGGTGTTGGGTCTTCAAAGTTTTTTAGATAGTGCTGAGGGAGGCGGGCATAGATGCCCTGCTTCCTCTTCAGAGCTTCCCAGATGCGAGGTGGATATTTGTGGAGCGGCATCGTTTCCCTGGTAACTCTCCTGTGGACATCTACAATGTCAAGAAACAACTTACAGTCACACAGAGTGGAGTATAATACACCTACAGTAATATACATACTTCAAACAAAGCATTTATGGACACATCCACAGATTATTGGGATAGTTACTGTGTTACTGTGATATTATTATACAGTTCACATGCGTACGACTTTCACGTTAAAAATGAGCAATTTGACAATTACCATCCAACAACACTCCAAAGCATTGCAGCAAGTAATGATTACATGTTCCATGACTGACACTACAAACTATGTAGTGTGCAAATTGTTCCACATGTGACTAGCGTCAAGTCATACTTGTCAGTCAGTGTTCCCAATTGCTTGATTGACAACACCATACACATACTAACTGGGGAAAACTGCGTTGGCTTATTGCGTGTCTATGTCTCTACCATAGAGGTATCTACACACATAAGGGAACTATGTTACAACAAGGTAAGCCAAAGTTAGCCTACATACACGATAGCAGGCTAACTCGCTGTCTTAAACTGTTTATAGGCAGACCTCAGTTTAACTGTTACTCGTTTATGATACTTCGGAAGTAAAAAAAAAAAAAAAAAAAAAAAAAAAAAACTATTTTTTAATATACATACCGATTTATCAAATACGATTTGTAAGTCTCGTAAATTGCATCCTACACACAGCACAGCTACATGCTTCCAAGGACACCGTTTGAGAATACGTCTACTATGCAACTTCCGTCGGAATCGGACAAGAGTGGTTTCGTGAAGCTAACGACAGCGCAGTACAACTTCCTTCTAAAACATCTGGTCAGAATAAAAGTTGCTCAATTCCAGGCTACCAAGCAGATACCCTGTGCAAACCAATTTACAACACACTTTTAGTCTCAGTTATCGAGTATCGGTATATACAGAGCTAAGAATCTGTAACATGTTTTACAAATTTAACATGAATTTGCAACTGTAATTTACTGATTTCAAATGCCTAGATGTTATTAATGTAAAAATAGTTTTCATACTAGTTCAAGTTTAACTTATTTTACAGTAGCTTTTACTTTATAGTAGCGAATTATCAAACATTCCTCACAGTGTTTTCTTTCCAACAAAACCTAGCTTCCACTGTTATCATACCAATGTGGGGGAAACCAATAATATCTATCTGAGCTCACGATTCATGCGCGTCATTAAATACCCCACACTTTTCTTCCGACCGTTCTTCATTTGGGATGACACATGCTCCGCGTACAAAGCATTCATTACTTGTCATTACCTCCACTGTAGTAATCGCCCGAAAGGTGGAATTGAACCACTCTGCCGCTAAGCAGCTACAGGTTTGAAGCCTGCACCCCGGACCACCGAGGATCATCCGGGCATTAGGATTCGTCCGGCTGTCTCCACTTTATACCTACGTCTATGTGCACCAACATTACTCATGGTTGGGATTTTTTGAATTCACATCTATGTGCTTCGTATGTTTGCAGAGCCTTGACCAATTGGTAACCTTTGACTATGGTATTTATTCTTACATTCATGATACATTTAAGGACGATTACTTCTGAAAGAAGTGTAACTGCAAAGCATCATTGGTACAATATGCTAATAAGAGAAAATGCTATTGGATGGATCAGGTACAGGAACGCCTCTCGAAGGAGTTCAAGTTGCCTGTGTGATATTACCATCTGTCGTGGATGACATTAATGAAACTGTCAGGTAAATATCGCTGCCCTTACAACCTTTAAAATGTCCACGAAAAAATAGCAAGGCAGCAAATGGTCACTGGCCACAGACTTGCAAAGGTGTGGTGTCTTTAAATGACAAGTGTACTAAGTTGACCGTGTCACTTATTATTAAATGAAACCAGGCTCTGAATTTTTCTTGTAGGTCTTCACAGACTTCTTGGCTAATAGAGACACCGTGCCGACTAGGTTATTTTACTAGTAGCCTACTATAGCATACACTAACAGTTATAGGTAGAATCATAGAGTTGAATACAATACTAGAGTGGACACAGGCGCACTGCTCATGGCAATTGTGGCCGCCATCTTGCGACTGCCGGCCGGCTGATTGCAACCACGGAGAAACAAATGAATGCCATAAAGATTTCATAAAGCTACGGTTGTGGATTCTTATAATCAGATGAGTTTCATGTACACAATCGTTGGGTTTCACTTTCTTCTCTCGCCGACAGCTAACTGTTAGATTTGGACAGGCGCCAGATTTTACGGTGACGTCATACACGCGCCTATCGTTCAGTGTAGTCCTTTATCAGCTTTTTAATTAACATTAAAAACAATTCAGATCAGTGAAAAAAAGAAAGTATGACAACCTGAATCGATAGAACTGCCCAGCATGCATATGATATGAAAGCCACTATCTTAACTTTGGAGTGTGAGCCGAAATGTAATTTTTTAAAGAAAAAATCCCATTCATTTCGATATAGAGGTGGGGAACGCAACCAGCAGGGGGCGATGAGATTACTTGCCCTCGCAGTGCTGAGTAAGGAATACAAATATCGATTTGTATAATAAATTGATATTTTATATTAGCTAGTATATTCATTGTTGATCCGTACGTGTCATTTTATACTAATCACAGGTCATATTGTGTCGTTTTAATTATCGTTAATTATCGTTTTCTTTAATGCGGTTTACGTACATATAGAGTCAGGCATTTCAAATATCATCATTGTATAGTGTGTCAGTGGATATTTTCACAGAACAAAGCCGTGTTTGACAGAGGTGGGTCCATTCTACGCTTATTACACATTGAGTGCCTAGCACACGCAAGATGGCGGCCGCGTCGGACGTTTTCCCGTGTGGTCAGCCAATGCTGTGTCCACTCTAGTATTGTATTCAACTCTATGGGTAGAATCATATATTTGTTGTTGTGCATTTGTTAAATTGAATAAAATGTTGCGGTATTTTATTTCATTTGACCCCAAAACGTACTCTTAGACTGCAGGCCTGGTGTTAATGCCTCCTTGATAAAGACTATTAAATGAGACCGTAAGTAGTGACTAATTTTGCCTTTTTCCCTTTTTATCTTGTGTCAAATGAGGCATTTACTTGGCATGTCTTAGTGTATGTGTGCAGCATTGTCATGCCAAACAGTGCAGGAGATTAAACTTTAAACCAGTTCAGATCAGACAAAAACACAGGCTCTTTACAGGACCTTTTTATTTGCCAGGAAATAAATAATAGAACTTAAAAAAGTAACTCATTCAAAAATGCAGTACATCAAAGTAGTTCAACCAGACTGCAAAAGAAGAAAAAGAGAAAATATCCATTCAAACACTGTACGGCTTATGTCCTTGCTGAGTAGTGGCACACATTCAGTCGATAAATAGAAATAATGATGAGAGAATTTACTTCAAGTTTTCAGCGCACAAGGCCACAAACTCAGCCTCTCACCCTTACACGTCAATATATGCCCACTGGCTGGGTCTTCTGTGGTTTTACCCCAGATCTGAGGCGTATACTACAAAGGTGGTTAAGTGATAAACCTGGTTTAGTTAACCCAGAAACAGTCATAAACCTGTGAGTAGAAGAGCCCATGGCTTCATGCTCTTAACTAAACAAATGGCAACGGGCTCCTCTTCTATAAGGTGTACGACTACCTCTGGGTTAAATAAAGCCAGTTTGTCACTTACCACCTTTGTAGTACTACCCTCAGAATACACAGACATGCCTGCTTGGACACCCTTCAATCTTTTACAGATTTCAAAATGTGTTTTCCAATACAAAACCCAAGTCCAAGTCAATATTGTAGTCTAACAGTGCCTCCTATCACAACAGATATCATGGAATTTGTTTTAATGTCTACAAATATGTCTGTTCAATGCCAAAATGACAGCATGACTGCACAAAGAAAAAAGGAAACTTACATTTGAATATTTTAGGCCTAAAATAATTTGTAAAAATACAATGTGATGGTAGGAAATACACACACACACACACACACACACACACACACACATATAAGAGAATTTCTTGACCATTATGCGTCTGCCAAATATTGCTGTACTGTAGAGTGACTTGTTTCTGCACCCCAGAGTCAAAATGAATGTGTCCAGACTTAGTCTGAGAAAGAAAAGCCCACAACCAACCCTCTGGTCCTCCTGTTTAACATCTGATGCAGAATAGTGGGGATGTGAGTACCTAAAGGTGTAACCCTCTTGTAAGTCATACACTGTTCCAAATATCAGTAAACAGCGTTTGAAATGACACTGGGCTAAGGCGTGAAGTAGCGCAGACATGGTGCACAGACAGTTTGGGAAGTTATGACAGAAGAACACATCGAGAGTTTAAAGATCAGTGTTAATGTCTTTAAAATATAGTTGTGCCAATTTTCTTTTAAACTTAAACAATAATGAACATTTAGATAGTCGAGAAGCTACAAGCCATCCCATGACATAACTGTTTCCAGTATGTGTATCTGATGACATGAAAATGCTTACGAAACTCCTGTACCAGAAAAAAGCGGCACAGAATACACATGGATGCACATGAGAAACCATATTTTAATTATTCCTGCAAAAACTGATGTACATGATTGTATTCTTAAACTACTTCCATTCCTTGATTGCAAAATACACTGTACCTTTAACGGAGGAAACACAACTAACTGCAATTTAGCTTGAGTCTGCATTTTATATGACAAGGGATCGACACATAATACAGTTCAATGCCAAAGTGTTTAAATTCCTATTGTCCATCTGTGTGTTAATTGACCAATTGAGGGTAATATGGAAAAATTTGATGAATTTGCTAAATTACTTTAAAATAAAAACTGGTGAATGGGAAAGTGGAACTGTTTTAAGGGTTCTTATATTCCCTTTACTCATAATAATATAAAAAACGAAGAGAACAAAAAACAGAACAAAAGCTGGTGAACTGCATTGATATTTTATGACAATTATAACAAAGGTTGTCATCTTTTTTTTTCTCTCACTGACACACAAAACATGTCACTTTTGTTATCCGAGACAAAAAAGAACTCTTCAAATGCAAGAGATAGTGTTCACTATGCAACCTTCCCAACCTTTTTTTCATTGAAACAAATTCAAAGTTATTATATACACAACCCTAGGAGGCAACATGTATTAAAGGCTGCTCTCACTCTTTATCAAACATTCAATCGCATAAATAAACAAATAAATAACCATGAAGGAATCCCAATGGAATCTAGATTTCTGTTAAATCTGGGGGGACTGGAAATGGGTGGATTTAACAATGGCTACTTTCTCCTTCAACGATTGCAGCTTCACTTAGATGAGTAACACATAAAGATGAAGGAAGCATCTAAAACTAGTCATAAAGTGAGAAAATAGTGAGAAAGATGGCAGAGGCCATCCTCCCTGTAATCTGTAGAAATGGTGTGACTCAGCAGAACTTTACTTTGGCAAAGTGGGATCACACAGGGGCCTAAACTGATTTAAGGAGAAAGCAACATTTATCAAAGTGATAGGCAGCAGCTTTTCCAAACTCTGTGCACCATCTCTGATACATCTGCTGTTAGGCTCTGAAGTGCTTTTTTTCTGTCTTTTACTGATGACATCAACAGGGACACGGTCTCGTACCGAGGTGAAATGTAATCACTGTTTTTTTTCTGGTGTGATGAAACATTTCTTTTTTTTATTTGACGCAGTTCAGTCAAACTCAGTGCCACCACAAACCTCAGTTCCACGTCCAAGTTTGTGTCTCCTAAATGCAAAAAAACTAAAAGTTGTAACAAACATCTCATCAAGCAAATGGCTTAGACCTCATTTCTTAGTTGCTATCCAACACAGGCAGAATTGGCAACACACGTGGTTTCACATTGCATCCGAGAGGAGTTTCTCGGGTCTCAATCTTCACACCACACACGCTGGGAAGTGTCAGATGGTAGGAATTCATGTAACCATTTCAGAAAAATAACTTCCCGTTTCACCCAAAATGAGAGCAAAAACAGTAAATATACCATGATAAAAGTGATGTCTGACCCTGACATTGGGTTTGAATCCAAATGACAATGAATTGCTAGTCCACACACTCACACTAACAAGACTTAATGAACGGTGAAGGGAGCAGCGCTTTCCCCAACTAATGAATCTGGTGCTATTGGCCAGCAGATCCCCAGTGATGGTTGTACGTCAGAATGCTTAAAGCACTTTACACCCACAGCTGTAGCTAACCAATCGGACACTAGAAACAACATTTTCAACAAAAAAAAAACGAAAAAAACTCAAACCAACCAAACAAGTTAATGCAGGAGAAAAAGCAAAGAATGAAACAGACAGACAAACAAACAGAAACAAACCAAAGAAAGCCATGCAGACATACTGTGAGCAAGTGAAAAGTGCTGATGCGTTCGTCTAAGTTGTTTTTTCTGTATTTTTTTCTGTTTATTTCCTCAGGAACAGAGTGTCACTGGAGGCTCTTAGGGGTTACTCGTCTTCCGTGACATTGTCAGTGGGTGGAAAGCAGGTGGGGTGGCTACGCTTCTCCCTCCTCCTCTTCCTCTTCAGCTTCTTCTTCAGTGCCGCTTGTATTGGGACGTGTGCTGGGACAGGTTGGGCTTAGGAGGGAGGGAGGGAGGGAGGGTGGGTGTGTGGTTGGGTAGGTGGGTGTGGTGGGGAGAAACGGCTGAGTAAGTGGCGGTGGGTTAGGAGGATGGAGCTGAGAGCTGTGGATGCGCACAGGGGCATTTGTCCAAAAGCACTGCACAGACAACAAGTCCAGCGATGAGCGGAAAAGGGCTCCCACGGAAAACAGCATGCTGAAGAAGACGTAGACACACACACAAACCGCAAACCGCCCACCATGCATCCTGTCTGTCCAATGGCGAAAACAAAAATGAATAATAATTCTTTTAACCACATTTGTGTATCTTTTTTTTCTCTTTAAACATGTATCCCCTGGTTCATTTTTCTTGTTAAAATGTAACATAAGGCAGGGATTGTTTTGTATGTGTGTGTTTTTTTTTTCTTCTGGCTATAATGAATTGTGACTGTTGATCTTAAAACCAGCCCATTTCGTGTGCAGGCGAGGGTCCAGAAGGCATCCCATTCCTATTGCAGACGAACCCCTCCCCCCTCCCACCGACAACACCCTCCTCTGCCTTCTCCTCATTATCATCATAGTCATCATCATTGTTGTCAATCTCCGTTTTAGTGTCTGCAGATATGTCTCCGCTACGCCATGTAGATGAAGGTGTTAATGTCCGACTCGTCCCGCTTGATGTATTTGTGCTCGATGAGCCACTCAATCTGCTCCTTGATCATCTTCTTCTGCGGCAGGAACATGTTCTTCAGGATCTCCACCAGCTCCGTCTGCAGCTGCGCGTTCGTGATCTTCTTGCGCATCTTCATTATCTGGATAATGGCTTCCTGTTAAGCACAGAGAGAGGGAGGATTGGGGGGGGGGGGGGTGCTGATGACACGGCAACACACCAAGTGTTTCTTCCTAGCTGTCTAAAATCTAGGTGTGAAATGGTTAAAAAGTCCACGATTGTGGTCATGTCATGGTTTTGGGCACACGGTTTTCATTAGTCTGATTCATATATTCACTTTTTTTGGGGGGATTTCATGCTGTTAACTCTTTGCCAATATTATCAGAGATAACTTTTCCTTGGAGCCAAAGTCATTTTTCAAGGTTCTGGCTGGTCAGATCACCCATCAAACTGTGCCCCTTCCCTAGATTACTGAAGAAATGCATTTTTTGCATATGTGCTGCACCTAATGATACATACCCCGAACCGAGATGAGCAACCCAAACATTTCTTTGTTTCTTTTCCACGAACAGTTATTATAATTAATTATAATTATTATATAATTAAATCTGTATAAAAAGCCAACAACGTCCTTTCCTACACAGGCACGTACATCCATACTGCCTCTGGTTTCATAAGTATGAATCCTGTACCTGATCTTCACAATTTCACTACCTGTGTTGAGTGGGTAAGATCTGTCCCCATCTGCTTACCTGCGTCCTCAATATTCTCAGCTGGACGATGCCCTCGTTCTCCTCTTCTCTCATCCTCTCTGTGGTCAGCTGGAGACGGCCGATCAGGTTTATTTTGCCCCTCTTCTGAACCTTGGAGTTTTTTCTGCAGGAGGACAGACAACATCTATAGTGCTTACCACTCAATTCTAACAAAGCACAAACTTAACAGCTACATTGCTTTGCTACATTGTAAAGCAGGGCTGCTAGCCACATATGGGACCAGTTTATGTACTGCAAATTATTTCTCTAATAAAAAAAACTCTCAAACATAGAATATGTTGGTGTCCAAACTGTACACAGCGAAACAATAATTGTTAAATGTAAAATAAAAAAAAAAAAGGCCATGACTGGTGCCTTTCACATTTGCACATTTCTGTACAGTAATTATAGAGCGACTTGCTTTCATACACCTTTCCACTTCAACTACACTGCTGGGCAAAGTTATATGACAGAATGCTACTGGACATGCTGCTGACTGCTAAACCCACAAAGCAAAAACAGTAACCTGACACTTCACCATGGTTTGACCAAAGGTAAATGGATGCCTACATCAAGGAGAACTCTTGGTTGACAAAAAACAGCGTGCTGTCTGTGAAGTCTTTGGGTGAGCCGACTTGAGGTTCGTAGGAGAGGACTTGACGCTTCAGTTTTGGGAAGGCAACAAGAGACTGCAAAGACACAGAAGGGACAAAGTGAGGGAAAACAAGGGGGGTAGGGACGCATGACAATGCTTACTGTAACTAAATAGCAGACATATCACAATCCCGCTTCAGAAAGGGAAAACTCTGTCACATATTTGTTCCAACCATCTTCTTAGGCAGCTAAATCTAAAGATCATCATCATCAATCATTAGATCAGGTAGATCGGCTAATAAGTGAAATTATCTGTGTTAAATGCACAGGCAGAAGGAAGACATGACAGGATTTTTACTTCCTGGAGCCAGCCCTGACACCTCTACTGAGTGGTAGCGGTTTAGCTTGGGCTGCACCAACTTATGAGGACCACAGTCATCAACAGGCACAGTGTACTGAAAATTACAGAAAATGCAGACACTAAAAATGCCTTGAATTTTTTTTTCTTAGAAAAATTTACACAGCTAGTCCACTGAACAACATAAGCATATAATCTAGGGGTGGCATGGTATGTGTATTCGTATTGAACCGTCATGGTACGGAGGTCACGGTTCAGTATGTGCATTTTCACAGAGAATAGAAAAGTTTGATATTAGGCATGTTTCCATTAGGGGAGGTTCCGATGGTAATTCAGAGAGAGGGAAGATTTCAGGGAATGTCTTCAAACATGTTATGTTGTGATCTGTGATATGGCTGATGTTCACTGAGCTACGTGAATGCAAAAATGTTTAGGTCCTCATGCGTACTGTATATGTAAAGCTACCCAAGAGGCCATTTGGCAAAAATGCAGTACCAGTATAAACCAATACATGGAAATTCTATGTGGTGCTTGTTCTTATTGTTTTACTTCAGGAAGTTGCAGTTACCTCAGCTGGACATTTGCACAATAAAAAACAGCCTTTGAGGATAGCCTTTTTTGGTTATGTTTTTTTCCCTCCACTGTACCGAAAATGTACCGAACCGTAGGGTCTGAACTGAGGTACGTACTGAACCGTGACCTTTGTGTACCGTGCCATCCCTAGCATAATCCTAAAGCCTGGTGGTCTTTCTGAGGAGCATCCATGTTTCCAGAAGGTTCTCCCAATGACCCTGGAGCTTACCCACAGTGTCCGCCTGAGCTCTGCGTCCGGCAGCTCTGTGGCCAGTTTCAGGTTCTCAAAGCTGATCTTCTCTCGGGGTCTTTGGTTCCAGGCAAAGAGAACAGCCAGCTGGAAAGTGGTCACCTCCAGGTCGTACTGCCCAACTTCATTCTTGAACGTGATCTGGTGGGTCGAAAGCAAGTCATGAATTATGAATTTCAACACACAACTGTTGTAACAGCCTTTACTTTTGTGTTAAGGGTATGGATGCCCTCGATGGGCAAACATTTACTTTGCAACAGGTGGGCACTTTGAACTTTAAACCTGTTGCTTCTACCTTCAATTTCTGTTTGGTGACTGGTTGTTAAAAAATTTAGTTGGGGAAACCAAAACCTTAGCAGAGTTCCCTGGTGTAGTACTGTAGCGAAATACAGTATTGAAGGGAGGAACTACGGCGATGCTACCCTGGATAGCTGTATCGCTCAAGAGCAGTTTTATTTTCATTAACCCATAATGACTGCCATTTGGTTAATTTCATTAGTCCAAACCCTTTTTTTTTGTCATGGCATCCACTCTTAAAAGGAAGTTTGAGTGGAATACTTACAATCCCATTGGACATGAGGTGATGCCAGTGAAGCTTCCTGCCACTGTGGTTCTTCTTGTAGAACTCCTCCACCTCTGGAATCAAGTCCTCCAGTTCCGTTGGCAGGGACACAAACACTTTTTCAGAACTTCGTGACCACGCTCCGGCATTCAGGATCTTGATGTTCACTGAGTCCGCTGTTGGTTAAGCAAGATTTAAGCATTAGCAAGTTTCCAAAATATTGAAAATTCCTTAAATTCCATTAGATAAAGTCGGTGTTGTTGTGACAGAGGACAGCCAAGTTCAAACCACTGCCTTGGTTGCTACTAATGTGGCCTCACCTGGTAATGCTAATTTGTTATGTTTATGCATTTCCTTGAAGACCTGGTTGAGATCCTCTGATACTTTTATGTCTTGGAACATTCTGGCAAGCTTGTTGACATAATCTGCAGGCATACCTACTTCCTGTAGGCAGAGTCAAAAAAAAAAAAAAAAAAATGTTACACAGGAAAAACGGTCATAGTCACAAAGTCACAACATTTTTCAAGTTACTCCCCCTATCAGTATTAAAAGTAAGTAAGTATTAAAACCACAGCTTTTTCAAAAGCAATCCAGTGAATGAATGATCACAGTCTTGAGTAAGAAGCATTTTAAAATAACAGTTACTCATAACATCAAATCAGAATTTTTTCTTAGTTTCTGCATTTTGTGACCATGGATGTTTTTCCTGTGGTCTCCTCAAATACTACAGTAGCGTTTGAAAGAAACTGCCCCACATATCCAACACGGTCTAACAAAGCCCACTGCTTACCCTGAGCCACTCCACCATGTTCTCCTCTATCTCACTATCTGCGGAAATGTCCAGGATCAGACGCCTTGTCAAATGGGCTTTATGATACCGCATGAAGACGTCCTTATTTTGGACATACTTTAACACCAACAGCTGCAAAATTAGTACAAGATAAAAATAATTACAGTTAGTAGGGGGAAAATTAGGATGATTTTTTTTGAATGAATGAATGACTCTGAGGGAGATGATGAGAGCTATGACTTACCACTTCTTTTAGTTTTAACTCTATTTCCTCAGAGGTGAGCTTCTTGCTGAGCGGAGTCTTCCTCAGCAGCATGTCACAGTAGTTGGCCAGCAGCTCTGGACACTTGGACTCCGGCTGGGTTTTTAAGCCCACCCTGAAACCGCACAAGCATACACACACACACACACACACACACACACACACACACACACAATAAGGTATGAGGGGTTATGTTCGGTACAAAAACACACACTCCCACACAGTCTTGACAGTCATGGATATGCTGATGGATCATCTGCATACAATAAGGCAGGAGGAGTGAAGCACAGTAAAAGCATGACTCAGTGTTTTCAGTGGAAGTGGAATGCCAAACAGACAATACAATTTGGTTCAACGTTTGAAGCAACTCACCCCTTCTGTTTCGTTGGCAGTTCCAGCTTAAATATTGTGGCATCATTCACTACGGCTTTGTACGCCTGAAACAAGGAGATTTTCATGATTATGACATCGCACAGAAAGGAATTCAGCAGGGATTTCTGATTGAACAATCTGTTTGATTCAATAATGTTCACCCAAAGGAATGTAAGTATTTGTTTTTGGGTGCAAATTGAATGTAAGCAAATCACTTTGCTTTCACAATGCAACGGGTGCCACGAAGAAGCTTGAAGTTGTTTTATATAATTTTTTTCACCACTGTAAGTAAGAGCTATTTTATTGTATATGCCATTCCGTACATTATACTGCAGTTAAGAAAAATCAGTACAAATATTAAACATTTAATACTTCATCACAAATGAAAAATCATTACCACCAAGTTAACTTACAGCTCTCACCCCACAAAATGAACTATTATTCAAATGCTGTTTACTCTCTGACCAGTAAGGAGCCATCAAATGGGCTGCAGTTTGTCACAAACTGACCTGTTTTAAAAAAGCATAAACCCCAGCTGATATGCGTGTGTTTAGACTGCCCTGAGAAGCTCAAACCTACTTTGTCTCTGGCGGTCAGGAACCGGGGGTCGTCCTGAAACGCCTCCTTCACCAGTTTACTGAAGCGGTTAAAGAGAGTGAGAAGCTGCTCCACATACTTCTCCGAGTCCTGAAGTACGACATTAACACAACATTAACATGACATAAACACAACATTAACATGACATAAACACAACATTAACATGAGATAAACAACATTAACATGACAAACATAATATTAACATGATAAACACAAACAAACATGACAAACACAAACAAACATGACAAACTCAACATTAACATGACAAACACAACATTAGCATGACAAACACAACAATAACATGACATAACAACAACGTAAACATGACATAACAACAACATAACCAACACGGTGAGGCAAACACAAGAACATGCACACTGTGGTATAACTGGCATATTCATCATTGGTTGGTTGTATGGAAGTATTTCTGGCATCTTTTGTTCAATTTAATCAGAACTTACACAACACTTGACAAAACCAAAAACTGCTTTAAATTTTGATATATGTAGGATTGTGGCCAATACAGTAAAATACCAAAGTTTTAAAATGCAAATATTTTGGCAGCAATATTGTCGTAAGTGAAATCAGTATTTCACTTTAACATCTTTCCCTTAATGTCTGGTGACATAACAGGACCATTTTAATGACCATTTGCCGTAAATGTCACCTACGTATGGCACCTATGTATGACCACTTTAACCGGAACCCCTTCAGGTAAGAATCAGGTCAGGTAAATTCCATGCATTAGAGGGTGCACAACTGTGCATATATTACTCACAGTAGTGATAGTCTCAGCCGCAGCTACCATGTCTGCCAGACCAGCATTGATGATGTGCTCCTCCAAGTCCTTCAGCATGGGCTCGATTCCACTGGGGACTTTGTCCATGAGGGAGAACATCAAGTGCAGCTCTGAGAAGGAAAAACCACAGACACTGCTTTCAGACCCAAATACGTGTAACTGGTAACAGGGAACAGTGTTCTAGGAAGTACTGAAAAAGCACGTGAACCCAGTGCTGTCTCACTCACTGTCAGTTTCATTGCGTTTGATCATGCCAGGACATTCTGCCAGAATGGTTTCTTTGAAGGACGTCACAAGTGCATTCACGCAACATTCCATAAGCTGTAAGCAATATTACACCATTACATTTGATGTGTGTTTCGTCAACAAGACATGACTCATCAATTCATACTTCATGTTCAATCTAAGTAACACCACCGACTGTCTAAGAGGTATGAGTTAATGTAATGAACACTTCAATAACAAACAGAAATGAGAACAGCACCACAAAATTAAAGGGTGACTACAGATGATCTAAATTTCACAAAAAAAAAAATCAATTCTGACATCTGCAACTATTTTAGATTAACCTTGTATGTTTACAGTTACGGTACCAGCAGTTAGCAATATATCCAAGTGCACTGACACTTACTGCTTGGACAGAGTTACATTCGCGCCGTGTCTCCAAATACCGAAGTGCACGTTTCTCCTCTTCCCTTAGTTTAGCATCTGCCTGTAGAGCACAGTGCACACCACAAAGATCAGCATCCGTGCCAACAGTAACAGTCTAGAGCAGAGGTTTTTAACGTGTTTCAGGCCAAGAATCCCCTGGGCTGTAAAATACACGGCAAGGGCACCCGCACCATCATATTTTGTAGGCCTACAAAAAGGCCCATATTAAAAATTACTTAGTAAAACTCAAAGCCATTAAATGATAATTACTTGCATATTCACATATTTATGAAGGGGGGACCCCTGCAGTTACTCTAGGGAGCTCCTGGGCGTCACAGCCCCCAAGTGAAAGATTTCTGTTCTAGAGCTGACCTCACCACACAAAGCAGGCGTCACTAAAATCGCCCTAGCTGCCTGCACCTACATATTTCATGTAGTTCTGCACGCCATTCTGCTGCAGATAGGAGGGCGCCTGTGTCCTGTAGAACCTCTCGGTGGAGTCCAGGTACGCCTTCTCAAAGTTGTCCCTGTAGATCTGCAGCTTGTCCTCTGGGTTGGAGCACAGGTTCACTGCAGAGAGAGACAAAGAAGCACACAGAAGACTGGAATGTGACAATGTCCAACTCTACTGGCATGTGGTCACACTAACAGGGGAAATAAGGCAACCTGAAGAATTTATTTGCTTGTGTATTTTCTTCCTATTTCAAGTCTGTACTTCATCTGCATCATATGGAAGCTTACATTAGTTGTGCATTTAGTAAAGAGGACCGGAAAGACAGTCAATCACTGTCAATTTAAAGGTGCCACGTCTGCAGTTTCTACTGACTGGAAATGAAGTCCTATGACGTGGCTATTAATGCCAGACTTCTCTACAGCCAATATATTGATCTAAGTTTGTGTTTAGAAATGCATTTAAGTGTCCAAATCAACAACAGTAAAGTTAATTGAAATGCATTTAAATCTGTCCAACTGTAAGGTTTATACAAATCCATAAGTGTACTTAAGAAATATGGTTATGCTTTTTTTTAACAGTGAAATGTTGTGAATCTAAAATAAAACATGAAGCGCGCCCCTCCACCCTGAAGGAACTGCACGATCTCACCATATGACTCTCGCACTCCAATGACAAGCTGTGAATCGAAGGCCTCCCCGAGCCTCTCTGCATGCACCAGCTTCATGGCACTGTCCTGCAGCCGGTTCTTGATATTGGAGAAGATGGATTCATTCCAGGTATCCAACATAAGCTTAAAGGGCAAGACCAGACAGGATTCAGCTCTTAACTCAAACTCAAGGCACTACTGAAATTACAGCAACATTATGGCAACTAACTGCAGAGAATTTGTCCGTTAAGATGGTGGTTGTGGGGATGTGGGTGTGGGGGTAATGGTTGAAAATTAAAAAAAAATAACAATAATTTTAGTCCTTTGTTTTAAGCTTATTGGTTGGTATAAATGGAGGGAAGCTGACAAAGTGTCTACTGTCATACACAGTACTATTATTTCATTACCTAGTTTTAAGCCCAAGTCTAGTTTTACTACTCTTTTGGGACTTAGTTAAGATGGAAGAGACTTAACAATAAAGCACTGGGGGAAAACATGGATGCTCACATCATCAGCATCCACACCCCTCTTTTAAGCTGTGAAGTTCTACATCTCATTGGGCGACTCTCACTTAGATGGCTATATGGCTGTGTGGCTTAACAATGTCAAATGAGGGTGGACAAGATTTACGTTGTCAAATAGAAAAACAGCTAGCTTAAGTTTTCTCGCTCCTGCAAGGTTTTAGCACCATAGACTTTCGACAAGGTTATGCAACTTGATTTCTGATTTGATGGCTGTCCATCAGCAAAACCTCATTCGATCTCATTTTGACGTCATGTCAAGCCAGCCAGCGATCTTTGCCATCAAAGTCGGACTCGTTCATGTTCACATCATTAACCTCTGCCCTTTTCTTTTGTACTGTGAGGCCCTACATATCATTCCCCTCTACCCTGCCCCTACCACCCATCTCACCCCGTCAGCGCCTCACCTTCCTCACTATACTGTCTTCCACGTTAGACTTCTTGTTGCTGCCCTGTTTGCCCATTAGGGTGATCTCCAGCTGGCAGAACGGCTTGGGCAGAATGTCACACTGCGTGAAGAACTTCCTCCACTCCACAATGTAGGCCTTGAGCAGAGCAGTGTCATCCTGATGGCTGAGCACTCGCTAGACATTCGACAGGGAACGGGTGGAGAGGTGATGTCAATACAACACTTTTTCAATGTCTATTGGGAAGTAAGGACAACACAACATCCACAAATCTGACCAAATGAAGATAAAGACTACGGCACTGACAGATAAAACATCACGTGGTGGTTCACGAATAACCTTCATCCCAATGCATTTTACTCACAGCCTGAGCTTGCTTGATAAAGTCTAAGATGTCCTCCTTCAGTGCTTGGTGGATCTTTGCAGGACCTTTGTCATCCCATAGGCAAACCGCATGGACATCTCTGTGAGTGCAACCGTGTGACACAAGTCAAAACACCTACAAAAACCTTCCAAAAAGTATTACCACATGGAGCAGTTTCAAGCAATGATGAGCAACCTGGATTCAGAGCCTGCAATCCAGTACCACTTATTTTTTTCAGATGATTCTAATTAGCGCAACTCTTCAGCTAGGTAGAGGAGTTTGTTTTTTTAATCAACTGTATTAAGTGCACAGGTAGAACCAGGTCATTTGGAATATTTTATACTATTTTGAAGCTTCTGAATCCAGGTAGACCATCACTGGTGTCAAACATGAAGACTAAAATCTTGGGCTTACGAGAACAGGTCGAACCACTGCTGCTTGGTCACCGACTCCTGCCGAAGCAGCTTCAGGACAATTGGCCTCATCGAATCCCATTTGCCCTCGAACTGGAGGGACCCTTTGTTCTGGGGGCAAGATATTCACATGATCTGGCCTCAGACCTAGAAGCTAGGCATTCCATACTTTCCACAGGCCTTTCTCATTCAAAATGGCAGGTAGACAGTGCAATCTCCACTTTATGTTTGGGAAAGTACTTCACTCTAAGTATTAACAGATTACAATAATACAACTGATGATGTTTTGGTACACTGTAAATTTAAATGGCAGTTTGAAATATACAACAATTTCTGTGGAAAAACAGACAGACAGACATGGTAGATTACACTGATGTTGGATAAGATCGCGATACATTGGTCAAACGTTTCCAACAGAAGTCAGGGTAAGACACAAACAGTCAAATCTTCTAGTCCACCGTTAAACTGAAATGACTCTATACACTATTTCAGCAGCACAAGGTGCACAAAATCAACTGATGAGACAGGCGACATAGTTTTCTTATGTTTAGAGTTCAGCTAATTGATGTTTGACATCTGGAGAGAAGAAATGTCTGCAACCTGGCAATAGCTAATAACGCCCTATAAAAGGTTTACCCACAGGGTATATCCCGAAAATCAACTGACTAATAGCTACGACTTCAGCATTAGCTAGCTAAGTGTTGCATTTCAAAACTGTGGGGTGGTTATAAAATGGCACGGTAAAGGACGACTAAATATGTTAATTAATACAACATCCTGCGGTTGTTTTTAAGGTACATGCCCACGGTGACAGTCCTGTTGATCATGTTTGAGCAGACTAACGTTATTCCAAGCTAAATAGCTAGCCAAATAGCTAGCCATATAACGACCAAGCTAAGCAGCAAATGTTGGCTTTCGGCAAGACCTTGTTAGCCACCTAGCAAGCTAAGAGCTTTATGTTTTACTGACTGAACTGCTGCCAAAGAAATAGAATGTAACGTCTCTCGTGTGATTTGCATGTTAAACATATTGTAGTATTTACTGCAGCTGTACACCTGAGCATGCTTCGCAAGACTCAAAAAACAAAATATAGGGAACATTGAATTGAAGTGCCTCCTACCTTTAACAAATTAGACGTCGCCATATTTCCTCAACTTATCCCCTCGTTCAATCTCGCGAGCTTTACTTAACTAACGTTATGCTGTCAGATCGCTGTCAAAAGGCCGTTTAACATGACTTTTCTTACATTCTTCGGCTGTGTTGTAATGTATTGCTGTGCTGTACGCATTTGCACAGTTTGTGCATTTTAAATATGTGTTCATTTAATTGAGTGTATTGTCTTTTTGTTGTCTACAGTTTAGTAAAGCATTCCAAAACACGAAAAAGATCATTTGACATTTGAAGTGAAGTGAAGTGCTAAACTTAGATTCAAATGCGATGTGTTCCATAAAAGGACGCGTCACATGTCAAGGATATGGCAGCGCTTGCACACTCGTCAAGAAAATGCATAATTCGGTGTGGGCTACGTGGTGATCCCCTCCAAGCAGGGCAAAGAAATATAAAGATTCTTAATATTAAAAGTCATAGAACAGCATCTACCTCCTATTCGGCCAAGTAAATAACGCTAACGATTACACCACATGGCAAATTTCCACACCACCCATGCAGTACCTGACGCCCCCCACAGGTCAGCAGCATAGTTCACTCTCACTTAAGTTCTATAACTTTGGTTATATTATCATTATTAAAAGTGTATGAAATCGCTATAACACATTACAATAATTAGAATATTATATGAACAATTATATAAATAACATGGATTGTTCAACAGAGACATGTGATCTGCATACAACGGGATCTGACAAGTAAGAAAGTAAGTAAAATCATTTTTAAATTTAAAGACTGCTTCCATCGATACCTGTAGATAAAGTGCTGTAGGCTACACAATACACTGAAAATAAAATTAAGTATAAAAATGCATACGCCTGTAAACTAAGTACATAAAAATAACACACACACACACCAACAACAACAACAGGTAGCCTACTGAAGATAGTGACACGAACAGAGACTGTAGCAACCACTGAGGGCGGAGAGAATAGGTGTGCTTTAGACTATAGATTTAAATGCAACAACAGATAGAGTTCTTTATATCAGCTGGTGGCACAGGGTAATCCCTGCAATGGCTCCATCACCGTTTTGTCTGAGATGAGTATGTATCTCATGCAACAGAAATTTACTGGCAGATGTAAAGGACTGGAGGTCGCGGCAACCAAACCGTGTTAGCTGGGGACCGAGTAAAAATGGATAAGGAATGTGATAAAGATTGAGGCACGGTGCCTAATAAAAGCTTTAAATCTATTCAAGAGATTTTTAACTGAACTCCAAAATGAACAGGAGCAGTGAGAGGCCAGGACTGGTGTACTGTGGTCATATTTATGAGTGCCAGTAAGTAGTGTGATTGCACTGAACCATCTGCTAGGCCTAAAGGCAACGACAATAATCCAACCATGCTAGAAAACTATAAGGATGAGGATGACGGCTTCCATATTATGGTGACACATAAAAGATTTAAGTTTAGAGATTTTTGTTGATTGGTATTAACTATTTTTAATATCAAAAGAGATTTGTTTATTGAGTTCAGAATCCAGGATGACACCCAAGTGTTTTTTTCATTGGGACTTGACATACGTAGTCTAGAGGTTGCCAGCAAGACAGTGTTTAAGATTGGAGGGACCGAAGATGATGACTGAGGCTATGGCTGAAATGTTCACTCGTTTACTAGTTCAGTACATAAGGTGTGAGTGACATTGTTTTGTCCTCTACATAGTGCACTAGTTGAATGTTTGCACATTTTGAATGCAGGAAGTTATTTGTCACTCACCTTTTGATGTATCCCCAAGAGTGCTGGAGGGACTTTAGTTTTTTTATTTTAGAGGGAGATAAAGCTGTGAGTCATCAGTATAGAAATGGGTGTGTTTCACGTGGTGTCTCAAGAGAGCCAGGGAAAATTGCTGCTGACCCATCTCACCCTGAGCAGCACCTGTTCAGCTTGATGCACTCTGGCAGGAGGTACAGAACATCTTCTTTCCCTGGGCCATCAGGTCACTGAATGCCCTATTCACAACCTAGCCCATCAAGTAAGACTGAAACACGGTCCTTGTCTTTCTGTCATCAGAAACCTCATACCACCCCTCCCCCACTCACACACACACACAGCACACAGGACACAGCCCTCATGGCTCAGGCCCCCCTCCCACACGCACACAGCACATATCTTTGCTCCCTCCTGTCTTCAGCCCTCTCCACACACGTTTATCCACCATACCATACCATACCATCATAACTGCACTTTATGCCCCCCCCCCCCCGCCCCCCCATCACCTTTTCTACCTCTGCCCTTCATTTAGTAGTCATCCCCCCCAACTGCATTCTACGCACTTTACTCCCCACCCCCCATGCACAGTCTAGACTCACAATCAACAGTTTCACTGCATGTCCTAATACTCAGTATGTCTATGCATGTGACAAATAAATATCCTTGTATCCTTCAAAACTGAACTTCTAAACTAATGTGGAATACTGTGTTTAACTGTGTGTTTTTTGGCTGTTATTTATGGTGTTACCTTTTTTTTTCCGGTGCTATTTTTCCGATGTACCTATTTGATGGGCTCTCCCAATTTCATTCATGTGCTGGTTCTGTTTATCATTGACGTTCAGTTAAGCTGTCAGCCGTGTAATGTTAACTGAAAAGATTACCGTAAATACAAAGTTATATCATGCACATGCCATTTTTATGGGTATACTTTTCTGAACAACTGAAATAATGCCACTGTAAGACCCAATGGTCATTTAGAGATCAGTGTTTTCCCCAGAAATAAAAAGAAGGGTTTAAATTTTTATGTAAATACGATTACGCGGTGGCACGGTAGCTAGGAGGATTGGTGGGCATGCACCCTGGGAATTTTTTTTTTTTCTAGAGCTAAAATGGTGCATTCTAGGAAGATCTGAAGCTAAATTTTGGTCCCAGAAGGCTGGTGGAAACATAACACTTTTAATAAAATGTTGCATTTTTTGGCACAAATACAAACTCGTTGCACTTGGTGAGTTGAAAGAGCCAAAACTCCCAGGTGGGAAGGCTAATTTATTGTCACACAAGAAATACTGCAAGCACTATATAATGTCACATGAATTTGACTAGGCTGTCACTAAAATGTCTAAACTAAATGTTGAGCCTCCTGTTTTTCTGGGCCGCCCACTTGTCTGCCGCAGCCTCCAACCACATCTCTCAGACAGGTGGACCCTTGGTAATGTGGTAATGCTAACAGTCATCGACTCACCTTGAATTTAACACGCTGCAATAACCTTACAACTTTATATTACCTTTTCCACTTCAGCTAATATCAGTATTAGTATCTAGGTGGGTGTTGGTGAGTAAAGTGACAGCTTTCAGTTTAAAACATTATGTTAGCGTAGTTCGCTAGCGTTAGCGCGCTAACAACCCCATACAGGCTGCAGCCTGGTCTGAAGCTAATTTTCTGGAAATCCAAACAGTAACAACGTACACTATTAGGCTTGAAATAATTACAAATAATTGCGGATTGTGACACTTTGTTAAAAAGAACCATCAACAAATCCAGAAAGATGTAAGGACCAATTTATTAGTTAAATTCCACGAGTGTCCCATTCAATGCCAAACAGTCTTGACTCTGCTCTACATAAGGAGGATTTGCCTTTCACGTTCTCTCTCTCTCTCTTTCAGCAGCTAGATGATCCGATCGCATTCTGTACACTGTGGAGAAAGTTTTCTTGCTACATGAGCATGTCCCAATGAGAGCGTTCTCATTCCTTCTTGTGTAGCATTTACAGTCAAAGTCAGGCAGTTTTAGTAGCCCCGAGGTTTGCGTTAAAGATCTTAGATTCTACAATACTCTCTGATACAGCTGACTGGCGGAAAAAAAACAAAGGAGCACTGTAATCGGCATGTGATTGGCCAGTTTCGCCAGTGTAGTTTACACACCCACCACGGAAGTTTCCTAAAAACGCAGCCTACATTTGACTACATTGGGGCTTCTTGCTCGGGAAAATCCCGAGGGGAATGTTTTTGTGCATGATTTTTAAGCGTATCGGCATTTTATGAAAGCGTCTCGGCAAAACTTGATGCGTATCGGCGAAAAAAGAAGCGTATCGGTGCCGATACGCTTAGACGCTTTGGGGAAAACACTGGAGATGATTGAAAACAATATAGTGACAAAAGAAACCAGCACATTCTTCCATGGTTTAATTAATGAAACATTATAAAAATGATTAAACATAATGACAATATTAACATAACATAATCTAATGGTGACATGGTTCTAACACTGCATCTATCTACCTGCCATATTGGTCAGACCTTTTACACACATTCAATGAATTAAAAAATAACAAATAACAAAACTCATTTAACAAAATAACAAAATCATTATCAAAAAGCATTAGAAATCCTGACAAACTATTGTGATATAATACATTGTTTTATGACTATGCAATGTCATTACATAAACCTATAATTCTTTTTTAAAACACACACAAAAAGCCCACAGTATTTATAATCATGACTTTTTTCCCCAAACAGCAAGGCAAAAAACAAATCCTTTTAAAAAGTTTTTGTTGGCATTTTATGGCTTTACTTGATAGGACAGTGAAGAGTGGAACAGGTGAGGGTGAGGTGAGTGGGAGAGGGAGATGGGGTGGGGTTGGGCTTTGGAAATGACCCAGGCCAGGCTTGAGAGGAACTTGGAGAGCTGAGATCAAGTAAGCGAGGCATGAGGTCAAGTCTTTGTAAAAATCAGTTTTGTCTTTTATCCACTTGATGACGCCTTTTGAAAAACCCACACTAAAATGCAAGAAAGAAATCAAATCCGCTCAAACAATAAATTAATTCATTTAATCAAAGCCACATGTCAAAATAACAACAGGAGAATTCTGCGTGCGTGTCTGACTCCTAACTTACCTTAAAAAGGATGATGACAATAATGGCTAGCAACACAAACCCTCCAATGGACCCTCCAACGATTGCTGGCATTGATTTGATAACATCCAGTTTCCTTATTGTTACCGACACCTTTACAAGGGAGAACAGAGAGGTCAAGGAGATATGCATGCGAGTCCAGTAGCCATCCTGTATGAAGCAAACATGAAGTGTTACTTGCCTCTTTCTTCAGACGACTGCTGTCCAGTGTAATGTAAGTGTTCTGGTCAAAGTCCAGCTCTCCGGTGACCACAATCTTCTCATCTTGCTCCTGTGTAAAAGAACAAAGATGTTTAATGAATGAAAGGTAAAGAAATATGTCTGACCAGTGATGGGCAACCTGCCTTTAGAAGCTAAAATCCAGTGCAATGTATTTGTAACAGCCATTCACAACTCTTTAGCCAGGTAGAGGAATTTATAGTGTAATCACCTACGACAGGGGAGGACAAACATATCTGTTGTCCCGGGCCCAGGGAAATGAGGGGGGGAGAGGGGGGGTCAGCAGAACTGGTCCCTCTCCTTAAATTATGGAATATAGACTGTCAGTGGGCTTGATCACCTCTATTAAGTGCAAAGGTGGAACCAGGTGACTTGGAATTTGTGGTATTATCTCCCTTAACAATGGGATTCTCTTTTCTGATTGGCTGACGACGTGGGCATTAACTTTCAATAACTGGCTACCTTTGAAGTGGATTTACAAATCTCCATTAATCTCCAGTAATCCCCATTACACATCAATGTGCTTATCAATGCTATTCATAACAACTCCAGCAGCCAAATCAACGGTTAAATGTGTTTATTTCACACTCTACTTTTTCCTAACGGATGCTATATAAAGTATCAAATCAATTGGTTATTATGGTAAGTCATTCACAGTTTATCCTAATTATGGAGGGAATTGTGGATTAAAATGTTTGCTAGATACAAACGGGAGATAAGCGGGATAACAGCCTTCGAGGTGACTGGTTTCACTGGAAATACTGACTCAGCGGAGGGTTGCAAATCACTGCTTCTGACAACTACTGCATATAACCTGAGGATGTCATGCTATGCAACATGGCCCTCTCTTGAAATGTTAAAATACATCTGTACTGTGTTTTCTGAAACAACATCAGCACATGGAATCTCAGAAGACAAAAAGGCCAAATTGGACGTAATTCCCTGCAACCGTTTCAGTTTTTGCTAATCCAATCCATTAGAAGCTCCAACCTGTGTTTTGCTGATATGCACAGTCATCTTGAGGACTATCTCTTTGAGCTCTGTCTGTTCACACTGTATCTTGTAGTCTCCCTGGGGCTAAAAGAAGGAAACCGTCAATGCCACATCACGCAAACAGTCAATGCTACACATTTGTTTCTGTTTTTTAATAGTGTTTCAGTTCCTTACCTGAATAGCACCATCATTTGGGAAGGTACAGGTACTCTAGAACATGATAAGGCAGTGTCAATAGTACTAATATGAAATCTACAAAGTAATAATAATTATAAATAAACACATAAAATAATAATCATCTTTTCCTAAGCGTACCTCTAGGGATTCCATGCCAGGTAGGACATCCACCCTTGTGTGCTGTGTCTCCAATTTTATAGTGATAGTAATATTTAAAGTTGCATTGTGTGTGTTCACCCCATAAGGCTGGAAAGGAAATGAGTGCCACAAATCATAAATGTGTGTGCACAGATGATATGCATGCATAATTATGTAGCATGCTAACCCTATAAATCTTAAACTTTTTAAAGTTTCCTTTTGAAGGTTTTTCACCTTTAGACAGGACAGCAAACGAGTGACAGGAAACAAGTAAAGGACAGAGGTGGGATCGGATCAGAACTGACCTCAGGTTGGACTCGAATGCACGTTCACACACACACACACACACACACACACACACACACACACACACACACACACACACACACACACCATACCTGAAACTTGATTTCCAGTGGTTTACTGTCACTCTCATCCTCATTCTTCAGTGAAGAGGGCTCTGCCTCTCTGCCATGGAGATACATGCACAAATTACCATTACTGACATTCAACCTTAAAGGAGAAATGTGGTGTAAAAAGAAAATTGGCATGCTAAAACATCACACTGAGTTGGTATGTCTGCTGAGGAGCAGAAATGAGCTAGCCTGTTGCATGTAGAAGTTCACTATTTTTTACAGTTTGGCCCAGAAGGCTAACAATGGAAGCGCTAGGCACCCTTATTGGAAGCATGAAGATTACGGTATTTTTAAACCATTAAAAACAGCTCGAAGAAACTCCACACTCCATCGGTAGTATAACAAAGGCCCTGACATTCAAAACGAGACACTGAGAACTTTGTAACTGTACACAACGTTTATTAAAAAAAAACAGTTCTTACATGCAGTAGTTTGCAGTTGTTTCTCATCGCCAACTGAGGACAGTCCACACAAGTCGACTGACGAACACGAACCAGCGTAAAGAATAGGAGGAGAGGTAGTACAATCGACTTGTGGCGGCGATGAGAAACAACTGCAAACTACTGCATGTAAGAACTGTTTTTTAAATAGATGTTGTGTACAGTTACAAAGTTATCAGTGTCTTGTTCTGAATGCCAGGGCCTTTGTTATACTACCGATGGAGTGTGGCGTTTCTTCGAGCTTTTTTTAATGGTTTAAAAATAGCGTAATCTTCATGCTTTCAATAAGGGCAGATAGGACTTCCAATGTTAGCCTTCTGGGACACAGGCCACAGGCTAGCTCAATTTTGCTCTTTAGAAAACATAACAACTCAGTATGATGTTTTAACATGACAATTCTCATTTTACACTGAATTTCTCCTTAAATCAGCCCGAGTTGTGTTGACTGAAAGTCTGTGAACACGTTCAGTGATAATAATTAACATTTACATTAAAGACTCAATAAAGTGAAACCTGTATTTGGTTTGATATCGTAAACTGTATCAGAAAACTGTGTCTGAAACGATGCAGGAATACCCCTTGTTTTATTGCGTTGTGGAGTTGTGCCGTTTAACAGCTTTTCACCACATTTCGCAATTGGTGTAAGTAAGGCGTGATCCTGCGTAGGTCATGAATATGTCTATCACAGCATGTGGCTGTCTCTTAGTGGTTTATGCAGATACCCCTACAGCATATGAGCACACACAGTACTGCCTATGGTTTTTTTCACCACCTGAAGTCCTAATTTTACCTTGGATTAATGTTCATATTACCTTAAAACTCACAAGGTGATTAGTAAGAACTTGTTAATGAGCGTGAACAACTTGTAGAGACAATATCATGTATATTTTAATAATATGACAGACATTTTTACACATTTGAAGGGGAGGTGAAACACAGGTAAAAGGATAATTGAAGGGAAGTCAGTTTTCACCACGCTCACTACACCATTGTAATATATTAAGAAGCAATTGATAGGACAGTTGTCTTTGTCTCTGGAGTAGGATATGAAATATACAAGACTGAAGTTTCATAACTGTTTCAGAACTGTTTGTCATGTCACGCCATGTCATTTTAACTACTTTACTGTCTTACTGTCTTTTCTGGCCATACTCACCCCTCAAGTCCAACTCTCAGGGCATTTTCTGTTATAAATGTAAAATTCTTCCTATCCAGCAGCATAGCACCTTTATTTTCACTGTAGTGAAGGTAGAAAGGTATGTCTCAGTATAATGTAAATCAGTCTATTACAGTATCACAGATATGTAAAATAAGAGGAAATTTAAAAAATGAAAAAACATTACAGACTTTGTCAAGATGGCCCTGATCTCAGCAGTCTTTTCATCTACTTTTGTGCCCTCAAGCTCCCATGATATGGCAAAAACCATCTAAAGACGGAACCACATAATGTTCGTTATGTCTTTAGTGGATGTTTAGTTGCTGGAATCACAACATACACATTAATGAATAATTACCCGAGATGATCTCCTCAGAGTTGGGTAACAGAGTGAACAGGTCAGCTCCCAAAATGTTTCTCCTACTTTCTCATTTCTTTCACACGTCACAGTTTTACAGCCAGATCCCTCCAGGTCCTGCAACAACATAGCGCCAAGCTGAGGTTCTCTAGAAGCCTTCACTGAAATGACTTGAAACTCCCCAAAATAAAATAAAAAAAATTATAGAATTATATGGAATTTTCTTGACTTTTTCATTCAAAAACATATTAGATGTTATAAGAAGATGATTTGTGTCTTTTTAGCATAATGAAGTTTAAGGACAAAAAAACAGGATTCAGGAAGATCTGGCTTTTTCTCTGGTACTTTTTAAATTCCAATCCTGAGAAACAGTGTGCAGTTTAGCCCAATGTACTTCAAATCCAATGTAAGTTCAACTTCAGGATCTTAAAATAGTCTAATACAGGAGTAACAGATCATAAGTCAATAAGATCTTATTTGCCTCGGAGAGACAAAGATAAGTAATTTCATTACCTTCGATATCTTGAAAAAATGGAGGATGTTGGGATAAACCAAAGTCAGTGTTGTCTTGTAGGAACCATGTCCAGTATTTGTCAGATTGAAAGTTATGTCCAATTCTTGAGTCACACCGATTGTGACTTTGTCTTTGCTGTGATGATACAGCAAGTACACAGTGTTTTCAAACATTTCTCAACCTGAAATACTGTATAAACCTATATCATGTGCACAACCTATAAACTTGTCACCAACCTGAGCCGCGAGTCTGACAGGCTTATGTCCGCTTGACATGTTTCCTGCTTGCACTCTTTCTCAAAGGGAATCTACGGTTTGTACAAAGAATCACATTTCCCCAGTTACAATAGGTTATTTTAGGATTTTATATGCATATTGTCAATGTACGAAAATAATGATGAGTGTACCTCTGCTATTATCTCTGTTGGGGTAAATTCATCCAGAACGTAAAGGCCCAATGCTGGGCTTGATGGCAGACTAAACTTCAGCTTGATTTGGATAGGTGAAAAACAGTCAAAGCAGCCCTGTATCAAAAACGTCATATATCAACATTTGAAAGAAACAACATGTTCTCATTTATCTCAAGAACATAAGTTAACTTGAGCTTTATTGTCATCACAACCATACCGTTGGTGAACTACTATCCCCTTTAGACACAACCACTATTTCAAGTGTGTTTTTCTGAAAGTTGCAGTATGTTAGTAAAGAATTTCTCTAATGTCGTAGTAATGTTATAATGTTGTAGTGAAGAAATCCCTTGCATGTACTAAGAAGCTACAAGGGCTTCTCATTAAGAGTAAAAACATACCAAGTACTGTAAGCTGACTGTAGAGAGGCATTCGTCATCATCTGTCACATTGTAGATGCCCTGTCCTGCCTTGTTAGTAGAAAAGGTGATACGCTCCTTGGCTTGACCAACATCCAAGTCAATGTTGTACTGAACAGGAAAGCTAAGACCTATCAACATTAGAAATGAGTAAAATGCAAATGCAGTAAGGATAATTTCAACAAGATCATTTAATTAGTGTATGTGGTGTGCTCAATTTAAAACAAATCAATTCTTACCATCAGCTTTTCTCTTTGTTGGAAAACATATGTCCAGTTTAATCTCTACTCCTTTTTCTAAAATGACTGTGGACTGCTGGCCAAGGGAAATCATTTTGGGATCCATCTTGATTGTAGGTTCAATGACAATCACAGAAAGTGTCCTGTTGCAAATGGAAATGGTGGCTCTGCTGCATCATTTTCAATACTAAGGGTGCAGGGCAGAACTGGACTGACTTTGCAAATATATATAATAATTGTCATTTCAAAAATGTCTTTGTCTTTAAAATGTCAACCATCTTTTAAAATACTCCTAGCACCTCAAGGTAATGATCCCAAAATGTCAATGTTTATCGGTTTCAGAAAGAAAACGATGGATTATCTACTGAAACAATTTCCTAACAACTTACTGAAAGACAGCAACGTGGCCTTCACTCCCAACACTGATGTACTCTTGTCTCCTGGAGCCAGGACCAGCCATGGGGCTCACCGACTGGCCAAAGTACCTCAGTTTCATCCCAGTTTCAGCCGCTGAAATTCTCTTGATGGGGAGGAATAGCAACAAAGCAAACACCTTTATGTTGATTGAAATGGACACAATGACTATTTTAAGGTATTTTAAAGTTACCCCTTCAGCATTAAGTAAAAAAGCATTGGTTCAATAGTATGGCACCATTATGGCCTCTCTAGTCAGTAATGCTGACATGATATTTCAGTAAAGGTATTAGCAACTGGACTGCTGATTATGGCATTACACTTTGGTGGAAGAAGAAACTCTGAGATCACACTGTGAAGGAACTTTAGACAAATAATGCTGTAGTTACCTGTGAGTGGTGCTTCTGAAGACCATCACTAAATCCATTGTAAATGTAGATGCTCCCAGATGTCTCTCCATCTCCGTCTTCAAGAGGCGCTCCCACAGCCACATCGTTGTATCCGTTACCGTCCACATCGCCGATGTTTGCTATCGAAGACCCGAATCTGGCGAAGGCATACTTAGGCACGCCAGACCATTCCCAGTCTTGCTTTTGAAATTCACCCTGTTACCGAGTTGAGACATTGTCATTGTCATTATCACCAAAATGCCAAAGCCAAAACACACATGCTTGGCACACATTAAGGCATGATAAGGTAACAAGACTACAGAATAGATCTACAGACTGTATCTAAGACAACACTCTTTAATAGCCTTTATATTTAGTGGCTCATTTAGTAACTCAAACACAAGTCAGGTCATGCAAATCTCCAGGCTAAACTGTCTATACCAGTGATGGGCAAGGACTCAGAAGCTAAAATCTACAAGGATACAAGGATATTTTATTGTCACATGCATAGACATACTGGCTAGAGTAGGACATGCAGTGAAATTGATGAAATTGCTAGTACCACACATTCCAAAT
The DNA here is from genome assembly GCA_027475355.1 of Coilia nasus. Lineage (NCBI taxonomy): Eukaryota > Metazoa > Chordata > Actinopteri > Clupeiformes > Engraulidae > Coilia > Coilia nasus. The sequence continues at coordinate 6,106,493 of CM050215.1, read as the reverse complement.
CAACTGGATCTAACTGTGGACATAATAAATGTGATTTCAATTATTAACCTCCCTGCCCGTCAAAGGAGCTCTATAATTCTGATTGCGTTCAGCCTTTAAGATGTCCCTTGGCCATCAAAAACTACAAAATATTCCCTTACCAGATGCAATTTGTAGACAAAAACCTTCCCCTCCTCTCCCTTCCTGTGAAAGTGTGGAGCTCCGACTAATAAATAGTCCGTTTTATCCAATCTACTTTTGTCAGCATTCAGGACACAGAGAACAGACCCAAAATATGAGCCCACCTGCAAGAATAGTCAGAATTCAAAATATTTATCTCCTGTATTATGATGCATTTTTGGTTCATTGCAACTCTTTCTGTCTATCTTTCTGTTTCTTTCCTTCCTGTCCAGTGAAAAAAGTCATGAAAAAAGCTAGCATATTCACATAGCGCAACAACTGTACTCATTCTGAATAATCTGGTGATGGAATATTATTGCATTGCAGCTCTTATGGTCATACATAAGATTCACATACTTGGTCTCCAAGCAGGATCTGCTGCAACTCATAGTTCTGTCCACTGAAAACAAAAACACCTCCCGTCAATTTGTGTCTGGGTGCTCCAGACAGGTAGAGGGTTCCATTAGAGTCCTGCGCAGAAGCCACACTGTACCCTGCAAATACAGTTTATAAATAAGCACTTTTTATTTAAATTATGATGAGGACCTTAATCCACAAAAGGGGGAAAACACTTACCCAGGTATGAAAACCTGTGCTCCTCCTTAGGAATGTTTGGCCCATTGCTTGTTATATTAAGAAATGCTGTTAACTCTGATTTTACATTTTTCACAATCATCCCTCCATTCCAGTCGAAGGCCCCCACTGCTCCAAAAAGAAGGGATTGCTGCAAAATATTGCAATGATTGATTGACTGACATTTAGACATTCTGTGCATGAGTGAGACACCATCTTTGCAGATATGTTTACACAACATGTATCCGTGCACGGCAAACTCACGTCAAGGGCAATGTGGGAGCTGAACCCAGCCTCCGCTAATTCAAGCTGGAATCCTGCTCCTTGACTCATGCCTATAGAAAAGGAGTTTGTTTACAAAAACATGATTTAAGTAGGTAAAGATAGATATTCCTAAGGCATAAGGTGCCTTTAATAATAAAAAATATAGGCTACTTACCCTCCACTCCAACAATGCCTTGCTCGATCTGTGACAAAATACCTCCCAATGCATTATAGTTTGTCACTTCAAAAAAATGTTTCTCATCTGGGTCTGATGCTATCTCTCTCATTTCTTTCACAGCAGTGGCATCCTTTAGGATACCATCACCCACCTGTGAATAAAAAAAATAGTTCAGCCCTTATTAAGCCCCTTGCTCTTTGTCATAAAAACCCCTTTGTAGGAATCAACTTCTGTTAAGGGTTTTCTGATACTAGTACCATTGTAGATATTATAACTGCATACAACTCACCCCAATGGCAAAGCGAGTAATATTTGCCATTTTTGGTTTTTGCAAAACATCTGGCAGTTTCATTGGGTCCCTATATATTCGCCCATCGGATACCACAATTATAAATCTCTTGGCACCAATCTTAGAGCCATTTTCAGGGACAAAAACTTCTTCACTGAAAACATAAATACCAAAATGTTTTATTTGCTAATTTGCCAAGATATCAGATAACTTTTTAAGCAAGCACATGAGGCTCAGCCAGCCCATCAAATCCATCCCCCTGGTGTTAAATTCCGGATAGGAGTAGAAAATATGCTTTATAAACAAAGAACTTTTAAATGACATTACATGTGATTTAACAAACAAATGACATGTTTTAAACTTTTTCAAAGACTCAAGCATCTGGTAAGAAGCACTTCAATCTGTGTGGCTTTCAAGAAATACATATTTAGTATTGAATGAAAGTCATCCCCTATGAATTTAGGCTTCTGACCACTGCTGTTTCTGTGCGCGCTTTTACAAGCTATTTTTTCTGTCTAATCAATATCTCATGCCACTGTTATATTTATGTGAACAGTTACCATAAGCAAGTGCAACCACCTGCAATAAAATCTTATACAGGATGGGACAAAAATATGGGACACATTTTAAGTGCTTATTTTGGATTATAAAAATGATACAAAGTACCAAACATATATGTTGTAAAGCTGACAAAAGCAATGGTGCAACCAAAAAAAGAACACATCGCTGGTTTCACTCAACTCACATTCGAACTTCAGATTAAACTGACCTTTAACTGGTGCCCACACATTCCCATGAACACACTTTATTGGTGCCAAAATAAATCAGCATTAACAGTGATGGATATCAATACCACATGAATATTGTAAAGTACTACTTACAGAACATGATTGATGGCTGATGCTGTCGCAGTAGTTTCTCCTAATTGTTTTGTGTCGTTTACCTTCCTAATGGCTTTGGCCGCATCTCCATTTTCCATCAATGAGAGTTCAGTTCTAATATACTTCCCAAATTGTACAACTGCAAAGTTGCACTGAGGAGATAATGACCAAATGAATTAGCCATTAAAAAATGGCACTGACACTGTTACAGCATAATATTTAAGGTATCTTAAAGCAATACTAAGTAGTTTTTGTCTTCGGTCACCCCAGAGGTTGGAAGTGGAATTGTCTCTCAGAGAAGTACAGAGAGATGCTCCGGCCCTCCAAATTTACTTAGTGCGGTTATAGCCCATGAAGGGCGGTAAAGCGAATTCAGAAATGCCTTTCACCCTGTTGCAAGTTGATGAAACACTGAAACGATTTTGGAAACATTATTTTAACGCTAAAGCTAAAAAACTACTTAGTGTTGCTTTAAGTAGAATAGTTAACTTCTTACAAGGAACACAAAAGAACACACCAAGAACTATAACGATAACTACAACTGAAAAATGCATAAAAACACACCGGTTACAGTTACCGTTGTCATTATAGCCCTCGGTGTGAACAGCATTTTGAGCTAGAGGTTGTTTAGGGTGGCATAGGTTGCGAAAGATTCAGATCAGTAAAGAAAATAGTTTTAGGTTGAGGACAGCTGACAGGTATTAGTGAGTAAAGTGATTATAGGTGGGTAGAGTGGTTCAGGTCTATATAAAAAAAAAGGACACATTTGGCACATCAGTAAAATATGGTCAAATATGTAGCTGTTTTTATACTTACATCAAAACATGTCGACCACACATTTTGCATAACCTTTATAATGAATGTTTTGGCCTGAACAAAGTCAGGCTCATCAATGCTTCCCGAGCCATCGAGTACAAAGGCAATCTCTGTTCCTGGATCTGTCAAAGGCAAAGGATGACACAAGTGATCATAAACACCCACTCTTTAGGAGAGAAGCAGAATCAGTACTGTAAGCATTTGTGCTGTAGTTCAACAAGAAATACAGTGCACCAAATGGGGCTATAAGCCTTAAAAATGAAAACCCAGATACTTGCTAGTTAATATATCACTATATTGCTATTCACTTATGAAATACTGTTGTGATGCGAAATATTTACCTCCACCAAGGAGGTTATGTTTTTGCTGACGTTTATCTGTTTGTTTGTCTGTTTGTTTGTTAGCAAAATAACTCAAAAAGTCATGAATGTATCGTTCTCAAAATTTGACAGGATGTTGGTATTGTCACTGCCTTGAGGTGATTACTTTTTTTTGGTGCAAACTGGTTCATTGGTTACCTAAAATCCCATTGACAAAATGAAAAAAGGGGTGGGGGTTAAACTTGGGGAGGTCTGCACTCTCTTGAGTCCTTTTATAGTTTATTCTGTTATATTGGACATGACAATACAGTTAAACTCATTTTCAGTGATTGCAGACATACCATTATATACACACCAGTCTGGTTTGGGCTATGAGCCTAAGTGTCAGAATAAAATAATGTTCCCATTTTGTTTTTGTTTTTTTGATGTTCTGATTTATTAACAAATCTAAGATACTCCATTATGAAAGTTACTTTACCTGTCCTTTAGCAATTTTAAACATTGGTGTTCCAATAGCATAACATACCTTCTTCATCTTCAAATGCATTGTTATTGTTGTTATTGTCATTATTATTATTGTTGTTGTTGTTATTGTTGTTGTTGCTGTTCATACTATTTTTTGCTGTAGAATGTAAATAAAAAATAAAGGGAACAATGAAAATGTCAAGAACACTGTAACATATTCTGAACAATAGCAAAATCGTTTTCCAAATCAATTCTTAATGCTTGATCTGCCACATACCGTCTGAGGCGGGATTCATTTTTTGTTCGGCCTGGTTTTGAGGCTGGTACAAACACTGACCATTAAAGTCTTCCTTTACGGTTACCTTGGTTCGTACCTGCTGACATACCTGAGGAGATAAAAAAAGTGAGGAGGCATGGGATTGTAAGGTCAAAGGTGTTATATGTAGAATTGAGGCCAAAAACTGGTACTGCAATCAAAAGCACTGTTTCCCCCTAAGGGACAATAGGCAAAACACAAACCTCAAAATATAAACATAATTTGCAAGCTGTAAATTGAAATTTTAAAATGCAAATATTCTGGCTGTACTGTTGTCAGTGAAGTCAGAACTTCAATTTAATATATTTCTCTGGTTACATAGCAAGACTGTTTTTTGATCATTTGCCATATAATTTTTTGCAAACAGCATGTTTAAGATTCTGACAGATGCAGTCCTAACTAGAAAGCACTCAGAGAGCGCAGGCCTGTGCCATGCCATGCCTTATCTCCCAGTAATGAAGAATCCTTTCAAAAAGTCATGGATCCAGGTGGTGATCTAGATCAAAATCTAATTTTAAAATTATTTTTTAATATTTTATATTTTTTATATTTCTAACCTTTCCAGAAAATGCCATGCTAATCTGTTATTTACTTTTTCCGTACAGGTTGTTAACTAACAAACAAACAGATAAACACAGCAATGCTAGCAAAAACATAACTTCTTTGGTGGAGGTGATAATGCCAACTACCCATGCTACAACTGCTACCATCTTTTTGAAGACATTCACTGCAAATGGTTTGGCCTGAATATGGTGTTAGCATGCTGACCTCAAAACATGTATCCATTTCAGTTCTGTTCAGATCCTTGCATGACAAACCACTCAATGACAAAAATACATCAATCTAAAAAGCAAGTTGTGTCAGTGTGTGTGTCCCAAGCAAAACTATTGAACAATCCGTCTGACTGACCTCAAATTTGGTAGGTGTCTTACATATGACATGAGTGCATGCTCTGCACTGCTACATTCAAGTTGTTTTGAGAAGACATTGTAAAAGAAACACATATTTCCCATCTGCAGTAACCGCTGTAACCACTCTCCATCTCACACAGCCCTGCCTGACTGCAGAGATCATAGATATAGCGGTAAAACTAGCACACTTACTGCTACTACAGCCATGAATTCTAACATGTTCCGTTTGCCTAACCGCTGTACCCTGTTCATTTAGTATTGCCTGCTGTGCTCTGCATGTGTGCTATGCATGAGTTCCTCCAGTGGTGGTGCACTGCTGAGTTTGGCATTCTTTTGATGACACATGCACCAAATATCTGTTAAAAACCACACAACAACCTGACACATTTTGAACAGGCTCTGCGTTAGTTGCAATTAATGCAATGATGATGAGAAAAACTTTCTTGATTGAGAATATCTTTCTACTGTACTTGCTACGACTGTCTACTTGCATCTGCAAACAGTGGTCCTTCTTTGGTGAGAAAGAAGGAGAGGGAAAAGTGTGCTGTCTGGCGCCTAAGAGGGGAAACTGTGGCTTTTGTGGAGAAACAGATACTGACAGCATACTGTCTGCTCTGCATCCTATCTCACACGCAACAGAGTACTTCTCCTTTCTCATACAGCAGCACCTGATCGACGATTAAACCAGAGACAACTTTAGCAAACACCATTGTCACAATTTAAGAATCCTAAAAAAAAGTATCTGCAGCAGACTCCGCACACAAGAAGTGTCAGACCACAAGTAACCACTGACTTCTTTCCCAAATATAATGCATAATGCTTGTCTTCAACAAAAATAGTTACAAAAAAAAACAATGGTTGGGGGTAAGCCATACACCAAAGCACTGACCAAAGCGTGTTCAAAGCATTAGCCAAACTTTGTGTAAAAGCAATAATAGGACCATTCAACCATTCATACCAAGTGCTGGTCTCCTGGTTTTTCAGCCAACTTGCTGGAAACTGACTGGATGCGTCTCACACCCTTTGGTGCATCTTCTGCAAGAGAACAGATAGAGACATTCTATAGCTGTAACCTAAAACAGGTGAATAAGCTATAGGCTACTTGGATAGGATAGCTTACCTGACAAAACAATGCAATTCCGTCCCTGTTCACATCTCCAAAGTTTCCCAAATGAGGGTGAAGTAACAAGAATTCTAACACAGAAAAATAAACAAACAAATATTACATAGCACACAATATTTTATATTCTAACACACCCACACCAGAGGTGGACAAAGTACACAATGCCTTTACTTAAGTCAAAGTATAGATACTCCTAGTCAAATATTACTCCACTACAAGTGAAAGTTGCTATGCCAATTTTCTACTCAAGTACAAGTACAAAAGTAATTGTTTTTAAAAATACTTAAGTATTAAAAGTACAGGTATCTTTTTTCTTTCTTTTTTGATAATGTGGGGCCACAGACAAGTCACTACAACTTGACCTGACCTTAAGTTTTTTATACACAACATCACTATTTTCATATTATGTTATTGAATCGCACTATATTCACATTTTGGGCCTACCTGACATTGTAGTTTGTTTAACTATACAAGGTTTTTACATGTTAGCCTAATATAAAATAATTTAGATGCAAATAAACTTCAATAAGGATAATTGCAGTCAACATAGCCTAGCTCTTTGAAAATGATCATTGCTTTTGTCTATCCTTTGCCTTGTAAGTAGGTCCATGTATAGTTGCAGGGATTTAAGATAATGGTGTACATTACAAAACAATATGTACTTGGGGAAGCTCTGTAGTTTAAAAAATTCTTTGAGATAGTGTAATTCCTAGTCCGTGTTTAAAACCATCAATGGAATTACTATTGTTATTCATTCTCTACTAACAAATCTGAAACACCTGAACACAAACAGAATAACTCAATTGGAGTGGTAAATGTAATGTTTAGTTGCAAAGCTGAACGTCAAGTGATTGTCTTTTTTCATTCCAACTTTATCATAGTCACAAATGTTTTGACAAAGATTTGTCATTATCCGCCATTGCCATCATGATCATTACCAAGTTTAAATTCAGTGACAGAAAGTAAAGACACTTCAGACTTCGATATGATCTATCTATCACATCATTGCAAAATCACTTCAAAGCCATGTTTCAATGTAACTTGTACTGGAACTGTACTGATCACACTTTTTAAACAGGAGTTCAGTGCATCCACCTCTCATCAATGTTATGAGTACTTCATGCACATTTCAAATGTAGTGAAGTAAAAAGTACAATATTTGTCTTAAAAATGTAGTGAAGTGAAAGTCACAAGTTGCCAAAATGTTTCATACTCAAGTAAAGTACAGATACTTGAAAATTGTACTTAAGTACAGTACTTGAGTAAATGTACTTAGTTACTGTCCACCTCTGACCCACACACACAGAGGCTCAACACATTTAACTACAGCCCTCTTACCCATCTTGCGACTGTACAATGTCTCGACCAAAAAAGGAGTCATCCTCTTGAAAAGACTGAACAGGTGTTTTAAAGATGTTGAATCCAGCCGTTGAGACGATGGCTAAGATAAAAAAAAATCATGTGATTAATTCAAAATGGTCGAACTAGCAGGAAAAATGCAGACGTCAAACTGATTACTAATGGCAAGTCATTAAACACTCTGCCTGTTATTTTTTAAAACGTATTAAGCTACTTGCGGCCAAGGTTTGTGCAACAGCCTTTTTGAACTCAAATGTGGTATTTATATGAGGTCGTGTACACGTATGTCAGTTATTACGTACAATTATGACAATACCTCTATTTGTCCTAACATCGCATGCCTCTTGTCCCTAAACGACTAAATTCGACCTGCTTCAGCTATTATTATTTCAACTCCTACTATTTTATAACATATCTTGAAACAGCATAGCTTCGTCTTTTCAAAAACTTGACTAGTATATATTTGAGTGATATGAAAGGTCTTACCGGTAATAAAGAAAATCGTGGTCCTCATCCTGACAGATCTCAACACCCGTCTGTCAAGGGGAATCCACGAAGGTAGTCTGGACAGCTACATCTTCCGGTCTTCAAGTTCATACAGTCTGAAATGAAAGTCGACGATTTTTTAAACCTAAGATTGGCTACAGTCATAGAATTACTAAGAGCAATCACAAGTAACATAAAAATAATAATAGCCTAATTAAACAGTACATGTGGTGTGTTTTTGTACATTTAAAATGTTTTTTTGTTTGCTCTCTGTTCCTTGTGAGTTACGTTCATTTAAGGAGATGTTATTAAACAGAATTTGCTCCTATCATTTTACCAACAGTGTTGGCCGTTTCTGACTGTGTTCCAGTTATTTACTAACACTTTATTTTCTAATGTGTCTATCTTTTTTGTTAGCTATTTTTCTGTCCTATAACTTAAACCTAGTTGTGAAAATGAAATGAAAATAGTATGGGGTCAGGTTTATTAACAATACCTTGTAACTTGTCTTTTATTTCAGTTGGATGTGTGTTGCCTATTCAAAGTAGACAACTAAGTTGAGAGACATTAACCTGCTTTTCTTTTCCAGCCGTTATCGTCAACTGTCGCCAACTCTTTCATCAGTAGGATCCCTGACAACAGCAAACACTATAGCTCTAGATCTGGTCCTGTCCTAAATCACTCAAACATGTGAAACACCTCAGACAACCCCTGCTGTACATCATCAGAGCTCATCTAATTAGTGAAACCACTTGTGTTAAGTGAACAGGCAGGTGAAATACACTGCAAGGTTTTTGCTGACTGGAACTGACGTCTGTGCTCTGCACCTCTAAATAATCCCCCCATTCACTCTCACAGTAGGCCCCCAGTTTCAATTATGACTGCGTTACACATGTCTGGAGCCACACGCCTGACTGATATTTTCTGAACAGAAATCTGTGTCGGCCAGGCCAGTCACTGACCCTGTTATACTACAACAACAGTCAGCTTATTGGACGAGCCGCATCACACTGCAGACATCACTCACAAGTAGATGTCTGTTGCTGATTATTATGACCGCCGCTAGCGAAGCTAGCGAAAGCGGTCATATTGGAGTTGCTGCAAAATTTTTCCCTTTTTTTTTTTTTTTTTTTTTTTTTTTTTTTATTTTTATTTTTTTTTTTCACCGATTTTTCGTCAACGATTCCCGGGACACTGAAACTCGGGGAGACATGAATGTTTGTAGGCATGTAGCCCAAGAAGTTTGTGAGCGAATAACGCCTTTTGGTCCCCCAGGGCCACCCCCCCGCTGTGCCAGTGTCCGTTAAAGAGGGGGAGACCGGCAAAAGTTTTTGCTGAATAACTCAATGAACGTTTCACCCAACAACATGAAATTTTTGTGATATGTCGGTGTTACAGAGACGTATCGACCCAGCCCATAAACTCTCACTTGAAGCATAGCGCCACCTAGTGATAAGGGTAAATGCAAAAATTGGGATTTTGAGTTGCCAATATCTTGGACCGAGAAGGTGGGAACTGCGCAAAATACGTCATGCACGATCACCACAAAGACCTCTAACACCACAGAACATGCCATAAACTTTGGTCCATAGGGGGCGCTGTAATTGTAGAAAATGTCATTTTGCCTATTATCTAGACAATGCTTACGTTTACAACAATTTTTTTTTTATCGTGAAATCTATTGACCCTCACGCATTGAAAACACTGGTCGACGCCCACTTCCAACGAAAAAAATTTCCGTGAAATTTTAATATTGCGAAAACGAATCTGAACGAACTCGTCATAGGCCGTTCATGTGAATCTCACCAAATTTGGTATATGTCATCTACAGACAATGCTGACAAAAAGTTATCAAAGGATTTATCTTGAGATAAACCGTTCCGAAGTTACACGTCAATGAACATTTAACACGTAGCTTAAAAATCTTCAAATGGCCGTATCTTGGCTAATAATTGCTCAAATTTGGTCAAAGTTGACATTCCATCTCTAAATAGATTTCTTTTCATGTGTACTAAATTTTGTGACATTTCGTCATAGGGGGCGATGTTTATTGGCGAAGCTAGGTGTCAAAAAACAGTTTTTGTTAAATAACTCGCCAATAATTTTGCCCAAGACAACGATTTTGTGTTAGTATGTCGGTGTTACAGAGATGTATCGACCCAGCCAATAAACGCTCACTTGAAGCGTAGCGCCACCTAGTGATATGGGTAAATGCAAAAATTGGGATTTTGAGTTGCCAATATCTTGGACTGAGAAGGTGGGAACTGCGCAAAATATGTCATGCACAATCACCACAAAGACCTCTAACACCACAGAACATGCCATAAAATTTGGTCCATAGGGGGCGCTGTAATTGTAGAAAATGTCATTTTGCCTATTATCTAGACAATGCTTATGTTTACAACAATTTTTTTTTTATCGTGAAATCTAATGACCCTCACGCATTGAAAACACTGGTCGACGCCCACTTCCAACGAAAACAATTTCCGTGAAATTTTAATATTGCGAAAACGGATTTGAACGAACTCGTCATAGGCCGTTCATGTGAATCTCACCAAATTTGGTATATGTCATCTACAGACAATGCTGACAAAAAGTTATCAAAGGATTTATCTTGAGATAAACCGTTCCGAAGTTACACGTCAATGAACATTTAACACGTAGCTTAAAAATCTTCAAATGGCCGTATCTTGGCTTTTAATTGCTCAAATTTGGTCAAAGTTGACATGCCATCTCTAAACAGCTTTCTTTTTATGTGTACTAAATTTTGTGACATTTCGTCATAGGTGGCGATGTTTATTGGCGAAGCTAGGTGTCAAAAAACAGTTTTTGTCAAATAACTCGTCAACAATTTTGCCCAAGACAACGATTTTGTGTTAGTATGTCGGCGTTACAGAGATGTATCGACCCAGCCCATAAACTCTCACTTGAAGCATAGCGCCACCTAGTGATATGGGTAAATGTAAAAATTGGGATTTTGAGTTGCCAATATCTTTGACCGAGAAGGTGGGAACTGCACAAAATACGTCATGCATGATCACAACAAAGACCTCTAACACCACAGAACATGCCATAAAATGTAGTCCATAGGGGGCGCTGTAATTGTAGAAAATGTCATTTTGCCTATTATCTAGAGAATGCTTATGTTTACAACAATTTCTTTTTTATCGTGAAATCTATTGACCCTCGCGCATTGAAAACACTGGTCGACGCCCACTTCCAACGAAAACAATTTCCGTGAAATTTTAATATTGCGGAAACGAATCTGAACGAACTCGTCATAGGCCGTTCATGTGAATCTCACCAAATTTGGTATATGTCATCTACAGACAATGCTGACAAAAAGTTATCAAAGGATTTATCTTGAGATAAACCGTTCCGAAGTTATACGTCAATGACCATTTAACACGTAGCTTAAAAATCTTTAAATGGCCGTATCTTGGCTTTTAATTGCTCAAATTTGGTCAAAGTTGACATGCTATCTCTAAACAGCTTTCTTTTTATGTGTACTAAATTTTGTGACATTTCGTCATAGGGGGCGATGTTTATTGGCGAAACTAGGTGTCAAAAAACAGTTTTTGTTAAAAAACTTATCAACAATTTTGCCCAAGACAACGATTTTGTGTTAGTATGTTGGTGTTACAGAGATGTATCGACCCAGCCCATAAACTCTCACTTGAAGCATAGCGCCACCTAGTGATAAGGGTAAATGCAAAAATTAGGATTTTGAGTTGCTAATATCTTGGACCGAGAAGGTGGGAACTGCGCAAAATACGTCATGCACGATCACCACAAAGACCTCTAACACCACAGAACATGCCATAAAATTTGGTCCATAGGGGGCGCTGTAATTGTAGAAAATGTCATTTTGCCTATTATCTAGAGAATGCTTACGTTTACAACAATTTTTTTTTTATCATGAAATCTGTTGACCCTCACGCATTGAAAACACTGGCCAACGCCCACTTCCAACGAGAACAATTTCCGTGAAATTTTAATATTGCGAAAACGGATTTGAACGAACTCGTCATAGGCCGTTCATGTGAATCTCACCAAATTTGGTATATGTCATCTACAGACAATGCTGACAAAAAGTTATCAAAGGATTTATCTTGAGATAAACCGTTCCGAAGTTACACGTCAATGAACATTTAACACGTAGCTTAAAAATCTTCAAATGGCCGTATCTTGGCTTTTAATTGCTCAAATTTGGTCAAAGTTGACATGCCATCTCTAAACATCTTTCTTTTCATGTGTACTAAATTTTGTGACATTTCGTCATACGGGGCGATGTTTATCGCCGAAGCTAGGTGTTGAAAAACAGTTTTTGTTAAATAACTCATCAACAATTTTGCCCAAGACAACGATTTTGTGTTAGTATGTAGGTGTTATAGAGGCATATTGACCCAGCCCATAAACTCTCACTTGAAGCATAGCGCCACCTAGTGATAAGGGTAAATGCAAAAATTGGGATTTTGAGTTGCCAATATCTTGGACCGAGAAGGTGGGAACTGCACAAAATACATCATGCACGATCACCACAAAGACCTCTAACACCACAGAACATGCCATAAAATTTGGTCCATAGGGGGCGCTGTAATTGTACAAAATCTCATTTTGCCGATTCCTTGCCTTCACAAATCAGTCCTACACACTACACATTCAAAACCCACATCCATGCCCACTTACAGGAAATAATTTCCACAGAAATTCTCACCTCACAACACTGCTCTACCACACACTCATCACACCAACAGTTCCCACATTTCAATATACTGCGGCGGTCATACCATGTACCGCTATGCGGTACATCTAGTTTTTTTTAATTATTTAATCTTTTGTTCCTTCGAATGTTGATTGCAGGAAGATGAGACCCATGGCTGTAGTGTACCCGCTCTAGAGGTCTCTGAAGTTGTACATCCTAATAATTTGATACACACATCCTAGAGTGTATATAAGAAAAGCAATGCAACTTTGGATCAAAGTACAGTAACAGAATATGACTTACTGACTTATTGACTAAATCCTAGTGTGCTTCAACTTGGACATACTGTTTTGATAAATAGTCACAAAACCTGTTGTTTTCCATAACCACAAGCTTTGCCTGATCCCCTATAGGTAAATGTGGGCTGATGGACTCTTAATCCTTTCTATGTAAATGTAAGGTGAGAGACTGGACTGACCTGCTGCAAAATGGCTGCCTGAACCGCAGGGTCATTCATGTTCATCTCAGAGTCCGCTTTCAGGTTCACCCTGACACCCTGCATATTTGTCACTTTCGAAACTGTAGAGTAAAAGAGAAATGTTTTTGACAGCACACACATAAACAGCACAACACATACTGTACACTGGCACACACAGAAACAGGGAGACAATCAAATTACCTATCACATCGAAACACACACACACACATTCTCTCTCTGCCTGCATACCTTCCTCTCTCTTCCTTCCATCCTTTCTCTCTCTCTCTCTCTCTCTCTCCCTCTCTCCTTTTTATCTCTGTGACTTACACATAGTTTCTCTCACAGACAAAACACCCCGCCCATAACTCAATGCACAAATATCCCATTGCTTAAAGGAACATCAATACTAACTCTTGCTGTTGAACTCACCACTGTAACAAACAAACTGCTTCAAGAGGTCACAGTCCCGCTGATACCAGCCACCTCCGTTGGCAACATCTGCAGCTGTGCAGTTCCCTTCGCCACGGGGGTGCGGAGACCAGTTTCTGAAGGGGGAGACGCTGTAATCCGACCACTTCCACAGAGGACAGTCTCTGTAGAGACCAATCCATGTTCCCCCCAATGCCACCTTTGCTTTTCCAATGACCAACTGATTTTCTGTGGAATTTCTCACACTAGCCAAATCTGTAAAATTTGTCCTGCAGTAGTTTTGGGCATCTTTCCAGGACAACTCCATATCAACCAGAATATAGGAATCAGACCTTGCTGTTGAAAATGTTCAAAGGTTTAGTGTACGTTTGTATTGCAGCTGTAATACTTTTACTGTATAGCCATGTGAATGCAAATGTACAGGTTTGTTAAATTGGGAGTGTAAACCAACGAGAAGTTGGAACAAGACTTCATAACTGTATCTTATATTTTGTGTTTATATTAGTGTTTATGGGTAAATGTGTACTACCTTTATACTCACCATCATAACAAATGAAAGGCAAAACTAAATAGCATGGTGCATCATTCCACTGCTGGTACCAAATATCCACACAACATTCCTGACCTCCATAGTTACTTGGCTCATCCTGAAGCCAGTCCCTGTACTCCCTCTCTCCCTCCCCGTAGAACCCACTCTGGTTCAAAGACCACTTCCAGGTGTCCATGTCATCCAGGTAGCCACGGAGACCAATCCAGACCTCACTGCTGTAACCAAGGTCTTGAACGAGCTGAATTAGTATGCCCATGTCCTCCTCACTCTCAACTGTGGCCAGGTCTCTGAACGTTCCTCTGCAAAATGTCTGGGCATCTGTCCAGGTTTTCTTCTCTGACACAAAGTGATACCAGCGAGGACTGGAAGCCATTGTGGAGCAGGTCACTGTTGAGTTAGTAATATGTCAGTACTGACTGAATATGACAAACTTGGGTAACACTTTATTTTATGGTGTCAGCGTTATATGCATCTACCTAATTATGTACAGTAATACAACCTCTGTAACAATATGTTACTGTACAATACTCCTAACTACAGTGGATACCCGTATCCTACAGAATTCACTTTAAAATACTTTTACTAGTATTCATGTAAATGGTCTTGCCCCATGCTATATTACTGACACACTGTCCTTTTACACTCCTGTGCAAGCCCTTAGATCCGCTGAAGTCAATCTCCTGAGCATTCCAGACGCACCACCCAAAAGGATCGGGGAGCAGCCTTCTCATTCTACACCCTAAAGAGATGGAATGCCCTAATGCAGCACATCAGAGATGCCGAATCCATTGATGCATTTAAACAGCAACTGATAACCTACCTTTTGAACCTTGCCTATAACTACTCTGCTCAAAGGCTTCTCAGACAGTCAGAGACTTCCCTTCTACCATCCCTGGCAGATGGGCACCCCTGCCTGAAGTTTCTTCCTAAAATTAGACAAACGGATGCAAACATGGGAGTTTTTCCTCATCCCTGTCCCTCCTTGACAGCTCTTGACAGAACCCCAATGGACTTCCTCTTTCTGACGCTACTGGACTGCAAAAATGTTGTTTTGTGTTTTTCTTGGCAAACTGTAAATACACTTTGAGCTTCTTGTATGAATTGTGTAAAGATGATTATTATTATTATCACTATTATTATTAATATTATTAGTATTATTATTAGTATTATTATTATAGATTGTTTTATCATAGTGTTGTACTGACTTAATGCATTTTCATGACAAAAATACTTTATGTAAATACAACACTAGTACAGAATTAATATTATTACATAGCTTGTACCACTGTACCTAATTAGGTAGATACATTGTGTTTTGTAGTATAGGCTACCCACAGCCATATCAGACTCCTCTACATGTCAACATTTGCGTCAAAAAATCACTAAATATTCATTTATGTAATGCATGATGTTTTATCTTCTAATCAAACAGGAGTGTGTTGTCTGATGATTGTGTGATATAATGACGGAAAGACTGACCTGACAGTAGAACAAGGATGAGCGTGTGCAAGTCCATGTCTTTCAGCCTGCTCTCAGTTTGTCTATCTGACTCTGTGGTGAAAACCCTCTGTTTAATTTAAACACTCCCTATTTGTTTGTGGGGATTGGATTTGTGTAAGCAAATTAGTAGGTTGTCCAATGCAAACAAAGTGTATGGGGTGTTTACTGCATGGCTGCAGCAGGGAAGCTTATATCACAATATGTGATAGTAAATGGGCTGCATTTCTATAGTATCTACATATACTCCGCAAAGTGCTTTGCACGCAATCGGCACCGATTTATGTTTCTGCTTGTGGGTACTGGCTGTGCTTGCTTGACTTGTTATTATGACCGCCGCTAGCGAAGCTAGCGAAAGCGGTCATATTGGAGTTGCTGCAAAATTTTTCCCTTTTTTTTTTTTTTTTTTTTAATTTTTTTTTTTCACCGATTTTTCGTCAACGATTCCCGGGACACTGAAACCCGGGGAGACATGAATGTTTGTAGGCATGTAGCCCAAGAAGTTTGTGAGCGAATAACGCCTTTTGGTCCTCCAGGGCCACCCCCCCGCTGTGCCAGTGTCCGTTAAAGAGGGGGAGACCGGCAAAAGTTTTTGCTGAATAACTCAATGAACGTTTCACCCAACAACATGACATTTTTGTGATATGTCGGTGTTACAGAGACGTATCGACCCAGCCCATAAACTCTCACTTGAAGCATAGCGCCACCTAGTGATAAGGGTAAATGCAAAAATTGGGATTTTGAGTTGCCAATATCTTGGACCGAGAAGGTGGGAACTGCGCAAAATACGTTATGCACAATCACCACAAAGACCTCTAACACCACAGAACATGCCATAAAATTTGGTCCATAGGGGGCGCTGTAATTGTAGAAAATGTCATTTTGCCTATTATCTAGACAATGCTTACGTTTACAACAATTTTTTTTTTATCATGAAATCTATTGACCCTCACGCATTGAAAACACTGGTCGACGCCCACTTCCAACGAAAAAAAATTCCGTGAAATTTTAATATTGCGAAAACGAATCTGAACGAACTCGTCATAGGCCGTTCATGTGAATCTCACCAAATTTGGTATATGTCATCTACAGACAATGCTGACAAAAAGTTATCAAAGGATTTATCTTGAGATAAACCGTTCCGAAGTTACACGTCAATGAACATTTAACACGTAGCTTAAAATTTTTCAAATGGCCGTATCTTGGCTAATAATTGCTCAAATTTGGTCAAAGTTGACATTCCATCTCTAAACAGATTTCTTTTCATGTGTACTAAATTTTGTGACATTTCGTCATAGGGGGCGATGTTTATTGGCGAAGCTAGGTGTCAAAAAACAGTTTTTGTTAAATAACTCGCCAACAATTTTGCCCAAGACAACGATTTTGCGTTAGTATGTCGGTGTTACAGAGATGTATCGACCCAGCCAATAAACGCTCACTTGAAGCGTAGCGCCACCTAGTGATATGAGTGAATGCAAAAATTGGGATTTTGAGTTGCCAATATCTTGGACCGAGAAGGTGAGAACTGCGCAAAATACGTCATGCACAATCACCACAAAGACCTCTAACACCACAGAACATGCCATAAAATTTGGTCCATAGGGGGCGCTGTAATTGTAGAAAATGTCATTTTGCCTATTATCTAGACAATGCTTATGTTTACAACATTTTTTTTTTTATCGTGAAATCTATTGACCCTCACGCATTGAAAACACTGGTCGACGCCCACTTCCAACGAAAAAAATTTCCGTGAAATTTTAATATTGCGAAAACGGATTTGAACGAACTCGTCATAGGCCGTTCATGTGAATCTCACCAAATTTGGTATATGTCATCTACAGACAATGCTGACAAAAAGTTATCAAAGGATTTATCTTGAGATAAACCTTTCCGAAGTTACACGTCAATGAACATTTAACACGTAGCTTAAAAATCTTCAAATGGCCGTATCTTGGCTTTTAATTGCTCAAATTTGGTCAAAGTTGACATGCCATCTCTAAACAGCTTTCTTTTTATGTGTACTAAATTTTGTGACATTTCGTCATAGGGGGCGATGTTTATTGGCGAAGCTAGGTGTCAAAAAACAGTTTTTGTTAAATAACTCGTCAACAATTTTGCCCAAGAAAACGATTTTGTGTTAGTATGTCGGTGTTACAGAGATGTATCGACCCAGCCCATAAACTCTCACTTGAAGCATAGCGCCACCTAGTGATATGGGTAAATGTAAAAATTGGGATTTTAAGTTGCCAATATCTTTGACCGAGAAGGTGGGAACTGCACAAAATACGTCATGCACGATCACAACAAAGACCTCTAACACCACAGAACATGCCATAAAATGTAGTCCATAGGGGGCGCTGTAATTGTAGAAAATGTCATTTTGCCTATTATCTAGAGAATGCTTATGTTTACAACAATTTCTTTTTTATCGTGAAATCTATTGACCCTCGCGCATTGAAAACACTGGTCGACGCCCACTTCCAACGAAAACAATTTCCGTGAAATTTTAATATTGCGGAAACGAATCTGAACGAACTCGTCATAGGCCGTTCATGTGAATCTCACCAAATTTGGTATATGTCATCTACAGACAATGCTGACAAAAAGTTATCAAAGGATTTATCTTGAGATAAACCGTTCCGAAGTTATACGTCAATGACCATTTAACACGTAGCTTAAAAATCTTTAAATGGCCGTATCTTGGCTTTTAATTGCTCAAATTTGGTCAAAGTTGACATGCCATCTCTAAACAGCTTTCTTTTTATGTGTACTAAATTTTGTGACATTTCGTCATAGGGGGCGATGTTTATTGGCGAAGCTAGGTGTCAAAAAACAGTTTTTGTTAAAAAACTTATCAACAATTTTGCCCAAGACAACGATTTTGTGTTAGTATGTTGGTGTTACAGAGATGTATCGACCCAGCCCATAAACTCTCACTTGAAGCATAGCGCCACCTAGTGATAAGGGTAAATGCAAAAATTAGGATTTTGAGTTGCTAATATCTTGGACCGAGAAGGTGGGAACTGTGCAAAATACGTCATGCACGATCACCAGAAAGACCTCTAACACCACAGAACATGCCATAAAATTTGGTCCATAGGGGGCGCTGTAATTGTAGAAAATGTCATTTTGCCTATTATCTAGAGAATGCTTATGTTTACAACTATTTTTTTTTTATCATGAAATCTGTTGACCCTCACGCATTGAAAACACTGGTCGACGCCCACTTACAACGAGAACAATTTCCGTGAAATTTTAATATTGCGAAAACGAATCTGAACGAACTCGTCATAGGCCGTTCATGTGAATCTCACCAAATTTGGTATATGTCATCTACAGACAATGCTGACAAAAAGTTATCAAAGGATTTATCTTGAGATAAACCGTTCCGAAGTTACACGTCAATGAACATTTAACACGTAGCTTAAAATTCTTCAAATGGCCGTATCTTGGCTTTTAATTGCTCAAATTTGGTCAAAGTTGACATGCCATCTCTAAACATCTTTCTTTTCATGTGTACTAAATTTTGTGACATTGCGTCATACGGGGCAATGTTTATCGCCGAAGCTAGGTGTTGAAAAACAGTTTTTGTTAAATAACTCGTCAACAATTTTGCCCAAGACAACGATTTTGTGTTAGTATGTAGGTGTTACAGAGGCATATTGACCCAGCCCATAAACTCTCACTTGAAGCATAGCGCCACCTAGTGATAAGGGTAAATGCAAAAATTGGGATTTTGAGTTGCCAACATCTTGGACCGAGAAGGTGGGAACTGCACAAAATGCATCATGCACGATCACCACAAAGACCTCTAACACCACAGAACATGCCATAAAATTTGGTCCATAGGGGGCGCTGTAATTGTACAAAATCTCATTTTGCCGATTCCTTGCCTTCACAAATCAGTCCTTCACACTACACATTCAAAACCCACATCCATGCCCACTTACAGGAAATCATTTCCACAGAAATTCTCACCTCACAACACTGCTCTATCACACACTCATCACACCAACAGTTCCCACATTTCAATATACTGCGGCGGTCATACCATGTACCGCTATGCGGTACATCTAGTTCCCTTTGTGGCAACTTCACGCATCTTACGACATATATCGTGAGAAGCATATGATGTAAAAGGAAGTGAGAGTTGACTCATCTGTATAAGGGCCTCTGAAGGTAGAGATAAAAGGAAGCGTTATAGACAGTGGCCATTGACATTCACAGTGTCCAAACACAGTGCTACTCTCATTTCAAAGGGGAACGTGGTTAAACCTTACAATGTCATTACTTTATGCATTGTTTTGTTTTAGGGTCAGTGTTTCTCTGTGTGTTATGAAAATGTTCCGGAAAAGAAAAATATAAGTGTGTGTTGGTAAGAGAGGATTTCTTGCCTCCTGGTTGATGATGCGAATTTTGTCATCAAACCACTACATATAATATAATATAATATAATATAATATAATATAATATAATATAATATAATATAATATAATATAATATAATACAATATAATATAATATAATATAATATAATATAATATATCATAGCTGGGGATGGAGAATAGTGAAATAGAGGAAGCCCTAGTTGAGATAAATGCAATTAGACCCAAAATCATGCCACTGGTTTTGTTACCTGTTGTTCAATTTTGTCAAAGCAAACCATTTAAAATGCCCTGCTAAAAGTCACTTCATATTATAGGCCTCTAAAGGTTTCACTTTTTTTCCAGATCAGGTGTTTTGCCTCATGTACCTAAAATACACTCTCTTATCCCCTTCTGAAAAGGGAACATTTAGAAAAAAAATCATTTACCATTCTTTCTTATCATACAAACACACCATAACACATAATTGACAGATGTGACAGACATGTATAGCTAAGTGTATGCCTTTGGTGGGAGAGTATTCATGTTTCTGTGTGTGTGTGTGTGTGTGTGTGTGTGTGTGTGTGTGTGTGTGTGTGTGTGTCTGTGTCTGTGTCTGTGTGTCTGCGTGTGTGTATGGGTGCTCAGATTGTAAAGAGGGTTTAAATCTATATGTCTTAAATGTTCTTGTTGGTAAGGGCATAGTCTTAAGTGTAAATGGCAGTACAACAGTGCAGGTCATGTATTATGTGCTGAGTTGGAAACAGGATGTGAATGTGGTTGAGAACTGGCTGAGACACAAGACCTTTTTTAACCTTCCTGTTCACCTTACCAAGTATTTTGTTTTAAGTATGCCACAAAACAAAAGCTGCTCCATGATATGTTTTCCATCACAGCAGGTGCTCGAGATTATTTCCACTAAAATGTATGATCCTTGAAGCGGGTTTCTTATCCTACAGGTATATGTATACATAGTTCACAAACTCATGCTTTGTGAAAGTGGGTTGGAAATAAAAAAAAGCATACTCAGGAAATGACCTACCTCTGTTCTCACACCCCATAAGTTGCTTGTCCCCCTGACATCAATCAGCCTTTGTGTTTAGCTTAGCCTTTGTTTGTAAGATATGTGTCTTAAATGTGCTATAAGGTGTGTGGGATGGATTGTATTCTTTGGATTTTTGATACCTACATTTGGTAAGTCTGTAAAATTGACATCCATGTCATATTTTTTTTAATGAACTGGAATTAACTCGCATGCCTGCAGTCCATATACGTGATGCATAATATTTTATATAATAGAATAATATTCTGCATAATATTCACAGAAACACAAGAATTACACCTGACAAAGAGGGTGAATTTTTCAAGTGTGACAGGTTTCTTGTTTTTTCGAAAAGTGAACTGGTACTGGACAAAATGATTAGCCCCCTGATCATTAATAGTCAATGTGGTACCCTTTCTGAATCAAAACTGACAAAAAGCTCTTTGATTAGTTGTTAAATAGGTTGACACATGTCTTCCTAGGGATTTTGACCAATTTCTCCATTGCAAATTGTTCTAGCTCGTCCAAATTGCATGGATGCTGAGCATAGACATTTGCCACAGACTCTCAATGGGATTGTGGACTGGACTCTGAGCGGGCCATTTCAGTATCATGGTTTCAGTATCTTTGAAGACCTTCTGAACTAATTTAGATGTATGCTTTGGGTTATTATGTTGCTGGAAGACCCAGGAATCCAAACCCAGACCCATGCTCCCTGTGTCTGAGGCTGCAAAACAGCGAAACTCCTTAACCCTTGTGAAGCGTTAGACAATAATTCCTTTCGTTGCATTAGTGGATGAAAACATCCACTCGTTTGAACTGCTGTAAAAATATAGCAGATAAATATTTTTTCTAATTTTTTTTGCATAAATCTATTAATCCATCTCAGTTCTGCTCAAAACTACCAAATTTGAAAAGGCAAGAATTCACTGAAATATACAAAGTCACTGACATGGAAAAAACACACAAAATGGCTTGTTTTCCATAGAAAGCATGATTGTGAGCTGGATTTTTTGTTTTACCTTTTATCACACTCTTGGACATGCCAAACATTAGTAACCAACCTGACTTTTATGCATTTTTAGTTTTTGTGCAGATCTGTGATACACTTTTTCATAAAATTTTCTGTAAAAGCTTTACATAGCATCAGATTAACAAACAAAACAATTTATTATTGATGAAAGTCACTGATATGGAGAAAATCGCAAATAAAATGGCCTGTTTTCCATAAAAAACGTGATTGTGAGCTAGATTTTTATCACAGTGTTGGACATTCAAACATGTCAAACATTAGTAACAACCCTGACCCTGATGAATTTTTAGTTTTTGTGCAGCATCAAATTTTTTTTTTCTCTTGTTTCTGTGGCTTTTATATTAAGTTATATGCAGTATACCAGTATATTATAGTGTGTGTGTGAGCAGGTGTGTGACCTGACCTTATGCACTGACCTTGGTGTGCTCGAGAAAATCAACATATAAAGCTGAGCTCTCAGAACTTCAAAAAGTCTACATAGACTAAACAATAACAACAATGTATTGTGTACCTGCTCCTTTTTGATAGTGAGCAGTACAGAATAAACAAATTTCTGACCTTTCTATTGATCCAGGCCTCATGCTTACGGAGGCTGACGTGCGGGTATCTTTCAGGCAAGTCAACATCCAAAAAGCAGCAGGGCCTGATGGGATACCAGGCCATGTAATCAGAGTGTGTTCACAGCAGCTGGCTGGTGGCATCATAGATTAAGCTAAGATCTTTGCTAGGTCTTCCAATAAGATAATAACCCAAAGTGTACATCCAAATTAGTCCAAATGCTCTTCAAATATACTAAAACCATGATCCTGGAGTGGTTTAGACCTCAATCCTTTAAATAATATTTGATGAGTGTTGAAAGAGTGTTGAAAATTAATGCCCATGCTCAACATCCATGCAGTTTGGACCAGCTAAAACAATTTGCAATGGAGACATGAGCCAAAATCCCTAGGAGGACCTGTGCCAACCAGTTAACAACTAATCAAAGAGCCTTTTGTCAGTTTTGGGTCATAAAGGGCACTGTACTGACGATTAATGATCAGGGGGCTAATAGTTTTGTGCTTGTCATTTTTGCTCTTGTTTGTTTAAAATCGTTGTAACAATTAAAAAAATCAACTTTCAACTTATTGGACATTATCTCCATAGTGTACTTGTTATTTAGTGTAATTGTCATTCTCACTGAGAAATCAAGAGAGATGTCTAATTTCAGGAGGGGGGCTAATAATATCGTCTTCAACTGTAAGAGAAATAAAGCAAAAATGTAAAAACTCCATGACTATGAACTGAAACATTATGCATGATTGCTCTTACAACCACCAAAAACTCAATGAAAAAACATTTGACTCCATGTCATCTCATGCAGTACATTAGCACTTAAACCACTAGTGGACAAACTAAGGCCTGGGCACCACTTGTTCCACATTGGTCTGTTTAATCTGGCCTCATGAAATAGGTCAAGATATTTAGTATAATCAAAGGCTGGTGTTGCCAAGAATCAGTCACCACTTCCAAGTATGCAGACATAACTAAAAAAGTTACTTCTCTTCTCGGCAGGAGACCAATGCTCCAAATTTAACTGCCAGTTTACAAGCTCAGCAAAATATTGTTTTTCCCGACGATATTCAGGAGTCCGGCACAAATCTGCCAGCGTACTAAGATAATTTTTTTTAACCCTCACTCACTACTGTAAGGGACTGTCGAGGAGGGGAGATTCCGGCTGCAGATACAGACTCTGCCGCATATTTGATCTTACCATTTTCTGAGCCAAGTGGTTCTAATGAGTACACACACTATCAGACAGGTGGACTAAGTAATTAGTGAGATCCCCCGCAAGTGCACAGGCAGAAGGAATACATGGAAGGGTTTTTACTTTCTAAAGCAGGGATTGAGACCTCTTGGAACCCCTGACTTAAATGATTATCTGGTTGTTTCTCTGCATCCTCAGGACAGAAGCACTGCTCCACAGGGTGCAGGGAGATGACGGTTACGGGGTCCTTGGAGTCCACCGTAATGCTCCCCTGCAGCTTCGACAACACCTCCACGGGCCCCGTGCTCTGGAGCAAAGGAGAGGACCTCGTCCGCATCACCAACTCTCACCAGGTGGCTTTCCTCAACCATAAGATGGGTAGAGTGGTCGTGTTCCCTAATCTGTCTCTAAGGGGGAACTTCTCCATCAGCATCAACCAGCTCCAGGCTCCAGACATGGGGGAGTACTGTTGTGAGCGGGCCGAGCTGTGCAGAAGGGTGCACATCAAGCAGGCCGCAGGGCCTACTGCAGAAACCCACCAGGAGGGTAACTATTCCCCAGCTGATCAATATATGACAGTGTACATGATGCCTAGGGACAAAGCTAGCAGGGTGGCATTGGGTGGCCTTCTGCCACTCCAAATATCTGATTGGCTACCCCAGATGCCCCCCCAGCAAAAAGAACAGTGTTGAATTGACTCCCACAGAGTTGATTTTAACACTATTGTGGGTTTATGCAGCTCCACACTCTCACTTTCACAATGTGAAATAACCCGGACTTTGGACAGCATTTAAATATGAAAATGTTATATTAACTCTCCAATTTTTGCTGTGTGGATGGCGGGATCTTTTTTTACATTCTGGATGCCTTGTAGCCTGGTAAACCAGCCCCTCGTACTTCATTTCATTTTGTACAGAGGGTCTGGACCAGACACTGCCAGAAAACTATTTATTCCTGGAGGTGTGGACTCTGCTGACGTTTAAAAGAAATGCCTCTGCCTTTACCCAATCGCTAACGCCTGGTCGTCATGTATGCAATTAGCCCACCTACACACTACAATTCAAATGTAACACACAAGGTCAGCGTCACGGCTAACGAACACTGTTCGCTGATTGGATCGGCCTTGCTGGGGCCAACTACATTACCCTCAAGAGATTCCGGTCCAGACCCTCTGTACAAAATGAAATGAAGTACGAGGGGCGGGTTTACCAGGCTAGATGCCTTGCCCCTTGCCACCCCTGAATTACTCAGTGCCTCTCTATGGCCACTCCTGTCAAAAAAGGCTGGAATTACAAACCATATGCGAATTTTTTTATTTTTATCTTGACTCTTGTAACTAACAATCATGAATTGTGTAAGATTGACATGCCACTATTTTACATTCTGAATGTTTTTATTTTCTAACAGGAACCAGAGATATAACAAAAACCAGTGGCATGAACAGTGTTCCCATAGGAATCTACATCATTATTGCAGCAACTATAATCTTGATTGCTTTTATCATTGCATGCTTCTGCATGCTCAAAAACAAATGTGAGTTATGCTTTTGAATTTGTATTGCTTAAGAATTGTATGATCTTCTCTATGCCAAATGCCATAAATACGAATAATCATAATGGACTCAATGAAATGCCATAAAGATGTATGATGTGTTGCTAACATGGATGATTGATGTAATATGATATCAATCTAATATTTACAATGCTTTGCAGGGATTTGTGTAAATAGAGCTGAATATACCATTGATGATAAAGGTATTTGCTTGGTTTCTATATATGTACTATGACTTTTGAAACTACATTCAAGTAAATGCAGATTAGTACAGTCATACTTAGCATATTTAAGAAAAAGGTGTTGCCAACTGCTTTCATTCAGCTAAATATGTATTGTGTATTTTGTATTGTGTTTGAAGCCAACACAGGTTCCACCACTCCTGCGAATGCCCAGGTTAGCACCATGCCCAGTGCCCCACCCTACCCTCATGGTCCACCCCTCACCCAACGCAACCACCCCCAGGAAAGAGGTACTGTAGGAAGGGTCATATAGATATAGATAGCTTATGTAGAAGTTTCAGTGCTGAGTAGGAATGCTTCCAATGCCTATCAAAAAGTGTATTTGCACACAGGACATTTTACATTCAGCAATTGATTGCTTTAGACGAAAGTTTTCTGATAGTTTACAATGAGCTTACAATGAGAAACCCTGTGTATGATAAACTTTGGGTATATTAAAACCAATACAATCATTGGTTAAAACATGACAACGAGTTGGTATGTGCAGCTTGTATGAACAGCCTTTTTAATAAACAATTCATACACTTACAAAGTTCTTAATGGCTTGTTAATGTCAGGGCCCTTGTTATACTACCAAGGAAGTGTGGAACTACTACACTTTTTTAATGGGTTAAAAATAACAACGTCTTCAAGCTAACTTGAAGCTAACACTGTGGCCCAGCATGGTGAGCCCTTTCGATAAATCCGATAAAAATAAGGTTGAAATCCAATAGGCTAGCAAAGTTTTGCTCTCCAGGAAACATGCCAGTCATTATCATGTTTAACATACCCAAAGTTCATTTTACATTGGATTTCTCCATTAAAATGGAAATTCTGGTGAATGTTTCTGTTCCAAGGATTTGTGGTTGGTGCAGCAACATAATGCAAGTTATACAACACAGGTATACTAAGGCTAACCAGGGGTCCTGGTGGTGGATTTGGGTGGGGATAGGGGGTAGGTTAGTGGGGTTGAGATGATGGTTGCATGGACCACCCAGCATTGACAGAGCACCCTTTAAAGACATTACTACTTTCATTGTAAATGGGAGGCAGAACCAAAGTTATTTTTCATGGAGCGTTTGAAATACCTGTTGGAACCTACGCACCTGCCAGGCTTGAAGTTATCAAAGGCACAATATCCCTTTGGAATATACTTTGAATAGGGCCCAACATTTCCAGTGGCGCCCCTGAGCTAATCATTTTTAATTTCTCCAGGAGATTCCTCTGAAAACAATCTACGAGAGCGCCACATGGTGAAGCGGAAGAACCCTCAGCAGCAGGCATTGAATGCTCCGACTCCCCCTCAAGGATTCGCACATTTTAGTACCGATTTACAAAGAGGAGCAGTAACAGGTAACAGCAATCAGTTGGAATACTACAAATATACAATAAGGAGCATCCATTTATTAAACATTAAGCAAGACTATCAGACAGCAGTTAAAAATGTGACAATATTTCTTTACCGTTTTTCACCCACATTTTCACCTGTCCTTTTTTACTCCACATAATGATAATCTGTCTTCTTTGTGTTCTTGCAGTTCACAGAGGAGACTCCATTATTTATGGTATGCATATATCTTTTTTCATTACTTACCATCAACACAATATTTTCGTGGTGTTCAACGAGTCTTTTGAGATTAGAAAGAAGGATATTGCTAACATATTGATGTTTATTGAGGAAGTTAATATAATCATAACATGGTTAGTGTTATGAGGTAAATTATACACTAACATCTCTGGGCAGCTGTGACTAATGATTATGGAGTTGGTCTTGGGATTGGAGGGTTTCGATTTGCGCACCAATAGGAAGAATGTGGGATGTGATAACTAATGCTCTCTTGCACCCTCATATTGGTGCAGGGACTGTAACTGAAACCCTGTACCTAAATAACTGTAAGTTGCTCTGGATAAGAGCATCAACTAAGTGTAATGTAATAATAATAATTAGATCCTGATGTTACAGTATATGCATAGTCATGGGGTTATAGGACTATAGCCCTGTGGAGCTTTGGGGCTACAACAGAACACAACACATTCTCTTTACATATTCAGAAAATGATGATCATGACCCTGGACATCAGCAACAGGGAGCATCACTTGCCACTCATTCCCAAAGAGGTATTCTGAGTGTTTTTGTCCTCATTTATGCAGACACAGGTTTTTTAAAAGTTGCTCTAAAATACTTTATATTCACCAACAGACAATAGGTTCCCTCAGAATCAGACCGTACGTGTATCCCAACCAAACTATGGTAACATATTTAAGTAAAACCTAAATTTAATTTAATTTTAAATTAATCTCAAGTCCAAAAAAACCCTCCAGAGTATTCAAAATAGTTACTGCATATGTTTCTATGATTTACAGCAAACCAGTCAGAAATTCATAAAGCACATCAACCCGTCAAAGCAGTCGAGAAAGGAGGCCAAAGTAAGTACCTTCAGAATTCTGCTCAGTTTAGGTTTTGGCTTGATATAGCCAAAAACATGACTGAATATTAAGCTAGTGCAAAATACATATACGATGATGTGATTTTTTTTTACCATTATGTCTATTTTACATTTAGTGCACTCACTGTCCATTTCTTTTTTAACAGATTATCAACTTCAAAATCCCATCTATGGCAACAGCATGGAGTATCTAAATGCAACATAAACTATGAGAAATATTTGTGTTCCCATGTTTTAAAATGTTCAAAAAAAAATCTTTTGCCGTTATGACAGCAAATGTACTTTGGCCTATACATGTATCGGTACTCCTAACAGTGTTTATGTATTAAAGTAAGTTTTTGTATTAAAGTAAACAGTCTTAACTCATGTTTGTAATGTGTAATATGGCAATGAACAGACATTAAGTGAATCAAGATGATTTCAGCTCCAAGAGCAGTGCAGAGGTGGACAAACCGGCTTGAGAAATTAAAGGTCCTGCAATATACTGTATTACTTCTGCCTGTGCTAACACAGGTGATTTCACTAATTAGCTCATCTACCTGACTGAAGAGGTGTTCAATTTGGGATCAACAGGCTCAGTGAATTGGCTAATACAAATATGTGTTAGGGCTTTCTGAACCCGGGGTGTTTGCCTCTGGTTTCATTAGATATGATTGCATGCATAGCAATTTTTTGGAGGCTACGACATTATGAGGATCACCAACCCCAACTGCCTAGGCCTATATGGAATAGCAAAATTTTACATAATATGTAGAATTGTATATCAGCTATGTATTTGGTATTCTTCTTCATAATCCAAGATCAGCGGCAGACATCCCAGGTTCTGAAAATAGACGTCCTGCCACATATTTGTTCCAGCCAATTCACTGAGCCACCTCTTCAGTCAGGTAGATGAGCTAATTAGGGAAATCAGCTGTATTAGGAGCACAGGCAGAAGGAATATATGGCAGGATCTCTACCTCTGAAGCCCATCTAGACAACTTGTTTTGTCTCTCCAAATATGATGAAGCATATTTAATGCTTTTTCTATTGGTTTTGTGAGACACCATTAGCAAATGTTTGGTGCATTTTTTCCATTGTCTCATAGTTTTCGCAGAACAGCCTGTGTATGCAATTAAGTGGGCCTACTTGGGATGGTCTCCAATGTGATTAAGAAATAAAAGCCCATTGGTCTCACCTGGTTTGCTTGTACCAACTTCGTTGTGCAGTGGATTCACATTAGCCTTTGACAGGCCAATCATGAGCGAATCACTTCGATTTAAACTTTTCATTCTGATTTTCGTTGCTTTACATGATAAATGTTATTCAACAGAGGTAAGCCAACTGACTATTTTTGTAACACTAGATAGAATAGAACAATAGCTAGCCTGACAATTTCAACATTATTAGGGTTCAGATCTGAAAGAGGACCTTAATCAAAATGGAGAAACAGCTGAAGGCAGCGTAGGCCTACCAATACTAAATGGAATGCAACTGATGTCACTGAAAGGTAAGCAGCATTTTGCTTCAGTGCCTGAAAACTTGGCTTCTCCAAAATCCATAAGAAATGTGTCATGTATCAGTCGGATATGTGTTGGTTTGGTCTTACAGAGAAACATAGTTTAAGCTACTGTGACAAAGAGGGATTTCACATCATCATCCAAACTAATGTCACAGTTCCTTTCCTGGACTTGGGGACAGTACATGTGGCTTACAACAGAAGTACTCCTTGCAAACCGAAGTTCAGGAGCAGTCAGTCCGTGATCTTTCAGTTCCCAATCACAGGCTGTGGTACAAAGATCAAGGTTTGATGTAGCACAGCTCTCTGCATTCTCCATTGAATTATTGTTTTATGACTTGTGTCACTGTTTAATTAATGTTTAAATGTTTGGAATTTATTTTTTTGTTAAAGCTTTTTGGTGGGCACATTTCCTACTGGGTAAACATAGTTGGAGCAAAAGTCTTTGATCTGAAACATGGCTCAATATTTCGTGATCCCCCGTTCAAGTAAGGATCATTGTTGACAAAAATGACTCAACAACATCAACCACTTTGTTTTACTGGATTCAAGGTTGATGAATATATAGTGTTTTTGCAGACTTACTGTACAGTGTACCTACACCCTCCATGGTACAGCCACACTAAGGACAGAAGTCCAGAAACCCATGACTATCCAGCCCCCAACTATGAAAAATGAGGGGTTGCTTCGTACAGGAATTAGATTTGCTAAAGGTATAGTATGGAAATGAGTGGAATTATTTCCACTAACAATGAGGAAGTTATTTAAGCACACATCCCATATTTCATCTTTCAGACGTATCATACAGTTTGTTTCACAAGAACAGTGATTCATCAAAGTACACGCTGGGGGATCCTGTTTTTACTGACGTGTTCCTTCTTAAGCAAGAGGACATGGACCTTGTGCTCTGCTTGAGGGACTGTTGGGCAACCCCGACAAGTGACCCCCAAGACCACAGTCGATGGAATCTAGTCAATAACGGGTACTGCAATTATTTAACCCAGTGATGAGCAACCTGCAACAGTCTAGTCCAAATCACCTGGTACTTGTGCATTTAATACAGGTGATTTCAATTATTTCCTCTACCTGGCTGAAGTGCTAATTGCTAAATGCTAATTAGAATCAGATGATTTAGTGAATGGCTGAAGCAAATATGTGGCACTGGATTATAGCTTTTCTGAAGCCAAGTTGCCAACCATTGTTTTACCTCTCTGCTGCAGTATTAAAGATTGAACAGCAGGTGGCACTGATTCAGTCTTTGCTCCAACTGTGCTGTTTTTTTCACATGGCAGGTGTCCCTCTCATGAAGACAATCACCAGACTGAGGTCATACCAGTGACTCAGGGGAATGCAGTGAAGTATCCACAGCATCACAAGCGGTTCATGTTCAAAATGTTCTCTTTCGTGAAATCCAAAGCGTCCGAAGGCAAAGTATGTGTCAGCTCATTACACTGTCCTAATTTTTTTTCCTCTCGACATCGATATTTGTTCTCATTAGACCTACATTGATTAATATTTAGTGACTTTGCAGCAATGCTATCTGTCTTGCATTATATAACCTATCTAATGATGCCTTGAAAGATAAAGAAAATTGCCTTTTTTTCTAAAGCTGACAAAACTGTGTCCACAGCAGGTGTTTATACACTGTAATGCTGAGGTCTGCAAAGGAGCTCAGTGCTGTCTGCCTAACTGCAGTCAGGGTATGTAAAGGAGTTCATGTTGAGGGCAAACAAATGGGATAGTCTTATTTCTAATGTAGAAAGCAGGTATAGGCTATCAGTAATTATTGTAGCAGCTTAGTTAAAGTATTCCATGTTAGTGCCACTGTCTTGATGTTGATATTAAGAGTGTTTTTTTTTCCAATTCAGAGCTGAGGCACCTAAAGACCAAAGATGAAGAAAATGGACAGAGATCTTTTCAAAATAACCCCAGTATTATTTCTAAAGGCCCCCTTTTACTGCAGTAGCCTGAAATTTTTTTTCAATAAATTTATTGTCTTTCATTGTTTTTCCCATTTTGACATATTTGATCAGCTTTCAAATACATGCTTATCTGGGATCAGTTGTCTCTCTGTGACATAAATTTACATTTATTCATAAATGTTAACCATATCAGCAAGTGTGACCCATGTGAGCTGTGGTGACATTTCTACTTTATACTCCAGTCCAGTTAGTGGCGGTAAGGAGAAGTATTAGTGATGGTTTGTTTACTTACCGGTAATAGATAAAGAGCAAAACAGGAAACTGTCGATAAACAGGACTGTTAGCTGTTGCACAAAGTCTGTAGTGATAAATTATCCGTATATTTAGGTAATTTTACTTTACTCCGTCTAGAAATTCTATACGCTTAGGGTGCTAGTTCTAAAACATATGAACTTTATAATCTTGTGACAATGTCAGGTAATGTATCCTATTCTTCAGAAGCTTGTAAGTTACCCATTTATCAGTTTAAGAAGGAGCTCGTCAAGGCGGTGAAAGACAACATCTTTTTGGTTGTCACGGGAGAGACTGGCAGTGGGAAAACAACACAGCTGCCTCAGTATCTTTACCATGCAGGTACCGTTTAACGCGTTGTCACAAACATGTAATTAAATTGTGTAGACGAAATGCAAATGCGTTGGTACTGTGTCTGCTTCTGCAGGTCTTTCCAAAGGTGTTAAAATTGTTGTGACGCAGCCTCGAAGGGTAGCAGCCATCACAGTTGCACAGAGAGTTTCCCAGGAGATGGGCTTAAGACTTGGGGATGAAGTCGGTTATCAAGTACGCTTTGATGACTGCACATCCAAAGTAAGACACCTAATAAACCTACCCTGGTTGATGAATGCAGTTTTGGTTGACAGCATTTGAACATGTCAGACTTTAGTATTAGGGGCGTCGCTAGGACTGAAAGACAAAGGGGGCATCCCTCAGGGTTGTTGATATAAATGCTTTTTTTTTTCTTATTTCTGGGGCATTTTTCCCACCTTTACTTCGGAATGGCTGGAACTGGTACACGGTACTAGATTGTAGCTTCTGAAGCCATGGTTGCCCATCGCAGATCGAAGTGAATATGTTCAAGCAGTGACAACCAGAGTTAAACAAACTGGTGTGACTAGTGATCATTGCTGTGCTTTTATGCTTTGTCCACAGAACACCATGATCAAATACGTGACGGATGGCTGTATGCTGAGGGAAATTCTTGCAGATCCAGTCCTCACGCAGTACAGTGTTGTCATTCTTGATGAGGCTCATGAGAGGAGTTTAAACACGGTATGTTGAATTTGTTTGTAAACATTTAGATGGTGGGTCTACAACACTGTTCATTCTTGGCTGGGGAATTTGTGTGGTCCTTTTACAGTACATTACATTACACGTAGCAGACGCTTTTATCCAAAGCGAGTTACAAAAGGAGCACATAATAAGTTAACAGAGATGCAGAGGAACACCGAGTAAACAGATTACACACGTACACACAAGGAGATACATGTGCCTTAAGTAAGTTTCCCTGAGCAGGAACACTTCAGACACACACACCCCCTACGCACACATACAAGCACGAGGCACCTAGGTAGAGAGTAGGAAGGGAAGCGGCCTCTGAAAAGAAGGGTTTTCACAAGCTTTTTAAAGGTCGAGAGGGATGTTGCATGATGTGGTCCTTATGATGTGATACAAACAAGATTTCCAGTGCATTTTGAATGAGAAGTATTCTACAAATGTTTTTGTTGATGTTTATTTTGAATTTTACATAGACAGAACTGTAATATCATCATGCCAGTGTGTACATTCATATCGATTACAATCCAGTTTTAAAGAGGTTGGCTCTTTAAAGTTGGCTCAGTGTAGCACTTTTTACACTGTGGATTTTAAGGGTGCCATGTTCATATCCAAAGTAAAACAACCCACCCTAATTATACATCTTCTTTCTATTTGCAGGATATATTGATTGGGCTTTTGAAAAAGACCAAAGGGGCTTCCCATGGTCGGTCAGTACCCCTGAAGGTGGTTGTGATGTCTGCAACCCTGGAAACAGAAAAGCTCTCTGCTTTCTTGGGACACTGCCCAGTGTTCTCCATCCCTGGTCGAACATTCCCCGTTACTGAGAAGTTCCTAAACCTGATTGGACCCAAAGACACTGAGAGTTCACTTTATATTAAAGAGGTGGGCTGTAAATGTGTTTTCTATCATATTATATTTCAGTAATTTTTGAGTAATTTGACTGAATAGTGCTGTTTTTTGCATAGTGAAGATTTAGTAATATTATAGACATAATTATGGTCAGTGTGTGACATTATACAATATGTGTGTTTATCATTGGCCAGGTAGTAAAGGTGGCTCTTGATGTCCATACTAATGAGAGGGCTGGGGATATATTGGTGTTTCTGACAGGTGGGAGAAACTATACAAGTATTGCTGTGCTCTTACAGAGGTGTGTCATAATTTTCAAACCATTATATTTTGCGTCCGATCCAGTGCATTTCTCACACATTTGTTTTCAAAACCACTAGGTCAGTCTGAAATACAGAAGGCCTGTGACATGCTCTTCCAGAAGGCTGAGGCCATAGACTACAGATATGATGTCAATGATTCCTCTGTCGAGGGCCTTCTCATTCTTCCCTTATATGGAGCTATGCCAACAGGTAATAACATTATTATTATTGTTGTTGCACAGATCCAATTAGGAAGTTGTACAGATCCAATTATGTTGTTGTTGTACAGATCCAATTATCTGTAGACCTAATCATTTGTGAAAAAAATGGTAATAATAAGTAGTGAAATGCACAACTGCACAAAGTTGTGAACTGCTTCTCTTAAGTTCTTCAGTTCAAATCGAGGTTGAATGTCTCGTAGATCAGCAGAAGCAGATATTCCAACCTCCTCCTGAAGGTATCAGGAAGTGTGTGGTGGCCACCAACATAGCAGCCACATCCTTGACCATCAATGGAATAAAGTGAGAAACAAACTGGCTTTTTTTGTAGCAAAAGTAGACATTTTAAAGACAGCAGACATTTAAAAGTAAGCAAAGATGTAAAATGGCTCGGTTGGCATTTGGTTGTATTTTTGTATTATTGAAATATGCAAGTGTTGGCCTTGTGATGTGGACATCTCAAAGTAATCAAATATTTAAGTAAATGAAAGTATGACTGAAGTTTTATTAGACAAGACGAAATGGTAGCATTTTGTGTTAGTGTGTACTTCAGTGCAGTGAAGATGATTTAATGATTTGCTTATGTTCATGTGTCATTTGTATACAAATGAAAAGGAGATGCTTAACTTATGTGTTGTTCACAGGTATATTGTTGACAGCGGGTTTGTTAAACAGCTGAATCATAGTCCAAGGGTTGGCATGGACATACTTGAAGTAGTTCCCATCTCAAAGTGAGTGAAGAATAAGACATGCTTAAAGTAGTCTCCATCTGAAAGTGAGTAGAGAGAAATGTAATTAGTATATTTTTTGTACCTTATGATGGCAGTGGTCAGAAGAAGGCAGTGTCAAAGATTAAAAAAAAACATACATTGCTTGTCATTCAAGGTCCAGATTTCTAGACTGTCTTACCCTTTCTAATGATGGTGGGGGTTGTTGCACAGGAGCGAGGCCCAACAACGAGCTGGGAGGGCAGGGAGGACCTCGGCAGGGAAATGTTTCCGCATCTACAGCAAAGACTTCTGGGAGAAGTGTATGCCGGAGTATACCATTCCTGAGATTCAGAGGACCAGTCTCACTGCAGTCATCCTCACACTTAAATGCCTGGGTGTCCATGATGTTATCAGGTATGTAGCCTGTTCTTCTATAACAATACAGGAACTTTTCTAGATCATACATAATCAGTGATATCAACATGAATACTGATATTATGTGGAGTCTACCAGTCCTATGTTTCACTACAAATTGTACACTGCTATGATTATATATGTGACAAATAAATAAACTTCAACTTGACCTTGATATTAACATAAATACAATGTGGAATAATGGCGTGAAAGAATGTTTTTAATTCCCCTGTTCGCATTCTGCTCAAGGTTTCCATATTTGGACCGTCCAGAAGAGAGACTCATACTGACTGCTCTGAAGCAGCTATATCAATATGATGCAATAGACAGGTACATCTTATTACTCTTGAAAATGTGTTCCTCTTTGTTTGATGTGGTTACAGCCCAGAGTAACTTTTTACTACTTTTCCTTACAACTTTTTACCAGCCCAGATGACTTTTTCTACTTTTTACCACAGTCTTTTCTCTGTCTTTCGTGAATAAATATCTTATTGACTTCTGATCTGTTCCTCCTGAACCCCTCTATACAGAAAAAGATGATTATTTTAAGATTTTCAGTTAGACTTATGTCAGGCTTTAGTGGACACTGTTTCTTAGGAGTTAAAACGTATGAGACAAAGGCCAGATGTTACTGAATTCTGAATTGTTTCTCCTAAACTGCCTTAGGAAGAAAAGACCCAAATCAGCTTAAAAGTCAAGACATTTTTTCATATTTTGTGCTGCGTATGTGTACAGACTCCATTAATGTCACATTTATGTCCAACTTCTTTGCTCACTGGCTATGGTAGGAGAGGTCAGGTGACCAGTCTGGGTAAGCTCATGGTAGAGTTCCCATTGCACCCAGGCCTGACGAGAGCCCTGCTGAAAGCTGCTGCTCTGGAGTGTGAAGACCTCATGCTCCCTGTGGCAGCGATGCTATCAGTGGAAAACATCTTCATTCGCCCAGGTGCGCCAGCACTCAGGATGTGCAAATGCATATCTGTTATGTGAATGCTTCATGACAGTTAAACTGTTTCCATCAACGTAAACGGGCATTAAGTCCAATGCAAATAACCAGTTACCACCTACCTCTAGCAAATTGAATTTCTTTGCGCAAAGTGATGCACGGAACACTTTTCCAATCAGGATTCGATATTTGCAAATTAGAAGCTACAATCTAGTTCCACATATTTCCAATCACTTGGTTATAAATGTGCACTTAATACTACAGTACACTACAGTAATTAGCTTCTCAACCTGGCTGAAGGTTTGCGCTAATGGGAATCAGCTGATTTAGTGAATGGCTAGAACAAATACATGGTGCTGGATTGCAGCTTGTGAAGCCGGGTTTGCCCATCACTGCTTTATATGACCTGCTGGAGTGTGGAAGTGCATTTTTTTATTTCTCCCATAGGCCAACCAGAGACACAGAAGGAAGCTGAGCAGAAACACAGACAGATTGCTTCAGAGGCTGGCAGCTGTAATGACTTTGCTATGCTCCTGAACGTGTTTGAAAAATGCAAAGCCAGGTGTGTTTGTGAGTTTAAACCTTGTAGCATTTAGAAAATTCTTTCAGTGTTTAATGCTTCATCATCTGCATTAAAGTTTATTTGTAAAGTGTATTTGGCATTGCGATCAGAGCTCCAGGTTAGGTTGACCCCAGTGTGAGGGACCCCAGTGATGGGTGAAGCATTAGTATGTGAGGCACCCTGGATGGGAGAAGTATGGTGGGAGATGCGTGAGGGACACCTGAGTGTGTGAAGCGCATGGCTGCGCCTCCCGAAGGGGAAAGCAGTGTGATGGAGGGCCCATCACTAGGGTTGTTGGTGTGCTCTGACTGCCATCCCAACGAGCCTGGCTCTTTGGCGTGGCGGTCAGAGCCCCTGTTTGGTACCCCGGAGACCCGGGGCTCGGGCTTCTTCTTCCCTTCGCTACAGTATTAAAGTCAGACAAATGCTTTTCTTTACGTTTTAATGTCTCTTTTATCCATTGTTGGAGCAGCGACTCACCGTCTGCCTGGTGCAGAGAGAACTGGATTCACTGGAGGGCTGTGAAATCTGCACTAAGCGTGGATACTCAGCTCAGGGTTATCCTACACAGATTAAAACAGGTAACTGTCATCCAACAGGCTCCTTTAGCCCTTGATCCACTGTTTCGTCTGTATTTATGTTGTTGTTGTTGTTGTGTAGCAGGGAGTGATTGAGAAGGAGAAGTGGGACGGCAATAGGAGTGAGGTCTTCAGAAGGTGCCTGTGCCTTGGGTACTTCACCAATGTTGCCAGGAGGTATTTTGTGAAGAACATACTTGCATGTGCATTTCTGTTTGTTTTATCAGAGGAAGCCTCTCATCCTTGCTTTCCCTCCCAGGTCTATAGGGAAGTCGTTTTGCACGATGGACGGACATGGATCTACTGTACACATTCATCCATCTTCAGTGGTACTAATGATCACTTTCTTTGTCATCTTGCCCATTACTTCTGCTACGAAAAGTCCATGAAAAACACTTTTTAATTGACTTTTTATTCACCTCATAGATTTTTCTGACATATTTCTTCATATTCATGCTGAAAAAGGGCATACTTGCCTGAAACATCTGTAAGGCCCCATTTCCACCAAACACTCTATACAGCGCGTAGACAGCAAGTGCCTGTTTTCTGTCCGTATTCATTTAGAATGACTGTGTTCTGTCACACATACACACATATTGTACACGGTTATGTGCTGTACACGCTCAAGTTGGTGGAAATGAGGCCTCAGGCGTTTTTTTTATTTATTTTTTATTGGTAACTGAGGTGTTAAGTGAGCTTCTCCGCTTTTCCGCTACTTCTGCTAACCAGTCCCCATGCCCTTCCACAGCTCTTTGGAATGGAGTCCCAGCTGGACTGGGTCATCTTCCACGACGTGCTGGCCACCTCACGGATGTTTGTGCGAACTGTGTGCCCCATTCGCTATGACTGGGTGAAGGACCTACTGCCTAAGCTACACGAGGTGGATGTGTACGAACTGAGCAGTGTCGCACGAGAGGAAGTCACAGAGGAGGAGGTGGCCAAGTGGGAATCCAGAGAAGCTGCAAAAAGACAAGCTGGTAAGCAACTCATAAACGCTTTTGGTTCCATTTAATTTTATGGCCCCTATTACAGTGTATCTACATCATGAAATATGGTGTAACAAAGTTTGGAACAGAATGTAGCATTGTGTACTTGTACTGTACCATAGGATTAGGGTTCGTCTTAGGGTGAATGTTGGGCATGTACAGTGTAAGTACATAATATTACATGTTACATTTAGATACACTGTAAAATTAACTGTAAAATAGCCCACTTGCACTGCATGTTTCATCATGTTCTGTGTACGTCGTCATTTAGGGCCCAAGCACATAACTCTGTGCCCCATACACATAACTCTGTGCCCCATACTGTTTACAAAGAACACAAAGTACTTGTGCATGTAGGAAGAGCACCTTAGGGAGAAACTATAGCTATTACACCTACCCCTACACTATCTATAATCAAGTAAATAGTTCAGGCTGTTAGTCCCTACTCCCAGGTGTAACACGCACAACTGGCCGCTGACTACAGCTATTCACGCAACCTCATGTGAGCTGTACAGGACAGAGCAGCTGAGGGGGTGGCCAACTGGAGCCGTACAGACAGATGCTCAACAAGGGTTAACCTGAACCAGCCGGCTACCGTTACAGTGACTGGGGCTGCTGGGGCCGTTTACATGATCCACTCAGCAGCACCTACCTATCGCTTTCCCCCATGGCTTTCACCATGCCAACAACATGCATCTCATCCAGGACCACTGGCAAGCCTTTGCAATTTCCTCCAACATTTCCTTAACAATTAAAATAACTAGATAAATACATAAAAATACAAGACACTTGCACATGTGGGGAGAGCACCCATTGTACCACACTTCAGGCTTTCCTAACTACAGCCATTACAATTATCCATACACTATGTGGGACACATCCTCAGCAGTGTACCTCAGGATCAACGGGTGTTTCGGGCCTTTATTCACTGTACACCCTCCCCTGAGGCGGCCCCACTAAAGGTGATCAATCCTTTAGTGTGTGTCCAGTTCAGCTACCTGCTACCCAAATTTCCAAAGTGTACTTCCTCAATTCACTTACAACCAAAGTTTACTTCCAAAATTTACTACCTACTGTTCATTATCATACACATAACTCTGTGCCCCATACACATAACTCTGTGCCCCATACACAAGTGGTTTCTGCCAGCCCCCTTTTCTTTCTATATTTTTCATGCATCTGGTTTGCCAGGGCCCTTTCTGCGCACACACACACACACACACACACACACACACACACACACGCATACACACACACACACACTTTGATGCCCATGCTTGCACTTACAACATCTTCACTCACTTCCATTGCTGTGTTTGATTGATGTGAGACTGTGGATGTGCTGTTCCTGCAGAATCGTCAGAAGATGCCTCTAAAAAGCTTGAGAAGCGGAATGACGAAGGTTCCATCACAGAAGCCCGTGCTCGGTACTTGCAGCGGAAACAAGAACGACAGCAAGGAAAAAAGCTTTGATAATGGACATGATGCAGTAAATACCAAGGATTGTTTTCTCACTAATAGCATCCCCATCACCACTGCATTCCTAACTGTTTTCTCACTAATAGCATCCCCATCACCACTGCATTCCAAACTGTGCCATACTGTATAGTACCAGTGAATATATTTTTATACCAATACTGTATAACAAAGTTTGTACAGAGTTTCAAAACAGAAACTGGACATGTGGTCTTTGTGCTTTGTCATGGTGTATTTTGGTATTGAAATCAGTTTTAAAATAAAGCTATACATAAAAGTTACATTTATTGTTGTGTATTTGGTTTTACATCTTTGATTTGTGCTAGATGGTCTATTATCCTAAGATGAGCACACAGCTGAAAACACTTGTCAGAGTATACAAACAAAAAATGTCTTCAGAAGTACATGTGATATATTGCAGGGGAGGGGAATTCTATGAGAATAAACCATCTAAAGAAAGCACAGGATTCTTCTTTTTTGCATTGCATTTCAATATTGCCATGCTGTGTTTATATCCCAGTTGAGTTAATTCATCATCATATTAGTGTACCATTTGAAATGTTAAGTGAAATATTAAGATGGTTGGAGGGAGAACAGCATACTGCTCTTACTTTCATCACCTACGTAAAATAAATATAAGTGGATCCAGGCTGCAGCCACAGCCATTGAAAGTTCACGTGATGCGTTTATTATGATGTAGAAGTTACTCAGGTGTCCTGGGTATTTAGGTCCAAGTAAACCAATTTTCTTTTTGGTTTACCATGTGATCACTTTTTTTTCCTCAAAGTTCAGCTCTGAAGTCAGAGTAAAAGCAAAACTGTGAAAGCTGAGGACAACAATCCCTTTCAATGGCAATTCTTTCGTCCCATGACTTGCCAAGTGCCAGGTCAGTGCGCTACCCGGAACTGACGTACAGCTAAGAGGCTGAATGATGTGGCAAAAAATCAGAGAAATTGCGCAGGTGTAATATCTCACAGCATATAACATCTCGAGGTACAAATAACCAGCAAAAGCATGTAATCATTAGCGATTTTGTAAAGATTTACACTCTTCTGCATCTAAACCATTAATGCCCAATTCATTTCTTGTGTCCTTCCGCCGCAGAGGTCCCAGGCTGCGGCTTCCGGACTGAATCTCCTCCTAGCTAGCTGCTTCCGCCGCCATTGCGGGTTTTCGGAGTTAGGCGCTGGGGCCGCTGAATTTCTAAAAGGCGGTGGAGAAGAGTACAAACATCCGGCGGAGTGATTGTCACCGAAGAAACAATATTAGTGAACCCCCCCCCCCAGCTAACCGAGATTCACCGCTGTCTTCGACTGCCTCCTTATTTTGACTGGCTGCGACTGACCGCGTCTGTGGAGGAGGTCGTAGCTGTAACCCACTCGCTAGAATATTCAGGATTCCGGCCGGGAGGATTGAAAGCAGAGAGGAACAGCCATGGCTCAAATCCTACCTATCCGCTTTCAGGAGCATTTGCAGGTTTGTTTTAACTAGGGCAATGTCTTTTTCGTGATGTGCTAAAAGATGACAGCCAATTCATGTCTTTTATGGACGAAAGTGATGGCTGTAGCGAGCTAAATATCCAGCTGGTTGACCTGCACTCCCTTCCCTGTTGACAGTCCTAATGTTAGTCGGCTAACCTTAGCAAACTAGCTAGCTAACCAAGAGGAATGAAATGAATGACCTCCCATCCTCCATCACTTGAAATAAAGAGTATAATAACAATATATATTGTGTTTATTTCAATAGCAGTATAAATTATACATATATATTTCGTTTTTTCATCTTAAGTCTGATATTGTGTTCTTCTGGTGACTATAAAAGATTAATGTTATCTCGTGCTAGCTAGCGCTAGTTGTAAACATGCTAAGACGTATAAATGATTGGAATGGAAAATTACACATAAGAGCAATCTACATAGGTAACATATCTAGTTGACCCACGGGCATTTATCAATGTTGCGTTACCACAATGTAGCTACTATAATTCTATTCATAGAGATCAGCTACATTGCGTCGTCCACATCGCATCTGAGGGCCACATATTGAGCCAGTACACACACTTGGCTAAATCAGTGGACATTAACTTCCCGGCTGAAATGAATTAGTGATCGTTATTATTATTACATATATATTTCTTTTAAGAATTTACGTATGCAACATTTTAGATTCATGATTTTGATGAAAGGCACACCTCGCAAAGGAAAGGGGCGAAAATGCCCAAATAGTGATATGTGCTGTTTAAAAATAAACGTAAAGATAGGCCAATGCCATTTGAATCGATAAAAAAATGTTGAAAGCTGTATGATATTGAGTCAGTTTTTTATCTTTTTAGCTGTATGATATTGACAGTCAGTTTTTTTATCTTTTTAGTAACTGATGACAGGTAAGATAAGTGCATTCAATGGTATTATTATGCGTAAAATAGATGTAAATGTAAATCTTTGGTTCGAATTGCCCAGAGTATGCCTTTGCTGTGATTTTCTACTTTTTTTTCCTGTCAATATTTACTTGCATTTTTTTTAAAGATTCTAACATGGCAGTGCCTTCCCACAGCTCCAAAATTTGGGGATCAACCCTGCCAACATTGGTTTCAGCACACTGACCATGGAGTCAGATAAATTCATTTGCGTCCGCGAGAAAGTTGGAGAGCAGGCACAGGTAGTGATCATCGACATGAGCGACCCCAACAGCCCCATCCGTAGGCCCATATCAGCAGACAGTGCCATCATGAACCCAGCCAGCAAAGTTATCGCACTTAAAGGTAAGATGGCCTGCATGGCACTGTCCTATGTATAAGACACACAAAATTAAATTCACCTCTATGTATGTCCTCCTTACTGTGTAATGAAGCTATCTTTAGCCGTGATAACTTAATTACATTTCACATAATGAATGTTCATTCAAGGCCATGTCTTAAAGTTGTCATGAGCCATGTTTCAGTGCTTACTGAATGTAATTAATGATGTGAAAATTCCTTCACCCCCAGTTTTTGTGTGTGTTCAAAATGCTAGACATTTTGGTTTGTAAAATACATTTTATTGGCCTGTGTTTTTTATCCTGTACAGTATTTACTTTTAAAAAGTAATAAAAATAATAATTTGAGTAAAAGTGTAAATTCCCAATGTCTTGCTATCATAAATGCTTTGTCTGTTTTTGCTTTGTGTTCTTTTTTTGTTTCTTACTGCTTCTTATATATTTGCAGATGGTGAGTTAAACTTTATATATCATGAGTTGTGGGACATGTACTCCTGTTGTAAAATGTGAACTAAATTAGCATGTGAAAGGAAGTGAATATTTTATATGTATGGGGGAATTGTAATACACAACACCTACAGGGTTCTTTACCTCAACATGCGTTACATGCCAGATATCCTAGATAAACAATTTAAGGTTTTGTAAGCCTTTTTGTTGTGTAGGTAAAATGATTAATCTGTCTGAATTGGCCTCATTCCCTGATGCGAGTAGCTAGAATAATAAACTAACATACCATGACGCTAAGGACTCTGACTAAACCTTCTATAGATAGTTTTTATTAAAACCTGTCTTGTCTTAACATGGGTGCCTTGTTTGATCCAAACCAGAAACTATTGTAGTGTAGAATTGCATTAGACCAACTAAAAACAACCATGCTACACTTATTGTGTTTGTTTGTTTGTATCTGTTAAAACTAGTCTAGATCTATACATTGAGATCACATCCTGTTCAGCAGAATGAGTGTGATAACGCAAATATTACACACAAAATTCAATTATTTTGGTGACATTTAGTGAGACTATTTCACATGCTTTATTTAAGCTGCTCCAAGCAGGATGTTTACAAATTAACCACTGGTACACATACCTGTATGCCAGTTGTGGACTTGCAATAGCGAAAATGCCTAAGTAAAATATGTTTATTTGGGAGCTGATGCAGTTTTGTTAGCGAGGACATTGAGTATGGATATGATCAGTAATCAAATGATCATAATACTTCATGTAGTTGATACTTTTTCACAGTTGGATAAATCTTTAGGTTATAATCCCAATATCTTAATTTAACGTGTGCCTTCTACAGTGTCATAAAAATGTCATCAAGCAGTCAGCCTACATTTTTGGACTAAAATCCTCAAATCTGCTTCTCTGCAATTAA
Organism: Coilia nasus; assembly: GCA_027475355.1. Taxonomy (NCBI): domain Eukaryota; kingdom Metazoa; phylum Chordata; class Actinopteri; order Clupeiformes; family Engraulidae; genus Coilia; species Coilia nasus. The sequence continues at coordinate 6,062,373 of CM050215.1, read as the reverse complement.
ATATTTGCAGCAAAGCTGTCATAAAGCCACAGAAATGTTGAGATGAGTGTTTTGAGAATGGGTGTCACACATAGCAATGAAACCACAGCAATGCGACAGTTCATTCCCATAGCAATGGCCTGTGTGTGGTACAGAGATTCTCTAATTTGTATTCAGGCTTTAGCCGGATCTGGCACCAGATCCCACTGTTTTACAGGCATAATGTCAGGAGCTGGTCAGAATGAAGTGCTAGTGATCACAAGCCTAAGGGCTTATTCAGACCAACTTGACTGTGTACAGCACGTAACCGTGTACAATGAGTTTGTACAGTGACAGAATACGCTCAGATCACGCGTACGGTGTGAATAGTCTATTTTGTTAACATGCAATCTAAACGAATATGGACAGAAAACGGCCACGTGCTGTATACGCAGAGTATTTGGTGTGAATGAGCCCCAAGATGGATAGTATTACAAATCACTTTCACACTCAATTACTTGTATGCATGTTACAGTTCAGGTGATTTGTTTGCAGGCTATAGAAGATGCAGCACAAAATGTAAAGAAAAAAGGAGCTAAATTGGCTCATGTTGGTCAACAAAACCTGGGCGTAATTTATATAAACTAGATTTAGCTGTGCAACACCTGTATGTGTGTGGGGTAATTATAGCAGGAATTGTAACTTTTCATAAATGATTTGGTTTATAAATAGAAGAAACATTCATGCTCCTGATTTAGTTACTGTCTAATCAATGCCACCAATCCAAAGTAAGATTTGGTGCTTAGCATTAAACTTTGTATTGCTATAAGAAGTGTGTCTGTTAAATTTCTGAGCTAATAACTTGACAGACTAAGAATGTCAATGACAGGGTATGGACAAACAAGGTGATAACATGCTCATCCTTTTGAAACCCTAACCATCTCTAAACACAGAAAGAATTTGATTTGCTACTTGCTTGAGCTGGGAGGAGTTTGATAACTCCTCTTCTTGACTAACAAATAACTCCTAACTTATTGCCTCTGCAAATAGTTGACTAGGAAATCTACAGCAACAACAGTTAATCAGTCTGGTGAATAAATTCCCTGAAAATCACAGACACTGATTGGACCTGTAGTGATATCTAAACAGTGTAAGGAAGTCGGCTTCATGGTTTTTTCATGTGGCAGAAAAAGGGCTGCTTGATTATGGAAAAAATTATAATCATGATTATTTTGATTAAAATTGAAGTAAAAAACTGTTAACCATAATTGTAAACCACAATTCTTCATTACATATAGAAACGTTTCATTTCTTTAACCCAGAAAAAGCCTTATAAGTCCAAGGCTTCTTGCGGAATGCAATATGAGAAAATAATTGTTAAGCATGATTACATTATTTTTGTGATTGTCAGAAGAAATAATTGTAATCTTGATTAAAATTTAATTAATTGAGCAGCCCTAGACAGAACTGAGAGGAAATGATGAGCTCACATTCTCACCTTAGTCAGCAGAGTGGAAGTTGTACGATTCCACAGATTAGCACATTTTATGTATCACACACGGGTCTGTGGAGCATTTATTTAACCAATTTGGTGTAATCGTCACCCCCTCCTGCACTCACCAAAGACTCTGTAGTCAACCCCCCTGTGTTACTCCTAGTATGTAGTCCTCTGCACACTGGTAATGGATTTGAATGCCTTTCCTAACATCTGACTGGATGTCTTAACATTTTCCATGTTTGTTTTTTTGGTTTTGCATTGCGCTTGCTGTGTTGTCTCAAGTCATGGTGAAACCCCCACCATGCTTACCAATATTTCTCAATTAAGTGGAATTTGGTGTCTTGCCATCTTTGTCAGATTTCTGTGTTTTATGTGACATTACATTTGATTATTAATTTAGCCAATACACAAACAAATCCCTCCATGTACAAAATGATGTTTTTGTGTCTTTTTTTCCACAGCTGCAAAAACACTTCAGATTTTTAACATTGAAATGAAGAGCAAAATGAAGGCACACACCATGACTGACGATGTCACATTTTGGAAGTGGATCTCCCTGAACACTGTGGCACTTGTGACCGACAACGCCGTCTACCACTGGAGTATGGAGGGAGACTCCCAGCCAGTCAAAGTGTTTGACAGACACTCCAGCTTAGCAGGCTGTCAAATCATCAACTACCGCACTGACGCCAAACAGAAATGGCTCCTCCTCATCGGGATCTCTGCACAGGTACTTTTTGGAATTCTCCTCGCACTGGCTGTGACTACGTGATGCACTTTTGAAATTTGACTTTTATTGAATGGCTCTGACCACAAAAGACCCGAATTGTTATTGACACGATAGTGGCAACAGAGTTCGACATTGGTGTGCTGTGTTGTATTGAAAATGATGAAATGGAAGCACAAGCACAAGCAAAGTGCTCTTCACTATATCAAAGACAGTGTGTGAATCCCTACAGATATTAAATATTGGAGTGTTAATGCACTTTTATGTTTGTGGTCATGCATCTAATGTTTACTCATTGCCTGCGATTGTGCAAAACATGTTTTGTGATCAATAGCATGATGAGGAAGGATTTTAGTTGGCTCTAACCCTCGCCCTGCTTTTCTTTCTCTCATGAAGCAAAACCGTGTAGTGGGTGCAATGCAGCTGTACTCTGTGGACAGGAAGGTCTCGCAGCCCATTGAAGGCCATGCCGCGGGCTTTGCCCAGTTCAAAATGGAGGGAAATGCAGAGGAGTCGACCCTGTTCTGCTTTGCTGTGCGAGGACAGGCAGGGGGAAAGGTATGGTCTTAGGTGTTCCATGTGCTGTCTCTCGAAGAGCTCGCTGAGAGTTTGCTATTCGCCAACAGGAGGGTAGAGAGAGAGAAACACCAAGTGAGTAGTTTCTGCTGTGTCTTGTCTGCTCCTCTAGTTACACATCATTGAAGTCGGCACTCCCCCTTCGGGCAACCAGCCGTTTCCAAAGAAAGCCGTAGACGTTTTCTTCCCTCCCGAGGCCCAGAATGACTTCCCAGTAGCTATGCAGGTAACTCTTATCAGATCCAGCCCCTCCGCTCAATTTCATGCCCTGAAGTAGTTTATATGGAGCCTTACTCCACTTGTTTATGTTGTTTATGTCCCTTCTCTCTCCTCTTTAGATAAGCACCAAGCAGGATGTGGTGTTTCTCATCACCAAATATGGCTACATCCACCTGTATGATCTTGAGACGGGCACGTGCATCTACATGAACAGGATCAGCGGAGAGACCATCTTTGTCACGGCCCCCCATGAGGCCACCTCAGGCATCATTGGAGTCAACCGGAAAGGACAGGTACTGTGTCTGAAAAAAAGATGCACCACAAATTCTGTCGTGTGCGCGTGTGTGTGCGTGTGTGTGCGTGTGTGTGCGTGTGTGCGTGCGTGTGTGCGTGCGTGTGTGCGTGTGTGCGTGCGTGCGTGCGTGTGTGTGTGCGTGCGTGCGTGTGTGCGTGTGTGTGCGTGTGTGTGTGTGTGTGTGTGTGTGTGTTTATTTTATCCAGTTATTCCCAGTGGAAAAATCAGACCCACTCTAGAATGGATGCCAGGTGTTTGGGCTGTGTTTTGCTTGTCAGTAAATGAGTACACAGGTCAAAATGGAGGTCTGGACTTGTTGTGTTGCCGTGTTGTAACCGTAGTCCTGCACCTAATGAATTATTTTTGAGCTGAACTCTAAGCCTTATTAAATATGCAGTGTAGGTGTGGCCCGCTTTTCTTCTGAATGGCCTGGCTGCCTTCACTCCACAGTGTGCGTGTGTGTGTGTGTGCAGTGTTTCCCACTGGGGGTTTGTTAGTTAAGGTGGTGGTTGTCTGGGGAGCTGTGTGGTTATGTTTGAGAAATGTATCACTCCAGAATTATTCATATTAGTCATATTTGCTTTAAGCTTTGCAGCTGGGTTGAATGGAAGGCAGTTGATGAAGTGGTTATTGTCATACATATTCCTATAGTTTCATCACCCAACTTGAAGCACAAGAATAATTTACTTTTAGTTTAAGAAGTTAGTTTTTTATTGGGACAACTTGGGGTGAAGGTGGGAGGGATATGTTGCTAAGGTGAGCGCCTTGACTATAAAGCAGTGGGGGAAACACTGGTGTGTGTTTGTGTGTGTGTTTGTGTGTGTGTGTGTGTGTGTGTGTGTACTTGCATATCAGTTCCGTCTGCACTGAATTCCTATTTATAATGTTTGTTTTATCATGCCTGCTTTGGCTATGAAATAGCCACAGTTGCTAATATGGCATTAAAAAACGGACTAAACAAAACAAAAAAACAATCAAACAATCAGTCTGTCTGCACTGTGCCATCACAGTCCTGGCTCTGCTCCGAGAGCGTCCTGTAAAAGTAACTCTTGACTGGGCCTCCTTGCCCGCGGCACCACAGCCTGTGTCACTCGGACACGTCTCTCCCTGGGCCGCCATAGGAGGCGTCCTAATCCTCTTAGGGCTCCTCCTCAGGGCTCTACTCACACACTTGGGGCCCAAGTCAGTCCAAATCAGTCCGGCCATGTTTTGGAGAGAGGTGTCAGTCCTGTCCCCCTAAGCCCCCGGAGGGTTAAAATGTCATATTTTTCAGCTTTTGGTTGTTGCGATGTCCAAATATGTCATGTGCTTGTGTTTTTTATAGTGCAGTATGGTGGAAAGCGTCTGTTTTCACTTTAAAAATTAGGAATTTCACATGTACAATTCTGGTGCAGCAGTTTTATGTGGATCAGTGTGAAAAGGATGAATCTAAATCTAGGCCTTTTTGAAACATGTTACAAGCATTTTTTTTGGTGTTGGGTTTTGGTGTTGGCATATCATATCATATCATGCTCAGACATGATATTTTCGTAATATGAAGGTTTTTTTTTTTTTTTACTTCTAACACCTTGGCCTACATCTCTTATTCCGGACACTGACATGTCTTTTGTCACATCATCATCTTGTTATTGGTTATGCAAGCTGCAGATTTTGTTTTCGCAGAATGACCCACAGAGCAAGCTAATGCTTTAATCAGGATTTGTTGAAGTTGGCTCGGCTGATAAGCCTTACCGGGTTTCATGACATGCAAGCTCATGGTAGCTCATGTACTGTACCCAAACAAAGATTAGCTTTATTACAGACAGTTGCAGCTTTAAAACACTGCAATAAGATTTAGTTTTTTTTTTGACTTTGTGCACGTTCCACTGTGTCCTCCATCTATTTGTGTGCTTTGCCCAGGTGCTGTTTGTGTGCGTGAACAGTCACAGTTTTAAACACTGCTATAAGATTGAGGTTTTTAATTTGCCTTGACCAACGTGTTACACTCTCCCCTCCGTCCACTCGTGTGCTGTGTCCAGGTGCTGTCTGTGTGTGTGGAGGAGGAGAACATCATTCCCTACATCACCAACGTGCTGCAGAACCCAGACCTGGCCCTGCGCATGGCCGTGCGCAATAACCTGGCCGGCGCTGAGGAGCTCTTTGCCCGCAAGTTCAACAACCTCTTCGCCAGTGGCAACTACTCGGAGGCTGCCAAAGTGGCTGCCAACGCACCCAAGGTACCCCCACCCTCACCCCAACCCCCCACCCCCAGCCTCACGTAGCCCCATAATGAGTCAGTAACGAGAGAACTGCTGGAGGAATCTGGCTATTGATCACCTGAGTTGCAGACAGAAGCGAAATGTTGACTCGCTGCATTAAGTGTTTATATGGTGTGTTTGTCGCATAAAGTGGTGTGTATGTGTATGTGTGTGTGTGTGTGAGAGAGTAACCTGCCGTTCTCTCGGTGTTCCGTCAGGGAATTTTGCGGACCCCAGACACCATCCGGCGGTTCCAGAGCGTTCCAGCCCAGCCGGGCCAGACCTCGCCGCTGCTCCAGTACTTCGGGATCCTGCTGGACCAGGGCCAGCTCAACAAGTTTGAGTCTCTGGAGCTGTGCAGGCCCGTGCTGCAGCAGGGACGCAAGCAGCTGCTGGAGAAGTGGCTGAAGGAGGATAAGGTAGGCAGCCGGGGGGGGGGGGGGGGCACCAGGGGCCTGGGGCCTAACAAGCCTTACGGTCACTTACAGAGCTGTCAATCTGGGGTTTAAAAAGTAAAAAAAAAAACTGCAACATATTTGATGCAACCCTTTTCTGAATCAGCCAATCCTAATGAGCGCACAACTCATTGGATGGGTAGATTGGATTGGATGGGTAGATTGGTGAAATCACTTGTGTCAAGTGCGCCGACAGAAGGAATAAATAGCCAGCGTCTTTTACTTTCTCAAGCTGGGATTGACACCTCTGGTTGTTGAGTTTTTGAGGAAGCCTGAAGGGTGATTGGTGTGGCCTGACCAGAGGCTTCTTGTATGTTTTTGTTGTAGCTTGAGTGCTCAGAGGAACTTGGAGATCTGGTGAAGTCTGTGGACCCCACTTTGGCTCTCAGTGTCTACCTGAGGGCCAACGTCCCCAACAAAGTCATCCAGTGCTTTGCAGAGACTGGCCAGTTCCAGAAGATTGTCCTCTATGCCAAAAAGGTAAGTCCAAAGAATTCAGCATTACTACATTTTGAAATGAATGACGTCTTTAAATGTATATGTCTGCACTGATTTAACGATTTTGGGCCAAATTAATGTTGGAGCAAGTAAATATCTTTATTTATTTATTTAAGTTAATATCCTGATGGTGCACTTGAATTTTGTTGTATTTTCTTACAATGACAAAGTATCTGTCTATCCAAAGACTCTCCTCTGTGATTATTTTCGGCCACTGAGGTCCATTCTTTGAATGCATGCACCTCAGACTATGCTGTTTCCCACAGGTGGGCTACACTCCGGACTGGATCTTCCTGCTGAGGAACGTGATGCGCATCAGCCCAGACCAGGGCCTGCAGTTTTCCCAGATGCTCGTGCAGGACGAGGAGCCCCTGGCTGACATCACACAGGTCAGAGCAGCAATAATCTCCTCCGTGCTGCCTCTGTCACGGTAGTCATCCATCTCCTCAAGATCAGCATTGGTGGCTTGGCTAATGTGTTCTCCTGCCGTCTGGTTCTGCCCCCTCAGATCGTGGACGTGTTCATGGAGTACAACCTGATCCAGCAGTGCACCTCCTTCCTGCTGGACGCCCTGAAGAACAACCGGCCCACGGAAGGACCCCTGCAGACACGCCTGCTGGAGATGAACCTGATGCATGCCCCACAGGTCTGCACCTCTCCTCTTCTCTTCTCCTCCTTTTCCTCTCCTTCTCCCCCTTCTCCTTCTCCCTCTCCTCTCCTCTCCTCTCCCCTCCTCTGTTCAAAATGAGTGATACATAGCAAAACCTTTCATTAAACAGAAGCAAATATGCAGAATGACGCACGCTTTTATGACTGACAGGTCAGAATGTGGCTCTTTCTGCCATCTTCGTAGTCGAAAAAATTTAAACAAGAAGGTGTTGATTGGGTAACTTAAACACGCCTAAGAAACGGGAGAAAACTACCTCAAAAGCCTGCTGCAAATCATTGCACAGCATTGCAACAAAACGTGATGTTTGATCAGGAAACCATTGTAAAAGTAGAAAATTGTTGCAGCACTGAACTCTGTCCTGTTCTGTCCCCTCTTCACCAGATGGCTTTATGAGTTGTTAATGGCGGCGCTCTTTCTCTCCGCAGGTCGTCGACGCCATCTTGGGAAACCAGATGTTTACCCACTATGACCGCGCCCACGTGGCCCAGCTGTGCGAGAAGGCCGGCTTGCTGCAGAGGGCTCTTGAGCACTACACTGACCTGTACGACATCAAGCGTGCCGTGGTGCACACCCACCTGCTCAACCCAGAGGTAAGGGCCTGACATGCACTAATGCCCTCTCAGAAAGCAGCTGGATGGTAGAAGAGTAGTTTTCCATTTCTTCCTGCTGATGTTAGATTGTGGCTCGTCAGTACATATTGGCTACGAGACCAAAACCAATTTAGAGCACTTTTGTGGCAAGTCTTACCCTATGGCTACACCAAGCACGGAAGCGGCCGTGCATTGCTTTAGGAGAATACACTGTAACAATAGATTATATTATAATCAATCAGAAGTGGCTACACCAGATATAAAAAGTGCAGCGCATGTTGGCAAAATAGGCCAGTCTTCTAAACAAAAACTTCGCCCCCCAGCTCCTTCCGTGCCTGGTGTAGCCTACAGGTTGCAGTGTAATTATGTCATTATTAATATTTCATTAGACACTATGGGACAAGTGTAAGTGTTGGGCCTGGTGTTGAGCTGAGTGTTGTTCTCTGCAGTGGCTGGTGAACTTCTTTGGCTCCCTGTCGGTGGAGGACTCCCTGGAGTGTCTGAGGGCCATGCTGTCAGCCAACATCCGCCAGAACCTGCAGATCTGTGTGCAGGTGGCCTCCAAGTACCACGAGCAGCTCTCCACCCAGACCCTCATTGAGCTCTTTGAGTCCTTCAAGAGCTTTGAGGGTAACTATTGCTCACTCTTAATAGGGTCTTCTTGGGAAGCAATCCTACACAAGATGATAACCATCTTTAGCTGCAGTGCAAGTAAAAGAAATTGCCATTTGGATTTTTGACCGATTTCTACTTTGTAGGACAACATTGACGTTAAGGCTTGATGGATGGTGTTCTGTGGGATACAAAAAAGTGTGAATGTTTTTGCATTTTAAATTTAGGAAAATAATTGCCACTGTAATAAGCTAGTCACCTCGAATAGCTGGGGTAGTCATGACCGTCACATATGTCAAACACTATAGAGATATGTTGAAGAACTTGAAATATAAGGTAGTTTTTGCTTCCTTTATAATTGTGTGTGCTGTTTCATAGCTTTGATTGATTTGACACTACACAGTGGAAAAACAAGTCACTAGGATAAACAGTCGAATTTAAAGCATCTTGCTCAAGGTCAGTCAGCATTGTCTTACACTAGCATTTGAAGAAAAAACATTTTCTTAACACGACTGTCCGTGTTGCAGGTCTCTTCTATTTCCTGGGCTCCATTGTAAACTTCAGCCAGGACCCAGAGGTCCATTTCAAGTACATCCAGGCCGCCTGCAAAACTGGACAGATCAAAGAGGTGGAGAGAATCTGCAGAGAAAGCAACTGCTATGACTCTGAGCGTGTGAAGAACTTTCTTAAGGTATGATGCCTAAATTAACTTCGATCTTAAATAGATAAAGATGGTCTAGGTAGTGAATGACTATAGGGAATGTATTATTATGCATGTATATGTTAATAATATTAATTATTATTATTATTATTATTTTTCCTTTTGAAACAGGAAGCCAAGCTGACTGACCAGCTGCCTCTGATCATTGTGTGTGACCGCTTTGACTTTGTCCACGACCTGGTGCTCTACCTGTACCGCAACAACCTGCAGAAGTACATCGAGATCTACGTTCAGAAAGTAAGCCATAGAAGAGAGACTTAAGCAAAAGATCGACACATCGCTTGCCTCAAAGAGGCTGTGCTCACCTGAGAAAAGACCACATATACAACTTCACATCAAAGATACAACAGAAAAAAACCATTGACGTCTGTGAAATGATAGCAGTAGTGTTAATTGATAGTAGTAGTGTTAATTGATGAAAATCTGATCTATATGTATATATAGTTAAAAAAAATTTATTACAGTTTATTTTTCCAAAGTGAAGTACAACACTATAAATTATATACACAACATACTCCGCTAACTTGTAGAAAACTAACAAAAAAAACTGTTTATGATGTGGAGATAACATACACCTATACACGTTGCAATACATTGTAAGCAGTTATCCAGAATTAAATGTGTGATTTGCTTTGATTTGTGTGCCTTCCCCAGGTGAACCCCAGCCGTCTGCCCGTGGTGATCGGAGGGCTGCTGGACGTGGACTGCTCTGAGGACGTCATCAAGAACCTGATCCTGGTGGTGCGCGGCCAGTTCTCCACCGACGAGCTGGTGGCGGAGGTGGAGAAGAGGAACAGGTGCGCTCTTATTGGCTCAGCAGCTCTGAGGGTCAGCCCCCTCTACACAAGGCAGTGGTAGCTGCACGTGGTGAGACACGGAGGCCATCTCTGAGCTCAAGCACAGCACTGCCATCAGCAAGAGTGGTGTGGTTATTTTGAAGGCCATCTTCTAATTCTATTATACAATGATATGCTATATTAATTCATGATCTTTGAAGCAATTTTAAGAACTTTGGTAAATATCAGTATTTGTACAATTTCAACATTTACCTTACATGAAAATGACTTTCTTTCTTTCTTCCTTCCCTCCCTCCCTCCCTCCCTCTCTCTCTCTCTCTCTCTCTCTCTCTCTCTCTCTCTCTCTCTCTCTCTCTCTCTCTCTCTCTCTCTCTCTCTCTCTCTCTCTATCTCTAATGCCTAATATTTACTGTGACAGACTGAAGCTGCTGCTGCCTTGGCTGGAAGCCCGCATCCACGAGGGCTGCGAGGAGCCCGCCACCCATAATGCTTTGGCCAAGATCTACATCGACAGCAACAACAACCCGGAGCGCTTCCTGCGCGAGAACCCCTACTACGACAGCCGCGTGGTGGGCAAGTACTGCGAGAAGAGGGACCCCCACCTGGCCTGCGTGGCCTACGAGCGAGGACAGTGTGACCAGGAGCTCATTAACGTACGTGTGCACTGGGGCTTGTGTGCTCCGGCATGTCTGTTGTAGTTGGCTCATTTGGTTTTACAGTCTCCTACGTTTTTCATGTCTCGCTTTGTGACGGGCAGGGATTCGTTTCTCAAAACCATTGTTGCTAACTAAGTTAGCTACTTAGTTGGTTGGCAATGGGCAACTGCATTGCACCCAACAAAGTTGCTAACTGGATAGCAACTATGGTGTTCGGAAACAGATTGGCACATCCACAAACAGAAAAAGAAAACATTAAGAACATCCATAAAGTGGGTTTAGGACACACACACACACACACACACACACACACACACACACACACACACACACACACACACACACACACACACACACACACACACACACACACACACACACAGCAAGTGCATAGAAAAACAGAAAAACGTGCATCACTAGTGTTGGAAAATGCATGAGAAATATATAAAGTGGGTTTGGTGCTTCACCCTTGGCAATGGCTGGGGGTGTTGGGCTTTTTCTGAAAGAGACAGAGTGTTATCAGAGATGGTCATTCCAGCTTCAGAAAGTACAAATCCTGCCAGTATGGTGTCTGTGGTGTGATGGCACTCGGGGCCAAAAGTGTGAACGATTTAGCAGATGGTCTCTGTCCTCTGCAGGTGTGCAATGAGAACTCCCTGTTCAAGAGCTTGTCGCGATACCTGGTGCGCCGCAAGGACCCGGAGCTGTGGGCCAGCGTGCTGCTGGAGAGCAACCCCTACAGGAGGCCCCTCATCGACCAGGTACGGCCCGCGCCCCACCGCACAGGGACCAGGGGTCTCCGAGCACACACATCAGGGGTCTGAAAGCGCATGCATCAGTGGTCTCAAAGCAGTCAAACCTCAGGTCAATGGGTTCTTGATGAAGAAATTCTTTGGAAAAATTAAATCCTTAAAGTCAGCAACTTTATTGTCATTGTCGCAATAAGACATTCAAGAAAGTCAACAACAAAGTTTAAGGTGCAATTCTCCGACTGCAAACGTTAATATTTAATATATTAATTCATATATAAATCTAAAAAGATTTTCAAAACTGTATCAATAACAAATATCTGTTTAACTTTTATGTTTTTATAAATGCACAGTCATGTGTAGATAAAAGCTTCCTATAACACATACATGGAGATTGATGAAGGAGGTTTTGTGAAATGAGTACAGCTCAAGTATGTATGTTTGCCCCCTCCCGCAGGTGGTTCAGACTGCGCTCTCAGAAACCCAGGACCCTGAGGAGGTGTCCGTCACTGTCAAGGCCTTCATGACTGCTGACCTGCCCAATGAACTCATCGAGCTCCTCGAGAAGATTGTTTTGGATAACTCTGTCTTCAGCGAACACAGGTACTATGCTGTGCTTGCTTTATTTGCTTTTAAGGGAAATGGAAGATAATTGAAATGTTGATAGAAATAATATAGTAATTTAAGAAAGGCAACACTCAATGTAGAGTTCCACTGAAAGACTTTGACCAGAGAGCTGTCTGTCACAGGAACCTTCAGAATCTTCTGATTCTTACGGCGATTAAGGCGGACCGCACCCGCGTCATGGAGTACATCAACCGCTTGGACAACTACGATGCCCCCGACATCGCCAACATTGCCATCAGCAACGAGCTCTTTGAGGAGGCCTTTGCCATCTTCCGCAAGTTTGACGTCAACACGTCAGCTGTCCAGGTCAGTGTTCCAGCCAAGCCCCTAAAGGCTAAGGGCCCCCAGCAATAGGAATATACCTCAAACAACGTCCTTATTCCTACTGCTGCATAGCCATCATGTCTGCAGAAGCAAACCTTGGGCTTTAGATTTTGTCACACCTGTACTGCCCTGTAAATGTGAAAAGCGGTAACTATGAGAACAATAAAACGGAGAAAAATGGCTTCAAAGTTGTCATACTTCCCGGTCAAACATGTTGTAGGTACAATCGTGGTGATGCTTTTTTGTGCTTTCTTAAAATGCTTTCTTAGTATTCCAAACTCACTTTTGACAAAATATGCAGTTACTGCCTTTTGTCATATTCAGCTGCATTGTCTGACTGACTGCATTCTCGTGCTGCAATCTTGCAGGTTCTCATCGAGCACATTGGCAACCTGGACCGCGCCTACGAGTTCGCCGAGCGCTGCAACGAGCCGGCCGTGTGGAGCCAGCTGGCCAAAGCGCAGCTGCAGAAGGGCCTGGTCAAGGAGGCCATCGACTCCTACATCAAGGCCGACGACCCCTCCGCCTACATGGAGGTCGGACAGGCTGCAGCTCAGAGCGGTAAGGAGTGAAGGTCGTTGCCCGGCCTCTCGTTTACTTCATCTGTCATTACTCAAGTTCCCTTTCAACTCATTCATAGTGGTTATGTGCATTCAAAGTAACTTGGGTTGTGTTTAAAAAATGGCAATAAACAACAAAAAATACAAACAAACAAAGTAACTTGGCTTCACGAGATGCCTGTCAGCGGCTGTTTTGGACCTCAAAGGTGAATGCGCATTTCATGTGTTTCCAAGTGAGGATTTCTCACATTGGAACAACTAAAGGCAAGTTGAATGGACACCCGGTTATTGTTCCCCTGCTAACTGGTTGCGTTCCCTGCAGGTAACTGGGAGGACCTGGTGAAGTTCCTGCAGATGGCCCGTAAGAAGGCCCGCGAGTCCTACGTGGAGACGGAGCTCATCTTCGCCCTGGCCAAGACCAACCGCCTGGCCGAGCTGGAGGAGTTCATCAATGGCCCCAACAACGCTCACATTCAGCAGGTACACACACCACTGACGTCCTCAGCATCCACCTGCCTAAATGACATCATTGAAAACATGATTTTCACTAAGCAGGAGCTAACCTGAGGGCTATGGTAGAGTTAGAGTAAGGGGTGTTAAAATTTAAAATTATAGTGAAAAAAAAAAAAAGGGGGAAAATCTCGAAATCCTCCGCCACCTAGAATTTGACAAATTTCATGTTTCATCTCATAGAGCGCCATGTTTACGATGATGTAATTTGTGGATCTATTTGTCCACACATTTTCTACATATTTAAGCAGATTGCTCATCACCATATTTCTTGAACGACCCTGTCTTGCCCTGTCTTGACCCAGGTTGGAGACCGGTGCTACGATGAGAAGATGTACGAAGCTGCCAAGCTGCTGTACAACAACGTGTCTAACTTCGGCCGCCTGGCTTCTACTCTGGTGCACCTGGGCGAGTACCAGGCAGCTGTGGATGGCGCGCGCAAGGCCAACAGCACGAGGACCTGGAAGGAGGTGAGCGCGAGAGACCGCGCACGGCACATAACGGCCATAACCTTATTACCATATCACGCCTTTAATTTGACCTGAACAAATTATGCAGGTTTCTTTACAATATATGTGTTACTTGTATTATAGACAGGCTGATAGTTTTGTGTTTTTCATCTTTTAAATGTTTCAGCTGCACACCTGCAGTCGTCCTCAGAGGTGTCACCTGATGCTGTTGTGGCGCTGTTTGTAGCTGTAATGTGGGTGTGGGCAAATATGCAATATCTCCGCAAAATTGAAATGAACATAAATCTCCCAAAGATTGCTGATGAGAAATGGCAGGAGGCAGGAAGTGATTGGTATTGTTCATATCGATTGATCGTATTGATGTGTATTGATGTGTTTCCGCCTCCTCCGGTAGGTCTGCTTCGCCTGTGTGGACGGCAAGGAGTTCCGCCTGGCCCAGATGTGTGGGCTGCACATTGTGGTCCATGCTGACGAACTGGAGGAGCTCATTAACTACTACCAGGTACACACGCACACACTCCTGCTACGGCTGCCTGTGCTCTGCCTGCGACCAGGTGTTCCCTGTAACCCCTGACCTTAGATTTGACCTTGCTCTGTGGAGTCCCAGGAACATCATTTGAAATAGCACAGCATTGCAAAGTATCACGTAACATTAGTGTATCACATAACAATGGTGCAGTAGAATCAGTAGCATTGAATTTACATTTGGGAGCTCTGAAGCTGAAATAGACCTTGATTTGCACTGTTTTCTGCAGGGAATTGGGTAGATAAGGTGCTTGTTGTTTGGGGAGCTGTGGGGTCATGATTGAGAAATACAGTATATCACTCATATTAAAATTATTCATATTAGTCCTTTGCATTGTTTGTTTTAGGCATTTAGCCAAAAAAAAGTAATGAAATTAAAGTAATATGTAGGACAATAGATAGCCTGGTAAACCAGCCCCTCATACGTCATTACATTTTGTACAGAGGGTCTGGACCACACACCCATCAGAAACGATTTCTTTCTGGAGGTGTGGACTCAGCTGAAGTTTAAAACAAGTGCCTCTGCCTTTACCCAATCGCTAATGCCTGGTCGTCACGTATGCAATTAGCCTACCTACACACTACAATTCAAATGTAGCACACAAGGTCAACGTCACGGCTAAGGAACACACCCTCTGTTTGTGATTGGATCGGTCTTGCTGGAGCCAACTACATGAACCTCAAGAGATTCCGGTCCAGACCCGCTGTACAAAATAAAATGAAGTACAATGGGCTGGTTTACCAGGTTAGGACAACAGACACTTTATCACCTAATGTTTAAGTCTAATTTTAGTGTTTATTTGGGGCAACTTGGGTAAGGTGAGAGGGTATGTTGTTAAAATGGCTGACTTCACCATAAAGCACTGGGGGAAAACACTGGTTCAGTGCTACTCTACTCGGTGTCGCTCATGTGTGATGGAGTATCTGTGCTTCTCCCTCAGGGCTGGGAAGACAGCCAGGAGTTGAAATCAGGAGGTGGAATGTCAGAGGAGCTAAGTTGTAAGCAGGTGAAACGTCTTCAAACTCCAAAAAGAAGTCCAGTTGCTTACAACTTAGCTCCTTTGACTACCATGACCTAGCCTGATGAACGAGCTCCTTGTACTTCATTTCATTTTGTACAGAGGGTCTGGCGGTGCTGTATTGAGAGGATTTCTTATAAAGAATAAAGATGTGAACCCTGCTGAAGTTTACAACAAGTGGCTCTGCCTTTACCCAATCGCTAACGTCTGGTTGTGACGTATGTAATTAGCCTGCCTGTGCACTACAATTCAAATGTAGCGCACAAAGTCAACGTCATCGCTCATGAACATTCCCTCTGTTTGCTGATTGGCTAGGCAAAATGCTGCCTAATACAGCAATGTCAAAGGATGCACTGCCAGACCCTCTGTACAAAATGGAATTAAGTATGAGGGGCTGGTTTTACCAGGCTAACCATGACCCGGATGAATGAGCATCTTCACAGACGAGATGGAATGTTTGTGGCGTAAAAATAGGGCAGTTTTAACACTTTCAGTGTGGACACAGAACGACAGATTGGTACTCCAGTCAGTTGTGTCACGTGTAGTGAAGACGCGGTGTGAGAGAAGCTCTAAGGCTGGAGCAGACCTGGGATCAGTACTTCCTGTGTTGCTCCCATGTGTTTTGTATTGCTCACTGTTGCTGACTGGGGTCTGTTGCTCAGGGCCGGGGCTACTTCGAGGAGCTGATCACCATGCTGGAGGCGGCCCTGGGGCTGGAGCGTGCTCACATGGGCATGTTCACCGAGCTGGCCATCCTCTACTCCAAGTTCAAGCCACAGAAGATGAGGGAACACCTGGAGCTCTTCTGGTCCCGCGTCAACATTCCAAAGGTGAGTGGTGTGTGTGTGTGTGTGTGTGTGTGTGTGTGTGTGTGTGTATGTGTGTATGTATGTGTTAGGACTGCACAATATATATTTAAAATATTGTGATATTGCAACATATAATATCGTGATATACAGATGGCAAACATGGCTTTACTGGAATAAATGGGACATTACTGTAAGCTGTTTAACACTCCACATTATGTTATATTTGGGAAATCAAATGGAGTTCTACTGCCCTTAATATCCACCCCCATAGGTTGTGCACAGGCTACGAGCTAGCGGTGAAGAATAAGCTGAAAAATGTTAAAAGTATATTTAAATATTTGTTTATTTATCTCAAAACTTATCGTGCACCCCTAGTATGTGTGTGTGTGTGTGTGTGTGGGCAGTTCAAACACTGGCCTTTTATGGTGTTAAAGATTGGTATGATAATGTAAGGTAAATGAGACATTAAGTCTGTGTGTGTGTGTGTGTGTGTGTGTGTGTATGCAGGTGCTGAGAGCTGCTGAGCAGGCCCACTTGTGGGCGGAGCTGGTGTTCTTGTACGACAAGTACGAGGAGTACGACAACGCCATCATCACCATGATGAGCCACCCCACAGACGCCTGGAAGGAGGGCCAATTCAAGGACATCATCACCAAGGTAACGCCCAGCTGTCCCTGACCCCCTCAACAACACACATACGCGTACACACACACACACACACACACACACACACACACACACACGCACGCACGCACACACGCACACACACGCGCGCGCCGTCATGGTTCAGTGAATCAATAGCTTAATGTGACTCATTTATTATCATCTGTGCCTAGGCTCGGGGTGGATCAGGATGCAGGCAAGGGCACGACATGACAGGGTCATGACTTTGTGTTTTGTTCTGTCTCTCCCCTCCCCCACCTCTGTCTCCATCCATCTCAGGTGGCCAATGTGGAGCTGTACTACAAGGCGGTCCAGTTCTATCTGGAATTCAAGCCCTTGTTACTGAACGACCTGCTTATAGTGTTGTCTCCGAGACTCGATCACACCCGTGCAGTAAACTTCTTTAGCAAGGTACAACGATTTATTTGTATAGTATATGTGATGCAAAATTATTGACCCAAAGCTCTCTACAAATCATAATAATAATCATAATAGCATAAGACAACTATACAACAATTCCAAAATGAGATGTTTATGTAAATATATTTCATAATAAATGTAATGTCATATTGATCATATTGATTGCAAAAAAAAATTGCAGTTTGTGTCTTGTGGGAGGAACAGTTGATGAGTGCAAGCTCTTGTCTTCCTTGTAGGTCAAGCAGCTGTCTTTGGTGAAACCCTACCTGAGGTCAGTACAAAACCACAACAACAAATCCGTGAACGAGGCACTGAACAACCTCTTCATCACCGAGGAGGATTATCAGGTATGCATTTACTCTGAGCCTGCGGAAAAATCTAGAACACTGGCCAGTGTCAAAACGAGACAGGAAGTGTTGTCATGGTGATTGTTGCTCTCTCTACTTAGGCGCTGCGCACGTCCATCGACGCCTACGACAACTTCGATAACATTTCTCTGGCGCAAGGCCTCGAGAAGCACGAGCTCATTGAGTTCAGGAGAATCGCTGCGTACCTGTTCAAAGGCAACAACCGCTGGAAGCAGAGCGTCGAGCTCTGCAAGAAAGACAAACTCTACAAGGTTCATTCTCTTCTGTCTGTCTTTCTTCCTGTTGCATCTCTGCCTGTTTTACTTCCTTCTTTCCCCCCTGTAGCCAAAGGGGTGACCTGCTTTTCTGCCTGTAATGCGTCAATTATTTAGTAAATCACTGTGCTAAGTAAACACAGACTTCATTCATTGCAGGGTTTAGTCAGCCAAGCAAAAAGGCAAAAAAAACTGCCTTACTCAGCAGTGTATTAACTTAAAGCTGGAATACTGTTCAGATTAATGAGGTAGTGCATTAGGGTCATTCCGTGTCAAATCGAACGATGGCCGACAGTCACCCTCTCTTAAAAAATCTGAAAAAAATCACAGCTGTTTGTACATCCAACCTATGTATAAATCTTAAATATTAAGTCTGTATCACTAATAGCTCCAAAACTACAGCCGTTTGAAATTTCAGGTCATTTTGGGAATTCTGGTGAACAAGCCTTTTGCTCAACTTCCGACATTGCTGGCTCTTTTAGTATTCCACACACATTAGTGTAACTATGTGAAAAGAAATGCATTTTCCTGTAGAATTCAAAAATCAAATCAGATCAGATGTACCTTGTGTAATTCTTCCTCTCCAAAGCTGTGAAAATGGCTATAGATTCAATATCTGAAATGACACCACCACTTTTGAGGGCTTCTCGTTCAAAAAGTATGGCACACAAATTTCTCAGATTATTTTTCCCAGTCATATACGGATTATAATGTCATGCCTATGCATTAACCTTTGTTGATATTGTTTTCATATGGTCAGTGTATTTTCTTGCAGTTAGGCTTGATTTTCAAAAAGGCTGTTTTCATCTTGTCATTTCACCATGTGGACAGTTCACAGGATTTTTTAATAATTTTTCCACAATCATCCTGTAGGTGAGGATCATTTGTCCAAAATTTGGATTTGTTGCTGAGCCTCTTTATTGAGATATGATGTTTGAGATAAAAATGTCAGTAATTCCATGGAGTTGGATTGATCAGCAGTACCTCTTTCCACCACATGTTGTGCTCTTTTAATACAATGGAAGTCAATGATAGGGTAGCATGTCATTTACAGGAAAAGCTGCCAAACAAACTTTGTGTTACAATTAAACCAATTGCACTGTCAAGGTCATTTTTGAGCAGGGTTTGTTGTACAGCACACAAAAAGCAAGGCAAAACTGAAAAAATGGCATTATAATACAAACACAAAAGGACCATAAACAGGAATGCTATCAATTTAAAGATCATAAACAGTAACAATATGCTATGCAAACATCAAGAATGTGAAAACTAAGATCTCATATTTTTCAATGTTTAAATTTAAAAAATCCTGTGAACTGTCCACATGGTGAAACTTTTTGAAAATCAAGCCTAACTGCAAGAAAATACACTGACCATATGAAAACAGAATCAACAAAGGTTAATGCATAGGCATGACATTATAATCCGTATATGACTGGGAAAAATAATCTGAGAAATTTGTGTGCCATACTTTTTGAACGAGAAGCCCTCAAAAGTGGTGGTGTCATTTCACATATTGAATCTATAGCCATTTTCACAGCTTTGGAGAGGAAGAATTACACAAGGTACATCTGATCTGATTTGATTTTTGAATTCTACAGGAAAATGCATTTCTTTTCACAGTTACACTAATGTGTGTGGAATACTAAAAGAGCCAGCAATGTCGGAAGTTGAGCAAAAGGCTTGTTCACCAGAATTCTCAAAATGACCTGAAATTTCAAACGGCTGTAGTTTTGGAGCTATTAGTGATACAGACTTAATATTTAAGATTTATACATAGGTTGGATGTACAAACAGCTGTGATTTTTTTTCAGATTTTTTGGAGAGGGTGACTGTCGGCCATCGTTCGATTCGACATTTGACCCATTAACATTTAAGCTCTGACAAATAGCTGAGGGTGGACCCAGAGATTCTGAGTTATGACCAGCAGACCACATTATCGGACATTACATGTTTTCTTGAGAGTGATTAGGTATTAAGTGTAAAATAATGATTAAAAAATAATTATTTTCGCTGTTGCATTGTATCTACGTCATGAAGTACAATGTAACAACATTTAAATGTACAACAACATTTATAATTATGCACTCACACTGTACCTTAGGGTAAGTGTAAATGTGTGGTTTTACAAATTGTAACGTGTACATAAAGTACCATTTGTAGAAGGCACTCCATCACTTTGCCAGTGACACAACTGTTCGCTTCCTGTCAGTCTTCCTATTCGCCCATGTGCCTGCTAACCCTGACCTTTGACCCCTGCCTCCACGCCTCCCCCTACAGGACGCCATGCAGTACGCTTCGGAGTCCAAGGACACGGAGCTGGCGGAAGAGCTGCTGCAGTGGTTCCTGGAGGAGGACAAAAAGGAGTGCTTCGCCGCCTGCCTCTTCACCTGCTACGACCTGCTGCGGCCGGACGTGGTGCTGGAGACGGCATGGAGGCACAACATCATGGACTTCTCCATGCCCTACTTCATCCAGGTCATGAGGGAGTACCTGAGCAAGGTGAGCCGCTACCTGGAGACAAAGGTCAGAGGTCACGAGTGCACACATCACATTTCTTTAGGAAGTCAGCAGTTTAAGTAGCTAAGCTCACAGATTGAGTCATTGTACTTTTTTTTTTCTAGCTTGCTGTTATCGAATATGGTCTTTCTAGTTTGGTCATAAAAAGACACTTCTGCTGAAAAAGGTGCTACTTTCATTAGCTATATTTATTTAGTCTGAAAATGTTGAGTTGATAGATTTTAAACGAATGCAGTGAGTTTCTTGGCACCCATAGACCCACAAAATACTGCAGTTCAACCACTTTTGACAACAGTGCAGCACAGGACACATTCCCAGACAACGTATGTGTGTTTGTTATTAGGAAGGGTATGAAAGTGTACTATATCTTATCATTTGAATGAGAATGTTAGCAGTGTTCTTTAGAGGTGATAATTCTGCAGCTGTGTAACATGGTGGTAGGGAACTACTGTCACTTCTCTGTGATTTTGTTTTTCCCTCTCTGGTTTCCTTTAACGCTTTCCCAGTGATTTTTGTTTTCTTGCATTTGTTTCTCTTTACCTTGCTTTTGTGTCAATGCTGGAGACATACGTTTGCTTTTTCTCCTAAGCTGCTGCTCTTGAATTCCCTTTCAGGTTGATGCGATTAAAGAAAAGGTGAAGGTCGACTCTTATTTCCATCTATTGTTATTCCTCGTAGTGTTGGAGGACTTTGAAACTTCAGGACTTATGCATGAGTTGTTCCCTCCCATATCACACTGCTGCTTCTGAACACACACCTTAAACTAGAGAACCTTCAACCCCACCCCCCACCCCCACCCTCTGCAGTGTCCTGTAGAAGCTGACACTGCTAGCCAGGCACAGCGGAAAGGTCAGACACCCCTCCCTCCCCCAGACGCTGCTCTCACCCCCCCCCGTCCTCATTAGACTGTTAGACACTCCTGTGAGTGTTACTGGTTTTAGGAAAGGCCCTAAGCTGTCCTTACTAAGAACAAATATGAATATCTTAATCTTTTAGTTTCTGGATGTAGAATTACATTATGTTGAAGCCCCTTTGGAATATAATAGGCCATTTTAGGGAATATGCTACAATTTCTCAGTGGGCTTACTGCCAGTGTTGATCGTAGCTACTCCCCTGTACACATGTATTCAGCGATAGGTACAGTGTAACAGTTGAGCCCCGATGTTACTCAGTATAGGTGTGTGTGTGAGTGTGTGTGTGTGCACTGCAAGAGTGAGCACTGCAGGCCTTTTGGTGTGTGTGTGTGTGTGCGCGCTCAGTAGACACCATGCAAGCATGTGTTCTTCTCTTAGCTGTAGCTGCATCCTCAAGTGGTTAGCACCGCGTGGCTGTTGGCTGTGCCTGTCCCCCCTACCCCTGCCCTGCCCTGGGTGCCATGAATGGGCCGTACCAACCATCCTCCACCCTCTCACTTCTTCTTCCACTCTGGAACTGCCTCTCTCGCTCTCGTTCTCATGCACACGTTTTAACAACAAAAAAGGAATAACACCTTGTGGCATGTTCTCTTTCTCTCCTCTACAATGAAACTACAACCTTTCAAAACAAAGCCTGCTAAAATAACTACTCATTTGAACTTATTAGAGTTGACAAACATGTGTATGTGGAGAACTGAACCCTAAGACAGTCCTATTGACTATTCAGTGGATGGTTTAGGATAATGTTTAAAATTATGTATTTCTTTGTAAATGCTTGGGGGGAAATCAAATAAAGAATTTTAGGCAGACAGCTTTTGCAAACGTTATGAGCAAACGAGCCTGGTCATAGCTTTCTGAAAAGACTGTTCACACTGTTTCATCTGCCAGATGGGGGAGTGAATAGTGTTTTTAACAGGCTCATGACATGGGTCAGTTTGCATGAAGTGTCATTAAGATGAATGGAGCAAATTATTATTTTCCAATTGTCAATTTCAAAACTAGCTCTCATATTTACCATCCTTTGTTGTAACACTACCATGCAAAAAAAAAGACATGCCATTCAATATATTTGATGTTGCTGGTAGCTTTGCAACCACAGAACCAAATGACCAAACAGTGACTTTGTGTTCTGCACCCTTTGCTCATATTAGACACCTCTTTTGAAATGGGTTCGGTTTTCTACATACTCCTCAATTAATAACGTAGTTTTAATACTCTTGGCTGATTGGAGGGACCATTGTCTATTTTCCTTTAATCTATTGGCTTTATGTGTTATTTGTGTCGTAAAGGCTTCCTCTGAAGCCCAACCTCTCGAAGGTTTTTTTCCCCAGATTTGTCACTGCTATAAATGTTCTGCTGAGTAATGGAAGCACACCAGTAATGTGCTCCTTAAGCACATCCTTAAGGGACATTGTGCTGTCACGCAAAAGGGTGCTGGTTGAGGCCACAGACTGTGCTGTGTTTATAAAAGCATTCGCAAAACCTTGTTGCCTTGTGGCTTGGCTTCTAGCATCCCCCCCCCCCCCCCCCCCCCATGAATGGTCCCATCTGTCAGTCATCTCTTCTTGTTGACCAATGAAGGCCTGACACGGTGTTGCAGCATTGCCTGCCCATTTGGTGAATCCCCTGCCACCTCCCCTCTCACTGCCCGTGGTGGCTGAGTGTAGGTTGTCACTGACGCGCCTTCCCCTCTGCCTGCCTCTTCACAGGTGGACAAGCTGGATGCGTCAGAGTCTTTACGGAAACAGGAGGAGCAAGCCACCGAGGCACAGCCTATTGTTTACGGTAAGACTGAACACACACACACACACACACACATACACACACACACACACATACATATACATAACAGAGGTGGACATCCTGTGGACAAACTTATGACACATCTTGGGTCCAATCATTTAATGAATAAGCTTTTAGAAATCAATATAACAGCTTTTTAGAAGTCATCTGTTATAAGTGTAGAGGCAAAGGGAATACATGGCAGGATTTTTACTTCCTGAAGCCCCTACCAATAAACACACACGCACCTTTAAGATTAGAAGGCAGCTCTGGATGAGTTTCTCCGTCCTGTGAAATTGCACTCTACGCATACTGTGATGTCTTTGTGGGATGTCTACGCTGCTTTTACTTAATCGGCCGTGTTGCGCTCCTGTTCCAGGTACTCCCCAGTTGATGCTTACTGCTGGCCCCAATGTGGCCGTCCCTCCCCAGCAGTCCTACGGCTATGGCTACGCCCCCCCCACCGGCTACGGCCAGCCCCAGCCCGGCTTCGGCTACGGCATGTGAGCGCCTAGCTGGCCGCGGTCCAGTCGTCCGCCCGCTCGCCCGTCTGTCAGTCTGTCTTTTCTTGCGTTCCTCACCAGCTTATTATGGTCTGTCATCACAACGGGGGATTTTAAAGCAGCAAAGCAGTCAAAAGTTGTGCATTTTAAATTATTCTCCTATATATTTTTTTTCTTCTCTCCTTGTACCACAATGAAGGACTTCATTTTTATTTTGTTTTATTGAAGAAATGAGTCGGACCATCTCTGTTTTTTTTCCCACATTCCATATTTAAGCATATTTGCATTTACTAGCATTTTTGTGTTCTGTTTTTTTAAAGGGGTATCAGGGGTCTTGTATGTAAGTGGACTTGTGAAAAGAGCAATTAACCTAAAGTATGTTGTTAAAGCATCAGATTTGCACTCTGTTGTGAGAGGAAACTAATGTAGAATCTCTTTCATTTTTTTCTCTTTGTTGTACTGTATGTGAAAAAAAGCTTACACTGTCTGTATAATGCATTTCATTATTGTATATTATGATAAATATGGCTACAAATAATATTTGAACGTAAAAAAATGCATCCATGGATACATCTAGCAACACTAAGTAATAATCGTAATATTCTACACAAATGTGTAGCTTGTGTGGAATTAAAAAAAAATGCATACAGACATATAAGTAAGCAATTTTAATCCCTTCCAGCCTATACCAGTTCTCCAAGTCAACCCATATAGAAGTTACTAGCATCCTTCCATCCCAGTCCATGTGTAACAGGTGACCTTTCGTTGTGCTGTATACAGTGCTCTTGTGTGAGACCATATTTCCATAAATGAACAATGGGGATAACAAAATTTATTCTTCTGACCCGTGTGTGTATTTAATCACAGACTTACGTTGAGGTTTGTGTCTACCAGGTGTTGTGGTGTTCTAGCTCA
Source organism: Coilia nasus (assembly GCA_027475355.1). Classification (NCBI taxonomy): domain Eukaryota; kingdom Metazoa; phylum Chordata; class Actinopteri; order Clupeiformes; family Engraulidae; genus Coilia; species Coilia nasus. The sequence continues at coordinate 6,037,932 of CM050215.1, read as the reverse complement.
CTATTTTGAGTGTACAGAAGAATGAATATAGAAATGGTTACATTTGCTTGTCCTGTCCATTTTGTTTTTTGTGCAGTTGGCACTCAGAACAAACCAAGAATAAACAGGATTGTGATCATATGTAGGCCTATGTTGTGAGCGTGATTGGCTTCTTTTTTATGTATATATATATATAATTACACATTATGGAAGAAATTAAATGTTGAACTTTGGTATTGTGTTTCTGTAACGAAAACATACAATAACAATACAGCAACAATATACACAATGTCCATAATTGATATCCTGATGAAAGTAAGCATTTTACTTATGTGCATCTCATTCTAAATAAATGCTTTGTCACCTTAAATTTAAATGGAAATTAAAGAGACAGTAGGCCTTGCCTGCTACCATTGCTTTAACATTGGTTTTAATGGAAGAGATTGGATAGACTTGTTAACTCTGTTTTGATAAATGAGAAAATACGGCTACTGTACAGGGCCCAGCGACTGAACCTGCTGAACCCCTAGCTTTAAGAGCAAGTAACCAGCGACCAGCAAGAAAAAAAACTAGGGAGAATGTTGAACAGCTTGACCTTGATGCTGCCTAGGGGAGAGAAAGAAAGAGGTGGGAATCAAGGGGAAGGACTGGCTTATTGGAAGGAGGGAGACCGTTCAAATAACATCAAGCAAATACTCTGATAATGCAATACGTTTTGAAAAAAAGAAAGCCCACAACTCTTGTGTCGTGTCGAAAAGGTGCTGGTTGCTTTTAAAAGTGCAAGTGGCTATGTCAACCGGGTGGTGGTGCTGTTAACCTTCGTCTCTGGAGTCGCGGACCAAACGCTTCACTAGCCTTACCGCTTTGCATACCGCACATAAAGCAAGGTTCTTGTAAGTTATCTGTTTACCCAATAACGGCAACTCTGACTTTTTCTTTTCACTGGGAGCAAGAGACACGGAAAGTCATAGACATATATTCATGTATAATACATGTCCATGCGGAAAGTGACCCGGAAAGAATGTTGCTTGACAACCTGTGCGTCACGTGACCGGAAACATTGTGGTGATCATAGTTGATGGCGGGTATTCGAATTCAACACTCTTTCTCATTAATGCTCATCTGGGAATGTGTTTTAGTCCTTTGTGTCTTGAAAATGTCAGTTTAGTTGACGCTTAACTTTACCCACATTATGAGTTGACCATAAACAGTAATGTCTGTAGTGACGGTGCAGTTAGGACAATGTGGAAATCAGGTTGGTCAGGAGTTCTTCAACGTCCTTTGCAATGACTCCAGTAACGCCAAAGACAAACAGTACAAGGATTGCAGTCATGAGCGGTTCTTCAGAGAGGGACCCTCACAAGGTACTTAACTGTTTGACTGTTAAAGTAAGCCGTTATGTAATGTTGAATGAGCTGTTGTTTGCTGCCAGTGTTCACAGATAGATAATCTGAAAAAGTACAGATGTTTATTATCCCTTAACCAAAATATGTCTTGTCCTTAGACCTCAGAGCTCGTGCAGTACTTATTGATATGGAGCCTAAAGTAATCTCTCAGACCATTGCTAAAGCAGTCAAATCTGACAAGTGGAGATATGGAGAAAAGTCACACTTCTGTCAAAAACAGGGTTCTGGAAATAACTGGGCCAATGGGTAAGTAGTGCTTGTACTATCTGTCTATGGAGTAGTATCTGAAATGGAATGGGACAGGCCTCATTCAACATGGAATATGTGTGTGTCCATACAGTACCAGAGAGTGCGTGTGCCTTGCCTTCCAGGTTTTCTGTGCACGGCCCAAAACATGAAGAAGTTGTCCAAGATCTCGTCCGCAAAGAGGTGGAGCAGTGTGACCGGCTGACGGGCATCCTCACCATGATGAGCTTGGCTGGAGGCACTGGGTCCGGTATGGGGACCTACATCACCCAGTGTCTACGTGACACGTACCCCCACACTTCCATTCTCAACCACGTGACTTGGCCGTATAACACTGGGGAGGTAATGTAATTTAAAATATACACAGCACTTGTAACCCTTGTAATTAAGCTGCTATGTTTGAGTTTCTTAACTGCTCCACCATCATCCCTCTCTGTTCAGGTGATTGTCCAAAATTACAACTCAATCCTCACGCTGTCTCATCTGTACCAGTTCTCTGATGCCATCTTGGTCCATGAAAACGACGCAGTGCACAAAATTTGTGCTCAACTCATGAATATTAAACACATCTCCTTTAACGATGTAAACAAAGTCATTGCCCATCATTTGGGCAGTACACTGCAACCTGTGTACAGCACCAGTTCCTCATGCTACAGTAGGAATCCTATCGGTTTGTGGACTTATATGCCATATTCACAAACACAGCATAAGAAAAGACTTAATCACCTATGAAATGGCACCCATACTCATCTGTAGTCTTTGTACTGCTTCCTTGTCTTTTGGCATAGGTGAATTCATGAGCTCGCTGGTAAATCATCCAGAGTACAAACTCCTGAGCGTTCGGAACATTCCTCAGATGTCGAGCACATCTCTGGCTTACAGTGTGTTTCACTGGCCTAGCCTACTCAAACATCTGCGCCAAATGCTCATTGCCAATGCCAGAATGGAGGAAGGTGAGAAGTCATGTTACATTACACTTCACCAGACACTTTTATCCAGAGCGACTTACAATGGAGGCGAACAATCAAGCGACATAAGAGATTACAAAGTAAGTGCAGGGAGACAGGTTAAGAGTACATGTAAATAAACTTGTCAATTAAGTGGTTAGTAAGTCATAGTTGTTGGGATAAAAGGGTTTTTTTTTAAATAATAGATGTTCAGTAGAATCTGAATAAGATCTGTACAGATCATTAACAGCCTCTCATAAAACACATGAATCAACTTGGCTGGTACTGCTAAAATCACAGGACGTCAACATTCAGAACAGTTCACTTAAAAGGGATGTGGTTTTCCAGGTATTGACTGGGCTGTTAGAGCGCGGTCTGTAAGCATCTCTGACAAAGGAAGGACTACAAGGGAGCCAGGCTTCAACAAATCTCTGGCAAACCTGCTGATATTACGAGGAAAAGATGTGTCAGGTGCTGAAATCGGTAGGTTGCAGTCATTGCTGAGTATAGATAGACTGGGTAAGTGCATTAGTAGCAAATTATTCTGCCTATTATAATGCTTGATCGACTTGTAGCACAGGCAATCAACTTCTGAAATACAGTGATGATGGTCAGTATAAATATGCCTAGTAGTCACTGTACGTAAGGTAATTATGACTCATCAGTCATTCCCAGTGCTAGGTTTTCACAGCACATCATTGTCAACTCCATCACCTACCTACACTAGTTAGCATTGTAGCAAGCTGTTGTCAGTGCCCAGTGTTGCCTGTGTTTGCATGGACTTCAGCTTTTAGGTTATCGTTTTAATTTCTGATCAACAAGACAAATATCTTTACTGATAAATGAACATAAAACACTTCTCTGGGCTTCTTGGTGAACCCATTTTGCTCTTGTTTTGGGCAACAGGAGGTTTTAAAGACCCAGCACTTTATGTTCCCTGGCTGCCGGTTGAAAGTGCCTTCAGCTCCTGGAGTTCCTCGGTTCCCTTCAGTGGCTATGAGAAGTCAGCCACACTGGTCAGCAATAGCCAGTCCCTACTGGCACCCCTGAACAACATGGTGGGGAAGGCATGGAACATGTTCGCCTCCAGGTGAGCTATTCACCAACAGCCTACATACTGTACATGTGCGGTGTACATTCTGTGGTTAATTCCATGGCTCGCAACCTTTCCTGTTTAACATTCATTACTGATGGGCATTTTACATGCATTACAACATTATAACTGATTCTGATGAAATCATCTTTCAAATAGAAAAAAAATCTGGAACACATTATGTGTGTATGTATGAATGTATGTGTGAATGTATATGATTTCTGTATTGCCTGGGTAGTGTAGCCCTCTGTTTTAACCTCTGTTTCATCAGCTATTTTCATTGTCCACCTTCAGTGAAAATGTGTATGTGTGTGTATGAGTGTATAAGTAAGGTAGACACGCAATGCACCAAATTCCTCTTTGAAGATCTTACTTCAAGGCCTGTGGGTGAAGTTTCACCTAATGATCTGATCGATTACGCAACCACACAAGAACTGTGTGTTACGCTTGCCTAGGTGTGTGGGTTGACGGAGGAGAACACAAGAGCTGTCATGCAGGAGCTCAGCACTCTAGATAGAAAACGCCATTACGCGAAATTCCCAACAGGCCACAGTGTTGGGTGTTCGATGTTCATCGCATGAGTCAGCAATGCAATTTGTACTTGTGAGAAGCTGATGAATTTAAGGCAAGGGCACTTTGTCTGATGTATTCTTCATTAGAGCACAGAAACAAAGTCCTTAGATTCTGAAAATATGTAAAGATGCTTTTATACAGTTTGTCATATGTATTGTACACATTGTATTGGTGCAAGTGAAGAGATTGAGATGTTTGCTCACTTCTAACATGGCAAATTCACAAGGCCCACTTATTTACCAGTTTCATATGTACTTTAACAAATGCCGCATACTAACATGCAATTACACCCTAATTAGCACAACTCTTCAGCCACATAGATCAGCTAGTCATCAAAATGTTGGTTTGTCTACCTCTGTATTTATGCACAGTGTAACTGTATGAGACATTGAGTAACAGGAGAAAACAGGTGGACCATTCCTGACCTGCCTTTTCTTTCCCAACAGAGCCTACATTCACCAGTACATGAAGTTCGCTATCTCAGAGGAGGACTTTCTTGACAGTTTCACAGTTCTGGAGCAGGTCATCTCCAGCTACTCGCAGCTGTGAGAAACACACTCAGCAACTTCTCAGGGAATTTCCCAGTCATGCTTCGTCATCTGTAGTCTCAGTCAACACCACAGAAAAGACTCTTTGACTATTACTTTGATTCATCAGGAACATAATGTGATCTTTGTTTGATTTGCAAACTCAAGGAATGTTTTTAAGATTAATTTATATTTTATGCATAGGTACATTTGTCATTTATGATTGTTTAGAAAAATAAAATGCTGCAGTTTTTACACACATTTGAGATCATTGTGCATTTCCAGGTGACACCTAATAATAACACATGAACTCAGACCCTACTGAGTTATGCACATGTAATGTAATATCCAAAAACAAACTAACAAAAATGTAAAGGACAATACCAAGGTAAAATGAACGTTTCACCATCTTTATTATTAAATGTGTGACAGCTTCCTGCTGAATTCTGTGTTGTAGCCGGGCAATGTAGGACTTTGCAGTTGAAGGCGAAGTAGACCCGACAGTAAAAGAGATGAATCCGGATGAGACAATCTTGGTGAAGTAGCATTAGACACAAGATAAAGTAGCGAGGAAGCAGATACAATAGCAGTGCTCCAATTTTAGATAAATATGTCGTTAGGAACTAGATAGAAGTGTCGCCTGATGATCAAACCCGAAACTTCAGACAGCTTACAGACCGTTGCTGACATCTTAGCCCAGCCAACACCAGTCTGATAAGCTATCTGACTGAATGGGATGCATTTATGACCACTTCAGAGGGAAAAGGACTGAACAAAAAAAATACTATTTGCAAACTTAAAAAGCAGGAAAATAAACTTTGCTTTCACACTGAAATGTTCAATGAAAGTCTTGAAGTCAATTTTTTTCAAACAGATAAACCATGATGGCTTTGTTACATGAAATTATGAAAGTCTGTTAAAAAAAAACTTTAACATACATATCTTAACTACCACTACCCTGAATACTTACCTCTCAAGTCCACCATGAAATCCCAGCATGAAAAGTTTCACGTAAAACAGGCTTATTGAATCTCCCCACTGACCAATTATGTCTAGGGTTTTTACATGTATTTTATTTGTACTACAAAGACTACACCTTACACTAATGGTTCCAGTTCAACTATATTTCTACAAATAACCTTTATTAGAAACAAAAATTCCAGACATTGAAACAAGACAGACTGAGGCAGTTTTATAGAATCTGTTGACATGTTTAGCTGTACAGATTTAGAATGGCCATATGAGATATTTTACTGTTTAGTAACTAGTAATTTTGTTTACGTTCACTTCTGTTAAGACATTAAAATGCATGTCAATTGTCAAAAAATGGTAACTATTTACACAATGTGCAAAAATGTTAAAATACCACGTTGACCGGATTCAATATTGCCATTTTTGATGAACAATTATAAACAATGACAACATAAAGAGAAATAACGTAAACCAAGAAAACCCAGCATTCTGCATTTAATTATTCTGACACTTAGGCCCAATATCTCACTCACACAAGTTATGCACAGAAAATTAAATAAAATCAATCTAGTGATTAAGATTGGTTTTTCACTTCAATAGAAGCATCATCCCCATCGTTGCATAAGGCATAAGGCAACACCTTCAGTAAACTGCTGCCTATGCTAGTCTGCAAGGTCCTGATAAGATGACAATGAGAACATCTAACGTGTTTTATTATACAATCCCCCAACTCACCTGACAGACAGCTGGAAAAAAGGGCTGCAGAAACCTAAGGGACCCGATGTCATAAAAATAAGTACACATGGAGTAGGCCCTCATTTGCCGGTTTTAGCTTCTTAAAAAAGTTCCTCCTCAATTCTTTAAGCGTCCTGATGGAATCGGGACAGGTTATGTAGTCTATCACTTGGTTTTCTCCTCACAGTACTTCTTCTGCTGGGTGCGTTTAGCATAGCTCTGTGCCATCGAGTTAATGATTGAGATGATAAAGTAGCAGACCATGATGAGGACCACCTTCTCAAAGACCCAGGACAGCCAATTCTCTCCCTGTGTAGACAAAGCAGGAACACCTCTAAATATTGAAAAAAGAACCTCCCAAAGCCTCAACTAACAAAGAACAGGCTGAAGTTTTATGCTTAGATAATCATCAAAGATATATCAACAAGTTAGGCATGCTGACTGCAAAGCTACATTTAACAGAAAGGCTGCTATTTCATCTTGGGTTTAAAGATCTTCTCCACTGGTGCATCTACCCTGATATTATAAACCCTGAAAGCATTTCTTTAAAATGTGAAGTGTTATGAAAAACAAAAATCTTTAGCCATGGGTCCTACTCAATACTAAGACGCAAACACTGCTAGCTCAAGCAATAAAAGCTGAAGAAGAATACCACAATGTTCTGAGATCTCTTTGTTCCGGACTACCTTCCTGTCAGACAAAAGGGGAAGGGCTGGAGCTTACCGCAGGGGTGCCTTCTCCTGCCCGATGGTGCAGTTTGAGTCTCTGGGCCTCCAGATACTGTTGGAAAGGCTTCTGGAGGGATGGTCCAAATCCTGGGACAGCACTGTGGGAAAAGGGAAACAGACAAGAGTCAATACTTACCCAGGCCGAGCGCAAGTAGCAGCCAAAAAAGTGGTTTTCTAAAGATCCACGGCATCTTTGGGTGCCGAGAGTGGGTGCCTCTTCCCCGAGGTCCTACTCCTACTGAAGTGTGCCGAGGCCACTGCTGACAGAGCTGTGATAAGCCCCCACTTATAACAGCGAGGCTTCTGCGAAGGGCTGGTTTCAGCCAATTAATGGGGAAGTGAGTCGTTCTTGTGTCATCATCACTGCCTTATAGGAAGGAGCCAGGCACCACCCAGATGAGAAAAGGCGTGTTCCTCCAATACCAACACAGCCCATATTAGGAACCAATCTCAACCCAGGAAAAAAATAAATAAAAATTTGATGACATTGATGCACAGGCCTCAAACTTTCAGACAATGGCCCAGTGACCCAACAAAGCAGCCTTTCATCTTCAACAACCAATACCTCTCAGAATGCTTTAAAATATGCAATACCACGAAGTCGAATAATGCAGAACCTATTTGTAACCATACTACGTCTGATAAGGGAGATCACTGTGAGATAATTTGGTTTCAATAAAGCAGCAAAACACAAGCCACTTCTTGGTAAGATATGACTCAACCAGCCTCTTTGCTGTCAGGGTTGGGACAGTGAGTCAGCAGCCTAATTCAGTATTCTTATCACAGTACCACTGTGTCATGCCATCTCTGAATTTAAAACCTCCACAACCATACACACGCACACACAAAAATCCCATTCTGAGCCCTGCACACTATATCAGGTGTTTCACGCACAAAAAACTGTAACGTGACACAATTCCCCATCTTCCAGAAGCAGAAGGGCCAAACAGGATTTACAGAAAGTGCAGAAAGGAAAGAAGGTACTCATCTAAGTCCAAATGCCACTGGGCAGCATGAGTGAGCATTCTCTCACTTGGGTTTCATGATCACGTTAACCAAGAAGAAGAAAAACCCTGCTGCCAGTGTGGTTTCAGTAGCTGTAACTCCACCACCATTTGACTCATTTGCCAGTATGTGTGATGCTATATGTTTCCATTATGAAGACCACATCAGGACCCGCTCCACTCACAGCAGTTGCCATGATGCAACTGGGATCAAGCATATCTGTGTGTGACATGCTGCCTCCTATGGTCTGATGTAAAGGGAGGTACACATTAGGACTAAAGCAATGGTTGGGCTGTAAAAACAGAACTTGGTTTAGCACCAGTCAGACCATATAATTTTACCAGAGGCTAGGTCTCACTGACATACTACCAGCAATTTCACTATAAACACTACCAGCCTTTCACCATCAATACTACCAGTGTTTCACCATCAAGACTACAAATACTACGACCTCAATCGATCTCAATTTTACTTTCCAGAGTCTTAAAAGTCTTTAAAATAACTACAGCATGTGAAATGGAATATATGTGCCCTTTATTTTTTACAATGGCTTTCTTTAGTGAAAACATATTTCTGTGTATATATCTCCTGTTGTGCTCTTAGAATTGTCTTGAGTTTGTCTTTCAGAAGATATATTATGATATTATATATCATACTATATGTGAAACGGATTAGATGTTTCATCTAACAAATGATTAGGCAAAATAATGCAGTATTGAGTAAGATTTGACCTTTGTATAATACTTCTTAAATTATATTTCCAAGAAACAGTGTTCAGTGAGTCTGATATAAGTTCAGGGCTAGTTCAACTGGTCTTAAAATAGTCTTAGACAGTTAGACAGTTTTTTTTTTTTACACAGGGAGTTTTAGGAGAACCAGATTACAAGTCACATCAGTGACATCTTATTTATTTCTGAAAGTCAAAAATAAGACTGTTAAGAAGTCATAGTGTCCTCTGAGTGAGTAGGGTGTCTGGTTTATCCCTGTTAACAGAGAGCATAGAGCCTGCCTACATAACATTACATTGTGTGTGATGGAAAAAAACCCTTTCACTAAAATTCATCAGGGAAAAAAAAGAAAAATAAACAGCAAGTCACATCTAACATCTGCAGTTTGCAACGTCCTTGTGTCCGTGACACACCCAGTGTTAAAACTTACAAATCTCGCCCCACAAAAGCAGATCCCAATTTTTTCCTTTAGATAAAGAAAATGCCCAACCTAACACCTGCCAAGACTGAAGCAGGAGATAAGAGTTGATATAGTTTGAGTAATATATAGCAAAAAAAAAAAAATGTATCAAACAAGCAGTTCTGGTCTCAGCTAAGTGGGTTTCTTAACATTATAAATGCAAACATTGTAACCTTTACCAGAATGCTAGCTGGTCTTCTCTACATGGTACGAGGGAAAGACGCTGCCTCATCTTTATTTATTAATCATGGCAAGGTTAACTCCTTACCTAAACTCACTTTTAAAAGTTAAGCACAGTCATCATAACACACACACACAGAGTTGTATCTCCCTAGAACCCCCCCCCCCCAAAATGAAACTTGAGGCTGGTAAAATAACTTTTAGTTTCTTTGCACCTACAAAATTGAGCAGATTACAATAAGTCCTTTAAATTAGACCAGCCTGTGTCATTAGACACTTTTAAATCTTTGATGGATGACACGCCTATTGTAGAGTTTTAACTGATTTGATGTGTGTTTCTTTATAATTATTCGTTTTTCTTTCTTTTTTTCTTTTTTTATTTTACTTGTTTTATTTACTTTACTTGTTTTATTGTAGCTTGTTATTTATTTTTATTGTATGAATTGTAGAGTCAGGGAATTGCTGTAAAAAAAGCTTCATGCTCAGTCAATTCTCCCTGAATAAACAATAGTTGATGATTATGATGAAACTTATTGAGAGGAAAACCTTCTTCATAATATTTAATTAAGGCCTATAGATTGAAACTTTCTTGGCTGTGCTTTTGCAAAAAAAAAAAAAAAAAGGTTTTCCAAAACTTTTTTGGAAAGAAAAACTAGCCTTACACAAAAGACGTAAGTGTGATGCATCCTAACATTTTCCGCTGTCGCATAAACATATTTAGATCCACACTAAGAAAGAGATTTTCAACATTAATTCAACATTAACAAAAAATGAAAACATATTTTGTTATGAAAAAGCCCCATCATGATCATTTCAATTTATACACTCTAAAACATCCGTGGTTTAACAAAACCTTAATCTCTTGTGACCATGCCAATATGCAAAATTTAAGATACAGTCATCATTTGGATGTGTGTGCCACAACTGTTTGTGTTTGCAAAAAATGTCATGGCAGTTATGATTATGAATAAAGTACCGCAGATCAGTGACTGCTCTCACTTGATGTGGCGTCACACTAATTTACGCCCAGACACCCCAGTGAATGACTGATGTACACGATGGTCCCCAGAGTGGGAGAGCTTAACCATAATTACAATAAAGACCACTTTTAGGAGGATAACCTGGGGATAGTCATGCTGTAATTTGTAACAAATTTAGATGATCTACAATCAGAAACAAAAACTATGATGTTCTTACCAATAACCCCCCCCCACACACACATTGATTACTCACCCCAAAAGTGACACCATCTGTTCCACTATGTGCTTGCTGAAAGTTATGATAACAAACAGTTTCTGTGGGGAAAAAAACAAGAGAAGATGTAGACACAGGACTGCAGACAGTGATTCAACAGTGAGCAGTACTACCCTTACAGAGGCAGACAATGCAAGCTGGAGACAGGGCTAGCCTGAGGGGCACACTTCTGCATGGGCCCAGCCTGCCAGCTACAGGGAAGGAAATGACACAAGGAGCCCGGGGCACGCACGCACACACACACACACACACACATACACACACATACACACACACCCCCCTGAGAGAGAGGAGGAAGCCTGTGGGATGACAGCTTGGCTGGTGGAGGTCATCATATGTGTGTGTGTGTGTGTGTGTGTGTGTGTGTGTGTGTGTGTGTGTGTGTGTGTCTAGGTCATCGTTTGTGTGTGTGTGGACTGATGGTTAGAATTGCATTTTCATAGTCTGGAGTTTGATTAGTCACCCCCTGGTGTGGGCCCAACATGCAGAGTCTAAGACACCCCCCATCTCTCTCTCTCACACTCACACACAATCACGGGTGATGCTGGTTTGGTGTGTTCCGTATAAATACATTCCATTTGATTTGTATGGATACTCTTTAAACAGCAAAGCATGGATTACAACCTAAACAAACCATTTGGCTTTGAAAAGCCATCTATAAAACTTGTCTGATTCAAATCTGGGTTTAGTCATTTTTGCTTTGTTTGCTTAGTTGTTTTAAAACAGTCCCATTCTTTTGTCTGGCTTCCTGGCATTAAGGAGACCACCATGTAAGCCTTACCCCATTGACAGACAGACAAAAGCTAATCTAAAAACCACTTACATCAGCCAAATATTGGTTATACCATCAACACTGTTCCCATTAAAATAAGTCCATGATGTCTGATAGGGTTTTTAAAAGTACTTTTTAATGGGTTGGGAATTAGACTTACCATTTTTAAGAGCCACTACTAAACACTAACACCATTTTGGACAGGGTACACCAAATCTACTACAAAACATTAAAAACTCCAATTAAAATCTAATTTGAAACCTAGATTGGCCAGAAGAAGCCTTACCTGGATGTGCATCTTGATAATTGCTTTGCCTATGAGAGTTGCTCCAAAGAAGGTCCAGAAAGGAACCAGGAAGTGACCGCATGTGATTCCGGCGAGATCAAACAGGGGGTTGGGAATCTACCGAGGAGGGGGGTGGGGGGGGGGGGGGGGGGGGGTGGAGATGGCCATCATGACATGGACATGTTTGAAATATATTCAAAGCTCGAGTAGATATGCTAAATTCAATATGATCTGAAGTAAAATTTCATCTGTTTGTAATTTTATGTTTACCCAAGCAATGGAATGAGCAGTAAAACACATGAGAGTTCTGGAACATGTGTACTTACAGATGCACAGGCGAGAATCCCAAAGAAGCCCACTCTTTGAACCATGTTCTGAACTGCAAGTTTTGCTCTTGTTGCAAAATCCTGAAAAGGACACAGACAACTCAATTTATAAATGTCACAAAGGCAAATTGAAATTTAAACAAAAACAAAACCAATCAATCTAAGATCACATACTGCAATAGACATACATATAGATATATATATGGCAATATAAAAATATATAAATTTGAGTTGAAAGGTCTGCATTTAAATTGAAAGTTAAAAAATGTCAACTTTTAATATACACTAAACTATATCATTATACATTAAACTATATCACCAAAACTTGCATAAATAAAAAGCATGGATCAAAATATTTTAAAAATGGAGTGATTATAAAATAAAACCTGCACTGATCTGCCCTTAAAACAAAAAAGGAACCACACAACTGTAAAATACTGCTTTTCACTTTTCTTTTTTAAGCCAAACCCCAAGAAATAGGTAAAGGTCTTTATATTCTTTTAATTATAAGCACTAGGAAAAAACAATTTAAATTTACTATGGTAAGATGACAAGTTTCTACTTGCAGACAAAAAAAAAGGTCGAGGCCAGCAACTTTAAAGGGTTTTAATTTCAGTGCGGCATACACAGTCAATGCCACAGTTCAAAATGGCCTCCACTATTTCAGTCACATGCCCTTCTCATTAAGACCGAGAGCTATGGCCCTACTGACCAGGCCTCACAGTATGGCTGGAATGTACATCTCAGTTTTCAACCAAACATCCTGTGCTTATTGAAGCGACTATGCTAAAGACGTGTGTGTGCGTGTGTGTGGGGCGGGGGGTGTAGCAGCAGCACACAAGACATACCAAAGGAGAAGGTGGAGTAAACAAAAAAATCAATAGGGCTCTTGTGTAAACCAAACCGACAGCACCTAAACCAAGCCCAACGAAGGCTAAATCCCGGTGTGTGAAACAAAGGGGGCCCCCCCACTGGGCTGACTAAGAGGGGTTGTGTGAGGGACAGGTTGGTCCGTGTGGCTAGCGTTTTAAGCAGCTGACAATCTCAGGCACTCAGGGCAGAAAGAGGAGAGCACCTCAAGGGTCCGGTCTCCGCTAACAGGCAGTGATTAAAGGGAAGCCTGCAGCTCTGAGTCACCATCTGTTTAAACTCCTTTACTGGAAGTCAGGGGAGGGGCTTTCATAGGGGAAGTCATGTGATTGGGCTGGACCAACCACGGCACGGAGAGACTTCCGTGGCAGGACATGGCCGGTGGGAAGGGAAGTATCTAAGAGGGCAGATTTTTTTTTAATGTGTCTACTGCAGTGTTTTTGTGTTATCTTCAGGGAGCAGACATAAACTTCACACGGCATTGTGTCTGAAAGGCCCATCTGCCCTGGTCCACAAGGACGTGTGTCACTGCTCTCAGCAGACCCCAATAAAACTCACAACTGCTGCCCACCTTATTGTCTGTCTACTGTCTTTGTTTCAGCCACATTCCATGATACCACTCATTCTTTGATCAGTGTGCTGGGCAACTGCCTCCTGCCCCCCCCCCCCCCAACCCACTCTTTGTTCTCCAGGCAACGGCTACTGTGTCGGTCTGCCCTCCCGCTGTGGGAAAGCTCAGATGTTTTCACCACTTCATTATTCTGGGCCTGGGCCACGTCCAGCGGCCGACAGGCCTGATTCAGCACCCGCAGCCATCAAAAGGACAGGCGCAGGAGACGGCGGAAGGGAGAGAGTGAGGGCTGTCATGTGGGGCATGCGAGAGCAGGACGGAGGGAGTGTGCGTGTGTGTGTGTGTGTGTGTTTGTGTGTGTGTGTGTATGAGCTCACCTGGGCTGTCTCAGCCTGCCCGAGCATCTCCTCAAATTCCTCGTAGTCTTCATCATCCGGCTCTGCTCCTGACAGCCTCGCTGCCCGCGCCATGAAGTACGGAGGCAGCTCCCCAATGGCCGTTCCAGCACCCTAAACAAACACACACACATTATGAATCACAAACACAGTGTGAATTGATGGATTATGTCCAAACTGGACCTTGCTTCTGCAATCCGGCTTTGATTAAGATGAATGAAGTAAGGGGCATCAGAATGGAAAAGACACTAACGTAATGCTTACTGACACATTACACTCTCTGTTGATGCTAAGGACTACTTTCTTCTGCCTCTTCAATGGGTGTGCAACGGGCAAAGGTTTTGTGGTACAAGCACCGTCAGGTGTTCTGTATTGTTGTTGATGTAGTGTTGACTTCTAAAATGTGTGATGCTACTGCCTGAAACATTTGCATTAAATGGACTTTACATGTAAATGCACTCTTCCCGTCTTCCCAGACTTCGCATGTCACAACCAGAGATTTTTTTTCTCTGCCCCACAAAGGGTGTTCCTTTATCACTTTTGAACAATTGCGTTTGACTGCTAGACTACCGCAGGGGGTATTAAGGCCCGACTGTCTGCTGCTGGGTGCTGGTGGTGGTGGTGTTGGTCTGGGGGTATTAAGGCTCCACTGTTTGCTGCTGGGTGGTGGTGGTGATGGTGATGGTCTGGGGGACGGCCCTGGGGGGCCGGGGATTTTCGGTGCTGTGACTCACCCACATGCAGGCCTCCAGGCGGACCTTGGAGATGATGGTCCAGAGCGTGATGCCACCCTGCGCCACCTCATTGGGGCACACGATCTGGTCCGGGTACGGCGGCTCGGGGAAGTTGACCGAGCCGCACTCGTACGCGGCCAGGGTGACGGAGGCTATATGTGGACCCTGGGGAGCAGAGAGGGGACAAAGGGAACTTAGGAGTGAATGCATATGAATGTGTGTGTTGGAAAAAAAGAAGGAATCTTTCAACACCGGGGGGGAGGAATAAAAGGATTCCACTGCTGTTATCATGGGCTTGCAGAAGCTTGGGGAAAAAGGAGAGAAGGCGGCAATGTCATTAGTCATTGCTGCTCTAATGTGTCAGCCAGAAGCATGCAGGGGAGTTCAGCAATGGGGAGACACTCATCAGCTATTCAATGCCTTTACACAGGTCCAGTGTGTGCTGTAAGCCTTGAGAGAAATTTTTCCAGATGATGAAATGACCATCTGAGACATCCCCATCTGGGGAGCTTTAGCATTACCGAAGCAAAACTGTGGGAAAACTTTGGGGTGGATGGGCTGCACTGGGTTGGAATGACTAAAATAAAACCCTGACTACATACGTTAGATACCTACGCATACAAGGTTTTCCCCTGTTACTTTAGTTCTCATGGGTATCACATGCCAGTGAAAGCATCCTCTCAATCCTCAAAGACTCTGATCTGATTTCACATCCATTTACAATCATTTCCATCTGTTTTCTTAGTTTTTTTTTTTGTTGTTTTTTTTTTTTTTTTTTTTTACCTCAAAAGAGATTTTGATTTGGGTTTAGGTATGCGGTAATCAGAAAAACCCAGTGAGTGGTATGGCTCACATTCAAGAACCATCTTCAAAGGGGACTCCTCCACTAAGACTGTCTTCTGCACTTAATCAAAAAAATGTGTCTGTGTGTGCACAATCAGCCTCTCCCGCCGCCTCATATTCCGTCAGGCTGACGCCGTGTTCTTGGTATGTGGTGGGGATTTTAAGTGTCTGACCTCTGAAGACCACTAACGGCTCACATAGTTCCTGGACCTCCTACAGAGGGCCTCCTGCAATGGCATCACCTCACCTTTGAGGAAGGCGACGGTCAACGGGTGCCTCTGTTCAGACACCTTTCAAACGAGAACCTTTATGGGCACAGCTGTACGCTTTGCAGCCACCGCTACAAAGGTCTGTTTTTTCTATGTGTCATTTGTTGAAAAAACATCAGTTATCTTTGATGTCTGAGAGCAAATACAAAACGGACATTTTGTGATGGTGACTAAAATTCAGTAATGGAATTTATTGCAAATTGTGATTGCAATTTCTTTTTTTTAGCATGGACAGCACACAATAAAACATTAACCTTGTGTATTAGAAGGACAGGAGCCCTGCTTTAGGTTTTATTTAAAAAAAAAACAAAAAAAAACAACAACAACGACAACATCAACAACAACAAAACTGCCCATAGTGCCCCTATATTAGTGCTCTACAAAATATCCAATATAAGGGTAGAATCCAACAAAAAATATTCTGACTTAGTGTTACTTCCATTATTGTTTCTAGGCAACCATATTAAAAAAATATGACAACAATATGAACAGGTGATGAAATGCAAGGTAAATCCTGAAGAATATCCACTGCATTGTGAAAAACAGTGAAAAAAAAACTGAAGGCGTTTAATGACTTTCTTTTTTAATTGAATAGAAACAGCTAACCTATTCTAAAAATCCATCACAGCCTACACAGAATGTTTTTGTGTTAAATGCCAATATTTTTTATAGCTCTCCACTGAAAAGTGAACACATTTTTCTAGAGCTGGCCTGGTGAGTAGGTGACTAGTTGACCCTTGGAACAGCTTTGAGAGTTCCAGACCAAATTAAGTCAACCAGTGCCTCCCCGAGTGTGAAAACGGAGCAGATCGAACATGCCAAACGCCGACTCCCTTCCTCTCAGTCAGTAACTGAGCAATCTTGGGAAAGACCAGGCTTTTTTCGTACTACCAGGGAAGTGCAATGTGCTAGATATGAATGTCAAGATGCTGGCTCACGTCCCCCTCCTTTAACCAGAATTGGGAAACACTAGGCCGTTTCATCGTGAGCAGTTTGAGTAATATAATGCAATACAAGGCATGGGCCCAACTGACGCAGAGGAATAAGGGCTGGAAATGGACAAGAAGCAACTTCATTCAGCTCGTTCTGTCATTAAAAAGGCAGTCTCACCATCCATCTATCCATTAATATGCAAAAACTCAGTAAAAGAATGCTGGGGGCTCAGATGAAAACTCCAATCATCCCACAGCTACAGCACACTGTTAAACCAGCGCCTCCCTCAGTGCTTATGGGTAAGGTGGCCACCTTCCACACATCCCCTCCACCTTAACTAAGTTGTCCGAATAAAACACTAAAATTAGACTTGGGCTTAAAATTAGATGGTAAAATATAGGACAATGTACGACAACAGACATTTCATCAGTTGCCTTGGACATCTCAAAACAAATACAATGCAAAGGAGTAATATGAAGTATTTTGGAGTGATGCATTTCCCCAACCATAATTCTGTATTTCCGAGGACAACCACTGCCTTAACTAATACATACCCTGAGAGAAAACACTGCAAACCCAGTCTCTGAGCTGAGCGCCTAGTGTCTTGGTCAGCACAACTCTTGAGCCTCCTGAAATGGAGGTCTGCTTACAGTAAACAGGCAAGTTACATTAAACTAGACAGACAAAAAACAGCCCCTTCCATGAAATGGACTTCTTGGTGGTAACTTCTTGAAATGGACCAAAGGTGGTAAGTAATGGACTAGAAAAGAGACTGAGACTCTAAAACAGTGATCTTTTTAAGCATGACACCACATTCCAGGCATGCCACAAATACACAGGCTTCAGCAAGTACACACACCATTTGAAGCGGTGGTGAACACTACGGAGAATATGTTCGGAGTTTACATGAAATCCAAACCCTCTTCTATTGAGAGAAACACAAATTAACACTACAAGTAGAACACATATTTTTGATTTAAATGTGAAAAATGCAAATGAAATCCTTCTGTCTGCTAGTGGTACTTTATAGACGTTCCCTGGTGACGACACACACCGTCTCTCCCACGGCCTGATTGCCACTTTGAACCATTTCGGGATAACCTCAAAATATTTAGGCCTTTTTCACTGTCGGCACTCATTCAAAGTTCAAAGTTTCACTGACTCAGACATACACATCCATCTCCCATGACTTGACAGAAACACCACCATTTTATAAAACCCATCAAACAAACTTTACTCTATTTGAAGTGCAGACCACAACAAAACTAAATGAGTTTACCAGCAGCACCGTCTGAAAAGGTCACTGCTGAGTCTACATCGTGCAGTCTTTTCAAGGGCTCAGGTTTTCTGGAGTCGCACGTGAGGCGTGGTAGCTATTACCCCCGTGTGACAGAGAGGCTGGATGATTGCTCAGCACTGCCGCATGGTCGTCTGTATTTCTGTCCTGTGAGACCAGTGCTGTTAGTGAATTGGGATGAGCTCATGGGTGTGGGGTGGGGGTGAAAGAACAAGACTCACACACACATCACCTTCCCCCCACTCTCCACCCCCCTCAGACCCAATCACATGAGCAGCAGAGCTGATGACTCTGGGTGAAGTCACCAAGATGAGTTGACGTTCTGAAAAAGACTGTTTGCAGTAAAATTACGGGTAGCAGCAACCCCCCCACACCACACATCTCTTTGTTGCCACCATTAAAGGCAGCATCAGGAACGACAGGCCTCACCTGTCAGAGTACAAAACTCTCCTAATTAAGCACCTGTCATCTCAAGTCAGGACAATCACTATGCTACAACAGCAGACCTGCTAACATGTCCAGACAGGTCCATTCATGTGATTCAGACTGAGGAGGGTTCTAACTTTTCCTTACTAAATTATAAAAGAATTGAGCAACATAAAGGGAAATAAACTTCTAAAATACTGGAAGGAGGTTATCAAGCAACATGGTTGTCATGGTTTTTCGTAAGAAAGAAGAAATTGTATGTGCAGATAAGTGGCCCAACTTTCCAAACAGATTCTGTTAAAGTGGACACTTTCACTTCCCCGTCAGTCACATTTAACTGAGGAGAGGATCGCACCGCAGGAAGGGTGTACAACTTTTCTCAATCACAGAAATGGGCCTTGTGACTTAGCCGCAATCAAACATTGCTTTTCCTGTCAAGGTTTTGTTTGCGTCAAAAGGATGTTGGTGAACAATGCGTTCTGACTCCAGCAAATACGCTTGACATCACTGACCACGCTGACTACAGAGCAAAACCACATTTCCACCGACCTGAAATTCTATAACTGTCGAGCTTACACGCTAAATTTCAATTTCTATCTAAATTACATTTCTGGAATATATTTTCAATGACTTTTTTTAACATGAAAAGTAAAACTTGCATATCTGGGCCTCTGTTCATATCTTTCTTGTCATGGGAATTTTATTGTCACATCCTAAAAATGAATACGACTTTTTTCAAGACTAGTGTTTTTATACAAACACTCTGATTAACATAATTTTGAAATGCTCTTTATTTTCAGAGCATACATGTAATGACTTACGCATGCACACACTGCTTTTGCTGTCAAGTTATTTTTAAAGTATATTATGTTAATCCTTATATTTACTATAATATGTTAGAATTCGTATTTGTCATGCAAATGTTTTTACTATGTGTTTGGCACATATGTAGGGGTTTGTGCAAAAACTACTAGCATTATTTACATTCAACAGAAAACTGTTGCTCAGACCAAGGACTCATTAACCCTATAGTCCATAGGACATTTTCAGGGTCTTTTTACTACCTTTACTTTTAAGCTCATATCTTGGTCATTGCAATGGCCATACATACATGCTATATCTTGTTTCTTTCAGGACAGTCTAGGCTATCCAGATCTGGTTTCATTTGGTGAGCTACTATTTGCACTGATTTTATAAAAAATACTAAACCAATAAAAAAAATCATTTTGCATATAAAAATCTTGTATTTTTTCAAGTACCTGTCCACAGGATGCTGTGAGTAGGGATATCTTTTCATATTTGAGTAGAGGAGATTGCCTGGAATCTGGCAATATAAGAAGCATTATGGTGGGATATTCAGTGGCTTATCAATGTTGATAAATATGTAGTCTGAATATAAGGGCCTATTTTCCATGTAATGAAGGATGTTATATCAGGATTATGGCTATTATGCAGAAATTTGCAGTAATTTCAAAACTGAATGAAACATGTTTTGACAGAGAAATGCAAGATAGCAGTAGAATTGGTAAGTTCCACTATTCTTCACATTATGCATTGACGGATAACCATGAGTGTAAAATGGGTAAAGTAGAAATTTGTCAAATCATTACTTGGCAAACATTTGATCCCTTGTTTTAATGTGAAAATGCAGAAGTATATGCTTGGTGTCGCTGGAAAGCTGAGATTCTGTACTTTCTTTCTTTCTGTACTTTCTATGTGATCAAAAGTTCGCGAGTAATTTCAACGAGAGTAATGCCTGTGCAAAGCTCTAATATGAGAGATTTTGGCTAATTAAAAAAAATAATATCTCGTCGATACTTGAGCGCAAAAATAAGCAGGGCAAGCAGGGTAAAGCCCTGGTTTTGCTGTTTGTTTGGTATAAGTGCGATCTCACTATGATGTATCGTTCCAGAGTTTTTCAACAGAGAAGAATGGGTGTAAATTTTCACACACTTTGCGTGTGTCGGGCCCAGAGGGTTAAAGTTGGAGGCTGATTTATTAAAGTTTTGACTATTCCATAAGACCATAAATACCTATACATCAAATCTGAGCATCTAGAATTCAAAGCAAAAATGTAAAATAGTAACAAAAAAATGATAATCTCATGAACTGTCATTGTGATAATTCACTGAATAGTTCCATGAACAATTATTTCCTTGATTCCAATTCTACAGAATACCGTATAACCTTAAATAGACTAGAACAGCTGGAATAAACCAAATTGCTTACAATTAGGCATAAAAATCATATAGCCACCCAAACTTCAATAAAGACCTTACATCCACATCTATGCAACAACCAGCACATCATGAAAGAGCCCTTACCAGGTAAAGCAGAAAGGTGTGCAGCCCTGTCCCAAGGCCTACAGAGGACAGGATGCCCAAGCCCACCCAGTAGGCACACCACAGGAACTTCTTCTCCATATACTGAATATACTGGAGAAACAAACAGCACATCACATCAACCCAAATACGCACTCTTATACGAGGTCATGTGTGACATACAGTACCTCCCAAAAGTGAGTATGTTCAGATTTTAGCAAAAAATTTAAGGGACCTTAAAGGGATCTTTTCAAGGGACCATACTATACAAATGAACCTTGGATGTGTTTTACAGTAGTCAGTGTACAGCTTGTGCATTAATGTAGATCTACTGTCCTCTGAAAATAAGTTACACACAGGCAACTTTGTATAGATAGCAGGCCACAAAAGGGAGCACACCCTGAGTGATAACTGTGCACATTCAAACATGCAAAGCCACTTCATCACCCAATTCATTACGTTCGTGTTATGGTCTGCATGACTGGACCATACAAATCGGTGTATCCTGTATTACAGCTATTCATTTTAGTGCTTTGGCTACCATTCTCTCAAACTAGCCACTGGATGTACAACAAGCTGTACACTGACTACCGTACAACATATCCAACTTTTATGTTTTGTAATATTGTCTCTTGTATAAGATCCAATACATTTTGTGCTGGGTGGGGTGTACTCACTTTTGGGAGCTACTGTATGGGTGACTACACATAAAACATTAATTTGTTAATTGTGATGTATGACCTGATGTATCAAGTCATTTGATTTCTATAGTACTAGTTCTAGAGTTAAAAAACAACAGATGTTGACCCAAAGTGCTTCACAACATAAGCAATGTATAGAATTACAACTGGAAATCCTGAAATAAGTCAATTAGGAAAAACATAAAGTCTTAAAATAAGAAATTAAGAAGTAGATAAAAATACCATTTAGCTACAATAAAGGAATTATATTTCAAATAAGATGTGTTATTTTTGTACATAGGGGAACTATGAATAATATACACATTCACATGCTATTGCCACTGAAAAACAGGAATCATTTAGCCAATGCTGTACAATTTAACCAAGCATCAGTGCACCTAGTAGTTGGTCATGTTACGCATTAACAAGACAACTCAGAACAAAGACCTAGCCATACCTTCTGATGCGCTCCCTCTACAGAGTAGGCCATTGACAAGAGAGATAATAGCACCAGCAACAAAAACACTGTGCCTCTCCGTTTCCATAATCTGTACATGGGTCAACAGAAAAGAGTCAGCATACGAGCACTAAGCACTGAGGCCCTTTGCAGAAGAAGTAAATAAGCAACCCTGTGTTTCATCATTGACTACTTACTTCAGTGTCCATTCTTTCAGTGTGATTAGTGTTTCTAGAAAGGAATACTGAAGGGTCTGGAGAGGTCTCTTCCACAGGACCAGTGCCAGGCGTTCTTCTCGGTCCTGCTGCTTTCTCTCCCGAAGGGAAGAATCTGGATCAAAAAAGTGGGACACTGCAGATCAAACACTGTAACGGACATAGGATTATAATATGGATACAAGTATGAGGGAATAGAATACAATTTTGAATGTAGAAACCCCCATTTAAGGGAGGTTTGCTATTCAAGAATGTCACTGACAGTTTAATAACTGTCATGCTGCTTTAATAATTGAATAACAATATTTCATTTACAAGCCTTAGACAATCGAGCCCAGTTATCTACCTAGACATCGGTTATCTGCATGCACTACTAGGCAACTTAAAGTGCATTCTGCCAACCTGCGTAGTTTCCATTTTGTTTTTCTTTGGCTCCGGCACGTTTCTGTGTTCCTTCACTTTCGACTCCATTCTCAGCCATCTCAATGACTTGGTATGGGTTCAGAGACCTGCGAAGACGTTTGACAAGAACTTAACAGAAAGCCCTTTAGACAGCAATGGACGTTCAAAAGAAGTAAACATATGGTCCAGAAGGTCACCTCATGTACCACAGCGAATGACGCTCGTTTAATACTACGGCTGTTGTTGAGAAACGTTTCTCGGACCTTTAACCCGGATAGCGAGATAAAATAGATGAGTTACTCAGGCCACATTGCCAAATACGTCAATAATACTAGTACTAGACATGGGCTATGTTGCCAACGCGATTAGGTCAGTTCAAAGAACACAGTGGTAAGTCTTCATTGCATTTGAATGCCTACGTAGCTTTAGGACAGTGGGTGTCTATAATTTACAAGGGACATTACCGGGAGTGGGGACAAGTAATGTAACTTAGAGCTACTACAGTGGCGAAGAATCAGCGACCGAACAGATATGCAAACAGATGCACAGGAGTCAAGTGCTGTGAAACCGGTTACTATGTTTGTCACTGGGTAACGTCATGCTAGCAATGAATTAAATTACCTGACCACCCTCGCTGGCTATGTTAGCGTGATTTGGTAATTCATGTAGTGTTTTTCTCTGAGGACATATGGTTTTAAAAGAGATACGCCACATCTTATATCACAAATCTAACTTTAATTCTCAAGATACGAAACCATGACAATTATGTTCTGTTATCAGCAGAACATCTGAACTCAGTAGCTAGATGCTAGGCTAATGTTAATGCTAAGTAGCCGGTAGATCATATGGGCTGACAAGATAAAACGCGTTGTGGGATTTAGAGCAGACGTGTCACTGTTCGAAGTTATTGCCACAGTTTCTACATATGAAAGATGCCATTAACGTCGCTGGCGGATAATAACATTTAGTATATGACCTGAATGCACAGTCATACCTTATTTCCTCGGCGACTTCCAGTTAACCAACGCAGCTAAAACACGCTACAACACCGGATCACGTGACAGGAAACCGGCTACAAATGCTCTTGGCTCTACTGTCTACGCTCATTCATGGGACAAGGCTGTGTATGGATCAGAGTTCACGGCTGACTTTGACTTCTCGGCATGTTATGAGAATATAAAATTGCAAAAAATCGGTCATTAACCAGTGTCCATAATAATCATATACTCCAAATAATACAAATTCTCGAAACGCGTCAGGCAGTAAACCCTATACATAAAACCACAAATCAAGCTGTCTACTGCGTTTCTTATTTCATTGCACTCATTGTGCATCGAGAAATGTAATGAAGGACATTGGAGGACGTGTTTAATTATATGTAGTGTCTGAAACTAACATGAAATCTGATTTTCAATTTTCAATATAGGCAATAATGAAATACCAAACGTTAGGCAACGTTCCACGGCAAACACTTTCCACTGGGCTCTGGAAAAAATCAGATCCCTATTTGGTGTGTTAGTGCCCCCCTCTGGACGGAATATGGCCTGCATCTCCAAGGAAGAAAGGGATAGAGGCATCAAAGTATTCATTCATTCATTCATTCATTCATTCATGCATTTATTCATACAGTTCTAAAAGAGTGGAGCATGCTAATACATTGGCCTACTTTTATTTCCAGCAGCTGTATGGGAAGAAAAAAGGTTGATCAAGTACAATTAAATTACATACAATTACAACACAAGATCAACCATGCCCTGTGTCTTAGCAATTTTTCCAACAACACTTTGCTATTTTTCAGATCGGAGTGATTGTTAACAGTTTAGAGTTTGCATATTGTGCGGTTTCCGGCATGACTATAGGCTACAATTAATACGTTAGTCAAAAAGTCACTCAGACGAAAATTATTACACAGCTCATAGCAGCCTATCAAGTCAAGTCAAGTCAATTTATATGAGCCTATGATTATAAACCATGTATAAAAAAATATTCACTAAAGGTTCAGTAGGTCACAGATTTCCTAGGTCGACTATGTGTTGTTGATACATATGGGCATTTTAAAATATAAAAAATTGACAAACAATCAGTCTGGGTGTTCTTGTGTGTTTTAGGGTATATCTGATCCTATAATTCCTTATGCCTACAATAATTTTATGGCGAATTATGTTACGTCACTTCCTACCAGAGGCGGTCGCTTGTATGACAGCTGAATCAACAATAACAAAAAACGCACGTACAGGTTCACATCAAAGGTGAGCACAACACATTCCATAACAATTTAGCCTACCCAACAGTACAATAACGGTACGTCTTAACATTTCCATCAAATCTGTAACGTTCGCCACATTCCGTAGAGAAATCAGGGTAGTGCTATAACGATATATTGTCTAACACCGAGCACATCATTGTGTTTATTTTTTGCGCTTTCTTTTCCCGTCTTTTCATTATTCGTTTGTGCGTATTAGCTGTAGCCTGATTATACAGCGCATCATTTAAATAGCACTAAATGGTCATTTCAGTTACAGTGACTCTCAGTTGTTTGGAAGAAAATAGCCTGCACTAAGTTCGAGTGCTGTCAATAGCTTAGCTAGTTTTGTATTGTGATATGCTGGAACCCTATGTCCTAATAACCACATTACTTAATAATTTAAACATCGAAACAATATATTGTAGTTGGAGATCTTGCCTGCACTGCAGAATCCGTGGACATGTTTGGTGTTAGAGTAATACACAGCCAACTGTAATCTTTTTCATCTGTGACACCAATTCTATCTAAATATTTTTCTTGTAGAAGTACGTTAGAAAATCTATTTGGAATAAGGGCAATGTGGTGCATGCTTGCAGTGATATTTAGCACTGTGAATGTGAAAGGGCAAATGCAATACACAGACACTAGGCCTGATGTTGTATAGCTTAGAATACATTGTGATGAAAATGCTGCTTTTGAAATGCAATTGAAAAAAACACATAGCATCCACATGGCCTATAATATTTTAAATATGCTGTCACAGTTATCTTCCATACTTGCTACTTGTAAGGCATGTCATGATCATCACAAAATCATTCCAGATAGCATATAGGTCTTACATGATAAGTCTCACCGCCACATTCGGGTGTGATTGGCTAACTTCTCAGTTTTCAGTTGTTATTGACTGTTTGACCTGACTGTCACGAAACAAAAGGCTTTCATTCTGTTATGGTAATGTACTACCAGAAATTTGAACTGCCTTGCTGTTTCCCCAGTGTCCTCCTCCTGTTAAAGGTGACCTGAGTCAGCCTGAACCTCCGCCGTCCTCCCAGCCCCCCCACTGGAGAGTCACAGGAGCCCAGCGGAAACAGAGGACTCACCTCTGCAGGTGCCCAGCCAGTGGAAGGTAGGTAGAAACAACAAACCTTTCTCTCTCTCTCTTTTTTTGTAGCTCCTGCGGTCTGCAGTACTACCAGCTCACACCATAAAGCAATGTGGCTAAATTGGGTAGCAGCACCCTCAACGTACAGAATTGTCCTCAGTGATGAACAGCAAAGTGCTGTATTTGCAAAGTACTGTATTCTAGAGGTGTTGGAACTAATGTTTTTGTACATGATCAATTCATTGCTTTTTTGTAATTATTATTTTATAACTGTGTGATTTTGAACATGTATTAACCTATACTCCAACAAAGTAGTGTGACTGCTGATGGAATTTTCTGTCAAGCCCTCCAACTGTACAGCAGTGATAAGCTGGTAGACACTCCACCCTGACTCTTGTTTGCGGGCAAAGATCAGTGTCATTGCTCTAGGTCTCTGTGCATTCAAACTGCATTACTGTCACCTCTCAAGGCCTCGATGGTTGCTGGACTGAACACTGCTGTCAGACACCAGAACAGAATGGACAGACCCAAGAGCGTCACGTAAACCAGAGAGCTTTTATTAAGGGACGGGAGAAAAAGGGATATAATCCAAAGCCCACGATCGGGCAGACAGCAGCTTGAGGTGCAGATGGCGTGCCAAGACCTCAGGGTAGTCAACAGGCGGCGGGTCGGAGAACCGGGGCTGGAGAGCCGGGCGAAGTCGTAGGCAGGAGGCAGGAGTTGCAGCCGGGGCAGTGGAGCAGAACAGAGTCGTGGGCAGGCAGGAGTCGTAGCCGGGGCAGTGGAGCAGAGCAGAGTCGTGGGCAGCCAGGAGTCGTAGCCGGGGCAGTGGAGCAGAGCAGAGTTGTGGGCAGGCAGCAGTCGTAGCCGGGGCAGTGGAGCAGAGCAGAGTCGTGGGCAGGCAGGAGTCGTAGCCGGGGCAGTGGAGCAGAGCAGAGTCGTGGGCAGGCAGGAGTCGTAGCCGGGGAGCAGGAGTTGGGTAGCGGGGAGAACTGAAGGCAGGAGAAGAGACAAACGACCAGGGAGGAACACAGGAGACAGACGAGCAGGGAGCAGACACTGGAACGAAGACGTACACACAAACTCTACGACAGGGAGCAGGGAAACCAGGGAGCAAACACGCAGGCAGGAAACGGAGAGAGGAGCCAGAGTCAAAAATGCTTGCCAAGACAGGTCTATGGTTTGCTGACGGTCTGACAGAGAAAGAGTGAAAAGTGGGAGACTAAGTAGTGAGAGCGAGTAATCAGGAAACGAGCGGCAGGTGAAACGGGGCGGGGAAGTGCAGGTTGAAGTAATCAGTGTGGTAGTAGCAACCAAGGGAGTAAAGTGACCAGGATTTAAACTAATTATCAGATAACAGAGTGCAGCGGGAAAACACGACTGAAGGGAAAAACAGAAAAAAGACATCTAACAGAGAAAAACCGTGACAACTGCTGAGGTAACTATTTTATAAGATCATTACAGTGTTTTCAGTGTGTAGATCTTTCAAGGTGTAAGGCTTACATTAGATCAGCATACATAGTTTATGTGACTAAAGAGCTTTGTTGATGGGGAAGTATTTCAGGAAGCAGGTTTAGTCACTTACCAGGATAAGTTAACTCCGAGCAGGTAGTAATGCTCCTAATAGAAGGGTCTTAAGGGTTCATTCTCCTAGTTAAACATAGCCATAGGGCTCTTCTATTAGGAGCTTTACCACTTACTTTGAGTATACTTATCTGGGTCAGTCAGTAAACCAGGTAGTTGGAACACCGGTGTATTTGGTGTATTTGCTTGGGTTCTGATGCTACTAGTGTTGTGAGTGTCAGGCATTACGACATTTGGCTTTTTATTTTATTTTTTTTCATGTTCATGGTGGGCTGGGCAGCTGCGTAGGGCCCGAGGGACAGTACGATGGAGCAGCTTGAGGAAGATGGCCGCACCTTCATGCAGGTGATCAGCGAGAAGTACAGTCCGGAGAACTTCCCCTACCGAAGAGGCCCTGGCGTGGGAGTGGTGGTGGTGCCCTCTGGGCCACAAGGATCACCCATGAAGGGTAAGGCGGAGACACCAGAATCAGCATCAGACTTTATTGGCCAAGTTTACTTACATACACAAGGAATTAGACTTTGGCAGATGTTGACTCTCTAGTATGCATTCAACAATTAGACATGTAGTGAATCAATGGCATCATAACACACATGGGCTGTCCGAAATGGGAAAAAATGCTGCCTTTGAAGAGAGCGTTTGGTGGCAGCGACGCATCAAGGCTCTCTGAATCGAATACATGCAAAAAATGCTGCCTTCGAAGGTACCTTTGATTTGCATAGATGCTTCCTTCTTCCTTCGTGCTACCTTCAATGTCCAACATTCTATCAAACTGTGAAGCCAGCTGTTGGTGTTATGGCAACAGTGTCCTGTGTTGCTGTTTAGCCAGGTTGTCTGTAACGAAGGTTTTAATCGGTATGTTGATCCTGCTTAAGGTGCGTGACTTGTTAGACAGTATCAGCAAGGCAGCAAGTCACTAGCTTCCTTGTTTGGACATAGGGTAATGATGAAATGATCACCTATGAACGCTGAGACATAGAGTGACAAGGATCACTCTATCAATGAAGGGTAAGGCTGAGACACAGGATCATGGAACAAAGACAACTCTATGGCGGAGATGTGGTGTGATGAAAGGATCATCCATAAAGGCTAAGACTGAAACATAGTTTGGTGACTCGTCATCTGTGTGTCCCTTTACAAGCTTTATAGTGGTTAATCTTTACATGATACTTGCACAAAGTAGTCGGTTTACTGTGAGTTGTGAGCTGAGAGATTGAGTTGCTCGATGTACTGACACCTGCCAGTACCTTCCACTTTTCAAGATACAGGATGCAAAATACAGGATGTGTTTATTTTCTCTGTACAAGCAGGGGTGGATATTTCCAACGTGAGTGAAAGTCCTGCCATCTGTTGATTCTACCTGTGCACATAACCCTAATCTACCTAGTTTATTAAAAACTGTGCTTATTAGATGGTTTTATGAATAGTTAAAATAAATATATATGGCATTTTACTCTCTGAAGTACAATGGCATGTCATTTGGAACAAGTCAGCAGACAGGTGCTCAGCTATGTAGACAAGTTTGCAAGTACAAGGATACAAGGATACAAGACACAATGAGGAAGGAGTGTTACTGAAGCCAGTTATTGATGTGAAATGTCACGAGTTGTTAATGTGTGTGTGTGTGTGTGTGTGCAGACCGGCTGAACCTCCCCAGTGTGCTGGTACTGAATGGCTGTGGGATCAGTCGTGCTGGAGATGAAGGGGAGATAGCTGCCTTCTGCGCCCATGTCATGGAGCTAGATCTGTCTGATAACAAACTCCGCGACTGGCACGAGGCAAGTTATATGACCACAAAAGTCAAAGCACTGAACTTTCTGAGAAGGTGTTATTTCCAGAATTTTTCTTGAGAATTTCTATGAATTCGTTGTCTTACCTTTGCAGTGTTAGGGGGTTATTTCAGCAAAAAACATAGCCTTTCATGAACATGCGGTGGTTTCTGTTCAATGCAAATTTGCTTTGAGTGAACAGTTACATTCTCCTCTCTTTCATTCACATTTCAGATCAGTAAGATTGTGTCCAACATCCCCAACCTAGACTTTCTCAACCTGAGCTCAAACCCGCTAAACGAGGCTACGCTGGAGCCAAGCTGTGCCGAGGCCTTTTCCCGTGTCCGCCGTCTTGTCCTTAACAACACTCAAGTGTCCTGGGACACAGTGCACGTCATCACTCGAGAGATCTCTGAGTGAGTAGCCACTCTATTCTGTATGTCAGCAATCAGGGCTATCTCACTAATTGATGTTTACATTAATATGAGTAAATACATAAAAAACAGGAAAGGAAATGTAATGAAAAGTGATTGTGCTGACCAGTTATGTTGGAAAGTCTGGAAATGTTTTTTTCTGGGCATCCATAACTGTTGTTAATTCTTCCACATAATGTCTTTCAATTAACTGTGGAGGCCTGATGTTAAAAATCCATAGACATTGCCCAGAAGATGGAACAATCTTTTTAGCTACCAGATTACCTATATTACTTGTACTCAAACTCTTCCTTTACCTTTCCCATTTGCTTCACTGAAATCAAAGAGATTAAAACATCTACACACCTTTTACAATCAGAAGTGTTTTTTAGAGGTGACCAACGGCCTGTCATTCAGAATCAACAATAAACTCCCACACACTACCCGTTTCACAAGTGACTTATTTATGTAGCACATAACTTCAGTTTGTGAAGTTATTAACCTAATGAAGGTCTAAGGGCCAAAATGTTGTGTGATAAATCAATTTACATTACTCCTCAGTCCATACCACTGATTCTTATATTTTCAGACAGAGTATGGGGATTTAAAAAGCTTTCACTAACACAAATAACAGATCACTGACAATGCTTACAGATTACTGGACAGATTACAGATTTGTCTTTATTTTTGCTATTTTATATGGGGTGTCTTTCATTCCAATTGTGTTCTGTGATGTATTATAAATTAGCTAACTGTCATGTAGTTGTATGTCTGTGTTATATCTATGTAACTAAGCTGTGCTGTGTTCTGTGCTGTGTGTGTTTGTGTGTGTGTTGTGTGTGTGTGTTGTGTGTGTATGTGTTTGTGTGTGTGTGTGAGTGTGTGTGTGTGTGTATGTGCGTGTGTGTGCATGCATGCGTGTGTGTTCTGTGCTGTGTCTGTGTGTGTTTGTGTTTGTTTGTATGTGTATGCGTGCGGTGGTCAGGCTGGAGGAGCTGTTCCTGTGCCTTAACGAGTACTCCACTGTGTCTCCCTCCACCGTGTCCTGCGCGTCGCTACGCCTGCTGCACATCACCGACAACCACCTGCACCACTGGGCCGAGGTGCGCAAGTTTGGGGCCATGTTCCCAGCCCTGGACACCCTGGTCATGGCCAACAACAACCTCAGCTCCATCCAGGACCCTGGAGACACTCTGCAGCGACTCTTCCCACACTTACGCAGCATCAATCTGCACAACTCAGGTTCTGCTCGTGCTAACCATGTGAATTTTATATTATCGGGCTGGTCAACACTAGCCTGGTAAACCAGCCCCTCGTACAGAGGGTCTATCAGTGCTGTATTGAGAAACATTTTCTTCCTGGAGGTGTGGGCTCTGCTTACATTTAAAACAAGTGGCTGTGCCTTGACCCAATCGCTAACGTCTGGTCGTGACATATGCCTAAGACAACAATGTTAACTGAAGCACTCTGTACAAAATGAAACAAAGTACAAGAGTTTACCAGGCTAGTCAACACCATCCATGGTCATTCAGATAACTATATTTCTTTTTAGTGCAAGTGATATAGGAATTATCAGTGCTATCAATGCCTTTCAGTGATGCACCATAGTGCAACTGTCCTAATTACAAAAAGACAACAGTATGGACATCCATATCAATTACTATATGAATGTACTATCTGAATGTACTACTGAAGTTCAACTAGACGTGTAAACTGTGTGTTACTTACACGGTGTTGCCACAGATATGGTGTGAATACTCAGAACATAGTGTGTTTGCCCAAAGATAATTGTTAAACACAAAAATGTACTGTGAAGTGAAATGAACAGTATAGTGAGTGACCACTACTTGCCTACTACCAGGAAGTGTTTCAGTCTGCCCCCTACTGGATACAGCTTTTAACACAGTTGGAATACTATGGCACACTGGTACTAAAGGACTGTGTTGGTATTGGGCTGAAATTTTGTATTAATCATCAATGTAAATATTTAGGTCTTCATCAGTGGGAAGATATTGAGAAGCTCAACTTCCTCCCAAAACTTGAAGAAGTACGGATACAAGGGATACCTTTGCTACAGTCTTACACCAACACAGAACGCAGAAGCCTCATGATAGCACAGTAAGCATTACACTATCAAACACAGCATCC
The DNA here is from genome assembly GCA_027475355.1 of Coilia nasus. NCBI lineage: Eukaryota > Metazoa > Chordata > Actinopteri > Clupeiformes > Engraulidae > Coilia > Coilia nasus. The sequence goes on along the minus strand of CM050215.1, from coordinate 6,006,041 downwards.
TACCACTTATCAATAAAAAGTTATAAGTGAACACCCTAATTCACCCCAATTAATCAAGTCAGTCACAAATCTAGCGCTAAAAACACAATATATATATTTAGTGTAAAAGCCCTTATAAAGCATTTATAGATTAAGTACATTACACTGATACATAGATTACACTGATCACTAATCATTTTGAATGCAGGATTTGATTAACAACTACACAGCATAGTGTGGCTATGTATTCACATAGCATGGTTTGTACTTAAGTCTGTGTGAGGAATAAGAAAGGTCAGTGCATTATGGCTGTTTGGAGGTACAGTAAATTAGGTGAAACATAATTACTAGGGCATGTTAATTACTGTTTAAGCATGTTGTAACCAGCACTTACTCTCAAATGTATGTTTGCGTCTTTCTGAAGTTAATTGCAGGTGAAAATAAAAGGTTACATGTTGGTGCTTGGGTAGCACTGTCCCTTCCCATGCCATGCATAACACAGCTTTACACATTTACTGGGCATTTATGGTATAAACCCTAAACAGTTGATTGGTTAGGATACAGCACAGTTTTGACAGAGAAAATAGTGGCCCTTTTTTAAATATTATGATCTTTTCATATAGAGCTCTGAAACATTGCATCTGTGCACATTGTAATTTAGGGGAAAAACTGAGAGGGTCATCAAGTGGCCTTTCATTGATTTGGTCCAAAATCGTGTACTCATTAGAGATCCATCAGTTGACTGTTTTAAAGATTATCACAAGAAGAGCTTCATTAATAAACTACCTACCAAGCCCTACTTGAAAAACACAGCGATCAGACACCAGAAAACCCTTGTTCTGCTGGTCCAAGCCATTCACCTGTAGCTGGACACGCTTCTAATTCTGTTGGCATGCTTCTGCTGCTTCAGCTTGCCGTCGGTGAACAACCTCAACGGAAGTGCAGTGAGTGACAGCGAGCGAGAGGATGCCGAGAGGTTCTTCATCCGTTATTATCTGGACCACCCAGTGGAGGAGCAGCCGTACAGGTACCCATTACATTACATTACATTACATTACATTACATTACATTACATTACATCAATCCAGACACTTATCCAGAGCAACTTATAGTTATTTAGGTACAGTCCCCAGCAATGTGGGGTTAGATGCCTTGCCTTAGATGCCATGGATGAGGGTGCAGGAGAGCGCAAGTTATTTACTAGTACCCCACATACTAGTTAGATAACTATAGTTAGTAATAGTAAATATAGTTATTACATAACTATAGTTTACTACCCCACCCACATTCTTCCTACTGGTACAGGATTTAAACCTGTGACCCTCCAATCCCTAGACCAACTCCCTAACCATTAGGTCATAGCAATCTCAGCCAGACACACTCACACCTCTCTGGGGAACAAGAGTTAGGTCAGCTTGGGCTCCCTCATGATAATTACACAGCAACAGCTTTAATAAAAAGAGCACTACTATAAAAGAATGCCTGTGAAGCCTTCTACATTACATTTAAGTTGATGTTTTGGGTGTATTTAGTTATTAAATGGATTGTAATTGATATAAGAAAATGGTACATTCTTCTGTCAATGTATGACTAAAACTGTAACTTAATAAGCTTATGTTGTTGTTATAATTATATAGTATTTAACTGACCATGCAACAACAGTATTAAAATTTTCCATGTAACAACTTTCATTTGAGCTGAAATTGAATAAGGCACCTGTACAGCAGCTTGTGTGTGTGTGTGTGTGTGTGTGTGTGTATGTGTGTGTGTGGTTTGAGTTATCATTTGAGTTATGTGTTGATACTGTTGATGTGATGATCATTCTGGATATCCCATTTATGCTGTTACTATTTACTTTTTGAAGGTACCACTGCTTGGTGACCAAGTATGGGAAGCTGGAACCATTGGCTGAGATCGACCTGCGGCCTCAGTTCCACGCCAGAGTGGAGGTCCACTGTGAGGACAAGGTGGAGCAGGTAAACATCCGGCTGGACCAGACGGTGGCTGAGCTGAAGAAGCAGCTGAGGGCAGTGGTGCGGCTCTCCACCAACAACATGCGCCTCTACTACATTGACAGGGACATTGACTGCGCCTTCGGGCCCGAGGAGATGAAGTACAGCACACGTGCCCTCCACTCCTACAGCATCCGTGACGGAGACGAGATTCTGGTGGTGCCCAAGACCAAATAACTGCTGTGGGTGGCCAGGCCGGCACACGCCCCCACCTCCACCCACCCCTGTCCCAGCCCCCATCCACACCGCAATCTCGTAAGACCTCTACCCCAACTTATTACCACAGGCACCATATATGTCACATTTGATGTGAGCCTCACTTTCAGGAAGGAAAAAAAAAAACAGAAAAACTGCCACATCGTTGCTTTGCTTCAGTTCTTGACTGGGCTAGTCAGTCTTTCAGCTGCTGTCAAACTAGTGTCTGATAGCTGTATGTAGACCTGCAATGACATGTGGACATGTGAGTGGACTACTATATTTATTACAACTTTTATGTGTTCTTTTAATCCTCTGCTTATTTGTATCAAAGACATGCTGTTTATGTGCTGGAGCACACAGAGGGCATAGGGATGTCATAAAGGGCTCCCAAAGCATTTGAAAACAGTCATTTAGAGCCCAAATGTTTAATGTTTGATGTGAACACTTTTTTTCTTTTCTCTCACTGTAAAGTTCGTAAGGATGTTTTAAGCCCTATCGTATTACATTCACCACATTTTGGGAGCATTTATTAATAATTTGTCAAAAGTAACATGGCAAATATGTGGAGGGAAATAGCTGGTAGAGCTGTAGTCAGAGTTCAGCTCTTCTGCTCTTCTGAGTTAATGGATACAAGTGTTAATAGACAAGTGTATTTAGTTCATCTCACAGCCAATTGAAGTTTATTCCATATTCCATAATGTAAGGAGGGATCAGTTCTGGGCCCCCCCTTTCCCAGGGCCCGGAACAAGAGACCAGTTTGTCCTCCCCCTGTCGCTGGGCCTGGTAGAGCCTCTTTGCCATAAAGGATGTTGTGTTCAGAGGTGGAGATCCGGGTTTCATAAAGTTAAAACCTTAGTAAAGTTACTCCTTCTATCTGTAAACTTTGCACAGATGATTTTTATTAATCAGCTTATCTACCTGTCTGATGATTTGTGTGCTCATTAGGATCAGCTGGTTCAGAAAATGGTTGGATCAAATAAGTGGCACTTTTACTTTCTAAAGCTGGATCTCCACGTTTGACTGCGTAAAGTATATCACTAATACTTTGGCATTTGCTGGTTTTTGCTTTCAGTGTTTATGTGTGTATTTTCAGTGTGGTTTTTGGGAATCACAGCAGTGTGCAATTGAGACAGTTGTGGCTTATATATCTGAATCTTCTTCTTTCAGTGTGTCAGAAATGCACTGATCTCTCCGCTTTTGTCCACCAAAGATTTAGTTGCTGAGCCTTGGTGTCGTCATCGAACTGATGATGTTGTTGCGTTGTATATGAGAGCCCCACCAATGCTTGGTGCTACTGTTTGTTTCATGGCACTGGCCACAGAGGACTTAGATCTCTGATTGTCTCCAGCTTTATGCAACTATGCCACACACTATTTCTGATTTCCATCCTTTTCGCCCTCTTCTTCTTCTTCTTCCTCTTCTTGTTCTTGTTCTACTTTGGTCTCACAAAAGTGTTCATGGCATTTCAAGATTGTTCAGCTTGGGCACAAGACTCTTAAGAAATATCTTATTTGCTTGTTCTGTTAGTCCTCCAAACGCACTTTACCACATAGTAGAGACATAGGACATAAGAGACACATAAGCCTAGTGTTATGATCCAGTACACAGACTATAGAGATGACAGCTGTAGGTGAACTCTCTTAGGCATGCCTTTCTGCAATCATCCGCTCATCCCACATCATAAGAAAACAGTGAGTTTGAAGAGAATAAGAATAATTGAAAGTGTTTTCAGGATGTCAAGACAGCTCACTACATTTTTTTTTACGTTATTGTGTTTATGATGTATTACAACAGGAGTTAAGCTTCAGACATGTATTCAATCTTATGATAATGTGTGCATAACAGAAACACAATTTCTGACATAATTAATAGTATATCATGCATTTATCTTGCAGTTATTAAGGGTGACAATGTTAGTGAACAGTTTTAGTAAAGAAACTAAGAATAACAGATATTTCACAATGTATTGTTGGGTAATTAGGATAGACCGCCTGTCAACAGAATGTAAGTGACATGAGGGATTTGGGAGAGCATTTAGAAACCATAGGGTGGTTTTGTAATAAATGCTTGCTGAGCAGTCCACTTAACATGGACATGACATGGGTAACATATTTTGATTTCATGTAGCAGAGGGAAGGCACTTATCATGAAATTATATACTCTTTAGTAGATTTGTACGCTAGGGTCATTTCGGACAGGTGGTCTTAAATGGCAACAGGATGTTGTAGATGGCTTTGGCAGGCTGTAGGTATGCATGGAATGGATACCACTTATAGTAAAGATATGGTTAAATAAATAGTAGTATGGACAATATGTTAATCTAACACCCCGGACATGGTACAGCAACATAATAGTAGAGATGATGTGTGCAATAGCTTATGTTTTCATAAGCCATGGGGTTGGCTGCTTTTTTTTCTTGATGTTGCATATCGATTATGACTGATTATCTTTTGGGACCAATTTGATGATTCCTGGCATGCTTGTTAATGAACGTGAAATGTTTGGGTGGTTTAACTGTTTGTTACTTTGTGTTGTTGAATTACTTGTTGGCTTAGTTTAAGAAAGCATTGATTATATTATTCATTAACCTTGTGTTTTATGGCTTACAGTCTCAGGTTTATTTACGTATTTATTTAAAATGAGTAGAACATGGGTTTGTGTCGTTGATGAATTATTAATGTAGCCACATCAGAACATATACAGTAAACTGGAGTGTCATTATACGCTACACCCCACTGCTCCCACCCCACCAGAAAACACATATTAACATTCAGAAGGAAGTATCGACAGATAATCAATCACAGCAATCACTTAAAAAAAAAGTTTCTTTTCCTTTTTTTAAAGGCATTACCGATTGTTCCCATTCACCATGTATGTGAGTGGGGTTGTTGGGGGATTTAAGCACTGAATTGGTTAATTAAAATTATGCAAACAAAAAATCTGACTGTTAACTGAAAAAAGCAGTCAGTGTAGATCTATACTAATTTCTTACCGTGATCAATCATGTTGTTCATCCGGCTGTATGTTAAAGGTCTATGCTGAATATGTGTGACAAAAAAAGTATGAGTATGAACGAAGGCTATACTACATCTAATTCACAGAGCAGCTGACATGGCTTGAGTGTGTAGGCCTAATGTCTCCAATATTCATACCCTCTCTCACTTGTCAAGCAAAAATAAAGAATAAGGTTAAGAATATTCTTCATATCTATGTGACATTTTAATTTTTAAATATTTCTCTCTCTGATAATTGCATAGTTCATTAACCTTGTAGATGGCTGTGCCTCCTGGGTGTCAAAACATTCATTCAATCATTCATTATAGGCTACTGTGTTCACAAATAAATGTAGGCTATTACATTACAGTGAGGCTAATTTAGGCCTATTCATTTTTAGGATAGCCTATAATGTGACAAGTAAATAAAAAACAAAAACAAAAGTTGAACTGACGAATTCAAAAGTTTTAGCAGTAGCAGTTCAATTGCATGTCTGTAAGGGGCTTTAATGGAACTGTCATCCCGAAATGTGCTATACACTTTTAATCTGAAGTGGTTATTGCTGTAACATTCAGCAGTTTAGCTTTAAGCCCACCTGGCCCATTTAATGATATTTATATGACGATCTACCACTAGGTGACGATATTAGGACATATATCAGGTCTACTTTAAGTTTAGGCCACATGGGTTTCAAATAAAAAATGAAGAATATCACATTATCCTACGACACATAATCTGCAGTCAAATCAGTTTTCTTATGCTTGATCAAATCATAAACGCTGAAAGTAGTTGTAAGCTGTTAGCATAATGGGCTACATTGTTCTGTTTAGAATGGTTGTGTCAGACATTAACTTCAAGAATGGCTACTACAATATGATGACTTGTTACCTACCATAGGCAGTAGAAGAGAAGCTTGCTGCAGTCATAGCTAAGCGAAAACACAGGTCAACATGATACGTCTACGAATACCCTCAGGAATGCGCTCCCTTCTGACTGTTATACTTCTGTATGACAACTTTTGAATAACTGCTGACTTAGACACGAAAGATACTTTACTATTTTAGTACATTCGTGTGTTTATTCTCGTTACCAAGGTGACTATGTGGGAGGTGGCGATAATATTACGTCACAAGTCAAGCGTAAACCAATCATCCAAAGGAATTGGCAAAGTTGCGTCACATTTAAAGCTAGAGATCCGTTATTTAGTTACAGTGTAGGATGTAGCGTTGTTACTACAAGGACAAACACACACAAAAAGGTGTAAACAGTCTATATTTGCGACGTAATCGGTTTGCATCATAGAGAGTATTATTCGGCGAATCGGTTGGATTGTAATATCACCCTGGAAAAGGAGAACAGGATGACATCTCACTGTGCAGGGTAAGTAACTAGCCTGTTGCTAACAGCAGCTAGGTAGCTAACGTTACAGTGGAAATTGTGGATACGCTTTTTAGAGCCTAACCAAGCTCCTACGTTAAGTTCTTTGTAGTTTTACAGAATACGAATCGAAACTAATTATCTGTACACGAAACGATACTGTTTTCGCTCTATGACTTGGTGGTTCTCACATGCATACCACCGTTGCCTGTCATCAGTCATGAATTTCTATTAGATGGGAAGTTATCTAACTCAGCCGCACTCCCACCCGTATGCCTGGGTTGCCGTTTCCAAGGTGGCTAACACACTCGAATGAACACCTCTGTTGTAAAGAAAAGCTTCCTAAGGTTACTGTTTATCTAATGTTAAAGTGGTTTCACTGCAACAACCCCGAAATTTTACTGCGCTGTCTGATACTACCAAATAGATAACGGGTTCTTGGCGCGCCCTATAAAAATAGCGAGTTAGCTAACAGTTGGTAAGTATTGTTAGCTGGGTTAGTAGCGTTATAGCTGACCAGATGTAGTCAGTGCGAGTAATCCAGCTAGTAAATATTTAATATACCCTTATATGCGATTATTGAGGTGTAGTAAACAGCTCATTTCAAATCGTTTTTTGTAGCTGGTTTAAGCATCTTGTAGACCTAACCTAAGTTAAATGCTATGGGTAACAGTAAAGTTAGACATCTAAGTAACACCCCTATCATTATTCCTCATAGGACTTTATGCTGTTATGATTGGCACCCGCTAGCGTTTTACCCCGGTGATTACCATACCAACTAACTGAAACAGTGACTTGAAACGTAAGTTAGGCTACCAAATTAAGTTGGATCCAAACCTACTGGTCTATTAGAACGACGAGTAGTGGCGTGTTACACTAGTTAGTAAGGTAGAGTACAGCCCGGTAATTGTGTATTTTAAACTGAGAACAGTTTGTCCTAAGTTGATTCCAGTAATCGACTGCTCTATTGAAAAGCGGACAGAAATGACACCACACCAGTGCTGCGCCGCTCTGCCCATAAAAAGCCTCAGTGCTAGCTAGTCCTTTAAGAGCATGTTGGTATGCCACACTGAGTGTTGTGTTACCCGCAGAGGTCATAGGCAATTGCTATATTTACCAGCCTTGTAACATGATCTTTGGTATTCTGGATGGCTGTGCTCATACTATCCCCTCACTGGTCCTCTCACACTAGGGCTACTGCCTTCTATACAGCACGCCTGACCACTGAATACAGAACCCTGGTGAGCCAGTTGTGCCGTTTTTACCTGCTTGTTGTTGCTCTGACAATTCCATCTGCCTGCGCTGTAAGCAGTGTCATAGTACCAAACTTACCAAGATCAGGGATAACATGGAAGCATGTAACTGCTTTTGTTTTTAGTCCAGATGACTTTATAAAATGTGTAATTACAGAGGTATGAAGGGTTGATGGATTAAGGATAAATTTTAGGTTTGAGTATTTTTTCATAATGACTGACCTTTAGTTTTGTTTGTACCTAACATCATACCATGACAGTTGTCAAGTCTTTGCAGTGATTCATGATGTAGGCTTCTGTGGCGAAGACACCTCTAAAAATGCTGTGATGTTAATAATCCCAATTCATAGGCCTACTTTTCCACTTGTTTTGTTGTGTATGCTGAAATGATCTGGCAGACCATTCACTGTCATTGAAGCCTGTTGTATCACATAATTTTGACAATCACAGTTAATTTTTTATGGTAACCTATGCACATTAGCCTGTTCATTTTAACTTTTTAAAAGTAAATTTAATTTAATAGTAGTTTAGGAGTAAGTTGTATAAGTTTAGATAAGTTTAGGTTGACATACTGCTTATTATGAGTATCTTCATAGCAACAAGAAGGGGCTTTTCTCAGAAAAATAATAAAGTAGGATACAAAGTTATATCTGTCAGCATTTTAATTAAACATTCTTGTTTTTATTAAACATGCTTGTATTTTTCTAAACCTGTGGCAAGAGTAATCATGTAGCTTGCTAGCACAGTCGAGCAAGTTGCGTCATTACAGTGTGTGAAGCAATGGCCCCCTGAGCGCGGATGTGGAATTAACATGTGCTGGTTTTGTGTCCCGATCTCCGCAGGTTTGAGCCTTAGTCGAATGTAAATGCGCTAGAATGTGCTGCCCTCTCTCCTCCGCTCTCTGCTGGGACTAAGAAGTTTCCTTCCCTTACAGCAGGTACACAAGCACAAGCACACAGCGCACTGCTGAATCTGCTTATGTCTGGAACACACGCTTAAAGGAGAACTTCGGTGTAAAATGAAAATTGGCATGTTAAAACATCATACCGAGTTGGTATGTGTACTGGGGAGCAAAATTGATTTAGCCTGTTGCATTCAGAGTTTAATTATTTTTTAGCGTTTGTCCCAGAAGGCTAACAATGGAAGTGGTAGGTGCCCTCAGACGAAACATGACGACTACGCTATTTTTAAACCATTAAAACAGCTCGAAGAAACTCCACATTCTATCGGTAGTATAACACAGGTCCTGACATTAAAAACGAGGCACTGAGAACTTTGTAAGTGTACACAACATTTATTAATAAAATAGTTTTGACAGGCAGTACCTTGCTGTAGTTTCTCGTCGCCGCCATGAAGTCCGCACAAGTTGATTGAGGAACACGAACCAGCAGGAAGAATAGGAGAAGAGGTAGTACAATCGACTTGTTTCAACTTTCATCATGGCGGCGACAAGAAACTACAGCAAGGTACTGCCTGTCAAAACTATTTTATTAATAAATGTTGTGTACACTTACAGGACCTGTGGCAGGACCTGTGTTATACTACCGATGGAGTGTGGAGTTTCTTCGAGCTGTTTTAATGGTTTAAAAATAGCGTAGTCGTCATGCTTTGTCTGAGGGCACCTACCACTTCTATTGTTAGCCTTCTGGGACAAACGCTAAAAAATAGTTAAACTCTGAATGCAACAGGCTAAATCAATTTTGCTCCTCAGTACACATACCAACTCGGTATGATGTTTTAACATGCCAATTTTCATTTTACACCAAAGTTCTCCTTTAAGATTCACAAGTCAATACTGTATTGCCATACAACTTGTGCAAGTTTGCTCCATAAGAACTTCTTCTTTCTTTTGTGAACTGTTTTACTCCCTGATGAAGGCTTAAAGCCAAACTGTGTAGGAGTTTTTTTTAAAGATTAAAAATAGATGACCAAGCCATATAAATGAAGGCTTTTTAACTTTGAAAATGAGAGTACCTTGGAGCTTCTCCTGGCTTCTAACTTGTGTAAGTTGTTTAGAATTTGCTTCAGAGTGGTCATTATGACAGGACATTGACAAAGACCAAACGAACATATAGCATCTACTTGGCATGTTCACACTGTACTATACGTGTGGTACAAGGTGCCTTGTGCTCTAATGTGTGTGTGTGAGAGTAGATGGGGGGTGTCATGCCTTTGTTTACTCTGTGTTCCCTTAGCTTACTGTATCCTCCTTTTGTAAGTTGCTTTGGATAAAAGTGTCTGCTACGTGTAATGTACTGTAAACTTATACAATTAAAATAAATAGTAGCATGAAAGAAAAAAATATAGGATACAGGGTTCTGGAGCAAGCACAAATTCAAGCACAAACATTCTGTGAGCATCACACTTTGCATAAACAAACTATCATTTGTGGACTTGACATAGAGGGCTAGTTTTGTCATACTTCTGTTACTCAGCTCAGACTTTTTTGGTAATGTTATCATGTGAAACAAATGAAATTGCATGACTGGAATTTAAATTGTTTGGTTTTACCTGTTGCTGTTGGTTTAGAAATATAGAACCTGTCCAGTAGAGGTTGCTTTGGCAGTTGTGTATTGTTTACTTTGATATGATTTATGAAGACATTGGCTTGGGAAGTTAGGAGAACGCTTGTGAAGCATTCACTGCAACAGCAAGTGAATTTAGCGGAATCCCCTTCCTAAGAACCGTCTAACAGAGAGACCCAAGCTGACAGGTTCCATGTGTTGACACTGCTGTGAGTCAGGAAAATTGTAAAATAAAAAATAAAAAAGAAAGAAAGAATCAGTATTCTGCCTCACAGTCTGTGTTTGCCAGAGTGGCTAAGAGTATGGGTAGAATATATGTGCCCGTGGTATTAAATGTGGAAGCTTGGCATGGTTATCACAGCAGAGAGAGTTTTTTGAGATTGAGAATGGGTTGGGGGGGGGGGCACCGACAGACTAGCAAGGGTGGGAGGCACACAGGCGTCAAGTCCCATCCCTTCACAGGCCCAGCACTCTTATCTGCTCACATTTCAGGGTAAATATAGCTGTGCCTAAGACTCTCCGTGTCAGGAGCAGGAGACATATTCAGAATTGTGCCCAGTAGACAAAACAGGTGGAATGTTCTCGCACAAGTGTCATCTCTCTCTCTTTTTGCTTGTACTGGTACTTGTAAAGTTGTACTTGTAGATAACTGACAACGGTATTATAACAGGTAAGGATGTACCTAGATAGATAGATTGAGACAACTGGTGTGTGTGTGTCTAAAGTGCTGAAGGGCTGTATTTACAGACCAAGCAGTGGAGCATTCGCCACTGTATCACACATTTAAGTTTTCCAAAACCAGGAGCTCGTTGGTGTGCATGCCTGCCTGTCGCAGACAGGAGGGCCCTCTGTCTGAGCATGCCCAGACGGCTGGTGGTGGTTAGAGCGTGCGTAGCCAGGGGTGCGGCCGGCCACAAGCCTGACTCAGCCCACGGCCCGACTGCAGCATAATGCTTCAGTGGCACCGCCGCCGCCACCGCTCTGCTGTACCTCTCGCCCGTGCACTCCGCATAAAAAAACACCTCACGCTGAGCAAACAGTCTGTTGGGCACAGTCGCCCCACGGGGATTTGTGGCCTGCCTTTCGTTAAGCGCGCCATCCTTAACGTTACCACCTCATCCCTCCCAGACCCCTGCTAAAGCCTCTGGCAGCCATGAAGCAGACCTGCGCATTCAGGCCTGACGTGAGGGTGACATGGCCAAACCAACATGTCCACCCGCCCACCCTCCTGCACACTGCTGCTCTCTGTTTGTCTTCTTGGGGAGAACATCTAGTGGGAAAATAGTGAAGAGAGCGAATTCCCCCAGGGTGCCCGGCGATCTCTGCGGAGCTGGCATAAATACAGGAGATCATATTTTGGGGAAACCCGAGGTGTCAGTTTCTTTATTATGTGCCCAGAGTTGGAGGACTTGGAGCTGTTTTTTGCTTAGTCTTTTAGTTTTACCCCTAAAATAATGGCTGTCTTCAAAAAAAAATGCTGGAACCTTGAACCTTGAGAGATTATCCTAACTTGACCTTGGGTTTCATGGGTTAGCATGCAAGCCAGTGTCCTTCATTACCCTCTCCCTGTGAAGTTTTGTTGCCTACTGTACTGTAGTAAACTTGTTCACCCATTTGCAAAGTCAGTATGTACATTAAGTCAGTTTCTGGGATAAACTGACTGTTATCCCAGTTTCTGGGATAAACTGACTGATTTTCTGTTTTTAATCATAGGCTATGGCCTATTTCTTCAGTATATGATTGCTGTTTTAAAATTACAGCTGCTGGATGCTGTCCTTTGGTTTTCCATCTTTATAATATTTTAATCATCGGCCTTTCTAAAACAGCCAGGGCATTTGTTAGCCTGGTAAACCCGCCCCTTGTACTTCATTTCATTTTGTACAGAAGGATCTGGACTAGAGGGTCTCTTGAGGGTTATTTAGTCGGCCCCAGCAAGACCGATCCAATCAGCGAACAGAGGGTGTGTTCGTTAGCCATGACGTTGACCTTGTGTGCTACATTTCAATTGTAGTGCGTAGGTAGGCTAATTGCATACATGACGGCATTAGTGATTGGGTAAAGGCAGAGGCTTGTTTTAAACTTCACCTCCAGGAAGAAATCATTTCTGACGGTGTCTGGTCCAGACCCTCTGTACAAAATGAAATGAAGCACAGAGGGCTGGTTTACCAGGCTAGGCATTTGTATGTAGAGAAAATAAAACTAGTGTCCACCATGTCCTGTAGATAAGGCACTCTGTTTAGAAACGGCACTGGTATTGGTCCCTGAAGCATTTGCTTGCCTCAGAGCTTGGGCACGAGTCCAAGGTGTTGTGTGTTGGCGAGCGCAGGAGCTTTTGCTGTGGTGAATGCTTAGCGGGGGCCTGGGGTGAAGGGGTGGGGGGATGCGGGTACGAGGGTATGGGGGGTGGGGGGTGGGTGGTGGCGGTGAGACCTGCCTGCCTGCCGCCAGCGGGGCCGGAGAGGCAGCTACGCAGCGGCGCAACGCAGCCATGTGCTTTGGAGTGCCTCCAGCACCCTGCCTACTCCAGATCCATGTGGTGAATTATTGATGTCTCTGTGGTCTGAAATGAGCCGCTGCAGCAGAGAAAAAAAGAGGGAGAGAGAGAGAGAGAAATAGAGAGAGAGAGAGAGAGAGGGAGAGAATGAGGGAGGGAGAGAGCAAGAGCGTGGTACAGAGCGAGAGTGCGTGGTGTGATAGAGAAAGAGAGAGCGGGTCAGAGAGGGAAAGAGAAAGCAATATAGAAAAAGAGCGGGAGATAGAAAAAGAATGAGGGAGAGTTAAAGAGAGAGAAACAGTCAGAGAGAGAGAGAGAGAGAGAGAGAGAGAGATTAAAGAAATAGGAGCCTTTCAGCTGAACCCAACACGGATCAACAACACCAGATACTTTTATTTATTCAGATGCTGCACTGCCTTGTGAACAAGACCCTGTCTCGCTGCAGGAACAGTCTGTGCCACCTTAACATCCAGTCTCTCTGTGGGGACTTCTGCTGACCACATAGATACACAGCAGGAGCCTAGCAGAGATGCCTGTGCCACTGTTTCTACAGTGGACTGATAGTGCTACAGCAGGCCTGCGGACTAGGGATACAGTGGGGGTAAAAGAGCTGAACCGGTGCTTTGTACAATAGATATTTCTAGTTAAAATTTTAGTCTTGTTATTTTTATTTTTAATGGAAAATGAATGTCCCCTTTAGATGATTTGGTATTACTGTTAAGTGTACTCAAGAGTTGAAGAACTGAACTAGGCCTTGAAACTTTCAATGTCTAGGTGGGTTTGTTTTGAATCCTTTTGTGGTACACTTAGAACTGCAGATTTTTTGACATGTGGTAATGCTGGTGAAGCTGTCCTCTGTTAGCAAAGGCTCCATCTAACAGCATGTGTTCTGTGTTTTCTCTGTCTTTGCAGTCGATGCAGTCTGCCACTGCGAGGCCAGTGGCTGAGTACCCAGCATGTCTCGCGTGTCCTCCACGGCTAAGCGCTATGCTGGCACGTCCTATAGCAGCCACTATAGCACATATGGCTCCTCCCTGATGCCGGGCCTGAGCTCGTACGGCGAGCGGGACAAGCTGCCCTCCTACAAGAGCTCCTCGTCGGGCTACGGCTCCTCCTCCAGCTACCTGAGCTCCAGCGCCAGCCGCGTGCGCAACTATAGCACGTCCTCGGAGCCGGACCGGGGCCGGCCCGTGCCGCGCACCGACCTGCTGGGCGCCTCCCGGCGCAGCGAGAGCCTCAGCCGCACGCCCGTCAAGACCTACGGCAGCTCGGGCCTCAGTGGCGGCGCCGGCTACTCCAGCTACTCCGGCTACTCCACGCAGCCCAGCTACCTCTCCACCTCGCCTCCTGTCACCAGCGCCGCCTCCTCCTCCTCCGTGTCCATCTCGCTCAGCCGACGCAAGTCGGTCAGCCAGAGCGACCTGTCGCGCGACCTCTCCCTGCTGGGCCTCAGCGAGTCCTCGTCCAGCAGCAGCAGCCTGAAGCAGGCCTACCACAGCCGGGGCAGCGAGGTGGCCGATTCCTACGGCAGCAGCAGCAGCAGCAGCCGCTCGGGCTACGGGCTGGCGCGCAGCTCCACGCAGGAGGCCATCAGTAGCAGCAGCAGCAGCCTGAAGGGCAGCAGTGGGCGCTTCACCGCCTCCTGGGAGAGGAGCACCAGCACCAGCGGCCGTTCCAGCTCTCCGTCTCGCGACTCCACGGTAAGACACCCCACACCAGGAGCCTGCTTTGTATTCTGCTGGGTGGTACAGGGGTGTGAGATGAGATGAGATGAGTGAGATAGCGGGATAGAGGAAGAGAGAAGGAGAAAGAAAGTGTAAGAGAGAGAATGGGAAAGGGAAAGAATGAGAAAGGGGTAGAGAGAAAGAAAGTGAGTAAGAGGTTAAAGAAATAGGAGCTGTGACACATTACAACTTTGAGCGCCACACACAAGCAGTGTCTGCGGGACCCCTTCCTTTCTAGAATTCTCCCATATCTGGCTTGCTAGGGGCCCCTAGTGCTACACCTGGTGTGATTACTTGCGCAGTTTGTATACCTCCTCACACTCAAACTGTGCTGAAGTGTGGTTTGTGGAGGTAGGTGGGTATATGTGTTGTGATCAATCATCATTCACTTATGCTTCCCACAGACAACCATGAGTGCATTTATACAAGCCTGTTGACGCGTATCCCTGCATATTTTTAGATACCTGCAAATCCAAGAACTTTTTAGGAGGTTTTACAGTGTATACACATGTATCACATTGACTACATCTCTGCACTCCACTTGTAAATTTGCTTTCCATTCAAAATGTAGTGTTTTACTATGAGAAAGAACAGTTGCAGGTCTGTTTGTGACCATTAGGGGGCACAGTAGACTAATGGCTAATAGACATACTCAGTGGTGTGTTTTCCCCTTTAGGCAAGCACCTAAGGTATCAGCTGACCTTCTGTAAAAGTGATAAGAGGAAAATAGCAAACCAATGATCACCTGCTGTTTTTGCTTGAACACGAGTATGTGTGACAATAGCAAAGGAGTGGTCTGCCTGTTATCAGAACTTGTGCAGGGAGGAATAAAGAATGATTACTTTATTGATGGTGTTTATCCAGGGGTCCAGTTACAGGTCCGTACTGCTCATAAAGTATAATGACATTTTAGTGACATAAGGTGAAGGTGAGAAAAATCTCCTCAGACATAAACAAAACAAAAACAAGAGTGAAAATGATGGCAACATTTTTCTGTTGGCCAAGAAACAAGACTAGGCTAGATCTTTAAGAAGGAATGACTGAGTTATTACTAGGGCTGGGCAATATGGCAAAAAAATGATAATGATCTATTTTCCCATATCATCTGATATCAATTTTTGTCACAATGTGTTTCCCAACGCTGACAGTTTGAGAGCATCTGGATTGAACTTGCCTTTAAAGGCATCGACATATAATACTGGTTTTCTTGCTGCTTGTCACTTTGGCCAAGAGTACAGCACACCACACAACTGATTCAGGGGATCGATTAAATAATATTTTCCCAAGGCTGATCATCACGATTGACATGAATTTTATCACGATCACAATTTGCGAATGATTAATCGCCCAGCCCTAATCATTACCATACTGAGTTTAAGAGTTTCTTATGTATTGACTGAAAGCATACATGTTTTGTGAAGGAAAGTCTTGAGATGGTAAAAGTTGGTCTGGGACAACAGGTGAAAATGACAACCACAGACTTTCATTAGCCTGTCAGCACCACTGAACACATGCTCACAGTTGACATCAAGTCAGGAGGTGTTTAATGTTGTTTCTTCATTGCAGTCTTGTTGACAGTGAATGGACACTGTGCTTCTGCTGAGTCATTAGTGATAGATTAACAGGTCCTGTCAGGAACGGCTGAGTGACATTTTGTGACATTTGCCTAATTTAATAGGCGTCTTACCATCCACATGAGGCGGGAAGGAACGGTGATTGACAGGAAATGATTGTTTATCTTACACACTGTGCAGCACATGAGTGGTGTGGGCAGATGGCTCAGCTTGTTTAAAAAAAAAAAAAGCTTGTGGAAAAAAAAACACCCTGCCATCATGCTCACGTTGTGGTGTTTTTTTTTGTTTGTTGGTTTTTCCTGTCCCAGAATGTCAGGTAAACTAGGAAGAGTTAAGAAATCTGGGCAGGCTGGCTGTCTAGGCCTTGTCATTACAACAGAAATCTTGTTTGGGTCTTCTCACGGGCGATCAGGTAGCTCCCAGTATTAAATGGGCCGAGTTGACTCACATCGAACAGAATGTAGCTCACGTCGAGTGCAGATTTGCGCGCTGGATTGAAAGGTGAGCAGAGGTGAAACTGTGAGGTGTTGTGTGCTGCCCGAGGTCGTTATTCTGGACACGCTGGATAATTATTTCCCCATCACTGTGATCTGCTGGCCTTCTTCATTCACGAGTTCCAAAACACTGCGAACGGCTTGCAAAAAAGCTGAAGTGGATCTTAGCCCAGACTGATGATCAGTCATTGCAGTTTCCCCTGGCTGGCTCTATTTAACCACACTACCACAGTTTAACTCCACTATAGTAATTGTCTGGTTGAAACTGTGTAATTTCATTGCATTGTTCGTTAAATTATCCTTCTTTTGATACAGTTGCTGTTCAAATGGAGTTATCTTTAGCAGCGTAGGCTTGGGGTTTTATAAGTTTATTTCCTTTTCTGTGTGAGGGTGCCCGGAATTGGCTTGTCTGTCAACACATTAAAGAGTTTGTTTTGTTGAAGTTATGCTTTTTTCCTCCTCATGGGCCGCATAAGTGCTTCTCAGAATGGGTCTGTTTTCATTCTTGGCAAAGTGAGTCCTTGTTGAACTTAAATGTGATACTATCACAACATTTACACATAAAGGTAATGTGAAAAATGTCTGAAAAGGTAGCTCGTAGCCAAGAGCGGTGTCGTCTCGTTCTAGGCCCAAGCGGGGACTTGGGTGTTTAAAAAAAAAAAAAAAAAAAAAGTATCAGAGTGCTCCGCAGCCCAAGCTTCTGTTGGCATGGAGACCAGCGCACTTCTTTGATGCTTCCACTTAAATTGTAACATGATGACAGAACATTCTATCCTGCCCCTGCCCAGACATCTTATGCTTTTGGCTGTAGGACAGCGGGGGCTGAATGGCAGCCCTTGTGTCCTCCTTAGGAATGTCCTGCGTTGAACAGCATGTAGTGTCCTTGTGGGTCTGCTACAGATGCACAGCTGTTTAGGTTTTTGTTGCAAACTCAGGTGTTTTCATTGTCATCATCTGTAGAAATAGTACTTTAGATTTTCGCAATTCTGGGGAAGGTGGATTCGAAGTCACATCCATTACGCCAGTAAAATGCCACACACTATGGTATTTAAATAATATGAATCATTTTATGGAATTTCAGCATTTGTATTTTTTGGCTGTAGAACTTGAAAAAAAATAGTACAAAATATTTCAATGATACTATATCAAATCCATCCATATGGAATTGCCCATTTAAAAAAAAAAAAAAAAAAAAACTTGGTGCCGTAGGAGTCTTAGATCATCATAAATTAACAGCTAATGTGAGTCTGGTTTGTAATACGTAGCTAGATAAGACCGCCGGTGCTTATCAATACAGTTTTTTGTGATAGCTGAGGTACACCATGCCAAAGGTTCCAGCCATCCGCTTCTCCCAGGAAAAAAACAATTAGGCTTTGAGCCTACGCGTAGTTAAACATTTGCCACATCAGGGGCCTGCGGATCAATCTGCTCCAGAAATCATCTTGTGTCCCCCCTCGTTGTTGGTGCTCCGTGGAGCATTCTTACTGCTCTGTACTTTTCCACCCCCAGGGCTCACCGCCTTCCTTCTCCGCTCCAGTTCAGACACTTACATGTAGACTCCCACTTTCTTTCTCCCTCTTACGGAAGTGCACACACATTACAAGACACGCACGCACACACACACAAACACACAGCTACAAACAAACACCTACAAACATGTGCCCAGATACACATGTACCCCGGGTGGTGATGGAATCTGCTGCTGAGTCGTTTGTTGTGTACACACGCCGGGTCATAAGACCAGCAGGAACACGCTGATCTCTCACTGACTCTTCAGTTCCTCGCACTAACACCTCCCCACCCACCCCCACTACTCCCCGTCCCCTCTGGGCTCCATGGCCCTCAGATGCCGGCATGTTTTCCCCTCCTCATATGCAGTGCCCATGAGTGACGCCTGTCACTTTGACGGTATGCCACCCGCGAGGATCGCTCCTCGTCATAGTCTGGTGATGGAGGACCGTTGACCTCTGATGTTTTAAGGTGACCGTGTTACATAGCGTAGTGACGGCTGGCCCACTTTAGCTCCACTTTAGCACACTTTAGCTTGTGTGGTCCCTGGGGTGCTAGAATGTTGTTTGAAGCCAGGTAAACAAAAATGTCAATAGGTAGAGGGATTTCAGATATGAGATGTTGTTTTGCATCAGCCTTTTTTTGATCAGCCGCACCTGACGATGGACTCTTGGGTAATCAAAGACCAGGAGCAAAAGGCAAGGGCTGCTTTAGTAAACAAGTCAACATAGTCCAGTCAGGCCAGGTGAGTTGTGTGCGAGTCGTGGGCCTGCAGTGATGTGCTTTGTATGCACTCTGTGCAGCAAGCAGCTGAAGTTAGTCTGTGTATTTTTTTGCTTTCTTCAAAAAAGATGCAAAAAACAAAACTAGCAATATACTGCAGCCATGTTTATCATGATAGAACATTCCAAACTGGAAGATGCTGTAATTTAAAATGGCATCCTTACTTCTACCCTGAGTTATTATGAAGAGACTGGATTGACGAGTATTAGGAAAAACACCAGAAAAGTCTTCTAGTGTAGCTAAATTGGGGAGAAAAGGTAGCCTGGTAAACCAGCCCCTAGTACTTCATTTCAGATGTACAGAGAGTCTGGCAGTGCTTCCATTGACATTGCTGTCTTAGGCAGAATTTTGCCTAGCCAATCAACGAACAGCGGGGGTGTTCGTGAGCGATAACATCGACTTTGTGTGCTACATTGAAATTGTAGTGCGTAGGCAGACTAATTGCATATGTCACGGCCAGACGGCCACGGCAACTGGGTAAAGGCAGAGCCACTTGCTTTAAACTTCAGCAGAATCAACACCTCAAGGAAGAAAACGTTTCTCAATAAAGCACTGCCAGACTCTCTGTATAAAATGAAATGAAGTACGAGGGGCTGGTTTAGCAGGCTAGAGAGAAGGGACGGTGAAGAATGACCAGAAGAACTTACCTTCCTCTGGTTCAGATATAGTACCCTGTCTACACTAGAGTGGATCAGAACAGGGTCCTCTGTCATAATTAGTTATTATCATTATTAGTTTCAGAGAAGGCCTGCACACCATAGAGGGATACACTGCAGGTGCCACTCTGTCACTGGCTACAACTTGTTTACAACAGTTGAAAAGCGCAATACTGCTTTCTAAACTAGAAAAAACACTAATAAAGAAAAAGAATAATCTAATCTAGAAAAACTAATCTAGAAAAAACACTAATAAACTGATGTTTCGGTCAGTCAGACCTTTATCAAAATGAACCTCAGTTAGCCTACATTATGTATGGCTGGATATTATCGTAATATCAGTATATTATTGAAAAGGATATGTAGTTGAGACTATATCAAAGTAGTTTTGATGCTTCAAAACCACTTTAGCCAAGCCACTTACTCTTCTGCGCTCAGACTGTTCAGGCAGCCACAGCTTTCTCAGATCACTCAACTGTGTCCATGCCCATGTTATTGTTGACATTTGTACTGTATTTGCACAGCTCTTTTGGAGCAGTCTTACGCTACTCCGACTAAATAAAACAGATTGTTATGTGCTGCTTGTGGTGTTGAGTGAACACATAATCATTCTGTTAAAAAAATTTATATCTTGCAATGGCAATTGTCAAAAAATATCCGGACATCAGTTTTGGTCTTATCGTCGAGCCCTAGCAGTTCCATGAGCTATTGTCTGAGAATTGCCCATGATAGCCAGAGCGATTCATTGGTAGATGTCCTAACAGTACTGATGCAGTATCCAGAGACCTGAATGAACTACAGAAGTCAGGACCCATGTATGTCGGACAGCAGTCACTTTGCAATATATATATATGACTCACACAACACAGCCAAAGACCCACTGACCAAGATCAGTGCTATTCCCCTGTGTGATATAACATGCAGGCTTATACATAATTACACTGAGCAGTCTTATCCACTGAATCTTTATTTGCAGAAGATATGGCTGAATGACCATCCAGCCAACTGTGTCTCTGCTGAATTTTTTTTTTCTATTTGTGTCACACATTTTGCCTGGTTGGAACAGTCTAGTTACCTCAGGTTACCTTGTGGTTATATTAAGCAGTTTCTGGATGAATGGGGTCAGTACTGATGCAGAATATAGGTGAGGTGTGCTGAACGGTGTGTGCGTTTGTGTGTGTTTGTGTGTGAGTGTGAGTGTGAGTGGGTGTGCGTGTGTGCGTGCGTGCGTGCGTGTGTGAGAGAGAGAGAGAGAGATCATGTCTCCATCACAGAGTCATGTTGAGGCTACTTTCCAAACTTGAATAGGAGCTGCTTCCATGAAAAGCCCTGCATAGTGTACTTGAGGGCTGCGTCCAGACTATACCAGATTGGACACAGTGGCCCACTTTTCAGCTCTCTCGTCTGTGTGTACTATATTAGGGTTTGAAATTGAAACCTCTCATCTTGGGGATATCTTTGTGCTTGACTAAGAAACGTTGTGGTGAAAGTATCAGTTCAACAAAGGCTGAGAAATAAACTAAATATTTTAAAAAGGCACATCAGATGTTTTGAGAAAATGTGTGGTGGCATCATCCACAGCAGTGAAATTATTTGATTCAGGTTTAACTATCACCAGAATCAGTCACTTTTTAATGTTACTCTGCGTTTATCGTATTTCACTGAAAATGTAGCAGTCTATGTTTATTTCCTCGCGAAGGAATGAGCTCATGTAACAAGCTGAGGTGGATGACGTCGGACAAGCATGGATGCAGCGCCTGACGTCTTTACTAAGCTGTTGTGGGCGTGAGCTAAACGGAGTAAAAGACATGAACAGATTTGCGTCTTTCTGATTTTAAGGTCAGATTTGTGAATGCCTTTGAGACAATGCGCATGCCAAACGTGGCATCAAACTGGAATGTAGCTGTTATTCTTCTGCATTTGTTTTCGCTTTTTATTCGAATTTAGAGAAACGTTAACTGCTTTATGTTTCTAACTTGGAGTACATTTTGTAATGTGTATCACATTTCATGCGTTTTCAGTTATTAAACCGTCGTCGTTGTACAAAAGCAGTAGGAGCACATGCTTACCAGTCTTTTTCTTAACATTTCGTGAGAGCCCGAGGGAATAACAGAAAGTAGTTCGTGTCATTATACGTAAGCAGCCGGGCAGCTTTTATTTTTCACGTGGAGCGCACGTCTCCGTCGTCGTTCTCTCAGCATGCGACAGTCATACACGGTGACCATTCCTGAGGACCCACCGGCAACTGCTTTTCCGTTCCTGAAGCAAGACATGCGGCGAAAAGGCTCTGCCGTGTCCGGTTCGGTGTTGGTGTCCACTTTTGTGGGGCTGCTCATTAATCAAGCCAAGGTAAGAGTTTAGGAACCATGCTGTGTTAAATATAACAAACGCGAGATATCGGCGAAGTAAAAGCGCGATGTACATCGCTCTTAGAAAATCATTCTCTGGATGGAAAAATACATGTTGAGCACAGCGATCCGGGTTTTTTTTTATCGATGGTAACTCAGAAGCAGCGATCAGTGCTCTCCCGTTAAGCCGCTGAAAAGGATCAGCTCACGGTTAGGTCACTAGCTGTTATATAATCAGAAATTAATTTCACTCCCTGTAATCGCAGCTTCGTTTCACTCCTGTTGTGTATTTCTTTATTTGTTACAACCGTGTTAGTACAGCTTGTATCATTCGCTAGCTCAGAATATCAGAAGAGTATAGCTGAAATGACTGTGTGAACTTTGTGTGACTGGTTGTGGACAGTTTGTGAGTGAATGTAGTCTAAAACAGACAGGGTCACAATCAGCAGTGATTCATCTGGTAGCTAGTAAACGTCAGAGCCTACAGTGAGTATTTGAACAGGTAATGTAACCGTGAGTGGCATTTAATTTTGTCATTAGGGAGCCATAGAGGACTAAATGTTTTGATGTGTGTGGGTTATAATAGGCCCTCGTTCAGTGCCCCAGACCCCACTCGGGCAGCCGATGCTGGCTGTGATAATGTAGAGAGAGATGAAAGGCGGCGGGCATTAGCCACACGCTGTGCAGAGAGCCCACACAGCTGTGTGTGTGTGTGTGTGTGTTATATAATGAGAGCAGGCTGGCTGTGGAAGTGCTGTTGGAGCCTAGGGATGTGCTGCCTCCTCCTACCATCCTCTCAGGAGCATGAGCGCACACACATACACATACACGCACTCTTACACATGCACGCCCACACACATACTCGCACATAGACACAAACACACTCACTCACAAATTCACACACATATACAGATACACACCTGCTCCACATCCGACTGCTTTGGGGATCCTGCTCTTTGTTCACATGCAGACAGTTTGCATGCTGGAGGAAGACAATTAATGCCAAAGGATCATATCCAATCGTATCAGTTTCATTTAATCACTCACCGCTGAATTCTCCACTGAACTTGTGAAAGTTGTGCAAAGGTAGACTAGAATTGTAAAATTAACACAGCGCAGTGGAAGACATGAGCAACACTGACGCCCCACTCGGGGCGACGGATGCTAGGCCTGCCGTGTGAAATACCTCAGTGGAGTGTGTGGGGTGGTGATCGCCCCTTTGTGTTGTTTTTGTTCGTTTGTTTGTTTTTCTTCCCCTTCGATCCATCTGCTCTGCTGTTGGTCCATGTCCCCTTGTGTCTGTCTATTGCACCTCGGCCCCAGCTGGGCGTGTCGCCGGGCTTGTGACAGCTCCCGTGCATGCGTGTGAGGCTGGACGAAGCGACAGCAGCAGCACCAGCAGCAGCGCCTAACGCTGTCGGGGGTCCGCGCTTGTTTACGAGCCGGCTGGCGGAGATAGGAAGGTCAGAACGGAGTGTCCTTCGGCACCCATTCAAAAGCAGAGCGTGCCAGCTCGTTGTTATTATTCCGCGTCCCACGGAGCAAGGCAGAGCCTGATCCCTCACACATAGCGAGCTTAGCGTAATGCCCCTGCCACTGCCACTCTCTCTTCTGTGTTGTGTTTACCTGGCCAAGGAAGAGCTCAATGTGTGATGTTTCCCATACACACCACCCTCATATTAAAGGTGCTATAATGTGGCCAATTGTGGGCCAAAACTATTAGGCACAATTACATTACAATACTGGAATGTGTTGTTCTCCGCTCTAGAGACAAGAGGCAAAGCAAAAAATCAAAACATAAACAATGTTGTTCTGTAAATTTAGTATTAACACAGATATTCTGGCTGTAGTATTGTTTTCCGTGAAAAGAGTATTTTAGTGTAACGTGTTTACCTAATCTCTGGTGGCATATTAGGACTGTTTTAAGATAACTTGCTGTAAGTTTGTCACATAGCACCTTTAAGTTGGTGCTCCAATTCAGCATCGGGTTTATATAATCATTTCAGTATTTATTCATTACATTATTTTGCATTTAGCTGACGCTCTTTTTAGGTACAGGGGCAGTCCTCCTGGAACGACATGGGGTTAGGTGCCGTGCTCAAGGACACTTCAGCCATGGATGCAGAGAATGCTGGTTATTCACTCCCCCTCCCACATATTCCCTACTGGTACAGGATTTGAACTTGGCGACCCTCTGATCCCAAGGCCAACTCCTTAACCATTAGGCCACCGCTGCCCCCTTCATCAGTGCTAGCTTGTGTGTCTGAGTCTTGAACACCATTCATGTGGTTGGGTAGTCCACAGTGCACTCATGGCTAGAGAGGATCACGCTTGTGTGTAGGAAAAGTACACAGCAAAAAAAATGGGTCAGAGTATTTAGCCTCCTACGAGGGGGGTCAGCAGTGGTTGGCCGCTCTTAGTCCGGTGGCCACCTTTGATCGAGGCTGGAGGCGCACTTTGCATCTTTCCCTCAGGGAGCCAGTTATAAAAGCGGGATTAGTCTCTCCTCACCTACTCCCACTGGGCACTCGTATGCTGTGACCCACTTCCGGCAGCAAGGGGAGAGAAGAGAGAGAGAGAGAGAGAGAGAGTGACTGAGTGAGTGTGGAGGATTAGAGAGCTGCCACAGTACTGCTCTAATTAAGTCTTAAAAAAAGCTCCTCTCAGTGTGGGCATTGTCTTTTATTATTTACACCCTCTGTCCACCTAAATGCAAAATAAATGTTTGTCTGAATTGCTTTAAAAGCACACGATAGCTCTTAATGTTCCCTCTCAGCTCCATTGTCACAACGTGTTTGCTCAGAATCCATTAAAATGTAAAATGCCATAAGCATCACTGTAAACTCAAACGCATACAGAATTACTTATTTATCTACAAGCACTCAAAATATGGCCTTTGTCCTTTTGAGTTGATATTATGAATAACCACAGGGGCTGGTGGAATTCTGTAATTTCACTCTTCCATGTGTATTGTTCCGCAATAGAAATAGCCACAACAATGTGGTATAACAGTGTGATAAAATAGTAGGTAGCCTAGATTACGTTACCGTTATGTAAAATCCAGCCAGCGGATTATTTTGTGATACTGGCTAGCGAGGGGAGGTAGGAAGGCTGGATGTTGGGGCCCAAGTTGGGACTTGTTGTTGTAATTTCTGTTAGCTGATGGTGTTTTATAACACAAAGGCATTAGTGAGGCGTTCACATGGGATTGTAAAAGTCTTGAGACCATCACAAACAAGCGCTGCCCCCCAGCTCACATGGTGCTCCATAGTAATTAGCAGCTGGGCCCAACACTACCCCGCCTGCAGCTTGTTGGAGCTCGTCAGTCACACACTCATTAGTGGAGTCCACAAGCTCGCTGCACATGACGCCTAAAATCAGCCTCTCCCAGAACTGCATCTCTTGACTCCAGGTGTTTGACGAACAGCCCTTCAAGACATCACTCTCAGTATTACATGATTATGTTAATCCTTTGAAAAAAAAAACCCATTCGGTGTATTTTTTTCCTAAAACTGGCATCCTGAAGCTGTGATCTATTAGTAAAGATCTTTTTGTAAAGTAGTAGTAATGTAGTAGTAAAGATTTTTTCATCTTGCTAGTTTTTGTGAGAGGTGTCCCTTTGTAGGAACGGTGTTCCCTAAGAAGTGCCACGACCTTGTCCGAAATGTTCACTCGTTCACTTGTAGTGCACTACATAGGGTGTGTGAGCTGCACAGTTTTGTTCCCTCCATAACGCACTACTACATAGTGAACATTTGGGACTCGGCTCAAGACTGCCTTTTGATCTCGCTGCCTGCGATTAGTGCGGAAGTACGCTTCGTACAGTGCTATACTGTTGCAGTGTTGATAAAATAGCGTGGTGTTGTTGACGGGAGGGTGGCTGCTTGTTTCCGTGTGGGAATGTGTTGATGCGGATCAGGGGCTGACAGAAATGGCGCGGGCCACTGGGAGCTGACAGCGCTGGCCGGGGCGGCGCTTCTCGTAGCTACTGTGGCGTTCGTCTGTGACGTCCGTTCTGCGAGCCGTGTCATCGCAGCCAATGACGGCGCGGCTGGTGCCCAAGGAGGGCTGCTATTTTTGGCCTGCTGATGATATTACTCAGCAGAGTGCAACAGATTTCTGACGGCCATCCTGTGGTTGAAATCACAGGAGATGACAAGCAGGCCTCCAGCAGAGGGACAGAGGACACACACACACACACACACACACACACACACACACACAGAGGCACACACAGAGCTCCAGAACAGGAGCACATTTACGAGGACCTCAGGTTTCAAGCACAGGCCGTTATGTGTGCGGCAAGCTTTTCAGCCCATTTTGCTCGTTTGACCACGGAATGCAGAAAGGGAGAGGTGAAAGCGAAAAAGAGAGAGAGGTGGCTTTAGGTAATCCGGTGTTAATTAAACTGGTTTCTGGTGAACAGAGGCCAGCGGTGGGTATTTGATATTATGTAGAAATACCACGGCTTTGTTCACATAACCAGATAAGCTGGTAAAAGGGGTGGGGGGGGGGGGGGGGGTGGGGGGTCAAGAGGTGACATGCTCAGCACCTCAGCTCCCCGTTGACCCAAGTACCAGGTTACAGGGGCTCCATGGCACAGCTGGCTGAGGCCCCCATACCATAAACCTGGAGACACAGGTCTGATTCTGGCCTGAGGTCATTATCCTGATCCCTTCCCTTTCTTTCCCGCCTATTTCCTGTCATGCCATCTCTTAACTGTAGGAAATACTATGGGTGCTGTGGCGCAGTGGTTAGCCGTACCTTGAGCGTGCAAGCGCCTAGGTTTGAATCCCTGTGGTCATTCTCCAACCCTACCCCATCCCTCTCTCTCCCACTTAGTTCCTTTCACGTATTTCACCAGTGCACATAAAGGTGTAAACTATTAAAAAAGGGTGGCAGGTTAGCGCCCCCTCCTCAGAGAGCAGTCGTCCCTGTGCTCCGTGCTCCCTGTGGGGTGCTCTCCACAACCAGGGGAGTGTTGCTGCAGACGGCGCACCAGGGTCATCTGGTTGTCAGATTGAGTAGCAGCGGAGGGCCGGATCACCTTTCCTCCGCCCAGCCTCTCCAGCGTGCAGCAGCACATTACCCCAGAAAAACAACACGGTGTCGGGTAACCGGCTCGTCTGTCTCAGCACTGCGCCCGTTTTCTCAGGAACAATTTCACAGCGCTTTAAGGTCGGAGAGCCTGCCCATGAAATGATTTCCTGGGTGATTCTCACCTTGAGTGGCTGAATGTTAAACAGTATGCTAAATCTAAGGTAAACTAAGCTGAAGATGATACATTGCTGCAAGTACTGGAGTTTTTGCCGGCAGGTTAGAGCTGAGGGAGTTGGACACATTGTGAATAATCTCCATAACGGGTTCAGGCACTGTGCCCACTCAGTCTCTCATTTGGCATAAAACAGAGGAGTGAGAATTGTGTCCCTGTAGTAGCATTGACGTCATGACGGTCAAGCATTTGGTTCACAAATGTCCTCTGTACTTGGTACGAATGAAACACCATGCTGAAAAATGAGAACATACTTGTTGACTATTAAACACACTAATATAAAATAACTTGTATGACTTATCTAAATATGACATTGATGCTATCAGTAGATTGCACTTGATAGATAAAACATTGTCATTTTGTAATTTTTAATTTATTTGGCATCTGGTGGAGTAGTGTTTTGGGTAAAATTGGCTGCTAAATCCCAAAAACTTGAATTTTGAACTTAAATTATTAGTATATTTTTTCCTACATT
The DNA here is from genome assembly GCA_027475355.1 of Coilia nasus. Lineage (NCBI taxonomy): Eukaryota > Metazoa > Chordata > Actinopteri > Clupeiformes > Engraulidae > Coilia > Coilia nasus. The sequence goes on along the minus strand of CM050215.1, from coordinate 5,978,374 downwards.
TCATGAGTTCCCTGTAGCAGGGCTAATAGTATTCATGCACCGTGCTTGATTGCAGCCTTGGTGGTGTTTGCCTGCAAGAAAAAAAATATTATTTTAGAGAGTATTTAATAGGAAAAGCTTGTCAGTGCTGGGATGGTGACACGTTTGAGTCCCCGAACGAACCCAGCTTTTGCTCTCAACAAAAGAAACATTAGGCTAACGTCATGCTAACATTACACTTCAGTAAGGGTGTTAGTTAAGTTTATCAAATCTTATTCAAAAAAGTACTTAGCCAGATCAAGTGTAGCAAAAGTTCAGGTTCAGGGTTTTTCTGTACTATCAGCTAGGCTTGGGCGGTAACCCAATGTCTGTGGAGTAGCCCCGAAGTATATAATATATTGGAGTGTGGTTTCCCTATTATAGCTTTTTATACAATGCAAAAAATGAGAGCATTTCTGTACCATTCTGCTTGCCAACTAATTCAGTCTGTCTTATTGTGACCTGTTGGAGGTTACAGTATTAAAAGTCATACCTTAGATATTTAAGAATGCCCCGGTATACGGTATTTTTTTTTAAATACCGCTCAAGCCTACTATTAGCCCTGCTGTAGGTTACCGATGTATGACTGATGAGTGCTAATGTAAGAAATTTGATAAAATTGTAATGGCATCATAACCCCTTTACAGTAACCAGATGGTTTGTAGATGATCATACACTTTATACTGCTTGTCTGTAACCAACTGTCCTGTTTGGTCTTTTCTCACACCAGAACTCCAAGAGTGCCCAGGGCCTTGTCGGGCTCCGCAATCTGGGGAATACAGTAAGTAGCCATTCATTTACACAGTAGTTACCTCCACTAGCTCTTCCATACAGATACAAAATGTCCATATGTCCGCATGTCTTTTGTAACAGTAAGCTGTATTTTGAGGCTATCTACGCTGCCCTCTCTACTTCAACAAGTGCACTATCTTGCATTGAATCCCACTATTCTGAAGCTGTTGGCAAAATCAGCAGCAGTTGACTGTTCGCTAATATTGCTAACACATTCCATCAGCTATTTTCATATGCAAAAGATTATTTGTCATGCGATCTCTCAGCTCAGGATGCGTTTAGCTGGTGGGGTTGCTTTGCCAGGCAACAGACCGAGGAGGATCCAAAAATAAATCATCGCTCAGTTTACCAAGTCAGGAGTGCCCAGTCTATTCAGCTCCAGGCCTCCTGCTCCAGTGTTGTGTGTTGACAAAAATTGTTTTTTGCAGGTTGCTCAGGCCTGCAAAAGTGTCTGATTAATTGTTCTCTGTCTCTCTGTCTATCTCTCTCTCTCTCTCTGTCTCTCTGTCTCTGCCCCCCCCCCCCCCCACCCCCCACATATCTCTCTCCAGTGTTTCATGAACTCCATCCTTCAGTGTCTTAGCAACACTCAGAGCCTGCGCGACTACTGTCTGCACAACTCCCACCGCAGAGACCTCAACAACAACAACCGCACAAACACTGCTCTAATGGAGGGTGAGCCACCCACCCACACAGCACCCCCACCAAACACTAAAGGCCAGTTTATAGTCCAGGCAACAGAAGTTGTTGACAGATGTACGTAGTTCTGCTCCTGTACTGGCAACCAAAACCGTTATAGAATCAAAACCTTCTCCAGGCACACCCGAACTAGGTGTGTCTAGTGTGTGTGATATGCAGAGTTAAACTCACAGAATGCAGAACTTTGAGTTGCTATCCATGCAGAGTTATGTCTGCACCATTTCAGTATTATCATGTACGCAACAAGTTCTTATTAGACAAACCAGCAGACAGATATCTTTTGTCTTTTACATCATAATTTTGTCGGGCGATGCTTGTTGCCTGGACTATAAACTGGCCTCAAACGCATTCTCAGTCTTTTTTGTGAATAATGTCCCCCCTGACCCCACCCCACCTCTGACTGCTGCTCATGTCTTGTCCTCTGCCCTCCCCAGAATTTGCCAAGCTCATCCAGACCATGTGGACGTCCTCAGGCAGCGAAGCGGTCAGCCCGTCCGAGTTCAAAACCCAGATTCAGAGATACGCACCCCGATTTGTGGGCTACAAGTGAGTGCATCAGTGCTTCATGACTACAGCAGTTATTTGTCTCTAGTGGCTTTTTTCAGAAATATACAGGCATTATTTGAGAGCTTTATGTATGCATGGTATTGTTCCCAAAAGATTACCAAGGGGTCAAACCAGATATTCAGTCAGCCATTTTGAGAGATGTACACCATGCCACTGTCCCCTGAGATGTTCATGTGATGTGTGTGTGTGTGTGTGTGTGTGTGTGCGTCTGCTTTCAGTCAGCAGGACGCTCAGGAGTTCCTGCGCTTCTTGCTGGACGGGCTGCACAACGAGGTGAACAGGGTGACGGTGCGGCCGCGGGGAAGCACGGAGGACTTTGACCATTTGCCGTGAGTGTCACATTCCCCGTCCCCCTCAGCATCCGTCTCCACTCGCTAACGCGGTCCACTCATCGTCCAGAGCTCTCGTCTCAGTCAGTCGTTACTCTGCCACAGGCCAAAGGCAGCGACTGAGTCCTAGTTCAGGCAACAAGTGTGACTGACCAAAAAAACAAACAAGCAAACCAACAAAATAAAGTTGTTGTCAGAAGGTGTTTATGCTCTGTGGGAATTCATAGTCTTGGGCTAGCAACAGAACAACGAATAAAACATTATCTGTAGTTTCTATGACTACTTGTATGACAGCCTTACACAGTAACCAAGTGGCTACACCAGGCATGGAACTGACAAAGCTGTGTTACATTGCACATTCACACCTGTCACGATGTCCTGCTAGAGATTTTCTGATGTTCACATTCTGTTGCCACCAACATCATATTCATCAGAACTCTCAGATGCTGTTTACATTTGGCTTTGGAAAGTGCCTTATGTGATCAAACCCACGTGAACATGACTGTAAAATCACCAGCGAGACTAATTGTGACTGTATTACTCAAACCACTAGCCAAGGTGCTTTGGTATGATCTAATTGTGTGTTTTGTTGTAGTGTAAAGCTTAAGACTTTTATTTTACGAGGTTTACCACTAACCCTGAGTTGGCATATCGGGCTTAGCCACACAGGCTGTACATCTTGGCAATGTGTCTCTGCTGTTTCAATCACCCAAAATACGTTTGAAAAAATATCAACAAAAACATAGCCTCATTGTCAGGGATGTTTAAAGACACACAGTGCTCTACAAAAAAAGCATGATCAGATAATGTTATGAGGGATCAAATTCACCATGCACCCAAGCCGGTTGTTTACAATAGTATTTAGTTTAGTGTTCACTTGTGATTCACCCACCTGGAATGCATCCTAAAGCCAGGTGTAAACTGTTTATATGTTTGTGTTTGTAAGTCCGCTGACGATCCCCTGTGCTCTCCTTCTTGACAGTGATGAAGAGAAAGGGAGGAAAATGTGGAGTAAGTACCTTGAGCGAGAGGACAGCAAAATCGTAGGTAAGTTCTTATTTTTTTTCTTATTTTTTTCCCCCCTTCTCTCCCCCCTACTCTCTGGTGTATAATGCTGCCCTGAGGTCTATGTGTGAGTGTGTGATGATTTTAAAGGAATGTGTGGCTTGCTTGGCAGATCTGTTTGTGGGCCAGCTGAAGAGCTCATTGACATGCACTGAGTGTGGCTACTGTTCCACGGTGTTCGACCCCTTCTGGGACCTCTCCTTACCCATTGCCAAGGTCAGTGCAATCTGCTTACAGGCACACATACACACACACACACAAACACACAAACAAACACACACACGCTTTCTCTTTTACACACACACAAACCACCAGCACTGTGAGCTCACATACTGTGAGTGTTGTGAGTTCCGTATTAAAGCGTTGACTGTGGCAAAAGAAAGAAGCTGACTCGAATTCTCTCCTGCGGTTGTGTGTATATGTGGCCTTTATGTACGTTCATGTGTATGTTTGGGCACTCGTGCGTGGCTTGTGTGTATGTGTGTGCGTGTGTGCTTTATGTGTGTCCATATGCGCCTGTGTTTCTGTCCAGAAGGGCTATGGGGAGGTGAGTCTGATGGACTGCATGAGACTCTTCACAAAAGAAGACGTGTTGGACGGGGACGAGAAGCCCGTGAGTCTCCATTTAGTCCCGTTATGGCAACTGTAAATGCTATTATATGTTGGTAACACTTCATAAGACTCTATAAACACATTCATAAAGGGTTATAATGCCTTCATCAAGCTAATAATCTCTTAAGACAGCATTATAATACTTTAGGAGCACAGTGATGAGTATGTATAAATAGTTATGAATGCTTGACATACTTTATGAATACATTATAAGCCTAAAATGGCTAAAATTTTAAATGTGATGTAAAATATTTTAGCGGACATAGAAATGTAACTTACAAAGGCTAGTAATAGTCAGAAACATATTAATGTACTCTGCACAATAAATGACATCATACTTTTATGGTGTGTAACTTCATACATCATTTATAATACCAAAGTGGTGGGGGAAGTGTTGTTTTTTTGCAGTAGTACTGTAAACAAGGCTGTTTCGAAATGAAAGTGGTCATTTCATACAGTAGACATTTTTCATACAATAGATTTTATTTGCCCTCCACCCACAGCTAGGATGCCAAGTATTGGTTGTTGCTTAGCAACATGCTAACTTACTTTTGCTCTGTAAATGTAAGTGTTGTTCACACTAAAAGAGCCCAGTGCTGTTATGCTGTAATCCCTCATGGAACAGATCTTACTCATTCAATCTACTCAACTTGAACTAAGTAATTTGTCAGTGCTATTGATTTATTTGTACTTTTTTCTCATTTTGTTGCATTTCTAGACCTGCTACAGGTGTAAGGCAAGAAGAAGATGCACAAAAAAGTTCACAGTACAGAAGTTTCCAAAAATCTTAGTATTACGTATCCTTTCTGAATATAGATGAATAAATGTGTACTTTTGTAATGTGAAGGGTTCATCTCCCCACCTGCATATTTCACTGTGAAATTGATACAGGGTGGTCTGCACAGGATGTGTATTTGCCTTGACCGAATTTGCTTCCCCCAGACCTAAAGCGTTTTTCTGAAGCCAGGGTCAGAACCAGCAAGCTATCCACATTTGTAAACTTCCCACTGAAGGACCTGGACCTAAGAGAGTTTGCCTCTGGAAGCAGTGGTGAGTTCCAGCCCTACTTGAGCAGACTTGGACATATTTTTTTATTTTAAACTGTGATGGTCATCCCCGTCTTAACCCATGCCTTATTCTCTTCTCTCCTCTAGTTGATGCAGTGTACAACCTGTATGCGGTGTCTAATCATTCAGGCACCACCATGGGAGGCCACTACACAGCCTACTGTCGCAACCCCTCGTCAGGGGAGTGGTACACGTTCAACGACTCCAGGTAGAGTAGCACCGTCTGCCTCCCTGTCCCAGCAAAGACTGGTTTATGGCTGCATCAGATCTGCCTTGACGGGCCTTGTGATGGGCTGGGCTTGATGTGCACGGCTCCTGGGTCGATGTCTTAGGACACGTGTGCAGGTCCTCTGTATTAATGAAATTGTGCAGGTGTCTTTGTTTGTATGGCACTTACTTACTGAGCATGGAATGCAGAATTCACATGAGATTGTGGATCAGCATGCTACACATAGCTCTACTTTGTTGTGAGTAGGCTGACAAGCCATAGCCTGGCAGACCAGCCCCTCGTACTTCATTTCATTTTGTACAGAGGGTCTGGAACAGACACTGTCAGAAATGATTTGTTTGAGGTGTGGACTCTGCTGAAGTTTAAAAAAGTGCCTCTGCGTTTACCCAATCACTTAATGCCTGGTTGTCACGTTAGCAATTAGCCTACCTACGCACTACAATTCAAATGTAGCACACAAGGTCAACGTCACGGCTAACGAACACACCCTCTGTTCGCTGATTGGTTCGGTCTTGCTGGGGCCGACTAAATGACCCTCAAGACATTCCGGTCCAGACCCTCTGTACAAAATGAAATGAAGTAAGAGGGGCGGGTTTACCAGGCTACACAAGCCAGCCCACAGCACATTGTGTGGTCTGGCCACGATGGATAGACAGGGTGCAGTCCAAGAGGCGGCACCCACGGTTGTCTTTTAAACTGCCTCTGCACGCAACAGGATAGCACAGCGATTAATCAGAGCAACAAACTTGTTTACCATAGCACTACACCAGTGCACCGTCACAGATTTTTTTAAAAAGCAAACTAAGCTTCAATGGTTTATAGCTAGACTGTACCCAGGATATAAAATGCAATTAGTGCCGCTAGGGTACGTCTAGATTTCTAGGCCGCCTGTCCAGCCATTTTGTCTCTGTATCCTAACTGCATGCAGCGTGACCAATCCAAACTGAAACTGTTACATTTCCCCCCTAATGGTTACGTCACTAACACTCGAGCTCCTTATTTCAACTAATTTACTGCCATCCATAGAACATACCTAGAACCAAGTGTTAATGACTGAGGGTTTTTGCTTGCAGGTGTTACTTTCTGAGATCCTCTGTAATTGGCACACAGCATTGCTGGTGTTATTGATTACATTGCCTGAAATGTATTTACTTTTCTTCATTTTTCTTTCTATCACTTGCCCCTCCCCAACTCACCCTCTCTCATTCTCATTTTCTCTGTTCTCCTGTAGAGTAACGCCAATGTCCTCCAGCCAAGTACGCAGCAGCGATGGCTACGTGCTCTTCTACGAGCTGGCCTCGTCCTCTCGAATCTGAAGGGGTTCATCGGAGGGGCTGGGACAGCTGCAGCAGTGGGAGCACAGGACCCTGGCCCCTTAGGACACACTAACACACACACAGCAAAGACAAGACACCCAGGATCATGTGCGAAAACACACATGCACACATCCGCACACACACTGGAGAGGCTATGTTCCCTGCCCCCCTTCCCCCCCAGAGAAAGCTGGAGCTCCCCCTGCTGGCTACCTGCAGGAAGACGAACGAATCTCCATCTGCTCCTCTCTCTCTGTTTCCTGCAATCTGTCTCCCAGCTTCAGTTGGGAGCGGTTGAACCAGAGAAGATTGCCTGTGGTCTGTCGAGTGTGTGTGTGTGAGTGTGTGCAAGTGTGTGTGAGTGTGTGTGTGTGTGTGTGTGTGTGTGTGTAGCACACAGGGTCACCTTCAGGCAGTAAATCTCCTCAGAAGGCTCCTTCTCAGAGCCCCCCTCCCCCACCCCACCCCTACCTATGCACTGCAACAGAACTCTCATCCCGACAGCGCCTTCTTCTTGTTCCAGATCGCCTCAATATTAAAGACTTCTTTCACTTTTGAAGGTTTTTCTTGTTTTGTTTTTGAATCTTTTGTTGTTTTTTTCTTGTTGATTTTTTTAAGTGTTTGTACCCACTCTACCCCTCTTCCCTGTTGGAAGATAGAACTGTTACCAGGCTCCTGATTGGGGGAAAGTGGGGAAAGATGGCGCCCTCTAATGGACAGACTTCCTTTTCAGGTGTTACAAAAACAGCAGACAGTTTTCTCTTGTGTACACTCCTGTATTTATCATTTTATCACCCCACCACATCTGCTTTTCTTATGTACACTTGTATACATGCATAACGTCCAGAAGACCCATCAGTTGTTTTTTTAATCCTAGTTTGTCCACGTGTCCCCCCTGTATCCACTCTCTCAAGGGCAGGAGGGAACAGGTCACATGGTACTGAGTCAGGTGGAAGCTTGAAGAGGACACCTTGTAATATCTTTCTTTCTTTCTTTCTTTTTCTTTCTTTCTCCTTGTCAGTGTGGCTGCTACTGATCTTTTTAGAAATGCTGTGAATGAAAGGACAATCCACATCCAACAACAATAATAATATTTGTAATAATAGTCTTGACAGTGTGGACTGGGTTGTCCTTGATTTCATGCCATCGAACAACACGGAAAGAATGTTTGGAGAAAAAAAAACACTATCTGTATATTTTTATATATGATGCAATATAGAGAATGTATTATACAGTGGTGCTGAAAATGACCCCCTACTGTTTTCAGTTAATTTAAATGGTTTTAAAAAGAAAGGGTATTTATGCTTACAGCTGATAATGTGATGTAAGTCACACTTTTTAACAGTTGCAGTCAAAATATTAAATAAAACTTATACATATAACCGTCTTTGTTTTCCTTAAAACACATCAGATATTTACGTTTTTGACCTTCATCAAAACTTACTGGGCAACATAAAACCTTTTTGATTCCTCCAGTGTGATGCCACCTCATGACCTGTACAGTTAAAGCCTGAACTCTTCAGTCACCACTCTGTGTTATCTCTACTTGGGTTTCCCTGGAATTGAATTATAGTTATTCATTAAATTGTGAAAGGACACAACATTTATTACACACACACACACACACACATATCTGGGACAGTCACGCATTGCCCTATGAGCTGCTGCGTATTCCCTGTGTCGCAGTCACTCCTGTTCAACAGTGTAGGTGAGCTGCTTGTAAGGTTTCTTTCCTGTGAACCCATCGGCCCACTGCAAATCACCAAAGGAAAGTTCATCAAGAAATGTTGGAAGCAAACCTAGGTTTTAAATGGCTACTGCACAAAGTAAGTTGGGAGGTCAAAACCTTATGTAAGCGTTTGTGTGTGAGTGTGCCTGGACAGTATAGGCTATGTTGTTCTTGGGACTGAGTAAAATCAGTAAAAACTAAAGGTTTTATTTTACTGTCCCTGTTACATCAATTAGGTACAGTATAACAAAGTGTGTAACAATATGTAACGCTATCTACTTACACTGTACCGTAAGGTTAGGATCATGTTAAGGTATGTACAGTGTAAGTAAATGATATTACGTGTTGCATGTAGATACACTGAAATGAACGGTAAATTGTGTTACCAAATCAAGATAGAACTTTTGTTTAACGGACCCTTATACAGTGTATTTACATGTAGCAACATATAACATTATGTACTACATACACCTAACATACCCAATGTCCAGTGTAAGGATTATGTTACATGTTACACACTTGGTTACATTGTGCTTTATGATGTAGGCAAGATACACAGACCACTCTGACACAGACAGACCATTAACATTAAATGTAACCAACAGGACGACATTATTAATACTTATGAACACATGGGACTAGTCTGATATTGTGGTGTTTTTTATTTGTTTCCCAGCTGGACACTACTCTGGTTCGACTTTATGGATTGTGCTTCTAGGTAGAAGAAAGTCAGGAAAAAGCTCAACGGGAAATGCCATCCTTGGCAGGAAGGAGTTTAAAACTGGGCATAAAACAACCACATCAGAAAAAGGACTCAGCTCTTTAGATGATCAGCGGGTCGGTGTTGTAGACACTCCCGGCTGGAGCCTATTTGGTTTAGCCAGCTCCGATCGGGTGAGACAGGAAATTTTGCGGAGCGCTCGTGTTACTTCTTACGGCTCGAGGGTCTTTCTGCTGGTAATACCTGTGGATCTGTTCACAGAGAAAGACAGACATGCTGTGGAAGAACACGTCGACCTGTTAAGTGACAGAGTGTGGCATGATACAATTGTGCTCTTTACGTGGGGTGATCTTCTACGGGGCAAAAGTATTGAAAAACACATCAAAAAAGTCGGGGAACCCCTACAGTGGGTCCTACGGAAATGTGCCAACAGATACTTTGTCATCAGTAATAAACCCGGATGTAGCGACACTCAAATAATTAAGCTGCTGCAATGCATTCGGACTCATATGACACCTACTTTTTCTAATACGAACGTTTTGCCCACAGATCACTTCTATGACAGTAACTTTAGTAATGCAGCGCCATATCACTAGAGGGGACATTCTTTTATGGGTCTGTCAGATTCCATCGAAATGACAGATGCCGGACGATGGCGCCACTTGGACATACCAGACACAAACTTGTACCCCCATACGAAAATGTAATACAGTGGTCCCTCGCTATATCACGGTTTACCTTTCGCGGCCTCGCTGTTTCGCAGATTTTTTTAGTGCATGCAATCTCCTGTACAGAATGCGCTCAGCTTGTAAAATGTACATAGCCTAAATCTTCCACCGCTAGCTGTGTGACTCTAAAGTGCTGTATGTCTGCAAGTGTGAACTTTGCCTGTCTGAGAAAAGTGTATAAGTGTAGTGAGGGGTTTTACAGCCTTAAAACATCTATAGGCTAATAATTGTAAAAAATAAAGCTGACTACTTCGCGGATTTCGCCTATCGTAGGCCTAACTCCCGGGAATAACGAGGGACCACTGTATAGGCCTACTTATATTTTAAATAGTAGGACATGAATATACATATATTTGACTTATTTTAAAGAATAATCTTTCCCTGCAACATATATGAACATGTATGTGTCCAAACGTGAAGAAAATATTTGAATTTATTCATATGATAACATATAGGCCTACTGTATGTTACAGTACACTATTTGTTTCTGTCATATATGGAGAACTTTAAGTATAACATATTATTATATATTATATTATATAACATAAGTGACAGACATATTTGTTTTATAGAATACATACGTAAACAGGTGACATGCATGTGACTGGTAATGCACTGAAACTAGGTAATATGTTGTATTTATACAATACAGACATACACAATCTTCAGTCACTCTCAGAAAAAGGCAACATATTGTTATAATCTTGTACTGATAAAATGGGCTTAATTTTTTTTTACGTGTAGGTCTATGTTCTCTTATATATGCACGTGAAATTTGACAACTGTCAAGGATTACTCCTGAGGCGTTTTATCATAAATGGCTTTTACTTATAACTCAGGTTCAACAGCACTTATAACAAGTGTATCTCTCTAATTGAGCATATCTTTGCGTCACACCATACACGTCACAGTACATGCGCAGACACTCCTCAACTACTGTACATGACAACAAGAAGGCTATTTTTATATACAGTGGTCCCTAGCTATAATGCGGTTCACGTTTCGCGGCCTCGCTGTTTGGCGGATTTTTTTTTAATGTTTTTTTTTTTTTTTTACAGCGCATTGTGTTCTGTGCCCTGATTGGCTAAGTGACTGTAGAACTGTGATTCACTTGACTCATTGTGTGCACATGACTCATTGCGTGCACATGGACTGTGATTCATTTGACTCACTGCGTGCACATGGACGAGTTGAATCCGATTCGCGAATCTCTGACCATTATCCGCTTACACGAACATACGGGCACATGGTAGGATCGGATTGGATTGTTATTGGATTGGGTGTTGCTACCCAACGGGTGGTCTGTCCCAAATCCCTGTGCACATGAGAGTTCGTGTAAGCGGATAATGGTCAGAGATCTGGCCATTTCCGCTACGCTAGATGGCGCTGTATTCCTTTCAACATGCATGTTGTGCATTCTCCTTTGTTTGGAAGTCCGTATGAAAGAACAAACAGCGTTTTTGGTTTCCTTGATACAACATGAACTGTGCCGTCGGCGTTTGATATTACAAGCAATTGAGGACAACGAGACTTGTTGAAAGCAGGCCCTAGAAAGCCTCGACGTTCAGTATGGATAAAAATCAGGGACAGAAGCTTCTGGGATCAAGTGGTCTTACATGCGCAGTACGCGAATCCAAACCAATACCGTGCACAAGGCAGCACCAAGCGGATTAACATTAGCTTAAGCTAGGGGTTGTAATCGGATTTGCGAAACCAATCCCTATATGATCTTTAGCCTGTGCACATGAATTCGATACGATCCCAAACCATTTCCAATCGGATTCAACTCGTCCATGTGCACGCAGTGTCTCATGTGCACAGGGATTTGGGACAGACCACACGTTGGGTAGCAAGACCCAATCCAATACCAATCCAATCCGATCCTACCATGTGCCCGTAGTGATTGTCATGTACAGTAGGCCTACAGAATGCAGCTTGTAAAATGTACATACATCTTCCATCGCTAGCTGTGAGACTCTAAAGTGCTGTATGTTTGCAAGTTTGAACTTTGAGAGTACAAAAGAGAAGTGTGAGAAAATGTCAATGCCTGTCTGAGAAAACTAAAGTGTATAAAATGTGTAGTGAGGGGTTTACAGCCTCAAAACATCTATAATAATTGCAAAAAATAAAGCTGACTACTTCGCGGATTTTGCATATCGAGGGTTATTTTTTATAACTCCCGCGAATAACGAGGGACCACTGTATATTCATTCGTTTACGCGGGTGTTACACGGTAGGCTACGCAGAAAGTTGCGTTAAGAGTTCTATCACGTTTTTAAATCTGTAGGCTAATGATCCTCTTCAGACTCTTGGCCAGCCAGAGGACACCAGGACAGCCAAGCTGGGAGAATGTACAATAGTTTTGTCTCAAATATGCTATATTTTGAAATTATGTTTCATGTGTATGTGTTTTACATAGCCTATATGAAATTTGCATATATTCTCATAGACGGGATACATACATGGACACTAACATTATATATCCTATGTAATTTACAAATATTGGCATATGTTACATTTTTGTATGATTAGGAACCATTTGCCAGTTGCCACCGTTGAAGCTGCTTTTGTTTTGTCTAACAACCTCTTACAATCACACACTCTGCAGTGTGCACTAGTCCATTTGTTCGGGTCTTCCACCTGTTGTAGACTTATGAAAGACACGCCCTTGATCTAGCACGCCAAATATCGTCACAGAGGGGGGAGCGACTTTGCAAGTAGGCTTACAAGGGGAAACGACATTTCGGGTTACCTTGGGATATGGCGCCTTGAATGTTCTCCACTGCTGTACCCATAGACAGTAGAGAACTGCTGTTCCTCGTATTTTTTTCCTCTCAGACTAACCCTGGGATTGTAAGTCTTCCGGGTTTACCTCATGTGTCGTCATCAAATGTTCCAATGCGACTGCGAATTTTGCCTTATGTTTTCATCTCAGTTGGAGGACGGCTGTAACGATGATAATTCTTTTGTCAGGATTCCTGTTTTTCCCTGGGCTTTTCCTTACTTTAAAACATGTCATTAAAACTCGTTTTAAAAACTTGAAAGACACGGATGTGGCTCTTGTCAGTGAACGGTAAGCTTGCACGTGGTAATTATTTTATGGGCAAGCAGAAGTGTGTTGTTACAGGGCCTAACCGTATGTAAAGAGTTTTAATACTTCCTAAACGAGACACTCAAGTCTATCCTAACATAGACCTACTTCTTGTCTAAATAAAAACACTGCAAGTTCATACAAATTAATTGACTATCAGCATTATATACATTACAGTTTAGCTTTGTTAACTATGAAGCAGTCCTATGAACCATGTAAAATATAATCATATAGCCTGTGTATGTGTAAGTGTAACAGCTTAACCGTGTGCCATCTAAAAACACATTTTACCCTAAGGATAGTGTCCTCCATCCATGCACTTATGGCTTCCACATCAGGGGTCTTAATTGTGGCTTCCTGCAGGGACATAATGAATGACAGGTGGGTGGTTTGTGTGTGTTTTAAAGTTTCAAACATTAACATTAAGGGTCACTTTTCTCATCTGCTGTTTAAATCTAGTCTCAGACTACAAACTTGTGATCCTTTGAAATTCTTGCTTACAGTGTTATAAATGAAATATGTTGGCCTGATGTTCTACATTTGTTGTCATAGGCACAGACTTGCAACAGATTTTGTTTGGTTTGGAGCCTCTTATATGGCCTATGACATATGCGCCATGTACCAGGTTCACCATCTCAGTGAGAGGGGAAAAGGCTGTGAGGAATACAAAGGGCTTTCACTTCACGCCATCACCAAGTTCCTCCACAAAGACTTCTTGTTGGTCCTTCACCACATGGCCCTGCTGACAGTCTTCATGCCTGTTACTCTGGTCAGTTAGAGGAGAACAAGTTGCCACAGGTGTATCCCTTCCTTGTTTAAAAGCCCTAAGGTCCTTATGCTTTTCTCACTGTTTCAGTTCCTCCGCAGAGGCCTTGGAGACTTCTTCATCGGTTGCTTCTTACTCACAGAACTCAGCACACCATTTGTATCAGCAGGAAAGGTTCTTATTCAGGTTGGAGTGCTTTTAGCATTATCTCTTATCTCACATATATTTGACTGTGGACTTTGTCAATAGTCAGGATTACATATAACTTATTTGTAATGGTGATGCACATTCACAGTCATTTGGCTTAACAAGTTGCACACTGCATATCAATTTTAAAGCCTGAATTTTAAGATTAATGTGCATTTCTAGTGTTGGCTAGTGAGGATGTCTTTTTTGAATAACTAAAATGCACATTACCAAGTTGGATGGAAACAAGGCTATTGCCTCAGAAATGAGTGTGACTGAATTTCAGTTTTAATTCCTGTAATGTAGCTCGGGAACTGTACAAAGATTTCAGCTTACATTTATCTGAAAAACTACTTTCACGTTTTCTGTTCTCTTGTAGTTGGGATTACAAGACTCCACATTGCACAAAATCAACGGACTGATGGTCCTCCTAACTTTCCTCCTTTGTAGAATATTACTCTTCCCCTTTATGTACTGGGTCTACGGTCGAAACTATAATATTCCTCTTTACAAAGTGGCCCTCCATCTTCCATGGCACTGTAACCTTGGCAACCTCTGCATTCTGGCTCCACAGCTGTACTGGTTCTTCCTGTTGTGCCGCAAGGCTCGACGCCTTTACCTTCGCCAACTCAAGACACACAGCAGTCACACTCCTAAAACCAGCTGACACAGACTTCTTCTTCTTTCAGCCATCACATGTTCCTCTCAGGTGTTCACTGTGTGTGCATGTGTGAGGCAACATGGCAGGCTGTGGTCCTATTCAGACTGTAATTTGTACCACAGTGTGTCCCCAGATGTGTGTGACCCTGGCTTTGTAGAATAAAAGCAGCTCCGCTTATTTCACTAATTAGCATTGGCTGATGACGTGTGCTAATTACAGTCAGCTGGTTAGTGAATGGTTGGACCAAATACGGCGATGGCCTTTTACTCCCTGAAGCAGGATTACCCACTTATTTCATCTCTGGGATATACTAGCATCTTTCCTCTAGCCTGCTAAACCAGCCCCTTGAACTTCGTTTCATTTTGTACAGAGGGTCTGGCAGTGCTGTATTGAGAAACAATTTCTTCCTGGAGGTGTGGACTCTGCTAAAGTTTAAAACAAGTGGCTCTGCCTTTACGCAATCACTAACGTCTGGTCGTGACATATGCAATTAGCCTGCCTACGGACTACAATTCAAATGTAGCACACAAAGCCAACGTCAACACTCCCTCTGTTCACTGATTGGCTAGGCAAAATTCTGCATCGGTGTCAATGGAAGCGCTGCCAGACCAGGCTATCTTTTCTCATGTTTACACCATGAGAAAGAAATATTTCTGGTGTCCTTTGACCTTGAAACTGGACAACTACTCAGTCTACTTAAACTTTATTCATTCATAAGTGCAGCGATTAAGCTTACCCCCGTTTAGTCATCAGTAGCTCTGGTAATGAAGCTGCAAAAGTCCATTACAACTACATATGATATTTTAAAATGTGGATGTATGCATAATTATGTGCTTTCTGTTGTAAAGTTTTATTTGTTTACTTACTATTTATGTACCATTTATGTTTTGTCCCCTGCCAACCATTCATGCACACTGTGATGTTTATTTCTCCCCTTCTTCAAGCACACACTCTGTAACAGAACAGCAGGTGAAATAGAGACAGTCCACCAAAGTGAAAAAAACACTGACCCCCAAGTCATGAAAAAAGTTCATGTGATTACATTAAAGCTGTGTAATCTTCTGCTGGAGGACAGATGTCATGTGGTCATTGTCCAGGTTGTCTGTGATGGTTTTGAGAAAGTGCTGCATGTTTCTACTCTTAAAAGCAACACTAAGTAGTTTTCATCTTCTGTCACCCTTCAGCAAAAGCAAACTTGTCTCTCATTTGAAACTACAGGGAGACGGCCCGCTACTTCAAATTTACTTAGTGCAGTTATAGCCCATGGAGGGTGTCAAAGCAGGCAAAGGGTTTGACAGCCTTTCACCCTGTTACACGTTGATGTACCACTGAAACAATTTTGGAAACATTATTGTAAGGTTGAAAAAACGTACTTAGTGTTGCTTTAAGAGAAGAGGTGAGTTTGGGGTGTGCTGCCTGAACTGTCTCATAAAGCGTCAGAATCTCCAGCGCACACAGGAACAGTGGCTCCGCCTGGCCCGGCATCATCACGTGGCAGAACAGCTGCGTCCAAACAAACAGCACTTCCTGCCTGCCTGCCTCTCCAGCAGGCCTTGGCTCACCTGAGGGCAGGTGCCAGCTAGTGAGTCCAGTGGCTCCCTGATGCTGCTGGCGTACAGCCGCCCCACGTGGGCCTAGCCGGTGGGAGGGAGCCAATCAGCACAGCTGGAGCCACAGAGAAGCTGGACAGGAGAGGTGGGGCAGGATGAAGGCCTGAAATGTCTCGAGGTGGGACAAAGCTTCTCCCAGTCACCACCAGAGGGCTCCACCAGGGCCACTAAGAACTGGAGGAAGTGCTCCTGTTCTTGACAAGAGGACAGTCTGTGTGCTACGATCTCCTGCATTCAGCGCAGGAGGATAAAGTGTCCTTATTACGCATGGGTAACCTGTGAAATATCTCCCGATTATACCTTTTGTTGTCGCCATGGCTGCAGCTCTCTCTTGACTTTCTTGTTGGACATACATCTCCACCAAGTCGCACAGGTTTCCGAATGGCACCTCTCTTCAGATGTAGCCTTTTTTGTGGGTTAGGTGCCGTTGCTGGGACAATGTAATCATCTTGGTTGAAATGCAGGCTACAGACACGATAATCTTTCTGTTTCAGTCTGTGGATGGGCGTCGTCACGACGATTTGCAAGACCAGTTACTGCTGCAAAGTGTCCTTACCACGCATGGGTAACCTGTGAAATATCTCCCGATTGTACCTTTTGTTGTCGCCATGGCTGCAGCTCTCTGTTGACTTTCTTGTTGGACATACATCTCCACCAAGTCGCACAGGTTTTCCGAATGGCACCTCTCTTCAGATGTAGCCTTTTTGGTGGGTTAGGTGCCGTTGCTGGGACCATGGCTCTGTTAAATGGGCACAATGACTGGATATTGTCACCAACAGATGAAATCCCTCCAGTTTCACGGAATTAAATTGCACTACTTCTCCTCCTATTCTGACCGCTGGTCCGTGTTCGACAATCGACTAGTGTGGACGTCCAACATGGCGGCGACGAGAAACTACAGCAAGGTACTGCCTATCAAACCTGTTTTATTAATAGACGTTGTGTACACTTACAAAGTTCTCAGTGCCTCGTTTTTAATGTCAGGGCCTTTTGTTGTACTACCGATAGAGTGTGGAGTTTCTTCGAGCTGTTTTAATGGTTTAAAAATAGCTTTGTCGTCGTGCTTCGTCTAAGGGCACCTACCACTTCCATTGTTAGCCTTCTGGGGCAAAAGATAAAAAATAGTTTAACTCTGAATGCAGCGGGCTGAATAATTTTTGCTCCTCGGTACACATACCAACTCGGGATGAGGTTTTAACAGGCAAATTTTCATTTTACACCGAAGTTCTCCTTTAAAATGTTTAAATCAATCTCCAAGTGTTTTTGGCTGAACTACAGTGCTCTGTGGACCTTGGCCATCAGTGCAGCTTCCAGCACAGCAGAGGGGCAACTTGGGTGCGAGTGGTGAGGAGCCTCGGCCTGCCTGCACGCTACAGTCGGGAGACTCTGTTGGAGCTGCAGACCAAGCTGATCCCAGAGATGACTTCACAGCACGCAGGTCTGGAAAAATCAAGGAGCCCACTAGGCCTGTGGGGAGGAAGCCAAGAGGAAGCAGAGAAGGCCTCTGGCATCCATTACGGCGAAGATGTCATCGGTTGCCCCTTCCATCTACAATACTGACCAACCTTCGCTCACTAAGCAACAAAGTTACGCACACACACAAGGTGCTTGACGGAAAGCTGGCACCACCCTACAAAGCCTAATGCTCTTTGTGCAGACCCTGGATTTACACTTGTTCACACACACACACACACACACACACACACACACACACACACACACACACACACACACACACACCACTGACTGCAGCCTGCAGAAGGTGCTGTTGAATCAAGGAGAGAAAGAGGGAGATAGAAAGCTAGAAAGAGAGAGAGAAGGAAAGAGAGAGAGAGAGAGAGAGAAAGAGAGAACAGGTGAGATCCACTGTTTCATCCAGAAACTAATAACCATTAAGGTTAGAGGAGGAGGGAGGAGGAGGAGAAGGAGGAGGGGGAGGAAGAGGAAAAAGATGAGGAGGACACTGGAGAAGAGAAGGAGGGAGAGGAAGAAGAAGAGGAGGAAAAGGAAGAGGAGGAGGAAAAAGATGAGGAGGAAGAAGAGGAGCAGAGGAGGAGGAGTGTGATGGAGTGCCATCACTAGGGTTGTGGGTGTGCTCTGACTGCCATACAGTACCAACGAGCCTGGTTCTTTGGCATTGCAGTCAAAGTGCTTGTTTGGGACTGCAAGATGAGGAGGAGGACATAACAGTGGGAGAGAGGAAGAGACATCACAAAGCATTAGGAATGTAGATAGTGTTTAGTCCTCATGTGATGTGGGCAGTAGTCCATTCAAATCACTAGTTCCACTCACAGAATCAAGACAGAAATGTTAGAAAGCATGTGGCAATGTTGTTCAGGGGTAGTTTTTCCAGTGTCTCTATTGGACATCCCCTTGCTTTCATGGTCATAAGTCATGATATTACTGGAAAGAGAATAGAACGAGCTTTAATTAGCATGGATTAATTCATTGTGGTAGCCTAGATCATTGAGGAGATATAGTAGTTTAAAAAGTAAAAACAAATATTGCCCACCCTGCATATACAGAGTGCCACTGAGGTACCCTGAGCATGGTACTGTCCCCACACACTGCTCCCCAGGTGCCGTCGTCATGGCTGCCCCATGCTCATGTGTGTATGGGGTTAAATGCAGGTTGCAGTTTCGGTGTGTGCACTCTGTGCTGTGCTGTGGCGTGTAATCACAATGACAAATGGGAATCACTTTCATTTGTCACTTCCACTTAACTGCAGGGCAGGGCTGCATTAGTGAAGGGGCCAACTAGGCCCACGCCCTGGGGCCCAGAGGGCAAAGGGGGGGAGGACAGAAGCATTTAAAGTACAGCTATGCAGCTAATTTACTCAGTGCATCAAATGTTCCAGTGTGAGCACAACATTTATGCAAACAAGCAATTCCAAAGCAGACCTTCCCAAAAACATGAGCTACTGCCACCTGAAGCACTTTACACTGGTGTGTGCGAGTCGTCTCTTGCTATGTTTACAGTTGGCCTACAACATTGTGGTCAAACTGTTTACTGCTTGTAGGAAACATGACCACATCATTCCAGCACATCACTCCAGTTCCAGCAGCATTGACTAAGTGACTATTAAAGCAAACAGCACCTTGTGCTAAAAGGGTTAAATGGACGGGCTCCAAGCCATATAAAGCCCATCTAAAAAAAAAAAACGTACTTTGTGGTAGGCTACATGTAGAAACACACAAAGTTATGTCCATGACCCAAGTTAGCTTCCACTTTGGTTTCTGGGAGGTATTTACCTGGAGTCACTCACGTGGGAATGTTACCACAGAGCAGATGGTAAACCTTCTAATAGAGGAGCCTTATGGCTTCATTCTCTTAACAGAGCAAAAATATTAGGCTCTTCTGGTGCTTTATGACTTACATTAAATAGGTTAAATGAAAACCGCATTTACTTTGTTGCTGTTGAATAGGCAGCTTGGTTGTGTGAAAGGGACCATACCATAATCTCAGATCCATCTCTGAGCTCCTCTACATGCACATTTTTAAAGTAGAAATGGCAGCCGTAAAATGGGCCCTTCTGAGCAAAGCTGCGATATGTCGTAATAGGAGCTGTAGCCCTTTAAATACACCAAATTAATCAGCCACAGTTCAATTATGGCCACCAAAAGAAGGTGCCAGTTAGCCTAAATTTTAATCCCATCTAAATTTTTATTGTGAAATGTTTGTGAAATTGCATTTGATCTTACATTTGATGAATCAAAGTGGAATGCATTTTATTTGAACAGGAGAGGAAAAAGGTGCATCACTCCATTTAACTATTCTATGCCCCTTCAAGCTCCCTTGTCTGGGTCTGTCAGTAAAGCACAATTTGGGAATATTCATGTACACACTGACAGGTACTGTAGCCTAGTGGAATACAGTAGAATCTACACCAACTGGGCATCTGAAATATATATTTTCAATAATCATCCATATCAAGGAAGCATTATTGTGAACATTGTAAAACGTACCTTATTCACATCTATCTCCGTGTTTGTTCCCTCCTTGTGTGCACCCTAGGCTGCACAAACTTTGCAATTCCTTTGCACAGAAAGTCTTCAACACAGAACTTTTGCCACTGTAATATTCTAATTTAGAATGCCTGTTATGGGTACTGGGAGTGTTTATGTTTGATGCTTCTCTGGTTCCTGAATGGCTACCAGGCTATATTCTCACTTTCTAAACTAACCTCTCTATTTCAGTAAACAAAACATACCCTCTTCAATGAGTTTGTTAATAATAATAATAATAATAATAATAATAATAATAATATTAAGTAGAAGAAGAAGAAAAAAAGAAGAGCAAGAGAAGGAAAGAACGTGTAAGAGAGAGAGATGGTGATGGATAAGGGATATCCCTTTGTAGAGGGATAAGCAATCACTGGGGCTTTGGAGAAGAAAATTCCAGACCTGTGGGACAATGATGCTGATGAACCTGCCACCCATGGAATGTACATTTTGTGACTGTATTGTGTGCTGCTAGTATTGTCTAGTTTAAACATTCTCTACATAACATTTCATGTTAATGTCACCAAATGAATTTTTTTTTTACAGAATCTGTCTTGAAATGTATGCAAATCGTGACTTTTTAATTAATAAAAATGTTAACTTTGTGTATTTATACATACAATTCTGAACAAAAACTAATGCAGGCTTAATGTAAATCGTTAGTACCATGTCTGAAGGTAATATTAGTTTTTTACAGGGTAACCCTATTTACATATCTGCTGTGCCTATGTAAAGGCATATGTACAGGGTGCTAAAATACAGTGTTACCACATACACTATATGTCTGACAGTCATAAGCACAGCCACTTGACATAAGCACATTTATGCTTGATCATATCAGCATCTCCACCAGTCCATATCTCCATATCTCCAACATAACATACAGGAACACACACATGCTAGAAGCAATACTATGCAGGAACACACATTTATTCAGCAGATATGTATACTAGTAAATAATACTACTGTTTATCTCTGATAACAAACATCACATAAAACCCTAACAACAACAACTGGTCAACAGAAACATACAGCAGTTCCCTGTGCATGATATTTTGTCTTTTTTTAATCTTTCGCTATAGATTCATGAAGCCTAGTAACCATGACACAACGGTGGTTTTGATAACCCTGAAATCCTTCTTCCTGGTTCAAATCCCATCAGAGAACTTGAGCAGTATTTGGCAGAGCTACAATACAAAAACTCCAGGATCTTTAAAAAAGGAAGCATTATTTGCCATAAAATCCCCATATGAATTCCATTAAGTGTAGAAAAGATAAAAAATATTTCAAAGAATGTCTGAGAGAAGAGCAGAATCTGTCCTAGTGTGGCCATAGATCCTCCACTAGGTCGGGCTGTTCTGCCTGTAGGATCCTGAAGAAGGCCAGTTTGCCCTGGTCTCCAGCTGAGCGTAGGCCCTCATAAAGGGCTCTCATTTTCTCCTGACTGGTGGGAGCAGCTTGGATGTTGGCGTAGGTCTCCTGGCCAATGGCTCTGTCTTTGTATAAAAGCTTGTCTGCTATAGGCATCACCAATGTCACCCTCTGAATAAGCGCTGCCATGTTCCTCTCCACAAAAGCAGCTGCCACCTGACTGCCCACCTGCACTGAGCTCCTGCTGGACTGCTGGTAGTCGTCTCTGCGGATCCTCGCCTGCCAGATGGGCTCTGCATGCTCAGGGCTGCTGACCTCCATATGAAAGCCGTCCTCAGGGTGCTCCATGTAAACCTCACAGTAGTTAGAGGTGGAAAGAGGCCACAGCTTCATCTTCACGGGGTAGATCTCCGACTGGCATGACGTACTCACGCAGACACTGGCCTCCCATTGGAGGGGGCCCACGGTACCGGGTTTGTGGATCCTCACCCCCTGGGGTGTCTCTTTCTGGTGGATGGCCTGGATGTGAGCCGGGTCTGTCGGCACCAGGTAGACGTGGAGGTTCAGAGGAGCAGTGCGGGTGCAGAAGAGCAGCAGCTCACAGTGGACTTTGGGAGAGAAGAAATGCAGAGCACGCCACACCAGCCCCAACAGAGAGAGGGAGGGGTGAACAATCCTGGCGTGGTGTCGGGTCAGCTCACACTCCTGCACACACACTCCGCTGTCACGCCCATGCAGGACCCTCACAGCATCATACACAGACGCCTCACAACCCCCCAAACACAGGAAATGTGGCAGTTGAATCTCCTCCAGCTCTCCTGACATGAGCTTGATGTCCATCAGAGGACCAGCTGGACTGGACTGCATGTGGGCCAGCTCTTCAGCAAAGATGTACCAGTCTGTGAAGCAGTACTGCAGGCTGACTGGACCAGCACATGACCAGCGCAGACCAGACAAAGAACACTCATAGCTCCCTGCAGAAGAGCTCAGGCTGTATGTTGAGACACTGTTCTCTGTGGAGACCTCAGGCTCCACCAGAACCCAGTGGCTGGTGTCAGGAACTTCAGCACAGGATTCACAGCTCCTCCCAGGCATCCTGTGGTGATCCTCCCTACACACACACACACACACAAACAAACACACAAACACACAGACACGCACACACACACACAGGCAGGCACACACACACGCATGCACAGAGACACACACACAAACAAAACACAAGGTTTGTTGAGTTGTCATTTTAGCATTTATGTTAATGGATTAAACTAGGGGTCACACACACACACACACTGAAAAACTATTTTAAGCTAGGTTTTATACTCGCTGTCTCTGTTGAAGTGACATCAAAATGATGTTTTTAAGTGCGTGTCTGGCTGTCCTGCACCACATTTGTTTTGTAATTCACGTGTGCCATCCCTGCAGCAGCCCACACAAAACAATAGGCAACGAGGAGTGTGTTTTAAGCTAACTTTGGTCTAGTAACTACCAGCCTAACATGTCTTTTCCATTGGCATTGGATTTATTCAGATTTATCCCCAAACCAACATAGATGCAGGCCTGCAATTTCTTTATTAAGCTAAATTATTTTGCCTTATCCTATCTTCCTAACATCACTCATAACATCTTTCTAATGAGAAACATTCAGCATAAACGGTTTATACAGCTGAAAACACTGGTGCGAAACTTTTTGGATTTATCCAGTTTAATTCCCAAATCAAGATGTAAACCTGAAATTCAGTTATGTTTCACTCCCTTGACATGCAAGCCTTTTCGAACTGTTTAACTACTGTGGCATTTGACACCTCTGATGAGGAGAAGATTGGCGTGTCGAGTGGAAGTATGAAGGGTCTGGTGCATCGGTGACGTCACATTGTCACGTGACAGGACAGACGTGACGAGTATAATGGAGCCTTTAAGTGCAGA
Source organism: Coilia nasus (assembly GCA_027475355.1). Classification (NCBI taxonomy): domain Eukaryota; kingdom Metazoa; phylum Chordata; class Actinopteri; order Clupeiformes; family Engraulidae; genus Coilia; species Coilia nasus. Next base: position 5,954,893 of record CM050215.1, on the reverse strand, counting down.
GAGTCTATCCGCAAGAACAGTCACCAGATGAACAGAGGAAACGAGACATCATGTATGTCCCAGCACATGCAAAGCTGCGGGAGAAAACAAAACAACTGCTTTTTTTTTGGATTAGGGGGTTATCCCAGTATGACTGGGTAGTCAAGGGAACTTGTCATAACATGACTGGTTAGCCACGAGTGCTTGTCATAACATGATTGGTTAGTCAAAGAAGCTTGTCATAACATGATTGGTTAGTCAAAGAAGCTTGTCATAACATGATTGGTTAGTCAAAGAAGCTTGTCATAACATGACTGGTTTGTCAAGGGCAGTTGTCTTGTCTTGTTGTCGTATTGGTTAGTCAAGGGAGCTGCTCCCCTCAGGAGAAAGCTTAATGGTCATGTTGCGCCACCATTTTGAGACTACTGCAAAGCTGCAAATAATAGCCTGGCTTTTATTTCCCAAATGTGTCAACAGACATTCATTTGGGGCAAGCATCTATATGAGGCATTTAATTTTCATTCAACACTTAAAACCAGTTTATTAAAGATGCAGCAGACCTTTTAGGCTATCAAATTAAGCCTTATTCACAACAAACTTGTGGACACATACATATCATAGTTCTACCCATAATCCAAACCGACAGAACAGAATAAAGCAAGGCTTATTGCTTTTTTGCACAGAAACCGTACATTTGAAATCATACTTTGATGCCATACTTTGATACTTTTTTGATGCCATGATGGACTTGAAACTCATTCGAGAAAAAACAGCACACTTAAAGAAAGTTCATGAACCTTATTGTTTTATAATAAAAAGAAACCGCTTGTAGGCTTGGCAAGATTTTTTTCATGTGCCTATCAGAATGAGTCGGTGGGGTGATTTAAATGATGCTGTCAATAACGGCTCACGTTATTCTGGCAGCCAAAACTGTGAAGAGCTTAGCAGTAAGTCTTTCACTGCCATTTATCAGTTTATCAATGGAGACGTATAGGCTAAATCCAACCATAAGTTGAAAATCAGACCAGACTTTATGTGAGACTGCCGTTTATTGCCCAATGTGTTGCTGGCCCGGGCATCTGTTCAGGAGTCGGCGATTATTTGCAGCTTCATGGTATATGTGATGGTATATATAGCAACAGGAACATACAGCTTTTGTTTGTAACAGCACGCAGGATAACCTTTTGGGATGGTGCTTGTTGCTTTGGAAAATGCTGTTGACATCTCCATTGTTCTGTAAGGATCTTTGGCTGATACATTGACTCACCATAGACAATAAGCTGACATTTGATCAACACATCATCAACACACACAAAAGGTCCCAACAGAGGCTATATATCATCCGTAAACTCCGTGCCCTCTCTGTTGCCCCCCACCTCCTGTCTCTTCTGTACTCCAGCATCATCCAACCCATTCTACTGTACTGCTCCCCCTGCTTCTACAACATGCTCTCCGCCAGCAACAGAAACAAACTCACTAAAATCACACACACCGCATCCAAAATCATTCATCACCCCACACCCAATCTCAATGATCTCAACCTCAAAGCAGTCACACGCCTTGCACATTCAATCACCAGAGATCACACCCACCCACTTCACTCACACTTCACACTCCTTCCGTCTGGACGCAGGTACAGGACACTAAGATGGAGACGGGCGCGTTTCAACAAAAGCTTTGTCCCATCTGCCATTACTGCACTGAACAACCTCCGACAATAACCCTGCATTGGCCCTCCTGGAAGCACATCTGTTACAAATGTCTGTGTGTTTGTGTTTTTATGGTGTTATATGTTGTCTGCTGTCATCAATGTGATGTTGGCTGTGGCAAGTCTTGTGACGGCAGTGAAAACAAATTTCCCCCTGGGGACAATCAATCAATCAATCAATCAATCAATCAATCAATCAATCAATCAATCAATCTCTCTATCTATCTCTCTATCTATCTCTCTATCTCTCTCTCTCTCTCTATCTCTCTCTCTATCTCTCTCTCTATCTCTCTCTCTATCTATCTATCTATCTATCTATCTATCTATCTATCTATCTATCTATCTATCTATCTATCTATCTGTACATCCAGAACTGGCTTTAAAGTCCACGCCATTATGAGTGATCAGGGGTGCCGGCAGGATGGAATTCCATAGTAAGCCAAACTGTGGTTAGAATGTGTGCACAGAGCTGTGGAATGAGTGTGCAGAGCCCGCACTCTGAATTCTAATCATAGACAGTTTTCCTACATTTCACTAAATTTGACTTTGAAATGGTTCTATTTAGAGCTGTGCGATATGGGAGAAAATGAATATCCCGATACATTTTCTCCATTTCCCTCTCCTACCTCTAGGTAGCTGTGATGTCCCTTAAGGCTGGGGCCTGTATTTTTCCATTTAATTATGTTTTCCAGGTGTTACCTGTTGGAGGGAGGTGGAGTTCTGTCGGCTACCTGGTGATGGGTTCTTTAAATTGGAAGCTGTGACCAGGAGAGACGGGTGGCCTCCACGCCAGCAGCTTATGCCATTGTTTCCCCGTCCTAACTTTAGTTGTTTGTCTTTATTTTTGGTTAACGTTTTTCTTTAAATGTAAAATCCCTTAATTGTAAATAAACCCCTACATTTGAGCTCGGTTGACTTTTGGTCTTTGTATGTTACGCTGGTTTACCTGGTTGTAACATAATGGGAACTCGTCCAGTTTTTTCCTAGTGGGCCTGTGTAGTGGGATACGGCAAGTTTTCTCAACGCGATTGTTTGGTGAGTATTGGTTTCTGCGTGTAGTAGCGTGCATCATAATCAGGTAGCCGCCGAGTGGACACCGAGTCCACTACTTTATTATTTTAGTTTATTTTGTTCTGGTGGTAATCCTCAGTAGATCTGTTTCGGAGGGTTGCAGTTGGCTGTGTCTATGGTCTGCTGTGTCCTCTCGAGTTTAACGGGTAATGTATGCCGGGTGGGGGACGCCGCTGAAGAGCAGTGAGGTTTCAGTTCGTTTTTTTGGATAGGTAAGTAGGGGTTGTGGTGCAGCAGCGAATCACCCAGTTTACGTGTTCTTTTGTTTAACGCCTTGAGATTTTGTGCGTTGCGATTGCAGTGTTGTGCAGGTTGATATTTGTTAGGTATTAGACTTTTGGGCTGCTGTGGTTTCCGAATTTTTAATTCTTTTTGCGTCTAATCCCTTATCTTCCTGTAGTGACTTGTGCTGGCGTGGTATTGGTCTACCCCATTGTTTTTTTGTGGTCATTTTTTTAGGGAATTTTTGTGGCCACTTTGTTTGGAGTTTATTTCTTGCAGCCATCCGTTTTGGTTTATTTGTGTTGTGTTTTTGTTAATCATGTCTGCAGTGGCAGATGATTTTGTAGAAAATCCATCGTTGGATGGTTTCCATCGTCTCACGAAAGAGCAATTAATAGAGGTCGCAACTTTGTTTCACCTTGAGTTAAGCAGTAGTGACAAACGTCTGAAAAATACTGTTAAGTCTGTTTTGTTACCCTATTTGGTTGAAAAGGGAATCCTGCCGCCTGGTGAGAGGTTACTCATTTGAAACAGCTTTCCATTCGTGAGAAAGAACTTGATACTAAGGGAGAAGAGTTACGCCTCAAAGCCTCCGAAAATGAACTGGAGTTGTAACGGTGGTGAATTGGGGAACTGCAGTCACATAGGCCTATGCACTTTAGTTTTTTTTTTTTTTCACCGTCAGAAATTGTTTGGTTGATGTGTAAACGGACAAATCAGTTCAGCACGGCCAAAAAACAGTTCAACACAAGAGTTCTTTTTTCTTTCAGTTCACTATTGAAAATTCAGCACCAAGAATACTCAAATGAAATACTCAGTCACAAACACAAACGCCAGTTTCAGGCTCTTCCAATCATTACTGGTGCATACTCAAAAACGGTGGTTTTACGAAAATAAAAAGAAAACATGTTAAAGCAACAGGTTTTCAAGGGAGGTTATGGAGGTGTGTGTATGTGGGCTTAATGATCAGTGTTTTCTATATTGCTGACTTTTGGGTTGTTGGCTCCTCTGGGGATTGAACGAGAGCAGCGACGAGCGAGGCAAGTTACTCACTGTTGAGTCTTTTGCGAGGAAGAGGACAGTGATCCAGTAATCCCAACACGAAGGTGCAACTTCTTCACGGCGTCTGCCGATTTTGGTATCTGCAATGGCCCGGTGAAAAATCCCGACAGCAAATCCAATACCAAGAAAGCGTTCAAATAATCCACTCTTCGAATTGTACTGGGGCAAAACTGGATGATGGCACTACTAGACAAAACTGATATAAACAAAACGACAAACTTTCCTCCTGGCTCGTACTCTCGTCTCCCTTCGGGTTCAGGTGAGTCCATTAGAATAGCCTCATTCAACTTAGCCGACGCTTTCTTCTGCGACGAGATTTGCTGGGTGCTGGAGGGGCGGGGATACAAACCCTGCAAACATGTGGGACCATAGACATAGTATGTCTATGTGTGGGACATTCTACTGCCCGTAGACATGACGAAACCGGACGAGACTTGGCTGGATCGATTCTAGGTCGCCATCTTGTGGACTGTAATTTTTACTACAGGAATTCTAATTAAAACTGCAACTCCGCGACCTGCAGAACAATTAAATTTGAGTGGCTTGTGTGTGCAAATTCATTGATTGTTGCATAGTCTGTTCCACAATATTTAGTACATATTTAATATATCTTGTCAAACATGATAAGAATGACTTACACGACAGCTGCTTGTGCATGCAACTTATGATGGAACACAATGTGGTTGTGACATTTTTGACACGACAAAACAAACGACCTATCATCACTTACACGTCGTTTTAACTACTTGTATTTAGGAACACTGTGTCAGTAGTAATAATATCAGACTTTCGCCAGTGGTGTATGAAAAACAGCCTAACTGGGCATTGAACCCAGGTCTTCCACATGGAAAACAGGAGAGCTACCGCTGCACCATCGTTTCCACCTTGAACCTCATGAAGGAGGCAGATAATACATATCACGTATTCACTTCATTATCATCACTGCTTAATGCAAGGTGAATGAGAGAACTGACCAATTTATTTACAGCACGCTTTAGAGTTGTTGCATTAGATTAAGCAATTTATAGGTTTATTCATGTTCACGTGCGCCAAGGTGCGACCATACAGATGCGACTTATGTGACACTTGAGCGGCAAACACGGACATGTGCCTACGGACATGGAAGTTCATCAAAACAAACGCCATACACGTCAGCGTAGACAGAAGCCAATCAGGGCAAAGTGCCGACGTCATGGAGGCAGTTCCACGACTGAGCAGCGAGCGGAGAGCAAATGTGCTGCTGCGCAGCAAATATCTTGCTCCCGCGATGTCTTAAGGCCATGTGACATGGAATGCAGAGCAGAGAACACTCCCACCTACACCATCGTGGACAAATTTCTAACCGGCATGTGTTACGATCACGCAAAGCGCATGTGCGCTGCGTCGATTTGCGCAGATTTGCGTGATCGTGGATGCACCTACTAGCTGCATTTGACTTGACCTAGACGTTTGCATCCTGACGCTGAAAATGTTGCATTGTGGTTAGAAATTGTGTCCGACAAGCCCGAAATGTGTGAGGTTGTCACGAGTTGTCACAACAATGCGACCATGACACATGACCCGAAAACTCGCGGGAGCATGACGCTTACAGACAAATCGTACAGACCTTTGCAGTTGCCTCCACACAACTGCAAGCGGCTAGCTAACGCCTCCTCGGTGACGCTACTTTGCCGTGGTTGGTTAAAAGTTCACTGACGTCTGTGCAGGTGCATTGTCCGGTGCTCCCCGACTGAACTTGTCATCTAAAGTGTACGTTATTTTACTCCAATTTGAAGATATATCTCTTCTCTCTATTTTTACCTTGTTCTGATGGTTTATCTGACGCTGTCAAGCCCGGCCCATTATTTATTTAATTATTAATCCCATTTCTATTTCATTGTCCGTGTTATATACCTACTTATGGTCTTTGTTTTATTGTTTTGCTGTCTTAGTTTTCATGTTTGTGTTGTGGAGCACTTTGGGGCAACTTGTTTTGTTCCAATGTTAATCTAAACAATAAGAAAGACTCGACTTCAATTAAACTCTCAGTGCACCCCACTACAACCATAGACTGTAGAGGACTACAACCCCCGCCCTCCCTCTCCACACATGACTTGTGTGTCATCTGCTACGATGATCGGGGAGGCTTGACCTCAGTCTCGTTAGGATTTGTGTTCGACTTTATTTTCCTCATTTAATGCCCACCCCTGCTGTGACCAGCAATTCTCGTTGACGTATGCAGCCAGTTGCAGACGGGCGGACTGGAATGGGCGCATTTGACTTGACCTAGATGTTTGCATCCGTTTGCATCCGGACGCTGAAAATGTTGCATTGTGGTTAGACATTGTGTCCGACATGCCCGAAATGTGTGAGGTTGTCACGAGTTGTCACAACAATGCGACCATGACACATGACCCGAAAACTCGCGGAGCATGACGCTTACAGACAAATCGTACAGACCTTTGCAGTTGCCTCCACACAACTGCAAGTGGCTAGCTAACGCCTCCTCGGTGACGCTACTTTGCCATGGTTGGTTAAAAGTTCACTGATGTCTGTGCAGGTGCATTGTCCGGTGCTCCCCGACTGGACTTGTCATCTAAAGTGTACGTTATTGTACTCCAATTTGAAGATATATCTCTTCTCTTTATTTTTACCTTGCTCTGATGGTTTATCTGACGCTGTCAAGCCCGGCCCATTATTTATTTAATTATTAATCCCATTTCTATTTCATTGTCCGTGTTATATACCTACTTATGGTCTTTGTTTTATGGTTTTGCTGTCTTAGTTTACATGTTTGTGTTGTGGAGCACTTTGGGGCAACTTGTTTTGTTCCAATGTTAATCTAAACAATAAGAAAGACTCGACTTCAATTAAACTCTCAGTGCACCCCACTACAACCATAGCATGTAGAGGACTACAACCCCCGCCCTCCCTCTCCACACATGACTTGTGTGTCATCTGCTACGATGATTGGGGAGGCGCAAGCTCAGTCTCGTTAGGATTTGTGTTCGACTTTATTTTCCTCATTTAATGCCCACCCCTGCTGTGACCAGCAATTCTCGTTGACGTATGCAGCCAGTTGCAGACGGGCGGACTGGAATCTCGAACGAGCCTAGTGTGTTAGTGGTGTAATCATGTGGTAGCGTCTGCTAAACGCAATGCAAAGCGTCAGTGCACTCGAATCTCCAGAAGGAGAGGCAGACCGCTACAGAGTTGCGGCAGCTTGACGCAAAAGCTTCAGAGGAACATCAGGATTTTTTTTTCATCTGCTCGTTTTGATGTCAGTAGGCATATAAAACTAGTTCCACCCTTCGTTGAGAAGGATGTAGAAAAATATTTTCCCCATTTTGAGAAGGTTGCTATATCTCTCAAATGGCCTAAAGCTTTTTGGCCACTTTTAATTTAATCTAGCTTAATTGGCCGTGCGCAAGATATCTATTCGTCATTGTCTTTGGAACAGAGTTCTAGTTATGATGAGGTAAAAGCTGCTATTTTGCGGGGCTATCAGCTTGTCCCTGAAGCCTATAAACAGCGTTTTCGGCGTTACAAAAAGACTGACCGGCAGACTTATGTTGAGTTTGCTTTTTGACTGCTGGTGCTCTTCTAAAGGGGTGGATAGTCTGCGTGAGTTGATTCTGCTCGAAGAGTTTAAAAACTGCCCGCCCAGTGCTGTCTCAGTCGAACGCCAGGTCGATACATTGCGTGACGCTGCGGTTATGGCTGATGAATATGTTTTAATCCATCGTGTTCCTTTTAAAGACAGGTACAGGCCTGAGAGGTCTTCGCCCGCTACTGATAAAGTCCGGTCATCTATCACGTCTGAGCAGGATTGTTATTATTGTAAACGACCAGGACATATGTTGGCCGATTGGGGCGTTTTGAAAAACAAAAATGTTGCAAAAGGATTTGCCTTAATTAAAACTGTTTCGAGGGCTTCCGGCCGGCCATGACACGGATGGCAGCATAAAGAGGTAGCTCCCGAGTAAATTATATTTTAAGCCCTAAATTGTTGAAGATCAAACAGAAATACAAGAAAACGCATTAAGGGGGCAACGATGTCTACTAAGGCTAAAAAAGATTCCAAAGAACCTAGAGCACAAAGGCAAACAGGGACGCAAAATGATGCTAATCCTGTCGGGGAGCACATGGCTAATTTGGATCTGATATTGCAAGAGCTAAGAGAATTTCGACAGGACAACAAATCACAAATGGAAGAAATTAAAGAGGAAATAGCAAAAACTAACAACAGATTGAAAGAGGCAGAGGGTCGAATTGAAAAGGCAGAAGAAAAAATACAAAATGTGGAGGACATTATGTCTGAAATGCTAAAGCTTCATGCTCAGATGGAGGCGAGGCTAACTGACCAGTGGTGTGTTCCGATATTCATGCTTCCATGGGTACACTTAACTACAGTGCACTGTCTGCACTTACTAAGTACACAGATTTCAGCAGGTAAGTGTTGTTCCATATTCCATACTCCGTGATGCACTTACCGGAATTTCCGATGGTGACTGCAGCCGCGTGTCATTACCCGCCAACTTTGAACGGAGAACGAGACATATTTAAGTCATTGCAAAATGAATACACTACTTCAAGCTTCCTGAAAAATGCGCCAACGTCGTCAGCAACGTAATCTCCTCGTTTCTTCTTCAGTTTGGTCTGTTTGGATTCGTCACTTCCGCAGCTATGTAGCTAAGATGGCGGCTTTGAGTGCGAAAAGTGTACCTTGATCCACACTCACCGTTTTGACCGTTTTGAGGGCAGCATCCGGGTCCTTTCAGTCCACTTATTTTCGCCAAAATCGTAATGTGAACACCCTACGTTCTCAAACTAAGTACAGTAAGTGCAGAAAGTATGGACATCGGAACACACGGCAGGGCTGCGTTTCCCGATAACGATGGATCTTAGCCTTAAGAGCAACGTAAACGATTGATCCCACGAACGTTCTTACAGTCCTTACGGACCGTTTCTCGAACATTATCGTAAGTGAACGCGCGTGCCCTGCTCTTAAGATAGTTCTTAAGGCCTGGATATACTCGCCGTGCGCAGTGGTGCGCGCGCAAAAGTGACGTCAAAATGACGTCAGTGCATATCTGGCACGGCGTTCTCAAGCGCAGGTTTGCCGTGCGCGCACCTCCGATTTTTTGTAACTTGCGCGCGGCAGCCCCATTGAAAACCATAGGCAATGGCTAGTCTGGTTTCAGCTAACTTTAGCCTAGTAACTCCCAGCCTAAACATGTATTTTCCATTGCTACAAATCAGCTAATATTACTGGAAACTCACAAGAAATACAAACACTGACTAAAAACTTTTAGGATTTTGTTCAGTTTTATCCACAAACCAACTTAGGTGCAAACCTGCAGTTCGTTTATTAAGCTAACTTTTTGCCTTATCCTATCATCATTCATAAGGTCGTATAAAGCTGAAAACACTGTAAATATACACACTGACTCAAACCTTTTCGGATTTATCCAGTTTAATTCCCAAATCATGATGTAAACCTGCAATTCAGTCATGTTTCACTCCTCTGACACGCAAGGCTCCCGAACTACTGAGGCATTTGACACCTCTGACGAGGAGAAGATTGCCGTGTGTGTCGAATGAAGTATGTATGGGCGTGCGGCGCTGTGACGTCACGTTTGCGCACGCACTTCTGCATGCGGCGAGTATACACCTAGCTTTAGAGCTGAAAGTTGGCGTTATTAAGTGACGTAGGAGCTTTCTTTTGAACTTTATTGGGCATACGGTAAAGTTGGCTTCAATGCAAGAAAATACATTTTAAAACAATAAACAAAACTTGTAACGTTTGCTTATCTCTCATCTATAATTTATCTCATTCAAGTGTAAGCAAAAAAGATCTCCCAGTCTGAGTACACAAACAAAAATATATTTTATTTAAATAGTCTATGTAGGACACTGTATTCAGATGTTTTTGTTACATGTTTTCTGCACACGTCCAAAATAAGCCCACTTACTGTGACTGTCCTTATGCGGCTGTGCTAAGGCGCATTAAGCCGTACAGTATAGGCCTACTGTCATTTTGATTTTCAACAGGTTCAAGGCCACACTATCCCTGCTGTTTTTCACACTATCCCTGCCCGTCAACAATGTCTTCGCCACTCCCTTTTTGTTATGCTCATGGAACTGTCATGTTCCAAGCTTTTTGTTTTGACGGACTTTATATCGCTTCTGGGTTACATTTTTCTTAGTTGCCTCGAAACGCTCCCGTTCATGTAATGCCCATACAAATCACATGTAGGATCACCGTTTCATTATGCCCAATCTTACTATCAAATATAGTTGACGTAGCCTATGTGGCTGCATTCATATTTATTTGATTCCAGGCCCTTGCGTAATTTTAGGCATGTAATGCCTATACATGTAATGCCTGTCATGTAATGCCCATACAAATCACATGTAGGATCACCGTTTCATTATGCCCAATCTTACTATCAAATATAGTTGACGTAGCCTATGTGGCTGCATTCATATTTATTTGATTCCAGGCCCTTGCGTAATTTTAGGCTACTTCTTTGTTTCCGTTGGTCTGCTGTGTCAGCTACATGATGTCATGGTAGTTATATGGTAGTTGCATGATAGTTACAAGAATAATGTCTTATGACAACATCTTCAGGCACGCGTTCACTTCACATCCTCTGGGTGTCTCCACTGTGCCACGCCAGTTAAGATCAATCTTAGAGCTCTACGAGTGCTCTGGACCACACGTAGAGTTACGTGTGATTCCACGATGGTTCTTGGCCAAGGAAGGTTTCGGGAAACGGTCCGTAAACTCTACGATGGTGCTAAGTGTGAAGTTGAGTACTACTTAGGCTTAAGTACTACTTAACATCGCTCGTAGGGCTTTCGGGAAACGCAGCCCTGGAGAGCCGCTCACGACGCGACAACATTCGCTTATACGGGATCCCGGAGGGAGCTGAAAGGGACAGTTCATCAGTGATTGAGTTTGTGGAACAATTAGGATAATCTTGAACTCGAGGACACAGCTCTGAACATTGAGAGAGCCCATCGGTCACTAGGAGACCAGCCCCCGCCAAATGCTCAACCAAGGTCATTCGTTGTGAAATTTGCCAGCTTCCGAATCAAAGAGATGGTTCTCAGGAAAGCGTGGCAAAAGAAGGGATTGATGTTGGACACACACCGAATTAACGTGGATAATGATTACCCACCGAGGATTTAGCAAAAACGAAAGGAATATGCGGGGGCTAGGAAGCTCCTCAAGGACAACAACAAGTTTAACACGCTGTACCCTGCCCGGCTAAAAGTGCGATATCAGGAGGGAGATAAGATCTACGATACGGCTGAGGAAGCAACAGGAGATCTGGCTCGGAGAGGTTTCGACATCACCGCGCCTGTACACCAACCAGAGACGATGATGGAGCGCCTCAGAAAATGAAGTTGGCAGAGAAGCGGATGAGCCCGAAGGCGTGTGCAAAGCTCCTGCGCTGGAATCCCAAACTACAAAGAGCGTTTACAGGCTTTTCGAAGAGAGGACTCCCCCCAAAACGCGGACAGTGGTTAGTAGTTCGAAGTAAATGGACTTAATCCCCGCCTCAAAATGGTGAGTTTTGCTTGTGCAACTAGCTAGTTCATAAAAGAACATGCCATGCCTTATAGCTATAAAGGGATAACACTCGGGAATACAAACGGATATGGAACCTTACGTGGATGCTTTAGAGGGCCCTCCTTCTTACAGAGATGGAGGCTATCCCTCAAATCCACCTGCCCCCACCTGGTGGAGGGTCTTCAGTAAGACTCATGTAGTGGAAGACTGTTCTAATGTTTATTTCTACCTTTTAACTTTTTTTTTTTTGGTTTGTTCTGTGTTTACATTATGGTTGTTTACAGTTGTTCTACACTGTACAGGGGTCGCTTTTCACTCAAAATGCAGGACATGATCATTGATATTTATAAGCCTTAATGCAGAACATAAAATTAGCCACATATAATGTTCATGGTTTAAATAACCCAGTCAAAAGAGGGAAAATTCTAACACAGCTTAAAAAAGATAAGGTTCAAGTAGCTTGTCTGCAAGAAACGCACCTTAATAGCACTGAACATGACAAGCTTAAAAGGATGGGTATTAAATATGCTTTTGCATCATCCGATAGGTCGGGACATAAAAGAGGAGTAGCTATTCTGATATCAAGAGGTGTGAATTATGAACATATGTCAGAACTCAAAGACACAGAAGGCAGGTATGTGATGATTACAGGTAAATTAGAAGGGACTATAGTAATTCTACTCAATGTTTATGCTCCCCCAGGCAGTGAATGGATGTTTTACAGGAAAATGTTTGATTTAATGACAACAAAAGCGCAGGGGGTAGTCATATGTGGGGGGGATTTTAACATACATCTTCACCCAACACTAGACCTTTTTTAATGGCAAGTCGGAGACAAAACCTATAAGTAGAAGAATGACTGACTTGATGAAGGAACTAGGTATTATAGATATATGGAGAGAATTGTATCCTACTACCCGAGATTATACATACTATTCCGCACCACATTTAGTATACACCAGGATAGATTATTTCTTTATGTTCAATAGAGACCTACACAAAATTGAGAGCTGTAAAAAAGGCCCAATTACTCTTTCTGATCACAGCCCTGTGTTTATCCATATGTCTCTTAATAGGGAAAAAAGAACTACACTATGGAGACTGAACTCAAATATACTGAACAATCCAGATACTAAAAAGTGTCTACTAGCAGAAATTGACATGTTCATGGACTTAAATGACAATGGGGAGGTGTCACCTGGTATCCTTTGGGACTCACTTAAGGCTTTTATGTGGGGAAAAATCATTGCCATCTCCTCTTTTTTACAAAAACAGAGACGAATAAAACTGGAAGACTTGGAGAATAAATTAAAACATTTACAGAGGGTCCATAGTACCACCTTAGATGAAGGGGAAAAACAAGAAATCAAGGAGGTAAAAAGGGAGATAGAGGAAATTAGTACACAAGAAATACAGAATAAGCTCATATTTTTAAAACAGCGTTATTATGAGGTTGGAGGGAAGGCAATGAAACTGTTGGCATATAAATTGAAAAAACAGCAAGCAGACAATACAATTTCCAAGATTCGAAATCCTGGCTCTGGGGAGATTTAACATAAACTAGGGAATATCCAGCAGTGTTTTGAGCAGTTTTACCAAAAGCTGTACTCTCAGCAAAATATTGACAATACGTCACATATTGATACATTCTTGGCTTCACTTGATCTCCCCTCTTGTCTCTGCAGAACAGAATGAACAGTTATCGGCAGCAATCACGACTGATGAGATAAATGCAGCCATCTCTAGGTTAAAAGCAAACAAGTCACCAGGCCCAGACGGTTTTACTGGAGAATGGTACAAATCCTTACGAGAAAAAATAGCTCTTATATTATTGGATATGTTCAACTGGGTTTTAAGGGAAAACAAAATCCCACCATCTTGGAAAGAGGCAACAATTTCATTAATTCCCAAGGAAGGGAAAGACGTGTTGGAGTGTGGTAATTTTCGGCCTATTAGTGTATTAAACATAGACTACAAATTATTTACATCTATATTGGCTCATCGGATTGACAAGATTCTACCTTTTCTTATTCACACTGACCAGACCGGCTTTATAAGGCAAAGGCAGACTCAGGACAGCCTGAGAAGAACACTTCACATTATTAACCACATCATACAAAAAGATACAGAAGCAATGCTGGTAAGCTTAGATGCAGAAAAAGCGTACGATTCAGTCAGGTGGTTCTTCCTGTATAAAGTATTAACAAAATTTAATTTTCATAAATCAATCATTAACACATTCCAAGCCTTATATGATAAACCTACTGCCAGGATTAAGGTAAACTGAGCTCTCTCAAGGTAATTTACCCTGGAGCGAGGAACAAGGCAAGGATGTCCAGCTTCCCCCCTGCTTTTTGCACTATTTATCGAACCCTTGAGCCAGTGCATACGACAGAATTGTGACATCAGAGGTATAACCATACACAATGAGGAACACAAACTTGCACTTTTTGCAGATGATGTTTTAGTCTACATAACAAAGCCCAACCTGACACTACCTACACTAATGACTGAACTAGAGAATTATGGAGCTCTCTCTGGCTACAAACTAAACGTTCAGAAGACCCAAGTGCTAACATTTAATTATAATCCTTCTAGCTCTTTAGTAGAAAAGTACAAACTAAGATGGGAAGCAGATCACATACGATATCTTGGAATAAATCTCCCAAAGGATACTACAAAACTAGCCTCCTTAAATTATGGGCCATTAAACAACAACATTAAATGTGACATGCAGAGATGGAGTACTACTCCATACCTTGGTCTCTATTCAAGGGTAGAATCGATAAGAATGAATGTGCTACCAAGGCTACTTTACCTCTTTCAGAGTCTACCAGTGGAGATAACCACAAAACAGTTCATGGAATGGGACAAAATGATATCAAGATTTTTGTGGCAAGGTAAAAAGCCCAGGATTAGGTACAAAACTCTACAATTGCATAAAGATCGGGGCGGTCTAGGCCTTCCCTGCCTGCGGGAATATTATTTTGCAGCTCAATTAAGACCTCTACTGTGTTGGAGTAACCCATCATATTCCGCCAGATGGAAAGATATAGAGAGCAATATGAGTCATGAGATTCCTTTAGCAGCGGTAATGGCAGACGTTAAATTAATGAACAATATGATTGGAAAAAATAACCCATGGATTAACACTACATTGAAAACATGGCAGAAAGTAATAAAACTTTGTGAATTGGAACATAGCCTAAAAATACTACGTTGGTGTGCCTATGACAAAGATTTCTCCCCTAGCTCTCTGGATTCTAGTTTCAAGACCTGCATTAAAGCAGGGCTCACCACTTACCATACATTTGTAAATAAAGGTACACTTAAAAGCTTTGAGCTTCTGAAGCAAGAGAATGGATTACAACCCCAAGATTTCTATAGATATATCCAACTAAGGCGATACTTTAATGAAAACATAGCCAGAGCAATAGAGGGGCAAAAGGCAAACATCTTGGAGGTTTTTCATGGGGCAATCAGTGCAGGAACTTGCAAGAAGGGTGTATCTAGATTATATCATGCATTACGCCAAGCTAGCCCAGACAACACCCTGTACATTAAACATAAATGGGAAAAGGAAGCTAATATTACAATATCGCAAGAAGAATGGGGAAATCTGTGTAGATTGCAATGGAAAACATCATGCTCAAATACATACCGTGAATATAGTTGGAAAAACGCATCTAGGTTTTTTATAACACCACTACAGCAGCGTGCACAACTATCAAGCACTGCATGCTGGAGGTCCTGCAGTGCAAAGGAGGCCAATCACTTTCATATTTTCTGGGATTGCCCAATAATAATCACATACTGGCGGGACATTCACTTTCACCTAAATAACATTTTCGATGTTGACATCCCTTGTAATTTTAACATTTTATACTTAGGAAACATGCCACTGGAGGGGTGGGATTACTGGGATAAAAAGCTGATGTGTATTCTGCTGGTAGCAAGCAAAAAAACAATATCCAGAAGATGGTTAAAGCCAAATCCCCCTACAACAGGAGAATGGTTGGATGTTATTCACGATATATACAATGGAAAAGCTGACCTACTCCCTCAGAACAAAATCTGGAGATTTTGCTAGGATCTGGTATAGATGGACCCGGTATGTTGAACAAGAGGGTCTAAGATTAGATTTTGCTTGAGGCATCTTCTTGAAATATAGGTATGCATGTCCTTTTTTTTCTTTTTTTCGAATTCTTTTCTAAGGATTACAGTGAAGCTTCCCCGGATGTTCAAATTGTTCTAATTTTTCTTATTGTATTTTGTATTTTGTAGAAAAGGGGCTAGGGTACACAATGTTGTGAATACTATGGATGGATATTTTCTTGGGGGGAGGGGCCTTTTTCTCTGCCATAAATAATTTTATGTATTCCTTTTTGTTACCCTTTTAGTTAGGCAAAGGAGTTGGATGTGAAAAGACTGAAAAGAGTAATGTATGGATAATACCCCTTAATGTATGTGTCCCAAAAGCTTTCAATAAACAGAAAATTACAAAAAAAAAAAAAACTGTTTCGAAATCTCCTGTTTCTCCGTCATGTCGTGACTCTGCATGTGATGTTAAGACGGGGTATGAGCCTTTTCTTAGTGACGGTTTTGTGTCTTTGCCCGGTGATAAAGCTCAGACGCATGTTCGTATTTTGCGTGACACCGCTGCTGCACAATCTTTAATTTTGCAAGGCATTTTGCCCTCGTCTGACGCCACTGAAACTGGCACGAGTGTGTTGGTCCGAGGCTTTGGAATGGGCTGTACTGTTGTACCGCTTCATCACATTTACCTGTCATCTAACGTGATTACTGGTACAGTTGCTGTGGGTGTTCGTCCGTCTTTGCCTGTTCCAGGTGTAACTTTCATTCTTGGGAATGACATTAGCGGAAATTCTGTGTGGGGGGAGGTGCTACCGCAAGTGGTTGCTGTGCCTGGCAAGCCAGCCAATCATGATTGTGTGCGCAATCACCCTGAAGTTTTTCCTGCGGTTACACGCGCAATGTCTAAAAAGGCTTCTACTCCCCCGGAGGGAAAAGAGTGTTCGTCTCGTGTTATTGATATTGATTTGTCAGATTCTTTTGTTGTGTAATTCGGGTGAAATGTCAAAACCAGGTAGAGACGTGTCTTCTGCTTCTTTAGCTGATTTTGGCGATGAGTTAAAACCTAGCAATGCCTCTGTCTGTCTGTCTCGCACGGAGTTAATTACTGCTCAAAAAGCAGATGTGTCGCTTTCCTCTCTTGTATCTCTTGCCTTGTCAGATATCGATCTTGATAAGGAGCCACAATGCTTTTATTTTCAAGATGGTATTTTGATGAAGAAATGGAGGCCTTATAATGTACCTGACCAGTAGAATTCTTCTCATCAGATTGTGTTCCCGTCTGTGTACAAAAATGAAGTTTTGCGTGTAGCTCATGATGGCATTGCCGGACATTTGGGTATTGCAAAAACTTTCAACCGGATTAGTCAGCATTTTTATTGGCCCGGTGTGAAGCGGGATGTGGTTTGTTTTTGTACAACCTGTAAAACATGTCAACTTATTGGTAAATCCAATCAAACGGTTCCCCCCGCTACACTTTACCCAATTCCAGCCATTGGCCAGCCTTTTGATCATGTCATTGTCGACATTGTTGGTCCATTCGTGAGATCAAGGAGTGGTTATCAATATTTGCTGACCATGATGTGTGTGGCTACACATTTCCCAGAGGCCGTTCCTTTACGTAAAGTTACAGCTAAAAATGTGTTGAAGGAACTGCTTAAGTTTTTCATTCAGACTGACCGTGGATCTAATTTTATGTCCCAGATTTTTGCTCGTGTCTTAAAGCAATTGAAAATACAGCACAACATTTCTTCTGCCTACCACCCCGCTAGTCAGGGTGCGTTGGAACGTCAACATCAGACAATTAAGAGTATGTTGCGTGGCTACTGTTAAGAGACTGGAAAAGACTGGGCAGACGTTGTACCTTGGTTGCTTTTTGCCTGCAGAGAGGTGAGGCAGGAGTCACTTGGTTTTAGTCCCGCCGATCTTGTTTTCGCTTATACTCCACGAGGCCCTTTGGCTGTTTTAAAAGATCAGTTTTATTGTGACAGTTCTGAAAAAGACATTTTGACACGTTTCAAATTTCCGTGCTCGTCTACATCATGCCAGTGAGTTGGCTCAAGAAAATCTTGAGCGAGCTCAGAGCAAAATGAAACGGTGGTATGACCTGAAAGCTGTTGATTGCCACTTTAAAGTGGGCGATAAAGTTCTTGTGCTCCTTCCCATTTTAGGATCTGCGCTACAGGCTCGTTTTAGTGGTCCGTATGTGATAGAGCACAAAGTGTCCGATCGTAACTGTAATTGCCATGCCAGATCATCGTCAGCAGAGGTGTGTGTGTCATGTTAATATGCTCAAGCCTTTTTACCAGCGCGAGGCCGCTCCACACTCTATCGGTAGTACAACAAAGGCCCTGACATTAAAAACGAGGCACTGAGAACTTTGTAAGTGTAGGCTACACAACATTTATTAATAAAACAGTTTTGACAAGCAGTACCTTGCTGTAGTTTCTCGTCGCCGCCATGATGAAAGTCTGCACAGGTCGATTGACGAACACGAACCAGCAGGAAGAATAGGAGGAGAGGTAGTACAATCAACTTGTTTGGACTTTCATCATGGCGGCAACGAGAAACAACTGCAAACGACTGCATGTAAGCGTTTTAAATAAACGTTGTGTACATTTACAATATTCTCAGTGGTTCGTTTTGAATGCCAGAGCCTTTGTTGTACTACCAATGGAATGTGGAGTTTCTTCGAGCTGTTTTAATGGTTTAAAAATAGCGTAGTCGTCATGCTTCGTCTAAGGGCACCTACCACTTCCATTGTTAGCCTTCTGGGTCAAACTATAAAAAATAGTTAAACTCTGAATGCAACAGGCTAAATCAATTTTGCTCCTCCGTACACATACCAACTCGGTATGATGTTTTAACATGCCAATTTTCATTTTACACCGAAGTTCTCCTTTAATTATGTTTTCCAAGTGTTACCTGTTGGAGGGAGGTGGAGTTTTGTCGGCTACCTGGTGATGGGTTCTTTAAATTGGAACCTGTGACCAGGAGAGACGGGTGGCTTCCACGCTAGCAGCTTATGCCGTTGTTTCCCCCGCCTAACTTTAGTTGTTTGTCTTTATTTTTGGTTAACGTTTCTCTTTAATTGTAAAATCCCTTAATTGTAAATAAACCCCTAGATTTGAGCCCGGTTGACTTTTGGTCTTTGTGTGTTACGCTGATTTACCTGGTTGTAACAACGATATATACAGTATCTCGATATTTTGAAATCTCCTTTAAAGGACCCCATGAAATCACACTTTTACTCTTTACTGTTTTCACTACAATCCCTGCAGATTACATACCATGTACATACCAAGTGCTTTCATGAATGTACTTTAAAAAAATAGAGGTAGATCTCCCAGAAAATGACGTGTGTGGCATTAACTACATCGGCACACATTTAGCCTTGTGTGTGTGTGCGTATGTGTGTGTGAGAGAGAGAGAGACAGAGAGAGCGAGAGAGATAACAGAGATAGCAAAACATATTTCGCTCTGCACAGTTTTCAACTGTACTGGGCTGGTGGAGTGGTTTTAGCAGGTGTGCATGCTGTTCGGAGTTTGACGGACTCTGTATACTCTGCCATGTGGGTTTTTGGGGTGGTGAAACATGTTTGATATGCTGCTGCCTTTTGTCGGGACAGTTTGTTTGAACACTTTGCGTATTGGGGTGACCTGCTCCACGTTCTCGATATCCATAAAACTTCCGGATTACTGATCCCTTATTGCCTCATTTAGGAACAAGCTGCTCGTCCGCTTCCATGTTCTATTGTATTAGGTAGGGTATACTGTACGATAGCTAGTGTTCGTGCTGCCCGCAAACCAAAAGAAATTATAAAGTTCCCTCCCTTCCGCACCTAGATGTCGCGCGAGATTGATTGGTGAGTGTTTGACTCGTGTTACTTCCTGAGGGAGAAGGAGAAAGTCACCAGAACTTTTTAAACATGAAAGCAAGATGAGTCTCGACTGCCGCTTAAAAAAAAAAAACAGATGACCATAAAAAACTCGATGCACACGATATAATAATTGTATCTATCTCACAAATCTATTTCGGGGATATATTTAGTATATTTGATATATCGCACAGCCCTACCTCTATTGCTACTGTTTTCTTACTATTTCATAGTTTGGAATTCAGGCCTGCAGTTTAAAAACATTATTGGCTGTAATTTTGAGAAAAACCGATTAGCCAAATCTACCCAGACATAACAGATATCTTTAATTCGCTGCCAGAGTTGTGTCCAGATGACTTAGGGCTCATTCACACCGAGCGTGTACAGCACGTAACTGTATACAATATGTTTGTATAGGGACAGAATATGTGCAGATCACGCATGCGGTGTGTCTAATTTATTAGCATGCATTCTAAATAAATACGGACAGAAAACGGGCATGCGCTGTATGCGGAGAGTGTTTGGCGTAAATGAGCCTTAAGCCTACATTTCATAAACTTTTGAATGCCAGTTACACAACAAATATATTTGGTACTCAATGTCATTTTTGTAATCCAAGATATAAACACTGCTTTTCTGGGCTTTCAAACACCTAAAATACATTCTCAGAAATCATTAAGAGCTAACAGATAAATTAAAAATTAAAGAATAATATTTAAAAACATCTTATCCTAGAGCATAACATAGCTTTCTTTTAAATGAATAAAAGCACACAGAGGAGACAAATAGAGAATAGAGGGATGAACAGAAAGAAAGAAAGAAAGACAGAAAGAAAGAAAGAAAGAAAGACAGACAGACAGACCAGACAGACCTGCATGTGTGGTTTGGTGTGATGAAGAGCTAAAGGATGCTGGGATAGTTACTCACTCTTGACTCTGCTGTTGGCAGTGAGCAGACAGTGTCTTCACATCTGAGTCCTGCAGCACTTTGCAGCTCAGACACAGCCACCTCATAAATGAGTCATAATAGTCATCACTGATGTTCATCTCCACCCTGGAGGAAACAACATGACAAAACACAAGACTGAGGCCAGAGGGACACAACTCTTTTAAACTCTTTCTGTCTCTCTCACACACACATACAGTACACACACACACACACACACACACAAGCCATGCACTGTTACAGACAACACACATCAAGCACACAGTTTCTCTCTTTGGTTTGCTCACTTGCTTGAAAGCATGCTCACAAGCACACACACAACTAGATGTACCGCATAGCGGTACATGGTATGACCGCCGCAGTATATTGAAATGTGGGACCTGTTGGTGTGATGAGTGTGTGGTAGAGCAGTGTTGTGAGGTGAGAATTCCTGTGGAAATGATTTCCTGGAAGTGGGCATGGATGTGGGTTTTGAATGTGTAGTGTGTAGGACTGCTTTGGGAAGGCAAGGAATCGGCAAAATGAGATTTTGTACAATTACAGCGCCCCCTATGGACCAAATTTTATGGCATGTTCTGTGGTGTTAGAGGTCTTTGTGGTGATCGTGCATGATGTATTTTGTGCAGTTCCCACCTTCTCGGTCCAAGATATTGGCAACTCAAAATTCCAATTTTTGCATTTACCCTTATCACTAGGTGGCGCTATGCTTCAAGTGAGAGTTTATGGGCTGGGTCAATATGCCTCTGTAACACCTACATACTAACACAAAATCGTTGTCTTGGGCAAAATTGTTGACGAGTTATTTAACAAAAACTGTTTTTCAACACCTAGCTTCTGCGATAAACATCGCCCGTTATGACGAAATGTCACAAAATTTAGTACACATGAAAAGAAAGATGTTTAGATATGGTATGTCAACTATGACCAAATTTGAGCAATTAAAAGCCAAGATACGGCCATTTGAAGAATTTTAAGCTACGTGTTAAATGTTCATTGACGTGTAACTTCGGAACGGTTTATCTCAAGATAAATCCTTTGATAACTTTTTGTCAGCATTGTCTGTAGACGGCATATACCAAATTTGGTGAGATTCACATGAACGGCCTATGACGAGTTCGTTCAGATTCGTTTTCGCAATATTAAAATTTCACGGAAATTGTTCTCGTTGGAAGTGGGCGTCGACCAGTGTTTTCAATGCGTGAGGGTCAACAGATTTCATGATAAAAAAAAAATGTTCTAAACGTAAGCATTCTCTAGATAATAGGCAAAATGACATTTTCTACAATTACAGCGCCCCCTATGGACCAAATTTTATGGCATGTTCTGTGGTGTTAGAAGTCTTTGTGGTGATCGTGCATGACGTATTTTGTGCAGTTCCCACCTTCTCGGTCCAAGATATTGGCAACTCAAAATCCCAATTTTTACATTTACCCATATCACTAGGTGGCGCTATGCTTCAAGTGAGAGTTTATGGGCTGGGTCAATACATCTCTGTAACACCGACGTACTAACACAAAATCGTTGTCTTGGGAAAAATTGTTGACGAGTTATTTAACAAAAACTGTTTTTTGACACCTAGCTTCGCCAATAAACATCGCCCCCTATGACGAAATGTCACAAAATTTAGTACACATGAAAAGAAAGCTGTTTAGAGATGGCATGTCAACTTTGACCAAATTTGAGCAATTAAAAGCCAAGATACGGCCATTTGAAGAATTTAAAGCTACGTGTTAAATGTTCATTGACGTGTAACTTCGGAACGGTTTATCTCAAAATAAATCCTTTGATAACTTTTTGTCAGCATTGTCTGTAGATGACATATACCAAATTTAGTGAGATTCACATGAACGGCCTATGACAAGTTCGTTCAGATTCGTTTTCGCAATATTAAAATTTAACGGAAATTGTTCTCGTTGGAAGTGGGCGTCGACCAGTGTTTTCAATGCGTGAGGGTCAACAGATTTCACGATAAAAAAAAAATTGTTGTAAACGTAAGCATTCTCTAGATAATAGGCAAAATGACATTTTCTACAATTACAGCGCCCCCTATGGACCAAATTTTATGGCACGTTCTGTGGTGTTAGAGGTCTTTGTGGTGATCGTGCATGACGTATTTTGCGTAGTTCCCACCTTCTCGGTCCAAGATATTGGCAACTCAAAATCCCAATTTTTGCATTTACCCATATCACTAGGTGGCGCTATGCTTCAAGTGAGAGTTTATGGGCTGGCTCGATACATCTCTGTAACACTGACATACTAACACAAAATCGTTGTCTTGGTCAAAATTGTTGACGAGTTATTTAACAAAAACTGTTTTTTGACACCTAGCTTCGCCAATAAACATCGCCGCCTATGACGAAATGTCACAAAATTTAGTACACATGAAAAGAAAGCTGCTTAGAGATGGCATGTCAACTTTGACCAAATTTGAGCAATTAAAAGCCAAGATACGGCCATTTGAAGAATTTTAAGCTACGTAATAAATGTTCATTGACGTGTAACTTCGGAACGGTTTATCTCAAGATAAATCCTTTGATAACTTTTTTGTCAGCATTGTCTGTAGATGACATATACCAAATTTGGTGAGATTCACCTGAACGGCCTGTGACGAGTTCGTTCAGATTCGTTTTCGCAATATTAAAATTTCACGGAAATTGTTCTCGTTGGAAGTGGGCGTCGACCAGTGTTTTCAATGCGTGAGGGTCAATAGATTTCACAAAAAAAAAAAATTTGTTGTAAACCTAAGCATTCTCTAGATAATAAGCAAAATGACATTTTGTAAAATTACAGCGCCCCCTATTGACCAAATTGTATGGCACATGCTGTGGTTATAGAGGTCTTCGTGCTGATCGTGCATGACGTATTTTGCGCAGTTCCCACCTTCTCGGTCCAAGATATTGGCAACTCAAAATCCCAATTTTTGCATTTACCCATATCACTAGGTGGCGCTATGCTTCAAGTGAGCGTTTATTGCCTGGGTCGATACGTCTCTGTAACACTGACATATCACAAAAATTTTATGTTGTTGGGTGAAACGTTCACTGAGCTATTCAGCAAAAACTTTTGCCGGTCTCCCCCTCTTTGACGTACGCTGGCACAGCGGGGGGGTGGCCCCGGGGGACCAAAAGCTTCTATTCGCTGGAAATGTTCTAGGGCTACATGCCTACAAAGATTCATGTCCCCCCGAGTTTCAGAGTCCCGGGAATCGTTGACGGACATTCACTGAAAAAAAAGAAAAGAAAAAAAAAAAAAGGGAAAAAAGTCGCAGCAACTCTATAATGATCGCTTTCGCTAGCTTTGCTAGCGGCGGTCATAATTAGTTACACACAAGCCAAACCCATACAGCAGTCTGTTTATTATGACCGCCGCAAGCGGTCATTATAGAGTTGCCGTGACTTTTTTCCCTTTTTTTTTTTTTTTCAGTGAATGTCCGTCAACGATTCCCGAGACACTGAAACTCGGGGGGACATGAATCTTTGTAGGCATGTAGCCCTAGAACATTTCCAGGGAATAGAAGCTTTTGGTCCCCCGGGGCCACCCCCCCGCTGTGCCAGCGTACGTCAAAGAGGGGGAGACCGGCAAAAGTTTTTGCTGAATAGCTCAGTGAACGTTTCACCCAACAACATAAAATTTTTGTGATATGTCGGTGTTACAGAGACGTATCGACCCAGGCAATAAACGCTCACTTGAAGCATAGCGCCACCTAGTGATATGGGTAAATGCAAAAATTGGGATATTGAGTTGCCAATATCTTGGACCGAGAAGGTGGGAACTGCGCAAAATACGTCATGCACTATCAGCACGAAGACCTCTATAACCACAGCATGTGCCATACAATTTGGTCAATAGGGGGCGCTGTAATTGTACAAAATGTCATTTTGCTTATTATCTAGAGAATGCTTAGGTTTACAACAAATTTTTTTTTATCTTGAAATTTATTGACCCTCACGCATTGAAAACACTGGTCGACGCCCACTTCCAACGAGAACAATTTCCGTGAAATTTTAATATTGCGAAAACGAATCTGAACGAACTCGTCATAGGCCGTTCAGGTGAATCTCACCAAATTTGGTATATGTCATCTACAGACAATGCTGACAAAAAGTTATCAAAGGATTTATCTTGAGATAAACCGTTCCGAAGTTACACGTCAATGAACATTTATTACGTAGCTTAAAATTCTTCAAATGGCCGTATCTTGGCTTTTAATTGCTCAAATTTGGTCAAAGTTGACATGCCATCTCTAAACAGCTTTCTTTTAATGTGTACTAAATTTTGTGACATTTCGTCATAGGGGGCGATGTTTATTGGCGAAGCTAGGTGTCAAAAAACAGTTTTTGTTAAAAAACTCGTCAACAATTTTGCCCAAGACAACGATTTTGTGTTAGTATGTCGGTGTTAAAGAGATGTATCGACCCAGCCCATAAACTCTCACTTGAAGCATAGTGCCACCTAGTGATATGGGTAAATGCAAAAATTGGGATTTTGAGTTGCCAATATCTTGGACCGAGAAGGTGGGAACTACGCAAAATACGTCATGCACGATCACCACAAAGACCTCTAACACCACAGAACGTGCCATAAAAATTGGTCCATAGGGGGCGCTGTAATTGCAGAAAATATCATTTTGCCTATTATCTAGAGAATGCTTACGTTTACAACAATTTTTTTTTTTTCGTGAAATCTATTGACCCTCACGCATTGAAAGCACTGGTCGACGCCCACCTCCAATGAAAACAATTTCCGTGAAATTTTAACATTGCGAAAACGAATTTGAACGAACTCGTCATAGGCCGTTCATGTGAATCTCACCAAATTTGGTATATGTCATCTACAGATAATGCTGACAAAAAGTTATCAAAGGATTTATCTTGAGGTAAACCCTTTCAAAGTTACACGTCAATGAACATTTAACACGTAGCTTAAAATTCTTCAAAAGTCCATATCTTGGCTTTTAATTGCTCAAATTTGGTCAAAGTTGACAT
Source organism: Coilia nasus (assembly GCA_027475355.1). NCBI lineage: Eukaryota > Metazoa > Chordata > Actinopteri > Clupeiformes > Engraulidae > Coilia > Coilia nasus. The sequence goes on along the minus strand of CM050215.1, from coordinate 5,929,390 downwards.
GCCATCTCTAAACAGCTTTCTGTTAATGTGTACAAAATTTTGTGACATTTCGTCATAGGGGGCGATGTTTATTGGCGAAGCTAGTTGTCAAAAAACAGTTTTTGTGAAATGATTCGTCAACAATTTTGCCCAAGACAACGATTTTGTGTTAGTATGTCAGTGTTACAGAGACATATCGACCCAGCCCATAAACACTCACTTGAAGCATAGCGCCTCCTAGTGATAAGGGTAAATGCAAAAATTGGTATTTTGAGTTGCCAATATCTTGGACCGAGAAAGTGGAATTTTGCGCAAAATATATCATGCATGATCACCACAAAGACCTCTAACATCACAGCAAATGCCATACAATTTGGTCCATAGGGGGCGCTATAATTTTAGAAAATGTCATTTTGCTTATTATCTAGAGAATGCTAATATTTACAACAACTTTTTTTTTATCGTGAAATCTATTGACCATCACGTATTGAAAGCACTGGTCGACACCCACTTCCAACGAAAACAATTTCCGTGAAATTTTAACATTGCGAAAACGAATTTGAACGAACTCGTCATAGGCCGTTCATGTGAATCTCACCAAATTTGGTATATGTCATCTACAGACAATGCTGACAAAAAGTTATCAAAGGATTTATCTTGAGATACACCGTTTCGAAGTTACACGTCAATGAACATTTAACACGTAGCTTAAAATTCTTCAAAAGTCCATATCTTGGCTTTTAATTGCTCAAATTTGGTCAAAGTTGACATGCCATCTCTAAACAGCTTTCTTTTCATGTGTACTAAATTTTGTGACATTTCGTCATAGGGGGCGATGTTTATTGGCGAAGCTAGTTGTCAAAAAACAGTTTTTGTTAAATGATTCGTCAACAATTTTGCCCAAGACAACGATTTTGTGTTAGTATGTCGGTGTTACAGAGGCGTATCGGTCCAGCCCATAAACACTCACTTGAAGCATAGCGCCACCTAGTGATATGGGTAAATGCAAAAATTGGGATTTTGAACTGCCAATATCTTGGACCGAGAAAGTGGGAACTGCACAAAATACATCATGCACGGTCAGCACAAAGACCTCTAAAACCACAGCACATGCCATTCAATTTGGTCCATAGGGGGCGCTGTAATTGTACAAAATCAGATTTTTCCTATTCCTTGCCTTCACAAATCACTCCTACACACTATACAAACACACACAATGTCATTCATTCAAAACCCACATCCATGCCCACTTTCAGAAAATCATTTTCACAGAAATTCTCACCTCACAACACTGCTCTACCACACACTTATCATGCCAACAGTTGCCACATTTCAATATACTGCGGCGGTCATACCATGTACCGCTACGCGGTACATCTAGTTTTGCGCAGTTCCCACCTTCTCGGTCCAAGATATTGGCAACTCAAAATCCCAATTTTTGCATTTACCCTTATCACTACCCTAAGCACATAAACGGCCTATGACGAGTTCGTTCAGATTCGTTTTCGCAATATTCAAATTTCACGGAAATTGTTCTCGTTGGAAGTGGGCGTCGACCAGTGTTTTCAATGCGTGAGGGTCAAGAGATTTCACGATAAAAAAAAAATTGTTGTAAACGTAAGCATTCTCTAGATAATAGGCAAAATGACATTTTCTACAATTACAGCGCCCCCTATGGACCAAATTTTATGGCATGTTCTGTGGTGTTAGAGGTCTTTGTGGTGATCGTGCATGACATATTTTGCGCAGTTCCCACTTTCTCGGTCCAAGATATTGGCAACTCAAAATCCCAATTTTTGCATTTACCCATATCACTAGGTGGCGCTATGCTTCAAGTGAGAGTTTATGGGCTGGGTCGATACATCTCTGTAACACCGACATACTAACACAAAATCGTTGTCTTGGGCAAAATTGTTGACGAGTTTTTTAACAAAAACTGTTTTTTGACACCTAGCTTCGCCAATAAACATCGCCCCCTACAACAAAATGTCACAGAATTGAGTACACATGAAAAGAAAGCTGTTTAGAGATGGCCTGTCAACTTTGACCAAATTTGAGGAATTAAAAGCCAAGATACGGCCATTTGAAGAATTTTAAGCTACGTGTTAAATGTTCATTGACGTGTAACTTCGGAACGGTTTATCTCAAGATAAATCTTTTGATAACTTTTTGTCAGCATTGTCTGTAGATGACATATACCAAATTTGGTGAGATTCACATGAACGGCCTATGACGAGTTCGTTCAGATTCGTTTTCGCAATATTCAAATTTCACGGAAATTGTTCTCGTTGGAAGTGGGCGTCGACCAGTGTTTTCAATGCGTGAGCGTCAATAAATTTCACGATAAAAAAAATTTGTTGTAAACATAAGCATTCTCTAGATAATAGGCAAAATGACATTTTGTACAATTACAGCGCCCCCTATTGACCAAATTGTATGGCACATGCTGTGGTTATAGAGGTCTTTGTGCTGATCGTGCATGACATATTTTGCGCAGTTCCCACCTTCTCGGTCCAAGATATTGGCAACTCAATATCCCAATTTTTGCATTTACCCATATCACTAGGTGGCGCTATGCTTCCAGTGAGCGTTTATTGGCTGGGTCGATACATCTCTGTAACACCGACATATCACAAAAATGTTATGTTGTTGGATAAAACATTCACTGAGCTATTCAGCAAAAACTTTTGCCGGTCTCCCCCTCTTTGACGTACGCTGGCACAGCGGGGGGGTGGCCCTGGGGGACCAAAAGCTTCTAGTCGCTCGAAATGTTCTAGGGCTACATGCCTACAAAGATGACAGACATTCATTGAAAAAAAAAAAAAAAAAAAAAGGAAAAAAAAAAGTCGCGGCAACTCTATAATGACCGCTTTCGCTAGCTTCGCTAGCGGCGGTCATAATAATATGCCACACAGTGCAACAACTCGGTCTTCATGATCATCCTTCCAGATGAAAGCCTCTTTTAAAACTTGATCACAAAAAAACTGTTTGCTGAAGACATGCAGTCCAAAACCATAAATTCCCGAAACCATCTCCTGTGGTCTGACGAGATTTAAATAAACTTTTTTGGCTTAAATGATGTCAGTCATGTGTGGCAGCAGCCTATTTAGCAGTACCATTATAATTGTGCCTTGCCTACATTGAAGGAATCATGGATTCCAACATGTGCTGTGGCATTCTAAAGCAGAACATGATGCCCCCCCTTCAGGAACACGCGATAACAACCCCTAACACACCTCTAAGATGACACATGCCTTCCTGAAGAAGTTCAAAGTGAAGGTAATGGAGTGGCCACGTATGTCTCCAGACCTATCGAGTACCAGAGGGGCATCCTTAAACACAAGCTTGTGTTGGTTCCTGTGGCTCTTTCCTCCACTGCTAAATTTATGTCTAAGATGACCAAGATGACAAACCCATAAATGACACAATCTGAGGAAGAGACAGCCAAAGGTGTTGATATGAAATCTGATGTGGTGAATCACTCACTGATAGTGTGGGTCTTTCTGCAGAGCACACAGCTTCTCAGCAGCAGAATCCTCCCTTATAGAGACAATCAGCTGCAGCTGTGTGAGAGAGTGTGAGGTCAGGACAGAGGCCAGATAGGAACAGCTCTTCTCCGTTAGGGAACAATACTCCAGCCTGGGAGAAACATCAGGTTAGAGTTAGTCAACCTACACATGAAGACTACAATACTGATAACACACACACACACACACACACACACACACACACACACACAAATACACACCCATACAAATACACACAAACACACACACACACAAACACACTTCACACACACACACACACATTTACCCACACACACTCACGTGCACACACACACGCACAACTCTCACTCTTACATATACCTACACTCACTCACACATGGAAACACACACTTGCAGTTCTCTCTCTCTCACACACACACCCACACACAACTCTCTCTCACACACACCACATACACTCACTCACACATACACACACACAAACATCTCACTCTCTCTCTTTCACACACACACACACACACACACACACACACACACACACACACACACACACACACACACACACACACACACACACTCACACACACAAATGTGATACACAAACACACACAAGCACATGGCCTTACTCCTGTCCATTTGTATGGTTACTGGACACAAACAGACACACACACACAATGAAATGATGCTCACTCTAGTTTCTCCAGTTTGCAGTTTGGATGACAAAGAGCAGAACATAAAAGTTCCCCTCCTGACTCCTGTAGCTTATTGTCCCTCAGCTGCAGCTGTGTGAGACTTGAGGAGTGTGAGGTCAGGACAGAGGCCAGATAGGAACAGCTCTTCTCTGTCAGGGGACAGCCAATTAGCCTGGGAGAAACATCAGGTTAGAGTTAGTCAACTAAACATGAAGACCACAATACTACTACACACAAACACACATACACACACACTTACTCAAACACACACACACACTTACTTACTCAAACACACACACAAACACACATAAATACACACTTACTCACCCACACGCACACATACACATACTCACTCCACATACACTCACACAACAGTGACACACACACATGCTCTCTCTGACTCAAAAACACACACACACAAGCAAAAACACATATACAGCGAAGATATGAAAAGCATCATGTGCTGTTACACACACATACACACACACACAACTCTCTAACGCACACACACACACACACCCCGAAGAAATCACAAAGATTATGTGCTAAACGAAACACATGTATGCTTACGGCTTACTCTAATTTGTCCAGTTGTTGATGACAAAGAGCAGAACATAAAAGTTCCACCTCCTCCTCTGTCATCAGGTATCTCCCAGAGAGTGTAGAGGTGTGTGAGGTCAGAGCAGAGAGCAGATAGGAGCAGATGTCCTCTGTCAGATTATATCCCTCCAGCCTGGGAGATAGAAAGTCATCATGATACTGGCATGTAACACACACACACACTCAAAATACCCTCACAATAGGGCTGCAACTAACAATTATTTTGGTAGTCAACTAGTCCATCGATTATTTTGTTTTTCATTTTTATTTTGTTATTGTTTTTTATTTATTTTATTATTTTGTGCTTTGTGTGGGCACAGCTGTTATTGTAGGCTACAGCACATACTTTACCTACAGCAACGTCACCTTTTTCTCCTACCAGCCAAAAAGGTACGGGGTAGGATTTTTTTTCTAGGATCAAACATTTTACATTAATTTTCTTACCAGAATTTGTATGCACCAAAAATATAGCCTCTTACCCTCATGTGTATTCTGCATTTTTGTTAATCATTTTACCAGTATGAATATAACTTTTTCATATCCCTACATATGTCTTTAAATGTCTCAAAAACTGTCTATTGACAAAATACTAGTCATCAAAGAACTTTCAGTAGCATCTATGGCAGAAAAGAACTGCGAAATTGCGTTTCCTAAAAAACGGAAGTTCAGGAGGAGCATGACTAAATTTGTCACGCCCTTCTCGTTAACCTTTTCCAGCGGCGATCGAGGGCGCGGGGGTTGGACGCGGAAGGCGGTGGGATTGATTCAAGACACGCTGAAGGAGCAAACGCACAAAATTTAGCACGGATGTCAGTAAAGCCGGGGACACTGTGCATGAAAAACAACAAACTGATCATTTCAGGCCGGCCGGTTTGGAAATGAGTTGGCCGGGGAGCTGGAGGTGTGATCCGGGAATCTTAGACAGCGAGGTGAACTTAGGGAGCAGGATGGTAGGAGAGGATGAGGGAGAAAAAGTAGATGATATGGAGCAAGGTACTGATCAACTAGCTAGTAACCCAACACAGGGTAATAAAAGACGCACTGAAGCAGGTAGATGGCAGACGGTTTATCAGAGCAAGAGAAAGAAGGGACAAACATCTAAATCTGATGATAGCGACAAGGAGGCAGGTAGACCACCTAAAATGAAAGTAATACTTCGCTTTCAATCCCCGTGTACTGTCAATCCCATAAAGGCCAGCGAAACAGTTCACAAATTGGTTGGAAATGTTCTTGCAGTTTTTCCTTTGAAAGATGGCAACCTAATGATTGTGTGTCGAGACAGAGATCAGCTACAAGGTTTAATGAAATGTAAGACGTTCTTGGGGAAAGCAGTGAAACCACAGGTGTGGGAGGAGAAAAGAAAAGTCGTTGGGGTGATTTCAGGTGTATCGACTGAAATGTCTGAAGAGGAGATTAAAACTAATGTGAGGGGTACACGAGTTGTTAAAGTGAAACGGCTGCCCATCACAAGAAATGGAGTCAAAAGCGCAAGTCTGTCCGTTATGTTAGTTATGGATGAAGACCAATTACCAGATAGGATCAAGATTGGATATGTCAGTTATAGTGTCAGACTGTATATTCCTCCTCCAATGAGATGTTACAAATGTCAAAGATTTGGACACATTGCCGCAGTGTGTAGGGCCAAGCCCTGCTGCGCAAAATGTGGAGGTGAACACGAATATGGACAATGTGCTGAGGGAACCAAAGCGAAGTGCTGTAATTGTGGGGGGGAGCATAGTGCCGCTTACAAAGGTTGCGTGGAACATAAAAAAGCCGTGCAAGTTCAAAATGTGAGAGTGAAGGAGAAATTAACGTACGCTGAGGCTATTAAGAAAGTGAACAGTACAGCAAAACCTGTCGCCTAGGCAAATTAACGAGAACACCCTGATTGCCGACAAACGGAAATTTGTTGCATTTGTAGTGGAATGTATTAACTGCTCAGCAACAGTAGAAAGTAGGACACAAAAAGCTCATATTATCATAAGAGCAGCTAAGAAATACCTAGGTATAGAAGATCTATCCATTGAAACAATCCATGAAATACTAACAGCAAAGGTTGATAATCAGCAGTCATGTGGTGGTAGATTGTGATGGTACTGTCCATACTGCAATAGAACGTCAGAAGTTTAATATCAAATGGCCAAGAGCTCAAGTATTTTATTGAAAAGCAGCATGATAAACCAAACATTATATGTGTGCAGGAAACCTGGTTGAAACCGTCTCTGGATTTTAGGATATTTGGATACACAGCTATACGGAAGGACAGGGAGGCAGGTGCAGGAGGAGTAGCTATGTTTATCCAACAGGGTCTTAGCTATGAGTCTTTGTGTTTAAATACAGAAATGGAAGCTATTGGGACTGAAGTGTGGGCTGGGGACTTAAAGTTTGAAGTGGTTAATTTTTATAATCCATGTTTAAAAATTACGAGAGTTACTTGGGGAAATCTGCAGGCAAGGGAGCAGTAGATTGATACTCTTTGGGGATTTTAATGCACACAACACATTATGGGGAAGTAGTAGAACGAATGATAATGGACGGGTAATTGAGGAGTTTATGGATGATTGAAAATTAGTGTGTATGAATGACGGAAGGGGGACAAGGTTTGATGTTTTGTGTGGGGTGGAATCAGCCATAGACCTCGCTATAGTGTCAGAGCAAGTAGCGGGAACTACTCAGTGGGAAGTTCTTAAAACTTCTTTGGGAAGTGATCACTTCCCTATCTGGGTCAAGATAAACGGTAATAATGTTCATTTGGAGGACTATTTGCATCCTAGATGGAATATGAGAGAGGCCAATTGGGGACTATACAGCATGAAAGCAGATGTCAAATTTATGGGGGTTCTGTCACATGCTGGTAATGATGTTGAGGAATTGAACTCAGTAATTACAAATATAATATGTGACACTGCAGAGGAAACCATAGGTAAATCTACTGGCAACAGGCAAAAGACAATGGTATCTTGGTGGACAAATGAATGTAAGGAAGCTGTTAAGGCCAGAAACAAAGCATTTAAGAAGATCAAATCAAATCATTCTTTTGATAACCTAATAGCATACAAACAAGCTCAGTCTAAAGCCAGAAGGATTATTAAAGACACTAAAAAGAAATACTGGAGGGACTTTTGTGGCACCATTGGATCACATACTAAAATTGAGGATGTGTGGGGCATGATCAGAAAGATTGGAGGAATAAGGAGGGATTTCTCTTTGCCAATACTTAAAGACAGTGTATCTGAAGCAGTAACAAATATTGAAAAAGCAGAAATGCTTGCTGCAGCTTTTGTAAAGGTTCATAGCTCCCACAATCTGTCTAATGGTGAATTAGAATGGAGGAAACAGGTGATACAAGGTAATGTGTATCTACTGGGCAGGAAGGAAGTCAGTGACAATGCCCTTGATAAGGATTTCACATTATTCGAACTGAAGAGAGCGCTCATTGGTGCTAAAAATACTTCTCCAGGGAAAGATGGGGTATGTTATAAACTGATTGAACAGCTATCTGACATGTCTAAGAGTGTAATACTTAAACTGTATAATATGGTGTGGGAACAGGGACAGCTACCATCCAGCTGGAAACACTCTATAATTGTCCCTATACCTAAGCCAGGCAAGGATAAAACGGAGGTTAAGAGCTATGGGCCAATAGCTCTAACATCAAACCTGTGCAAATTGATGGAAAGGATGTTAACTAAGAGGCTGGTGTATGAGATTGGAAAGAGAGTTCTCCTCTCTCCACATCAGAGTGGTTTTAGGAATGGACGTACTGCCATGGACCCAATTGTTATTTTAGAGAATGAAATTAGGAAGGCTCAGGTGAACAAAGAGATGGTCTTGGCAATCTTCTTTGACATAGAAAAGGCCTACGATATGTTATGGAAAGAGGGCCTTTTAATTAAGTTGAACCAAATAGGAATTGGTGGGAAAATGTATAACTGGATTAAGGACTTTTTGAATGATAGGACTATAGAAGTGAGAGTCACTCTGGCACATATAATATTGAAAATGGAACTCCACAAGGGAGTGTGTGTAGCCCCATTTTGTTTAATATTATGATTAATGACGTGTTTAATGATGTAGACCTCAGAATTGACAGGGCCCTATATGCTGATGATGGGGCCTTATGGATGAGGGGCAAAAGTATCTGTACAGTGTTTTCCCCAAAGCGTCTAAGCGCATCGGCACCGATACGCTTCTTTTTTCGCCGATACGCATCAAGTTTTGCCGAGACGCTTAAAAATCATGCACAAAAACATTCCCCCCGGGATTTTCCCCGAACAAGAAGCCCCAATGTAGTCAAATGTAGGCTGCGTTTTTAGGAAACTTCCGTGGTGGGTGTGTAAACTACTATACTGGCGAAACTGGCCAATCACATGCCGATTACAGTGCTCCTTTGTTTTTTTTTCCGCCAGTCAGCTGTATCAGAGAGTATTGTAGAACCTAAGATCTTTAACGCAAACCTAGGGGCTACTAAAACTGTCTGACTTTAACTGTAAATGCTACACAAGAAGGAAGGAGAACGCTCTCCTTGGGACATGCTCATGTAGCAAGAAAACTTTCTCCACAGTGTACAGAATGCGATCGGATCATCTAGCTGCTGAAAGAGAGTGAGAGAGAGCGTGAAAGGCAAGTCCTCCTTTATGTAGAGCAGAGTCAAGACTGTTTCGTTGAATGGGACACTCGTGGAATTTAACTAATAAATTGGTCCTTACGTCTTTCTGGATTTGTTGATGGTTCTTTTTAACAAAGTGTCGCAATCCGCAATTATTTGTGATTATTTCAAGCCTAATAGTGTACGTTGTTACTGTTTGGATTTCCAGAAAATTAGCTTCATTTCAGACCAGGCTGCAGCCTGTATGGGGTTGTTAGCGCGCTAACGCTAGCGAACTACGCTAAGATAATGTTTTAAACTGAAAGCTGCCACTTTACTCACCAACACCCACCTAGATACTAATACTGATATTAGCTGAAGTGCAGAAAGTAATATAAAGTTGTAAGGTTATTGCAACGTGTTAAATTCAAGGTGAGTCGATGTCTGTTAGCATTACCACATTACCAATCATTTCAATGAGCTAGTTCGTTAGCTTGTTACAGGAACACTGAAATAAGAATTTGTTGTCATCAGACATCATGCTAGATAATACTACACTACACTGAATTATATTTATCTGCAGAATCTAAGATCTGTGGTACCAATTCAGCTTTCATGTGGCCATACAGGGAGATATTTAGCTGATAGAATTTAGCCCAGAAAAACAGGAGGCTCAACATTTAGTTTAGACATTTTAGTGACAGCCTAGTCAAATTCATGTGACATTATATAGTATTTCTTGTGTGACAATAAATTAGCCTTCCCACTTGGGAGTTTTGGCTCTTTCAACTCACCAAGTGCAACGAGTTTTTTGTTCTATTTGTGCCAAAAAATGCAACATTTTATTAAAAGTGTTATGTTTCCACCAGCCTTCTGGGACCAAAATTTTGCTTCAGATCTTCCTAGAATGCACCATTTTAGCTCTAGAAAAAAAAAAAAATTCCCAGGGTGCATGCCCACCAATCCTCCTAGCTACCGTGCCACGGCGTCATCGTATTTACATCAAAATTTAAACCCTTCTTTTTATTTCTGGGGAAAACACTGCTGTAGCCTAAAGAGAAGGATGCAAGCTGCCATAAATCAAGTAGAGAAATGGTCTCATGAGTGGGGTTTTTATTTGTCTGTAGAAAAGACGCAAGTCATCTGTTTCTCCAAAAAAAGGGCCAGTCCTAAGGTGGACCTTACATTGTATGGGCAGCTACTTAAACAAGTAGATAATGTAAGGTACTTAGGTGTATGGTTTAATGTGAAACTTTCATTTAAAGTGCATTTACAGAAGATAGTAGACAAATGTCAGAAGGGTGTTAATATCCTGAAATGTTTAGCAGGAAGTGACTGAGGGGCAACAAGCTCATCTCTGAAAAGAATATATACCGCACTGATCAGATCAGCCCTTGATTACGGATGCATAGTGTATAATTCAGCAACCAAGACTTCTCTTATTGAACTGGATAGGGTACAAGCTAAAGCATTGCGGGTATGCTGTGGTGCCTTCAGGAGCTCCTCCATCCCAGCGATTCAGGTGGAAGCAGGGGAGATGCCATTGGATCTCAGAAGGCTTCAACTATCGAGTATGTACTGGTTAACGCTTCAGGGACACGACGACAGTCATCCCACCAAAAGGGTACTTATGGATTGTTGGGAATATGGGCACTCTGTGCATAGCTTTGGATGGGAGGGAAATCAGCAGGCAAGTCAGATGGGGTTAGCTGGTATCACTATTTGTAAAACTTCTGCCAGGCCTATCATTCCCCCTTGGTTTTTTTGCTTTCCCCAAGTAAATATGGAGGCGAAAGAGGTGTTTACCAGACTGTGCAGCAGTATATCGATATACTGTTCCATGACAATGTTCAAATTTATACAGATGCATCAAAGGACCAAAATGGCAAAACGGGAGCGGCAGTACACGTTCCTCAATTCAATGTTCAAATTACTAAAAGGACTTTTTTCAGCTGAGATGATAGCTATAATATTGGCCCTGCAATGGGTAGAAGAGACAAAACCTAGTAAGGCAGTAATATGTTCAGATTCAATGTCATCACTAACTAGTATTCTTAGCGGAAGGTCTTCTTGCCGTCAGGATCTTTTCGAAGAAATACATCAGATGATATACAAGGTCACACAACAAAAAACATCTCTGCAGTTTTTTTGGGTCCCTGCACATAGAGGAATTCAGGGTAATGAGACAGCGGATCAGTTGGCAAAAGAAGCAGCTGGGGCTGAACGGGTAGAACTGAAACGTAGAGAGGAGATGTGGATTACAAGGCTGAGGATTGGGCACACAGGTTTAAATAGTGGGTTACATATAGTGGGAAAGCACCAGACAGGAACCTGTATGCACTGTGGAGAAAGGGAAGGAGTCGAGCATGTACTATTACATTGTCCAGCCTATTCTACTGAGAGGGAGAAAATGCAAAGGTCAATTAAGACCCCCATCTCGCTGACTACCCTGCTTAGTGTGCCCAACATTCAGACAACAGCCATAGTCAGGTTCTTGATGGATACAGGAATAGCAAACAGAGTATGATGTTCTCTTTCTTTCAATCCTTTTCTTTTCTTATTTACTTGTTTATTTTTCTATTACCATTACTCTTCTACTTTTACTTTTAGCAAGCAGTAGTAGATTCCCACTGTGATCACACCTTGCTTGTCATCGGCTATGCTTACAATGCTTCTGCTTAACAAAGCTTGCTTATTCAGCCTTCGGATGAAAGGTGAAGCGTCTTCAAGCTCAAAAGAAGTCCAGTTGTTTACAGCTTAGCTCCTTTGATTGCTGTGGCCCGGATAATCTACACAGACAAGGTCTGTTTTCGTGGTGGGGCGTTAGCAACGTTTGCTACCAAGCAAACTTATAATGACTGGTTCTTTCGAAGTATTACTCAATATGATTCAGTTACATTATCTTTAATAGCTTTGCCAACGTACTTAGTTTGATTAAGGGGTCCCTTTAAAAGTGATTTATGCTGATATGTGCATTGAAGCGATTCTCATTTCCTCATGCATGGTGCTTACACACAGTTGAATCGCCAACCACTCCGCAGAATGGTTTTACTTCTCCATCAAACCCGACACGGTGTACCCCGTACGCATGCGCAAACTGCGAATTCCACATTAATAGACATCCTTATCAAATCATCTGGTCTTTAATTTAGCGGGTCGTTCCTTCACTTCCATTATTGTCATCCCTCTCCCGTTTCTGAGCCAGCATTTGTATTGATTGAAATAGCGCCCCCGCTCCACCTAACATAGCCCATTGGGGCTATGAGGCGAAACAAGGTATTACACTCTTGTGGCATCAAGCCCAAATTGGCCTACCAGTTCACCTTGAATGGTGAATAACTTTTTGGCATTATTTCTGGGCTGGCAGTCCTACGCAGGCACCCTTTTCTATGCCCATCCCAGAATTTTCCTGCTCATGTTCACTTTCTTTACCATTGTCAAAGTTCCCGTTATTTTCATACGCATATTGTGTTTTTCTTCTAGGTTCAGTTACCGGGGGCATGGTTTTCCCACGCTGGAGCTTGGCTTTCACATTACCCCATTATGTATCCTTTGCAATTGTCCTGAGACACACGTGTGCGGTGTCTCACCATGCATTGTTCTCGTTCCATCGTTTTGTTTATTTGCCAAATAGATTTTATATATCCGGAATCTAGTTATTTTAATGTATAGCGCACAACATGCACACGTTTTGTTGGGTACTGGTATGCATATCAGTTTAATACTTGCAGGATTTCTTACACTGCAGCCTGTGTGGCTGCAGCTGTAGTGCGCTTGCTAACTACTTTATCAATCACTACAGGCCAGCAGATCTCTCATGCAGTGGTTTAAAGCATTATTTGTCAAGCATTATGTCCAAAATATTCTCCACCATGAAGTCATCCACCTCCCCCCTGGATCCCATGCCATCTGATCTCGTCAAAGCCTGCCTCACCCCCCTCACTCCACTCATCACCGACACCATCAACTCCTCCCTCACCACTGGAACGGTCCCTTCATCACTCAAGCTTGCTGCCATCACCCCTCTCCTTAAAAAACCTGGCCTCGACCCCGATGACCCCAATAACTTCAGACCCATCTCCAACCTCACATTCCTCTCAAAACTACTTGAAAGAGCTGTCGCAGCACAATTAAATCAACATCTCCTCACCAACAAACTATATGAAACATTCCAATCTGGCTTCAGAACCCACCATAGCACCGAAACAGCTCTTCTCAAGGTAACCAACGACCTCCTACTCTCCTCTGACTCTGGAACCATCACCATCCTCCTCCTCCTCGACCTCAGTGCTGCCTTTGATACAGTCAACCACTCCATTCTCCTCAACCGTCTGCAATCCATTGGCATCACCGACACCGCCCTCTCCTGGTTCAACTCATACCTCTCCGGCAGATCCCACTACATTAACATCAACAACCACACATCCTCCACCACCCCTGTCCGACACGGAGTCCCACAAGGCTCTGTTCTGGGCCCCGTCCTCTTCATCCTCTACATACTCCCACTTGGTCACATCATCCGCCGCCATGGACTCAACTTTCACTGCTATGCAGACGACACTCAGCTCTACATAAACACCAAAACCATCACTCCAGAAATCCTCTCCACCCTCACCAACTGCATCACCGACATAAAAATCTGGATGAGCCAAAACTTCCTCAAGCTCAATAGCAATAAAACAGAAATAATCATCTTTGGTCCAAAATCCATGCTCCACACCTTCCAGAATTTCTCACTCTCCATCGATGGTCACTCTGTCACCCCCTCCGCTCTGGTAAGAAACCTAGGACTCTATATGGACCCCGCACTCTCCTTCAAGCCACACATAAACCACACCACCAAAACATCTTTTTTCCACCTCCGAAACATAGCACGCCTCCGACCCACCCTTTCACCATCAGCTGCTGAAACACTAATCCATGCTTTCATCACCTCCAGACTCGACTACTGCAATAGCATCCTATATGGCCTCCCCTCAAATGTTCTTCAAAAATTGCAATATGTCCAAAACTCTGCTGCCCGACTGCTTACCCGCTCCCCATCCAGAGAACACATCACCCCCATCCTCCGCAAACTCCACTGGCTTCCCATCAAACAACGTATACAGTTCAAGATTCTCCTCATCACCTACAAAGCCCTCAATAACCTTGCCCCCCCATATCTCACCGATCTCCTACACCGCCACTCCCCCCCTCGCCGTTTACGCTCCTCGGATGCCAACCTCCTCACTCCCATCATCAAAACCAAGTACCGCACCCTGGGGGACAGAGCCTTCACCATCGCCGCCCCCACCCTCTGGAACTCCCTCCCCCTAGCCATCCGAGAATCTGATTCACTACCATCTTTCAAACTGAACCTCAAGACCCACCTCTTTCAAACCACTTATTACACCTGAGTCTTCTTTCCCAGTACCACCAACATCACCAGTTCCCTTCACCCTAATCTGCTGTACCCCTTTGTATCCTCCCTGTCTTGATGTCACTGTCTTCACAGTTTCTATGTACTATATGTAATGTATGTCCCATTATTGTGTGTCTGTACTGTCCTTATGTACTGTTTGTCCCAATACTGTGTGTTCTGTACTGTCCTTTGTAAAGCGTCTTTGAGTGTCCTGAAAAGCGCTATATAAAACATATGTATTATTATTATTATTATTATTTACAGGTGTACACACATGGTTGGCACGAGTCGTTTGATACACCTAGCTCGCTTTGCTAGACTAAGCTATTTTCTCTATTTTGTCTGCAATAAAGCTTCAAAACCAGGTTGTTTACAGCACCACTTATACAACGCAGAGAGAAGAAGCAGGAGAGGGGAATCAACCCCTGTTGCACCCCAAGGCACCACAACTGAATAAATACTTTAACATCACAGTGGGACTGGCTGTCTTCTACAGAGGCACCTATTCTATGCTCACTGCTGTTTGATTAAGGCTATACTGCTGCTGCCAGTGTAGGGCTTAGAACCTGTGCCCCTGTTGGAGAGCGCCGGATGTTGAACTGCACCGCTGCTCGTTTTAGGCTACAGTCATCCTGGGCTGCCGCCAGGTGGTCAGGAATATATTTTGGAGGTTGAACCACAAATGGGAAATGGGCCCTCCTGGAAATGGCTCAGTAGCCTTTAGCATTTTATAGACTTTCATTCTTTTTAGCGCCACCTTGAAATCAAATAACTTTACATATAGGTTTGCCCGGTTATCTTATTTTTTTTAGAATCTTAACAGTGGTGTAGCACACATCCACTCTTGGCTGTCCAACCCTAAGTAGCCATTTTGCAATGGTGATGGTAAAGGAATTTTTCCCAGACTTCCCAATGTTTTTTCATAAATTGACAAGAACGTGTTTTTTCTTTGGGTAACATGGGTTTTCCCCTTCCCTGAGAGTGTTACTGATAAATAATCGAAAATAATTTAGTCATGTTCTGTAGGTCCAAAAGGGTAGCTACATAAAGGGTAATTTTTATCGCATAAAGGGTAATTTATATTGCCCTATCGAAACATTAAAGGGCAACACATCTGCTTTGGTTCACCCCTCAGAATATTCCCCTTCGCGAATTCCTAAACGCTTACAGCTATTGCACCAGTTCCCAAGCACGCTTTATCTGCCCTGTTTATTTCCGCTAAGAAAATTGAGGAGTATCTGCGTACTCTGGTGAATGCATCAGCTCTAGCAGCAGAACTAGTTCACCTCACGGACAGTGATTTTGCTTTGCCTTCCCGAATTCAGGATATTGGCCCCAGCTGCAGCCCCGGACCTGACTCCAGTACCATCATTGACAGAAGCGTCTTCAGTTTAATGCCTCAGAATGTTCTCCATCGCAAATTCCTACACATTTCAGGCTATCGTGCCAGTGCCCATGCACCCTTTGTCTGCCTTATTTATTTCAGCTGAGAAAATTGAGGAGTACCTGCATACCCAGATCAATGCTCCAGCTCTAGCAGCAGAACTAGTTTACCTCCCAGTCAGCGAATCGCGCTCTAGCCACCATATTTCTCTAATGATTAAAGGTATCCATAAGGCCAAACCGGTTACTCTTGACTGTCAGCTCCTCATCATCATTCATTTGGTGATTTCCTGCGTTCATCCCCCCATACAGACCTAACGCTGATGGCTGTGTTCATTCTGGCGTATTCTGGGCTGCTTAGATGTATTCATGACTTCCAGTGCCAGTTTCATCCCTCAAATTCACCTCCGCGTCTGCGACCTATAATTCTAGATTTAGACTCGATCCATTATTTCATCAAGCACAGTAAGACAGACCAATTGGGCAAAGAACATTCCGTTTACATTTTCAATATAGCCTCGCCTCTTCAGCCATACCACCCACTGGCTTATTACATCAATTACCGTGACTCCGTCACCTCTCAGAAAGATCCCCTCTTCATGTCCGATGGATGGCCAATTACACGCTTGCTGTTCCAATCCCACCTTAAATCCATAACTACTCAAGTAAAAATCCCACTACTACTCCTCTCACTCTTTTCGAATTGGCACAGCCACCACCGCAGCATCTAACGGTCTCCCCAAGCTGTTATTCAAAACCCTCATCCGATGGTCCTCAGATGCTTATCAGTTAAACATCTGATGCAATCCATCTGATCTAAAGAAAGCTCAGCTAGCACTTACGTTGTGATTCATACTGCTCGGTCCCGGTCAAGAGTCCCTTAAACATTTGCCTCTTTTGGGGTGCTTGCTCAGTTTTTCTCATGACACTTGCCTGCGTAGGGTCATGCAAAGACTTATTAGCACTTAAGAACCCTGGCCTGTGACCTTGCCCAAATACTTTCTACTCGCATATCATTTAAATGTCTCACTCGCATATCATTTAAATGTCGCCATCAATTTAAAATGTTTCATTTACAATGTCTCATGAGAGAGTCGTGTCCGCTTACTTTCTAAATCTCATTCGGGATCGATCATGCCTCTCGGGCGCTCGTGTGTCCTGTCAGACTTCTGCTGTGCAGTCGTTCTGCCGTGGCCTCGTTAATGCACCTTCTGATCCGTCCTGCCGTGCAGGCGGCTCTACTGCGTAAGAGATTTATAAATGCTCATTTCTCATTGCCACCTGAGATCGATCCCGAATATTTCTCGGGTGCTCGCATGTTCTGCCAGTCTTCTGCCGCACAGTCGTTCTGTCAGGAATGGCGGATTCTCTTTATTTATTAATAACTCGTTTACTCAAATTTCAGAATGTGAACTAGTGAAATGGCGTTTCCTAAAAAACAGAAGTTCAGGAGGAGCGTGACAGAATTTGTCACACCCATCTCGTTAACCTTTTATGGTAACTTATTCACCGCTCACCTGTCAATGTTTCTGCTCGCTTCTTTCCCCTCGCAACCCACCACCTCCCCATTCACCCCCCACGTATTACTCCAGCGACCAATGCACCTATCGAGTGAAGGATTTGAAGCGCGCTCCTTCCTTACTGTAACGACGGTTTCCGTGGGGGGTGCTTGCTCAGTTTTTCTCATGACACCTGCCTGCGTAGGGTCATGCAAACACTTATTAGCACTTCAGGACCCTGGCCTGCGACCTTGCCCAAATACGCTCTATTCGCATATCATTTAAATGTCTCACTCACATATCATTTAAATGTCTCACTCACTATGAATTTAAAATGTTTCATTTACACTGCCTCATGAGAGAGTCATGGCCGCTTACTTTCTAAATCTCATTCAGGATCAATCATGCCTCTCGGGTGCTCATGTGTCCTGTCAGACTTCTGCCGTGCAGTCGTTCTGCTGTGGCCTCGTGGATGCACCTTTTCATCCATCCGGCCGCAGAGGCGGCTCTACCACGTAGAGCCTGGATCAAGAGACGCTCGCCAACTTTATTTATAAATGCTCATTTCTCATTGCCACCTGAGATCGATCCCAAATATTTCTCGGGTGCTTGCACGTCCTGCCAGTCTTCTGCTGCGCAGAAGGAACGGCGAATGCACTTTCTGATCCGTCCTGCCGCAGCAGGCGGCTCTTCCGCGGAGAGCCCCCGGATCAAGAGAAGCGCCCCAAATTCTCTTTATTTAATAATCACTCGTTTACTCAAATTTTGGAACGTGAACTTTCTGTGTGTTCTCCATGGGGGCTGTGTAGCCACATAAAAAAGCATTTCTACAGAATCAGATTCACAGCAGGCAATGACACAATTTAAAGATAAGCCAGTGCGTGGATGGAAAACCTACCAGCCATTCATTTATGCTTAACGGGTGCTAATTTTGACTTTCCTTCCCGTGACTGTCACTTGTACAATCAGTGTCAAACACAATATGGGGAATGATGGGCACTTTGATATGTGTGCTGTTGCATTTAACATGTAGAGTATGGGGCGCCGTTTGTAAAGTGCCTCATTGTGAAAAAAACTAGTGTCGATGTTGGCCGGTAGTGTCGGCCAAGGCTGATGCAGACATGATGACTGACCATCAGTGAAGTGTGTGGGCCTAGTATGACTTGGTTGAAACGGGCAGGCAGGTAAGAGCTTTGCTGGAAGCCAATGTTGCATTCCAAGTGAGCCCCCCTGTGTCTGGCTGTAGTGACTGCAGGTCACAAGATTAGTGTTCATAAACAAAATGGTGCCAATGCTGAAAACCAGGAGCCGGCCATTTCCCTTGATGAGGGTCTCCCCCTTGGTCATTTGACACTATAGTATTCAATACTATACTCTGATCTCCGGGAACTCTTACTTTGGTACATTTTGAATTTACATATTAGCTAAATATTTAGTTTCACACGAAACATTTAGGTTTAACATTTAGATTTAGATTTATATTTAACATTTAGATTTATATTTAACATTTACATTTAACATTTACATTTAACATTTACATTTAACATTTACATATATAACATTTAGATTTACATATAACATTTACATTTAGATTTATATTTAACATTTACATTTAACATTTACATTTATATTTAGAATTTATATTTAAATATAACATTTACATTTATATTTAACATTTAGATTTAAAATTTACATTTAGATTTATATTTAACATTTAGATTTAAGATTTACATTTAGATTTAGATTTAACATTTACATTTATATTTAGCATTTATAGTTAAATGTAACATTTACATTTATATTTAGCATTTAGATTTAAGATTTACATTTAGATTTATATTTAATATTTAGATTTATATTTAGCATTTGCATTTAACATTTATGATTTATGTGTAGTATTTGATATTTATATTTAACTATTTAAAATTTCTTTAAGTTGAAAAATTTTGCTTTAAATGTACAAAAAGGTAACTGAAAAAAATCACACATGTATTTTGGACATAGTTTAAAGCTTGGAGTTTTTTTCACAATGAGGCACTTTACAAACGGCGCCCCATAACGAAGCACTCCGGGGTTCGTTTAGGGAAGGTATTGCAAGTGGGCCATCAAATCATTTTCAAGACAGTATGATTTTTGTGGGGGATAACAATAAAATAATATATGACCCTTTCAGATGTTAAAACAAATTTACTTTTAAAATATATTAATGTTTAAATGTTCTATCCATGGTTTGTTTTGTTTTTTCCACTATCAATAGGCTTTCAACAGAGTAATGTAACGTGTTATAATTTGCTTGGTCGTCATGGTGATGAAGCCGGCGTTCAATTATGCTCTGCATTTGACAAACAGCTAAACCTCCAGTATCAAAATGGATTGCTTGGTAGCAACAGGAAGAATTAAAAGAAAAGAGAGTCAGGAGGCCAATTGTGAGTTTGCTCTCTGGGTAATATATGTGAATAAGAACTCTCACTCGTTCACCAGAAGTCCCACATGCTCTTCGTCTCACTCTCGCTCGCTCACAAATGTATGTTGCGTCAAAATATTTAGTTCAGCTCAGCTAGTTGGCCACATACCTTCATAAGGTAGGCTTCTAAGGAAGTTTCAACGTTCAATTCTATAAATATATTCTATATTGTATAATCGCCAAGTTCAATTCAGTTTTGTTTTATAATGGGCTATTTGAGTTGAAAGAGTGGGTGAAACCTGGGATTCCATGGCCTTCACTTCACTTGTCATTGTTAGGGATGCAAATTATCGATTTATTCATTAATCATTAGTTGACTGGCTTTGTCGATCAATTAACGATCAACGATAAGCGGTGATTTCTCCCTAAATTTCAGTTTTTCAATAGAGTCTATAACAATATAAGCTAAACGTAGTTAAAATACTAAATTCAAACAATTTTATATTCCTTAATGAAGGATTTATTGTACCATTCATTTGAACACAGTGCAGACAAATGCATTTATGCTGGATAACAAAATACATTCTTTATAGAACTTACGGTTACTTTAACATGAAACTAAATTGTGGACTGGCTCATTTATTGCATTTGAAACATGTATTTATTAGAAACATAAAAAGAAACAGAGGACATTCTAAATAGAGAGCTAGACAGAATATTATTTGGCTTTATACCACGGCTTCCTTCAATTTCACATTGTGAATCGTTCTTTAGAACGGTTATTAATTTTCTATATACGCACACCTATGAAGTAGTCCCTGCTTTCCGACCATATCACTTTTATGTATCAATGCACCAAGTTCATGGTGATCTGCAAACAATCAGTAAAAATGTGACAGCTTTAGCAAATGACGAGCAGATGGAAGAACACAGAGTTGCAACGTTATATGCCTCTGAGATCATCTTTTAGTCTTGTCATGCTGCATTTGGACTCTACGAATGTGATTTTGCTAAGCAAGGCTTAACAGAACTTTGGAATAGCTAGCTTGACTACCAAAGGCATGGAACTAATGACTGGGTGATGGCCATAACAATCATGGTGCATATCCTGTCAGTAAAGCCCTCTGCTCTCCTATCATCACATGCTCGCCTTCCAAACAGTGCTGTGATTGCAGGTTGATCTGATGCACTCGTACTGTAGAGGTGGTAACTCAGTGAAACAGTTGAACTATTGTATTTAAACGTAGCACCACACAGAGTACATTTGGCTTCTTTTCGTCTTGACCGCTTCATGTTTTTTGAGCTGGGTCTCTCGCGTTAGCATTTCACGTTTCACTCAGCGGCGCCCTCTATTAGCAATACCACTAGCCAAATTTATTCGACCCAAATTCTTATCAACAATTAATCGATAGTCGATTAATTGTTTGCTCTCCTAGTCATTGTAGTTTATTGACATTTGCAGTAAATAAATGCACATTTCCGTACATTCATTCTACTTTTATTTTTACCCTCAGTTATATCTCGCAGTCTTTTCGATTGCCCTACTCTGTAGGTTAGTCTCATGATTTAAAGTCTCAGTTTGTTCATATATTTCCTCAGAACAGGTGAATTAAAAGTCACCATTTTAGGGTGTCCAAATTTTCTCCTGGGAGGCATGTCCCCGGACCCCCCTACCAGGGTTGGGTTTGCTGATTTATGCTCATCACTACCATTTACCCACCGACCATCACTGCTTTAACATTACACTTCAATGAAATGCTCCCTGTGCTGTGGAGCTTCCTGCATGTTCTGTGTGCTTTCGGTTCAGTCTTGAATGTTCCACATTTCTCCTTAAAATAAAAAAAATGACAGAATGGGGTATTTGACCTATATTGTTTACTGGGTCCGAGGTGGGCCGCAAACTGTAAGGTTCTGGATTTAAGGATGACTGCTCTGAATGAGCACAACAAAGGAATTTGTGTTATCACAATAAAGGGTGCTTCAGAGGAGCTCCACCGCTGCATGCTCTTGTGTTTAGTTAGGTGCCACACCCCACTGTTTCCTTATCTATGCCCTGCCAACATATGGTGTGGAAACCTACTCAGGTCATCCTTAGGACAGGGATATGAAAATTAAGGGTATGTTATATTGTGGATAATGCTATGAGATTTACATGTCATGTTTGGTCTTATTGTGATTGTCTCAATGTGAGTGGTACTCTGGTCTCAATTCTGAAGCAGACTCCGGTTATTCTAATAAAGACCTCAGATCTTGCTGGTTGCAGCTGTGGCCTAGTGGTTAGGGAGTTGGTCTTACAATCGGAAGGTTGCCAGTCCGAATCCCATCCTACCCATGGTTGAGATGCCCTTAAGCAAGGCATCTAACCCCACACTGCTCCAGGGACTGTAACTGAAACCCTGTAAATATCTGTAAGTCGCTCTGGATAACAGCGTCAGGTAAGTATAATGTAATAATATCCCAAGGCTATTAGGTAATAAGAGGCAGTGGGCTGTCTCCTGGGCTCTCTCTGCCCCCAATATAACACATCCTGATGTGCTCTGGACAAAGGGCCAAGACTGGATATTCAAGGGATATTTCACCTATGACGCTCCCATACGTGTGTGTGTCTCTCTCCTTCTCTCTGTCTCTCTATCTATTGTTTGGGGTTTTGTTTGATTTCTTTTATATCTCTGGTACTACTGGCAACAGCATTTCCTGTAGTACACTGCTGTCATTTCGAATGAAGATGGTGTTTAGATGCCTGCTCAAAATGTTATCATCTGAGTTTGTTTCAATAATACAGCACGGACAATTTAAAAAATGTCAACGAATTTAACATGGTCGACGTTGTCAACATAATCGACACACACACATTTAGTCTCTCTTGCTCTTTCTCTCTCTCACACACACACACACACACACACACACACACACACACACACAAACAAACACTCTCATGTGAAGTTGGATGTGAAGTTGAAAGAAAAGCCAGCTACTTTCTGGTCTAGTTCTGCTTCCTGCATGTTGCCTATTATCTGTCCATTCTGATTGGGATCATTTAAGAGGAGAGGGGAAATGTTTAGAGTAAACGTTTGGTACCTCAACTCCCAGCACTTGTAATCTGGATGACAACCAGCTGAAGATGAAAGACGCACTGATGATGATGATGATCCCCTCTGCTCACCATTCAGATGCAGCTGTGTGAGACTTGAGGAGTGTGAGGTCAGGACAGAAGCCAGATAGGAACAGCTCTTCTCTGTGGGGGGACAGTCATACAGCCTGGGGGAAACATCAGGTTAGAGTTAGTCAACTACACATGAAGACTACAATACTGACACACACACACACACATACACACACTTACACATACAAATCTCTAACACGGGCATCACGGATTAGCGGACTCCGGTCCGGATCCGGACCGGGAGATGGTTCTGTCCGAACCCATGACCAATGCCAAAATAAGTAGTGTCATTTTCATGAAGTGGTTTTGAATGGCCGTAGTTATTTACAACGGGCACTGCTACTTCAGTTAATACGGTATGTAGCGCTGGTACTCACTGGACCAGCACTGGACACAGCTTGGAAACGTCTGTTTGTTGTTGGTCACAGAGCCTCATCGCATCATATTCTGAGGTTTCCCTTTTGGTTGATTTAAAATAAAAGCCTTAAACTTATTTGACTGCATGGGACTACTTTTATTTATGATAAAAGAGATGTCCTGGAATATGTCGTCTTATTTCCTGCATTTGAAGTTACACATAAATATTGTTACCTTTTGAAAATGTGGACATGCAGGACTTTGGCTTGGACCTTCTACTTGGGCAAAATGTAATAACCAGACCTCGGTGACTTTTAATTGAATACCCCTGCTCTAACTCATTCATACACATACACACTTACACACACACGCACACTTGGTTGATCCAAATTGAGTGGGTGCCCACGGTTACGAGTCACCAAGAAATATTTTTAATGGTATTCGGATCACGGTTGGACCAGTTGTTTGAATTAAAGATGCTGATTAAACTTTTTTATATAGTATACAAAACGAGGACAGGTTGCGGGAATTTTGGGAGAGAGGGACCCCGTTATGGAGATAGATTTGTCTCATAAAGATTTGTATAAATAAAAAATATATATATAAATATAAATACATTTATAAATATTCAAACACAAAATACAAATACAAAAATGCAACATACAGACACACAGACACTACAGACAATGCTGACAAAAAGTTATCAAAGGATTTATCTTGAGGTTAACCATTTCAGAGTTACATAGCTTACAATTCTTCAAAAGTCCATATCTAGGCTTCTAATTGCTCAAATTTGCTCAAAGTTGACATGCCAACTCTAAACAGCTTTCTTTTCATGTGCACAACATTTTGTGACATTTCGTCAAAGGGGGCAATGTTTCTTGTCGAAGCTATGTGTCCAAAAGTAGTTTTTGTGATATAGCTGGTCAACAATTTTGCCCAAGACAATAATTTTGTGTTATTATACTGGTGTTACAGAGGTGTATCGACCCAGCCTATAAACACTCACTCAAAGCATAGCGACACCTAGTGATATGGCTAAGTGAAAAAATTGGGATTTTGAATTGCCAATATCTTCGACAGAGAAGGTGGGAACTGCACAAAGTATGTCATGCATGATCAGCATGAAGACCTCTAAAAGCACAGCAAGTATTGTACAAAATCTCTTTTTGCCTATCCCTTTCACAAATCATTCCTACACACTACACAAACACGCACAGTCATTCATTTAAAATCCACATCCATGCCCACTTCCAGACAAATTCTCACCTCACAACACTGCTCTACCACACACTCATCATACCAACAGTTCCCACATTTCAATACACTGCGGTGCGGTACATCTAGTTTATTTTAAATGTTGAGCATTACTAACTTTTGAATGAATGCTGACACGGGACAAAGAGCCCGGTTTTTCCAACACTTTGAACTGAGCAATGCCGTTGTACCATTTTAATAGGCTATTTTTGAATGAATATATAACTAAGTAATATCTGTTTTATGCAGCCGGATGACTTTACTAAGTTAATCAAGAACATAGACTACTTTTAAAAATGCGGGTCACTAAGTGGGTCGGGTTCAATATTTTTACAATTATTTTTTACAGTCCGAGTTGCGGGCGGGTTAGCTGAAATTGTTGGTCAGGTGCAGGTGGTTCAAACATGGACCCGCGCATCACTGATACACAGGCATGTACACACACACAGCTCTCTCTCTCAACAGGAACCCCTGAACAGGGCTGGAGCGAGCCTGCTAGCTAGCAACCTGGAGCTAGCACTGGAAGCCCATCACATGCCAGACTGACAAGTAAGCTCCAAGCCAGCACACCTCGATAGCAATTTAATCCGAGCTGATGATATATCTCACCCCCTTATCACCAGTGCTCGGAATACTGTGTGCTTGGCCCAGTCAGATAATCAGCTCCTTTAGTCAGATAATTTGCTCCATCAAATTCCTCCCCTTATAACCCACCATACGCAACGTAAGCATAGAACCACAGGCTGCATACCTAACAATCTAATTAATATCCAGCTCAGGCGTCGGGTAAATAAGACTAAAACTGTCATAAATGCTGCTGTCCTTAATGTAAGGTCCCTCACCAATAAGAGCTTTTTATAAACGATTACATCTCGGACAATAAACTACACTTTATGTTCCTTGTGGAAACTTGGTTAAAAAAAGACAATGCTGCCACCCTTACTGAAGCCTGTCCTCCTAACTATAAATTCTATCAGTCAATAAGAGACAATAAAAGGGGTGGTGGTAGCTGTCATTTTCTCCAATAAACTCAGCTGTAATGAGATCAATTTAGGCACATTTACGTCATTGGAGTACCTAGCGATCAAAGTTAAGACCGATCACAGCTTAATCCTTATCACGCTATACAGACCGCCAAAAAGCTCACCAACCTTTTTAAATGCGAAGAGTTCGCAGAATTCTTCACAAACAAAATACTAGCCATTAGAGCAGAAATAATTCAAAACCCTAAATATCTCCATGATGCCCCTAGCAGGGATCCACCAACCCTACAGAATTTTAGTGCCATTACGGAAGACGAACTCTATAAACTTGTTAAACATAGCAAGCGGTCAACATGCAGCCTTGACCCTCTTTCCATTTTCCTTATGAAAAATAATTTTAACTACGTCACCACACCCCTATTACAGATCATTAACACCTCCATTCTCACAGATGTTTTCCCAAGCACCTTTAAAACTGCTGTAGTGAAGCCATTGCTAAAGAAACCAAATCTGGACTATAACACGCTAAATAACTATAGACCGATCTCCAACCTCCCATTTACAAGCAAAATACTTGAAAAGGTTGTCTTTATACAGCTCAACCAATTCCTTAATAAAAACAACATCCTAGAAAAATTCCAGTCAGGCTTTAGAGCAAATCATAGTACAGAGACTGCCTTAACCAAAATAGTAAATGACCTCAGACTCAGTACAGCCACAAACAAAGTCTCTGCCGTAGTCCTCTTGGACCTAAGTGCCGCCTTTGACACAATCGACCACAACATACTACTACATCGTCTCAAAACTTGGGTGGACCTCTCAGGCCATGTACTAAAATGGCTTGAGTCATACATCACCGGAAGACAATTCTATATTAGTATTGGAGATCATGTATCTAAAAATCATGACGTACCCTTTGGTGTTGCTCAAGGCAGCTGTCTTGGCCCCATTCTTTTCTCATTATACATGCTACCGCTGTGCAACATTATTAAAAAACATTTCATGGTTATGCCGATGATACACAACTCTATATCTCAGTTGAGCCAACCAAAACCACAGCTCTACAGTCTAGGTAACCTAAACCAATATGTCAGAGAACAGGTAACTAGCCTAGGTGTCATCATTGACTCTGACCTAAGACTCAAACCACACATCAACAAAGTTACTAAAACAGCATACTTCCATCTAAGAAATATTGCAAAAGTTCATCCCTTCTTGACCCAGCCAGACACTGAAAAACTTGTTCACGCATTTATTACAAGTAGACTAGACTACTGCAATGCCTGAAGCTAGGGATATACTCGCCGTGCTCAGAAGTGCGCGCGCAAAAGTAACGTCACAGTGCCGCGCGCCCATATTTACTTCATTCGACACACACGACAATCCTCTCCTCGTCAGAGGTGTCAAATGCCACAGTAGTTCGGGAACCTTGCATGTCAGAGGAGTGAAACATGACTGAATTGCAGGTTTACATCATGATTTGGGAATTAAACTGGATAAATCCGAAAAGGTTTGAGTCAGTGTGTATATTTACAGTGTTTTCAGCTTTATAAGACCTTATGAGTGATGATAGGATAAGGTAAAAAGTTAGCTTATTAAAAATATGTGCTCAGATGTGCTCTGACGCCATTTTGACGTCACTTTTGCACGCCTTCTCATACTACGCCCCAAAGAGATGGAATGCCCTACCACAGCACATCAGAGAAGCAGAATCCATCCATGTCTTCAAACGACAACAAAAGACCTACCTATTCAACCATGCCTATTCCTAACTACTCGGACCAAAGTCCCTTCAGCCAGACTCCCCCGCTCAGATCAAAGGCCCTTCAAACAGTCACAGACTTCCCGTTACCAGCCCCGGCAGATGGGCTCCCCTGGGAGACGTGGTTCAGCCTGAGGTTTCTTCCTACAAAAACAGGGAGTTTTACTCACTGATTCCTAAGGTTTCTTCCGTTATTTACACAAATCAAACAAACAGGGAGTTTTTCCTCACCCCCGTTGCTCCCTGGAGACACTAACAACCGACTGAGACTAAATGAACTTTCCTCGTCTAGCGCCTCTGGTTTGCAAGGACTGTTGACCTATGTTCACATAAGAGCCCGCATCAACAGGGCATTGCATAGTTCTAGCGCCTCTGGACTACAAAGACTGCTGACTAGGGCCTACGCGGACTGTCTACCCGTTTTCACGCAAGAGTCAGTTTACAACTGTATTCATCTGCTCCGGGGCCACTGGACTGCAAGAAATGTTGTCCTGTGACTACCCTGCTAAACTGTAAAGCACTTTGAGCTGCATCTTGTATGTATGCAGCTTGTGCTATACAAGTAAAGTTTATTATTATTATTATTATTATTATTATTATAATACACACACACTCACACACACAACTTTCTCTCTTATACACACATACACTTATACATACACAAACATAAACATGCACAACTCTCTTACACACTTCACATAATCACACAGACAGACAGACACACATATGCTCTCTCTAACTGACATGCAGGCACACATACACAGAGACAACTCTCTCTCTTTCACACTCATACACACACACCCACACACACACAACTCTCTCTCTCACACACACACACAGTTACTTAATGCACAAAGACACACAAATACATGGCCTTACTCCTGTCCATATCTATGGTTACTGGACACACACACATACACACACAGACACACACAAACAATTAAATAATGCTCACTCTAGTTTCTCCAGGCTGCAGTTTGGATGACAAAGAGCAGAACAAAAAAGTTCCCCTCCTGACTCCTGCAGCTTATTGTTCCTCAGCTGCAGCTGTGTGAGACTTGAGGAGTGTAAGGTCAGTACTCACAGTACTACTACTACTGCTACTGCTACTACCACTACTACACACACACACACACACACACACACACACACACAAACACAGACATACACACTTACTCACACACACATGCACACATACACATACTCATTCAACACACACTCACCGAGACAGAACACACACACACACACACACACACACACACACACACACACACACACACACACACACACACACACACACACACACACACACACACACACACAGCTCTTTCACAAAAACACTACATACACTCATTCACAAAGACAGACAGACACACACAAACACCCATGGCTCTTTCTAACTAACATAGACACGGCCTTCTCGTTCAAACACACACACACACACACACACACACACACACACACACACACAGCTCTTTCACAAAAACACTACATACACTCATTCACAAAGACAGACAGACACACACAAACACCCATGGCTCTTTCTAACTAACATAGACACGGCCTTCTCGTTCAAACACACACACACACACGCACACGCACGCACACGCACACACATACATGCACACACAAACACACACAGACACACACAAGCAAAAACACACAGTGAAAATATGAAAAGCATAATGTGCTATACCAAACACACACACAGCTCTCTATCATACAAACACACACACACAGCTAAGAAATCACAAAGATTATATGCTGAAAGTAATACATGCACACACACACACATACACACACACTCTCACACACACACATACTGAAATGAAGTGGTGCTTACTCTAGTTTCTCCAGTCTGCAGTGTTGATGACAAAGAGCAGAAGATAAAAAATCCACCTCCTCCTCTTTCCTCAGGTTTCCCACATACAGTGTAGAGGTGTGTGAGGTCAGAGCAGAGACCAGATAGGAGCAGATCTCCTCTGTCACATTACATTCCCACAGCCTGAAAGAAAGAAAGTCACGAATATGATACTGGACATGCATAACACACACACACACACACACACACACACACACACACACACACACCTATGTGTACACGTATAAAGACACAGAGGACTGAGACCACACACACACAAACACATTCATGTAAAAGAGACAGAGGATTGAACCTAGTCTATCGATTATTTTGTTTTTTGTTTTAATTTTGTTATTGTTTTGATTTATTTCCTTATTTTGTGCTTTGTGCGGGCATAGCTGATATTGTAGGCTACAGCACATACTTTACCTACATCAACACTAACTTTTTCACCTATCAGCCAAAAAGGTTCGGGGCAGGATTGTTTTCTAGGATCAAAAATTTAACATTCATTTTCATTTTTTGTATGAGCCAAAAATATAGCCTATTACCCTAATGTGTAATATGCATTTTTGTACACATCATTTTTCCAGTAAGAATATAACTTTTTCATATTCCTACATATTCCTACATATGCCTCAAAAACTGTCTATTCAGAGAATAACTAGTCATCAAAGAACTTTCAGTAGCTTAAATCTAGGGACTTATTTTTAAATTGACTTTTGAAATGAGAAGATGAATGATATAGCCAACTGAACTGGTGAATGTAACAAACAAATGACAAAAATATTTTAAGCTCTGTCAGTTGAGACCTAAATACATATAACATTTACAGCTGGATATGATTTGAACGCTCAGTTCATTCAATTTCTACTGTAAAGATACATACTGGTAGTTCAACAATAATCGATACAACTACGACGTTAATGCACGTCAAGCAAACGTCCTATATTTTGCAAACTTTAAAACAATCATCCATCCATCTAAGCATTACTGGACAGCAATGGAGTGGTCCCAGAAGCAGCGTGCTTTAAACTGCATGACATAACTTCACAATGAGGAGATCACAACGCCAAAACAAAATGGTTTACTTGCACTGTGCACAATCATGTGTAAATTACGCAGTTCAAGAACATTAATATGCAACACATAGAACAAAAGCATGTTTAATTTAGCAAACTTTGCAAACTTTTTGTGCATTTCTTCTCCATCGGCGCTGTGTAGCCACATAAAAGAGCATTTCCACAGAATCAGATTCACAGCAGGCAATGACACAATTTAAAGATAAGCCAGTGCGTGGACGAATCTGAAATGTACTCACCGATGGAAAATATACCAGCCATTCATTTATGCTTAGCGGGTGTTCATTTTGACTCCTGCCTTCCCGTGACTGTCACTTGTACAAACAGTGTCAAACACAATATGGGGGAAGATGGGCACTTTGATATGTGTGCTGTTGCATTTAACATCTAACCCATCATGTAATGACCTTAAAACAATTCATGTCATCCTGGAGAACGCATTTTCCAAAAGGTAAACAAGTACATACAGCGAACTTACCCATCCTAACTTCAGAGCACTCCGGGGTTTGTTTAGGGTGCTCATACTTCACTGTCATGCTGCCGTGGTAAGGTACACCAACCCTGCTTTGCAGACTGTACATTACACGTGTAGTTTGTACTGTAGTTTGTTTGAAATATTCCCAAACTTTACAAAGTGGAGGCCTAGCATTTCATTATTTTGATAATGCTCTTTTTGCTGTGCCATCATTCATTTGTTATCCTTTGTTGTTTGGTTATTGGTTCAGATCACGAATAATGTCGCTACTGGCAACAGCATTTCCTGTAGTACATTGCTGTCATTTCGAATGAAGATGGTGTTTAGATGCCTGCTCAAAATGTTAGTAAAGGCCTCTCAGTTTGTTTTAATAATGCAACGCGGACAATTTAATAAATTGTTAACGAATTTAACATAGTCGACGTTGTCAACATAATCAACACACACACATTTGCTTCCTCTTGCTCTTTTTCACATACACACACACACTCACACACAAACACTGATGTGAAGTTGAATGTGAAGTTGGAGGGAAACGCAGCTACTATCTGGTCTAGTTTTGCTTCCTGCATGTTGCCTATTATCTGTGCATTCTGATTGGGATCATTTAAGAGGAGAGGGGAAATGTTTAGAGTGAATGTTTAGTACCTCAACTCCCAGCGCTTGCAGTCTGGATGACAACCAGCTGAAGATGAAAGATGCACTGATGATAATGATCCCCACTGCTCACCATTCAGCTGCAGTTGTGTGAGACTTGAGGAGTGTGAGGTCAGGACAGAGGCCAGATAGGAACAGCTCTTCTCTGTCAGGGAAAAACACTCCAGCCTGAGAGAAACATCAGGTTACAGGTTACAGTTAGTCAGCTACACATGAAGACTAAAATACTGACACACACACACACACACACACACACACACACACACACACACACACACACACACACACACACACACACACACACATAAAACCTCACACACACACATAAAACCTCACACACACACACTCACACATACAAATCTCTAACACATTCATACAAATACACACTTACACACATACACGCACTCTCCCGCTGATACACACACAGAGCTCTGTCACTTATACACACACATACACAGCAGTGATGTGCGGGTTGATCCAAACGATTCACCAAAAAACATTTTTAATGATATTCGGGTCGCATTATTTGAAATAAAGATGCCGATTAAACGTTTGTAATTTATATAGTAAACAAAACGAGGACAGGTTGCTGGAATTTTGAGAGAGTCAGGCACCCACCCTCCCGAGGGTCCGTGCATTGGCATGGGGGATTCTCTGTAATCCATACATACTGTATTCTATGCCTGCATGTTGTGCTTCTGAGGGCTCCAATTAGGCATCCATGTGATGAAATAAACTAGTTTAATACAATTTGTAGTGGGAAATCCTTATTTATTTTGAATGTTAAGTATAATTACACACACACACACACACACACAAACACACACACACACACAATGAAATGATGCTCACACTAGTTTCTCCAGTTTGCAGTTTGGATGACAAAGAGCAGAACATAAAAGTTCCCCTCCTGACTCCTGCAGCTTATTGTCCCTCAGCTGCAGCTGTGTGAGACTTGAGGAGTGTGAGGTCAGGACAGAGGCCAGATAGGAACAGCTCTTCTCTGTCAGGAGACAGTCATCCAGCCTGGGAGAAATATCAGGTTCGAGTTAGTCAACTACACATGAAGACCACAATACTGACTACCATACACACACACGCACACATACACATACTCACTCCACATACACTCACACAGACAGAGACACACACACACATGCTCTATCTGACACACAAACACACACAACTATCTCACATAAAAACCACATACACTCTCTCACAAACACAGATAGACATACACACACGGCTCTTTCTAACTGACACAGACATGGCCCTCTCGCTCACACACACACACACACACACACACACACACACACACACACGCATACAGACATACACAAACACATACAACGGAGATATCACAAGGATCATGTGAGGTAACACATACACACACCTCTCTCTCTCTCTCTTACACACACACACACGCACGCACAAACACAAACACTAACACATGGCTCTACTCCTCTTTCGCTCTCTCTCTCCCTCACTCACACACACACACACACACACACACACACGTCTCTCTCTCTCTCTTACACACACACGCACAAACACAAACACTAACACATGGCTCTACTCCTCTTTCGCTCTCTCTCTCCCTCACTCACACACACACACACACACACACACACACACACACACACCACACACTCACTCACACACATTGTGAGGGACCAAGTGGCAGGCACGGAGAGAGACAGTGTTTTGAAATTCCAAATACATATTTATTTTCTACAAAAATAATGACTTTCAGAATAACAAAATAATTAAACAAAGACTAAATCAACTAAAGAGTTGTAAGCCTAAAAGAGGTCAAACAGAACTCAAACAAGACTATGGAGCTGAACCAAACAGAACTGAACTCAAAAGAACTGAATTCCTGAATGAGACACTGGGGGACATTTATACTGACCAAAACACATTTATATCAGACCAAAACACATACGGTGTAGTGTAGTGCTTTGCCACCTGTTTTAATGTGCGCCGCCAGCACACATACACATACACACACACACACACATACACACACCCACACCCACACCCACACACACGCACGCGCACACCAGGGATGGAAATTTACCACCCGCCAAATGCGGGTAAATATGAGGGTTGGCGGGTGAATTTTGTCATGTTACCTGCCACTGTGGCGGGTGTGCAAATGCTATTCAGCCATAAGTTTCATGTAGTCTATGAAGGTACTCATGCGCGCATGCTGTATCGTAGCTAAGAGCTAGACAGCGCAGGTGCTTATAAGCTCAGCATATATTGATAAACAACACTCGTTCTTCGGGTGCGAAACACAGTTTAGGTCAGGGTGCTGCATATTACAGTAATTTCTTCACATAATACCGTTTTAATGCACTAACCCCCTCACCCCCATTGGTACCCGACGTTCCATATTAACGCCATATGCGCACAAATCATCAAAACCAACCCGTGATTTTGGCTTAGTAGTGTGACCACCACCAATGTCTGAAGACTCTGAGGAAGGTCCATTCCTGAAGCACATTAAGTGGATATTTTTGGATTATTTTAAGTGGAACTATGACTATAATAAAACTATGACGATGAAAAAATATAAAGACTGACTACCATTTTAACATATCCTGAATTGGTGTGTGGTGATATATATTCCATATATTCAATATATTCCAAATATGATCTAGGCAACTTTCTGTTCACCAATCTGCAGTAATAAAAGCTCAGTCATGATAATTATAGCCTAACTGTCCAAGCAGGAATGCATCAGTATTGCCTTATCACGTTGATAGTAACGCCATATGCGCACAAATTGATTCCAAAGACCAACCTGTGATTTTATCTTAACCTATACCTGCCTAACCTAGAAACACCGCCACCAACACCGATGTCAGAGGAGGACGGGTCAATTTCAGCACATATATAGCCACTAAATATTTTACATCATCAACAGATTGTTTATAACTATCTATCATAGACCGCAGAACGCATCTGAACAAGGGTGCATAATCGCAAGAGAGTGCATACACATGCAAACTATCATAGGCCTTGTCTGACAAGACCACCGACACACGTAGCATATACAGACACTCAAATAACGACATACATAGGCTTATAAGGTTAACCCATCATTCTGACACTTTAGCCCATGATAGGCCAAGCTTGCTCATAAATGCGCCGTGGAAGCCCAAAACATCCAACAGTACACAACAAAATCACTTATTAGCGACATCAACAATTTCTTTACTTATAGCACTTTGGAGATAAACATCGTAAAGACATCGAGAAAGCACTCGGCGGTGCTATAGCCTACTTGATAGTATGCTGGCTAAGTCATGGTAGAAAAAACGGACTTACAGTTTGTAAAACTTTCTGAAGGCCAGCCTGCGCAGCTCATTTCGCTGCACAAACTCTTTGGCGATGTCAATTTCTTCAAGTAAGCCCCAATGAATGTGACAGCACATCAAGTCATTACGCCTCTGTTGTGTGCGATTTGGTGAGAAAAAAAAATCATGCATTCTTTTCTGCGCCGTTATGAGCCATCTAAGCCACCTCAACAGTTTTTACCTTTGACCTTATATTGTAGCCTACATAAAACAACTTTTAAATACACATCAGTCAGTTTGCATTCATGCATTATTATGTTCATATTATGATATAAACTTTATTGTGCGATATTTTAAAATTGTTCAGATGGCGAAAATAATGATGATAAAAACGTCTAATTACTGCTCAGTAGAGGGTGCTCAGTAGAGGGTGCTCAGCACCCTTGGTACCCTAGTAGGGGGGCGGGCAGGCTTTACTATAAAGCAACTTGGAAGGTGTGACAATTTCTATTTTCTTTGGGTGAGTTCAGAGCAGTTCAGTGCAGTTGAAATAGGCTAATGAGTACAGTCTATAGTTGCAGGTAGATATTGCTATATATTTCTAACTAGTGGTGGGCATAGATTAATTTTTTAAATCTAGATTAATCTAGATTAATCATAAAATTAATCTAGATTAAAATGGCTCATTTGAATTCTGCCGAAGGCATTCAGAATATGTGTGCTACCTAAATAATGACTAGAAGTAAGTCTTTGAGAACGGGTTTCTTAAGCCAGGTGGCACAGTAGACCAGGGGCTCATCTCCTGTTTCCAAAATGCATCACTAACTGCTTGAAAAAGCTGTTCTACTTTGATACTTGGTGATGGAAATAAATCATGTTCAATAAAATGTACTTGTGTTTACTAGCTGTTTATTTAGTTAAACATGAACTAAATGAAACATGAAACATGGATTTTGAACTGTAAGCCTACATAAGAAGTTGTGATGAACTGTTTACAGTCAGTAGCTTTGTGTCCATCAGTCCAAGCTCTATTCCTCCTTCTTCCACCAGTCACTTAGGCAGACCAGCTTGTTCACATTTTCTGGTGGCAAAGTAGATCTCCTTTTCTGCACAATATGGCCTGCTAAAGAAAAAAGTCTCTCGCATGGGACAGTTGTGGCAGGAGTCCCCTTCAGTGCAATTCGGCTAAGTATACATCCGCATTAAAATATAGAGGTAGGGTATACATCCGCGCTAAAATATCAAGGTGAAAGCAGAAAGTGTTGAGGAAGGGAGCCGTTTGCTTCCGTGTTCTATTTTCGCAAGGGGGAGGGGGGAATCCCCCTTTATGCAGTGCAGAGCAGAGCAGATTCTAGGTTCGTTTTACTGAAATGAATGGGACACATGTGGAGTTTAACTAATAAATTGGTCATTACGTTTTTCTGGAGTTGTTAAGGGTTTTTTGGAATCATGTGTCACAATCTGCAACTATTTGTAATAATTTCAAGCCTAATAGTGTAAGTTGTTACTGTTTGGATTTTGAGAAAATTAGCTTTATTTCAGGTCAGGCAGCAACCACTTACTATGTGGTTGTTAGCGCGCTAACGCTAGCGAACTACGCTAACGTAATGTTTTGAATTGAAAGCTGTCACTAACACCCACCTAGATACTGTTACTGGTTATAGTGTAAGCAGACAAAGTAATATAAAGTTATAGGGCTACAGCAATGTATTAAATTCAAGGTGAGCCCAATCGCTGTTAGCGTTTAGCACATGATGTTGTTATAGTTACTACTATTCACTTGAATGAGCTAGAGCTAGTTCGTTAGCTTGCTAGCTCGCTTTACAGACACACTAAATTATTTTCTAAGAGTTCGAAATAGGAATTTGTTGGCATTTTGGTCCCATAGTAACGTATTATGTTGGCTTATCTTTGTAGAATCCAAGATCTTTGGTGAAAGTCATCATAGTTTGTGTAGTATAGACCCAGCTCCCAACCCCACTTTCAGAATAGTAATATTTTTTTTATCGCGCGATAAGAGTCTCGCGTTAACGCAGCACGTTAACGCCGATAACGGCCCGCCTCTATTTCTAACCACCTAACAATGCCATTTTCAATTCCTTTGTGTTTCTCCAGTGGTCAATTAAACAGATAAGTTGAAACAGGATTACTGTAAACTCCTTTAGTTACAGGAAGATATAAATTTCAAATCATCATTTTTAATCACTTTGCCTTTATTTCCACTCTTGCAACAATGGAATATGTATTGGACAGAGTATGTATTATGAACAATAAGAGACATTGTTAGGCTAGGCCTATCATGTATTGGTAACAACAACAAACTATGAATTGGAAAATACTTGCATTTCTATGCATTATAATGTATGGTTGAATATAAAGTGGCTGGTAAAAATGTTGAGTGACTGGTAGATTTTAAAATATACCTGCCACAGTGGCAGGTGGACAAAAAAGTTAATTTCCATCCCTGGCGCACACACACACACAAACACGCACACACACACACACACCCACACAAGTAAAAACACACATACAGTGAGGTTATGAAAAGCATCATGTGCTGTACCACACACACACACAGCTCTCTGTCATACAAACACACACACACAGCTAAGAAATTACAAAGATTATGTGCTGAAAGAAACACACAGACACACGCACAAACACAAACATACACTCACTCACACACACACACACACACACACACACACACACACACACACACAGTATACACACTCAGTCACACAAACACACATACAGACACACGCTCACACACATTATACACACTCACTCACAGACACACACATACACATAATACACACTCACTCACGCACACACAGACACACACACAGGGATCTCTCACTTTCTCCCTCTCTCTCTCACACACACACACACACACACACACACACACACAACTCTCTTACACATACACCACATACACTCAGGCACACACAGACACAACCACACACACCACATACACTCACTCACTCACACACACGGCTCTCTCACACTCACACACACCACATACACTCACTCACACACATGGCTGTCTCTCTGCTGTAACACATACACACAAAACACACACACATACACACACAACCACATACACACATACAGCGAAGATATTAAAAGGATCATGTGCTGTAACAGACACACACACACACACAGCTAAGAAATCACAAGACTTATGTTCTGAAAAAAATAAATAAATAAATAAACACACACACACACACACACACACACACACACACACAGACACACAGACTGAAATGAAATGGTGCTTACTCTAGTTTCTCCAGTCTGCAGTGTTGATGACAAAGAGCAGAACATAAAAGTTCCACCTTCTCCTCTTTCCTCAGGTGTCTCCCAGAGAGTGTAGAGGTGTGTGAGGTCAGAGCAGAGAGCAGATAGGAGCAGATCTCCTCTGTCACATATCCCTCCAGCCTGGGAGAAAGAAAGTCATGATCATGATACTGGACATGCATAACACACACACACACCTCAAACACACACACACCAATGTGTACATGGATAAAGACACTGAGGACTGAGACCACACACACACAAACACATTCACGTAAAAGAGACTGACTGCCTAATATGCAAAAACACTATGGCAGTTTTCAAGGAGTTTAATCTCAATAACTACGACAAGCTAAGGGGGAATGAAAGCTGCAAAAAATTGAAGCAACTGCAAGGTGTTTTAATGGCACGGCTGCGTTTAGTTTTTCACAAGAACTTGTGAGTCAAATGAAAATGCCACAAAACGTTGCTTGCGAGGCACTACAAACCTTATACTGATGGTGAATTTGTTAAAGACTGTGAAGAAAATGGTCGAGAACATTAATTATTAACATTATTGTTATATTAACTCATTGGCAAGAGTTTGCCAATGTTTGTCTGTCTCGTAACACTGTGGGACGGAGAATTGAAGACATTTCGTCTGATATTAAGAGACATTTAGAGACAAAGGGTGACGTTTTTTTCGTTGGCCTACGACGAAAGCACGGACGCAACTGACACCGCTCAGTTAATGATTTTTTGAGCCTCGTCAACCCTAGTCTGTAACAAAGTCAGTGAAGAAGGTGACCAAGCTATACAACTTCACTGTGTCAAACACCAAGCAGTTCTTTGTGCCAAACACCTGAAATATAAGCATGTTATGAAACCAGTGCTAAAGGCTATTAATTATATTTGCTCCCTGATGACGCTCCAGACCACCTGCAGATGGAGCTTGAGCTGCAGTGTGACACCAGCAGCTCCCTCTTGTCAACTTTTACTGCCAGCTGGATAAAGCCAGGGTCCAAGAGATTCAAACATTTGCTAAGAAAATGCTGAGCTTATTTAGCTCGACATACCTGTGCGAAAAGACATACTGACTTATGATCTTTAACAAGAACTGTGTGAGGAAAAGACTGTCAAAACCACTGTCTTTGAGCCAGACCTGGCCTTTTTGCTGCAATCTAAATTTCAGTCCCACCCATTATTATTATTTGTTTAGTCTTCTGGGGTAGCCTAAATAAATTCTAAAATCTCATTGATTTGTGTGTGTGTGTGTGTGTGTGTGTGTGTGTGTGTGTGTGATTGTGATCTATTACTTGTGTGTGTGTGATGTACTTCTGAATAAGATAAATGTTGGTGTTATTTTCTTGAATTGT
Organism: Coilia nasus; assembly: GCA_027475355.1. NCBI lineage: Eukaryota > Metazoa > Chordata > Actinopteri > Clupeiformes > Engraulidae > Coilia > Coilia nasus. Next base: position 5,889,784 of record CM050215.1, on the reverse strand, counting down.
GAATTATGAATGTTGTTTTTTTTTTTCATTCAGACTTTTTCTTCATTTTATTACTGGTCTTCAAATATAAAATGCACAGTAATTTTGGTAAAAACACATTTTCATTTGTGTTCTATGTGCAGACATGAAAAGTATGCCACTGCAATACATTTTTTATTAAATAGTTAATTTGCATATTATTATTATTATTATTATTATTATTATTATTATTATTATGTTAATATCATGTCAAAGAACTTAAATTATAGAACTTAAATGATCTTAGAACTTAGATAATAACAACGTATATACTATATAATGTATAGAACCTCTTTGTATCATGCCATTATAATGGTTGGCCCTCACACATGTTCACCTCGCCAAATCCGGCCCCCTTGGCAAAAAGTTGTTTTAGAGTGTTACATTCCGGTCTAGAATCTTTGATTAAAACATTCTTGCAGTTCATTGTTCTCAGAACTTTAGGGACTGAATGGACTTCAGACTTCAGACTGAGGCAACACACATATACACACACACATACACACACACTTTCTCTGTTCTCTCTCCCTCCCTCACACACTTACACACATACACACACACAAACACACACAAAGAAACAAAAAATACCCTCACATACAGACGCACACACACACACACACACATTCTCTCTCCTGCACTCTCTCTCTCACACACACACACACAAACACACTTTCCTTCTGTTCTTCTGTCTTTCTCCCTCTCTCTCAAACACACACAGACTTTTTCTGTCTCACTCTTTCACTCACAAAAAATACCCTCTCACACTCACACACACACCTAGTAAACACACTCTGTTTCTCTCACACACTTACAAAAAATACCCTCAGGGCTCATTCACACCGCCTTGACTGTATTCAGCGCGTAGGCGTATTCAGCGCGAAGGCGTATTCTGAGCGTATGACCATTCACACCGGACATCTCTGCGTATTCAGCGCGGGAGCGGGAATTCAGCTGCCAGCCCCCTCTTTAAATGCACTTGGCCAATGTCTTTAGGTGCACATAGCCATGTTTCCCTATGTCTCACTTTAGTAAACACAATATGTGTTTCTCTGGTTTTATTTCCTTACTTTAAACGTTGTTTAGAAAGCAGCACTGCACCTATAGTGCAACTTGGCACTTTGATAAGGCCATGTAGGCTGATCATTGCCAAAGCCTTTATTCACTCCCGGTACAAGAAAAGCGAACGCGTTTTAACCCCTTCCATAAAGTTATGATAAACTCAACCTCTTTGCCAACAGTCACTTTGCCTACATCGGGTAAATAAATTATTAAATGTAGTGACTTATGGACCTCAGTTTTGCCTAGTGGCTTGTTGACTAGATTTATCAAACCTAGTCGGAAAGGTAGGAAACACTGAATGACAAGAACGAGGTGGCTATTTTTTACAGCTCGAGTGGCCGACAGCAGACGATTGATGCTTCTTGTATTGAGAATACTCCGAAATCTTCAGCAAAATCTTGCTTCTTCCTATTAAGAACACAAAAGCTAAACCACTATTATACCTACAACATGTTTGACTGGACAGCATGACAACTTCACAGGTATTTCAGTTTCTGTGTTCATGTAGGCTAGTCAATGCCCTTGTAGTGCAGATCTGATATGATGCCAATATTGATAGCTTTCCAGCGTTTGTTTCATGCAGTTGTAAGCAAATGGTAATATTTTGCAGACAGTCGCGAGGTTTTTGAGGCATTCCCTGTGTCAATACATGCATTGATAGTACAGTTGACATGAATTGTATAGCTGTGTCTACAGCTTTCAATGGGATTTTAGCTGAATACGCGCAGAATACGCGCAGAAAAATAGACTCGGTTTCTATTCTCTAGCTGCAGTCCGTATTCTGAGCGTAGTCCACGCTCTGAATACGCTCAGAACACGCTTGCGGTGGGAATGGTCTCATCTGCTAACATGCATTCTAAATGAATACGGACAGAATACGGACAGAATACGGCCACGCGCTGAATACGCAGAGAGTGCGGTGAAAATGGGCCCTCACACACACTGTCTCTCTTTCTTGCTCACTCTCAGAAATGTTCTCTTTCTTAGTCTCACACACACACACACATACACACACAAAAAATCCTCACGCTCACGGCACACACACACTTTCTCTCTCTTGCTCTCTCTTTCAAACACACACACACACACACACACACACACACACACACACTTTTTCTGTCGTATTCACGTATTCACACACACACTCACACACAAACACACACACATATGAAATACCCTTACACACACACACACACACACACACACACACACACACACACACACACACACACACACACACTTTTGTCTTGCTCTTGCTCTTGAAAACTGCATTATTATGGCGGTAGGAATATATAGCGACATTTATCTGCAACTATAGAATGTACATACTCCATTAGCCTATTCCAACTGCATTGAACTGCTTTGGACTCACTTAAAGAAAATAGAAAATGTCACACCATCCAAGTTGGTTTATAGTAAAGCCTGCCCATCACCCCCTACCCCCACCCACACACACATTAGGGTACCAAGGGTGCTGAGCACCCTCTACTGAGCAGTAATAAGACGTTTTTATAATTACTAGTTTCGCCATCTAAGCAATTTTAAAATACCACACAGTGAAACTCATATCTGAATATAAATGGCTGATGTGTATTTAAACGCCATTTTTATGTGGGCTACATTGTAAGGTCAAAGGTAAAAAAAAAAAACTATTGAGACCTGCAGCAATCCTAAAGATCCTTAGTTGCTGGTCATAACGGCGCAGAAAAGAATGTATGGTTTTTTCTCACATCACACACAAAGAAGGTGTAATGACCTGGGCTGCGTTTCCCGATAACGATGGATCTTAGCCTTAAGAGCAACGTAAACGATTGATCCCACGAACGTTTCTACAGTGTTCACGGACCGTTTCTCGAACATGATCGTACATGAACGCGCGTGCCCTGCTCTTAAGATGGTTCTTAGAGCTGAAAGTTGGCGCTATTAAGTGACGTTGGAGCTTTCTTTTGAACTTCATTGGGCATACGGTAAAGTTGGCTTCAATGCAAGTAAATACATTTTTAAAAGACAAACAAAACTTGTAACGTTTGCTTATCTCTCATCTATAATTTATCTCATTCAAATGTAAGCAAAAAAGATCTCTGACCAGTCTGAGTACACAAACAAAAATATATTTGATTTAAATAGTCTATGTAGGACACTGTATTCAGATGTTTTGTTACATGTTTTCTGCACACGTCCAAAATAAGCCCACTTACTGTGACTGTCCTTGTGAGGCTGTGCTAAAGGCGCTGGATATAGGCTATTTGAAGGCATCGGGGGACAAGACGGGAGACGTAAAAACAGTATGCCTACAGAAAATGAGGACTGTCTTTGATATAGTTTAAGATTGCAGCAGTGTGATAAGGCGAATTAAGCCGTACAGTATAGGCCTACTGTCATTTTGATTTTCATCAGGTTCAAGGCCACACTATCCCTGCTGTTTTTAAATACTGCCCGTCAACAATGTCTTCGCCACTCCCTTTTTGTTATGCCCATGGAACTGTCATGTTCCAAGCGTTTTGACGGACTTTATATCGCTTCTGGGCTATATTTCTCTTAGTTGCCTCGAAACGCTCCCGTTCATGTAATGCACATACAAATCACATGTAGGATCACCGTTTCATTATGCCCAATCTTACTATCAAATATAGTTGACGTGTGGCTGCAATCATATTGATTTGATTCCAGGCCCTTGCGCAATTTGGGCTACTTCTTTATTTCCGTCGGTCTGCTGTGTCAGCTACATGATGTCATGGTAGTTATATGGTAGTTGCATGATAGTTACAAGAATAATGTCTTATGACAACATCTTCAGGCACGCGTAGCCTATTTTCACTTCACATCCTCTGGGTGTCTCCACTGTGCCACGCCAGTTAAGATCAATCTTAGAGCTCTACGGGTGCTCTGGACCACACGTAGAGTTACGTGTGATTCCACGATGGTTCTTGGCCAAGGAAGGTTTCGGGAAACGGTCCGTAAACTCTACGATGGTCCTAAGTGTGAAGTTGAGTACTACTTAGGCTTAAGTACTACTTAACATCGCTCGTAGGGCTTTCGGGAAACGCAGCCCAGATGTGCTGTCACATTCACTGGGGCATACTTGAATTAACTGACATCGCCAAAGAGTTTATGCAGCGAAATGAGATGCGCAGGCTGGTCTTTTTGGATTTATGTTTGGATGTTTGGATTTTTTTGTTATGTTTTATGTTTGGATACTTCCAGGTAGGCTATAGCATCACAGAGTGCTTTTTCTATGTGTTTACAATGTTTATCTCCAAAATAGTATTCAGTATTCACAAATAAGTTGTTGATGTAGCTTCTGATTTTGTTGTGTACTGTTGGAGTTTGGGCTTCTATGGCGCGTTTATATGCAAGCTTGGCTTATCATGGGCTAAAGTGTCAGAACGATGGGTTAATCTTCTAAGTATATGTATTTCGTTACATGAGTGTCTGTGTATGCTACGTGTGTCAGTGTGTGGTCTTGTGAGACCTAACATCAGTCGGATAGGCCTGGGACATTACATGCGTATGCACTCTCTTGCAACTATGCCCCCTTTTGCAGATGCTATCCGTCTATGATAGATAGTTATAAACAATCTGTTAATCATGTAAAATCTTCAGTGGATATATGTGCTTCGGAGATCCCGTCCTCCTCTGACATCGGTGTTGGTGGCAGTTGACAGGTTAGGTAGGTAGGTTTTTAGAATCAACTTGTGCGCATATGGCGTTATCAACATGATAAGGCAATACTGATACATTCCCGCTCGGACAGTTAGGCTATAATAATCATGACTGCGCTTTCCTTACCGAAAATTGGTGAACAGAAAGTTACCAAGATCATATTTGGAATAACCACACCATTTCAGGATATGTTAAAATGATAGTCAATCTTTATATCTTCCCATCATCATAGTTATGTCATAGTCATAGAAAAATATCCACATAATGTGCCCCAGGAATGGAACTTCCTCAAAATCTTCAGACATCGGTGGTTGCCACGCAATTAGCCCAATAAGCCAAAATCATGAGTTGGTTCTGGAATTGTGCGTGCTTATGGCATTAATATGGAAGGTCGGATACCAATGGGAGAGATATCAAGTGCACTAAAACGGCATTATATATAGGAAGAAATCAATGATTTAAATATGCAGCACCCCTGACCTAAAATGTGTTCTGCGCCCGAAGAAACACTTTGAGTGTTGTTTATCAATAAATGCGCTTATAAGCACCTGCGCTGTCTAACTGTTAGCTACAACACAACATGCGTGAGTGAGTGATTGACTTTCATATACTATATGGAACTTGTTGCTGGATAGCATTTGCATACCCGCCACAGTGGCAGGTTAAATGACAAAATTCACCCGCCAACGCTCATATTTACCCGCATTTGGCGGGTGGTTAATTTCCATCCCTGACACACACACACACACACACACACAAACACAATACCTGCACAGTAGGGCTGCAACTAACGATTATTTTGGTAGTTGACTAGTCTATCGATTTTTTTAGTTTTTTGTTTCTATCAACATTAACTTTTTCATCTACCAGCCAAAAAGGTACAGGACAGGATTTTTTTCTAGGATCAAAAATGTAATGTTCATTGTCTTAACAGTTGTATGCACCAAACATATTAGCCAATTACCCTCATGTGCAATCTGCATTTTTCAGTATAAGAATATAACTTTTTCATATCACTACATATGCCTTTAAATGTCTCAAAAACTATCCATTCAGAGAACAACTAGACATCAAAGAACTTTCAGTAGCCTAAACCTATGGACTTATTTTTAAATTGACTTTTGAAATGAGAAGATGAACTAGATGTACCGCATAGCGGTATGACCGCCACAGTGTATTGAAATATTGGAACTGTTGGTATGATGAGTGTGTGGTAGAGCAGTGTTGTGAGGTGAGAATTTGTGTGGAAATGATTTCCTAGAAGTGGGCATGGATGTGGGTTTTGAACGAATTACATTGTGTGTGTTTGTATAGTGTGTAGGAGTGATATGTGAAAGGAATAAGCAAAATGAGATTTTGTACAATTACGGCGGCCCCTATGGGTCCAATTTTATGGCATGTGCTGTGCTTTTAGAGGTCTTTGTGTTGATTGTGTATGATATATTTTATGCAGTTCCTACCTTCTTAGTCCAAGATATTGGCAATTCAAAATCCCAAATTTTGCATTTACCCATATCACTAGGTGGCGCTATGCTTCAAGTGAGTGTTTATGGGCTGGGTCGATAACACCGACATACTAACGCAAAATCGTTATCTTGGGCAAAATTGTTATCTTGGGCAAAATTGTTGACGAATTATTTAACAAAAACAGCTTTGGCGAAAAACATCGCCCCCTATGACAAAATCTCTCAAAATTTAGTACACATCAAAAGAGGGCTGTTTAGAGTTGGCATGTAAAATTTTACCAAAATTGAGCAATTAAAAGCCAAGATATGAACTTTTGAAGAATTTTAAGCTACGTGTTAAATGTTCATTGACATGTAACTTCGAAATGGTTTATCTCAAGATAAATCCTTTGATAACTTTTTGTCAGCATTGTCTGTAGATGACATATACGAAATTTGGTGAGATTCACATGAACGGTCTATGATGAGTTCGTTCAGATTCGTTTTCGCAATGTTAAAATGTCACGAAAATTGTTTTCGTTGGAAGTGGGCGTTGACCAGTGTTTTCAATGCGTGAGGGTCAATAGATTTCACAATAAAAAAATTGGTTGTAAACATTAGCATTCTCTAGATAATTGGCAAAATTACATTTTGTACAATTACAGCCCCCCCTATGGACCAAATTGTATGGCACATGCTGTGGTTTTAGAGGTCTTTGTGCTGATCGTGCATGACGTATTTTGTGCAGTTCCCACCTTCTCGGTCCAAGATATTGGCAACTCAAAATCCCAATTTTTGCATTTACCCTCATCACTAGGTGGCGCTATGTTTCAAGTGAGTGTTTATGGGCTGGGTTGATACGCCTCTGTAACACCGACATACTAACACAAAATCGTTGTCTTGGGCAAAATTTTTGATGAGTTATTTAAGAAAAACTGTTTTTTCACACCTAGCTTCGCTGGTAAACATCGCACCCTATGACGAAATGTCACAAAATTTTGTACACATGAACAGAAAGCTGTTTAGAGATGGCATGTCAACTTTGACCAAATTTGAGAAATTAAAAGCCAAGATATGGACTTTTGAAGAATTTTAAGCTACGTGTTAAATGTTCATTGACGTGTAACTTCGAAACGGTTTATCTCAAGATAAATCCTTTGATAACTTTTTGTCAGCATTGTCTGTAGATGAAATATACCAAATTTGGTGAGGTCTTTGTGCTGGCCCTCTATGGACCAAATTGTATGGCACGTGCTGTGGTTTTATATACCAAATTTGGTGAGATTCACATGAACGGCCTATGACGAGTTCATTCAGATTCATTTTCGCAATGTTAAAATTTCACGGAAATTGTTTTCGTTGGAAGTGGGTGTCGACCAGTGTTTTCAATGCGTGAGGGTCAAAAGATTTCACAATAAAAAAAAATTGGTTGTAAACATTACCATTCTCTAGATAATAGGCAAAATGTCATTTTGTACAATTACAGCAGCCCCTATGGACCCAGTTTTATGGCATGTGCTGTGGTGTTAGAGGTCTTTGTGGTGATCGTGCATGACTTATTTTGTGCAGTTTCCACCTTCTCGGTCCAAGGTAGTGGCAATACAAAATCCCAATTTTTGCATTTACCCATATAAGTAGGTGGCGCTATGCTTTAAGTGAGGATTTTTAGGGGATGGGTCGATATGCCTCTGTCACACTGATATATATTACAAAAATTTCATGTTCTTGGGTGAAATGTTCATTGAGTTATTCAGCGAAAACTTTTGGGCGTCTCCCCCTCTTTGATGGACACTGGCACAGCGGGGGGTGGGCCTTGGGGCCCAGAAGCTTCTAGTCGCTCGAAAAGTTCTAGGGCTACATGCCTAAAAAGATTCATGTCCCCCAGACTTCCAGTGTCCCGGCAATCATTGACATTCACTGAAAAAAAAAAGGAAAAAAAGTCGCGGCAACAGTATAATGACCGCTTTGCTTCTGTAGAGCTTCCTGCATGCTCTGTGTGCTTTCAATTCAGTCTTGAATGTTCCATATTTCTCATTAAAATAAAAAATGGTCTTTGAGAACGCAGTATTTGACACATATTGTTTATTGGGTCGGAGATGGGCCGTGAACATTTTTGAGATTTTCAAGTGGGCCCTGAGTTAGAAAAGGTTGGGAACCCCTGATTTAGGGTGCTCATAATTTACTGTCATGCTGCCATGCAAAGCTACTCCAACCCTGTACTGTACACTGTACACATGTTTGATGACTGTAGTTTGTTTGAAATATTCCCAAACTTTACAAAGTGAAGGCCTAGCTTTTCATTATTCTGATAATGCTTTTTTTGTTGTGCCATCATTCATTTGTTATCCTTTGTTGTTTGGTTATTGGTTCAGATCGCAAATAATGTTGCCACTGGCAACAGTATGTCCTGTAGTACATTGCTGTCATTTCGAATGAAGATGGTGTTTAGATGCCTGCACAAAATGTTATCAAAGCCCTCTGAGTTTGTTTCAATAATACAACGCGGACAATTAAACATTTGTCAATGAATTTAACATAGTCGACGTCAACATAATCGACACACACACACACACACTTGCTCTCTGTTGCTCTTTATCACACTCTGTTGCTCTTTCACACACACACACACACACACACACACACACACACACACACACACACACACACACACACACACACACACACACACACACACACAGAAACACTCTGATGTGAAGTTGAATGTAAAGTTGGAGGGAAAGCCAGCTACTATCTGGTCTAGTTCTGCTTCCTGCATATTATCTGTCCATTCTGATTGTGATCATTTAAGAGGAGAGGGGACATGTTTAGAGTGAATGTTTAGTACCTCAACTCCCAGAGCTTGCAGTCTGGATGACAACCAGCTGAAGATGAAAGATGCACTGATGATGATAATCCCCTCTGCCCACCATCCAGCTGCAGCTGTGTGAGACTTGAGGAGTGTAAGGTCAGGACAGAGGCCAGATAGGAAAAGCTCTTCTCTGTCAGGGGACACTTATACAGCCTGGGAGAAACATCAGGTTAGACTTTTACATTTTTAGTCAAATACACATAAAGACTACAATACTGACATACACACACACACACACACACACACATAAAACCTCACACTCATACACACAAATATCTAACACATTCATACACAAACACACTTACTCACACACATACACACAGCTCTCTCGCTAAGGGCAGCTGTGGCCTAGTGTTAGGCAGTAGGTCTTGCGATCGAAAGGTTGCTGGTTAGGCATCTAACCCCACATTGCTCCAGAGAAGCCCTGTAAATATCTGTAAGTCGCTCTTGATAAAAGCGTCAGCTACACACACGGTTCTCTCACTTAGACCCACACAGCAGTGATGCGCGGGTTGATCCGAATTGAGTGGGTGGCCGGGTTATGAGTCACCAAAAAATATTTTTAATGGTATTTTTAATGGTTCAGGTTGCGGTCGGTCGGATCGTTTGAAATAAAGATGCTTAAACTGTACTTAAAGATACTTAAACTGTTGTTAAACTGATGTTTAAACTTTTGTAATTTATATAGTATACAAAATGAGGACAGATTGCTGGAATTTTAAGAGAGAGAGGCACCAACCCTCCCGAGGATCTGTCCATTGGCAAGGGGGATCCTCTGTGTTCCATACATACTGTATTCTATGCCTGCATTTTGTGCTTGTGAGAGCTGCAATTAGGCATCCCATGATGATACAATACAATTTGTAGTGGAACACGCCTCTGGTTTGCAAGGACTGTTGACCTGTGTTCACTCAAGAGCCTGCATCAACAGGACATTGCATAGTTCTAGCGCCTCTGGATTACAAAGACTGTTGACCTGTGTTCACTCAAGAGCCTGCATCAGCGGGGCATTGCGTTGCTGTGACAGTGCATTATTATGCCACGCAAGAGCCTGCATAAACGGGGCATTGCATCACTGTGACATTACATTATTGCGTCACGCAAGAGCCCACATTGACAGGGCATTGTGTCACTACGTCATTTCGTTACTGTGTTCGTCTGCTCTGGCACCACTGGACAGCAAGAAATGTCGTCTTGTGGTGACCTTGCCAAACTGTAAAACACTTTGAGCAGCATTTTGTATGTATGAACTGTGCTATACAAGTAAAGACTATTATTATTATTATTATTAATATTATTATCATTATTATTATTATTATTATTATTATAACACGTTGAACTGTGCAGTGCCATTGTACCATTTTAATAGGCTATTTTTAAATGAATATATAACTCAGTAATGTCAGTTTTATGCAGCCTGATGATGTTACAAAGTTAATCCAGAGCATAGACTACTTTTAAAAATGTGGGTCAGAAAGCAGGTCGGGTACAATATTTTAACAATTATTTTTTGCGGTCCAAGTTGCGGGCGGGTTAGCTGAAAACGTCGGTCAGGTGCGGGTCATTCAAACATGGACCCGCACATCACTGATACACAGACATGTACACACACACAGCTCTATCTCTCAACCACATGCACACACTCACAGAGAGTACACACAGAGTTCTCTCCCTCTCTCTCTCTCACACACACACAAACACTTACAGCAAAGATATCACTAGGAACATGTCCTGTAACAAACACACACTTGATACACACCCACATACACACACAGCTCTCTCTCTCTCACACACACAGTTACTTGATGCACAAACACATAGCCTTACTCCTGTTCATTTGTATGGTTACTGAACACACGCACACTCATACACACACACACACACACAATGAAATGATGCTCACTGTAATTTCTCCAGTTTGCAGTTTGGATGACAAAGAGCAGAACATAAAAGTTCCCCTCCTGACTCCTGCAGCTTATTGTTCCTCAGCTGCAGCTGTGTGAGACTTGAGGAGTGTGAGGTCAGGACAGAGGCCAGACAGGAACAGCTCTTCTCTGCCAGGGGACAATACTGCAGCCTGGGAGTAACATCAGGTTAGAGTTAGTCAACTACACATGAAGACTACAATACTGACTACTACTACTACACACACACACACACACACTCTTACTCAAACACACAAACACACACACAGTTACTTACTCAAACACACACACAAACGCACACATACCCATACTTACTCCCCATACACTCACACAGACAGAGACACACACACAGGCTGTCTCTAACACACAAACACACACACGCACAACACTCTAACATAAACACCACATACACTCATTCACAAAGACACACACAGACAAACACACACGGCTCTTTTTAACTAACACAGACACGGCCTTCTCACTCACACACACACACACACACACACACACACACACACACACACACACACACACACACACACACACACAAACAAACACACACATACGCACACACAAACACACACACACACGCACACACACAGAAATGAAGTGGTGCTTACTCTAGTTTCTCCAGTCTGCAGTGTTGATGACAAAGAGCAGAACATAAAAGTTCCACATCCTCTTTCGTCAGGTATCTCCCAGAGAGTGTAGAGGTGTGTGAGGTCAGAGCAGAGAGCAGATAGGAGCAGATGTCCTCTGTCAGATTATATCTCTCCAGCCTGGGAGAAAGAAAGTCATGACCATGATACTGGACATGCATGACATACACACACACACACACACACACACACACACCAATGTCTACTGTACATGGATAAACTCACTGAGGACTGAGACCACACACACACACAAATACATTCACGTAAAAGAGACTGAGGATTGAGACACACCCACATACACACACAATGTAATTATTTGTTTTATATACTTTTCATAAATTGACAACATTGTGTATTTTGTTTATCTGTATTTAAATGGTGCATCCTTCCAGCACATTCTGAAAGATACATTAATACATAAATGCCATTAACTGGTCTAGAATCTCTGACTGAAACATTGTTGCAGTTCATTGTTCTCAGAACTTTAGGGGCTGAATGGACTTCTGCAACTCTGTGCATTTGCTTTTTATTTGTATGCTGTAGGGCTAATGTATATTATACTTTATGCAGAAGTGACAAAGCAGACTGAGGCAACACGCACACAAACACACACACAAACACACACACACTTTCTCTTTTGCTCTCTTTCTCTCCCTCACAGACAGACAGACAGACACACACACACAAACACTTTCTCTCTTGTTCTCTCTCTCCCTCACACACACAGACACAAACACACACGCACACACTTTCTCTCTTGCTCCTGCGCTCTCTCTCTCTCTCTCTCTCTCTCTCTCTCTCTCTCTCTCTCTCTCTCTCTCTCTCTCTCTCTCTCTCTCTCTCTCTCTCTCTCTCTCACACACACACACACACACACACACACACACACACACACACACACAGATGAGAAATTGAATGTAAAGTTGGAGGGAAAGGCAGCTACTATCTGGTCTAGTTCTGCTTGCTGCATGTTGCCTATTATCTGTCCATTCTGACTGGGATCATTTAAGAGGAGAGGGGAAATGTTTAGAGTGAATGTTTAGTACCTCAACTCCCAGCGCTTGCAGTCTGGATGACAACCAGCTGAAGATGAAAGATGCACTGATGATGATGATTCCCACTGCCCACCATTCAGCTGCAGCTGTGTGAGACTTGAGGAGTGTGAGGTCAGGACAGAGGCCAGAGAGGAACAGCTCTTCTCTGTCACGGGACACTTATACAGTCTGGGAGAAACATCAGGTTAGAGTTAGTCAACCTACACATGAAGACTACAATACTGACACACACACACACACACACACACACACATAAAACCTCACACACACACACTCACACACACATCTCTAACACATTCAAACACATACACACTTACTCACACACATACACACAGCTCTCTCGCTGATACACACACACGGCTCTGTCAGATACACACACACACACACACACAGACACACACACACACAGCAGTGATGGGCGGGTTGATCCAAATTGAGCGGGTGACCGCAGGTGATGAGTGCGAGTTAGTTGACAACGTTGTCGGGTGCGGGTCATTCAAACATGGACCCGCGCATCACTGACACACTGACATGTACACACACACAGCTCTCTCTCATACACACACACTCACACACACAACTTTCTCTCTTATACACACACACAAACACACACATACACACACATGCTCTCTCTAACTCACACACACACACAGACACAGCTCTGTCTGTCACACTCACTCACACACACACTCTCTCTCTTACACAAACATACACTCTCTCTTTTTCTCTCATACACACACACACTCACTCATACACACAAACACATACAGCAAAGATATCACTAGGATCATGTCCTGTAACACACACACTTAATACACACAGACAGCTCTCTCTCACACACACACAGTTACTTAATGCACAAACACACACAAACACATGGCCTTACTCCTGTCCATTGGTATGGTTACTGGACAGACACACACACACACAATGAAATGATGCTCACTCTAGTTTCTCCAGTTTGCAGTTTGGATGACAAAGAGCAGAACATAAAAGTTCCCCTCCTGACTCCTGCAGCTCATTGTTCATCAGCTGCAGCTGTGTGAGACTTGAGGAGTGTGAGGTCAGGACAGAGGCCAGATAGGAACAGCTCTTCTCTGTCAGGGGACAGCCATCCAGCCTGGGAGAAACATCAGGTTAAAGTTAGTCAACTACACATTAAGACTACAATACCGACTACTACTAGTACCACACACACACACACACATAACCCTATGGGCCCAACGCCCACAAAGTGTGGGAAAATTTACACCTGTTCTTCTCTGTTGAATTACTTTGGAACGATACATTGTGGTGATATGGCACTCATACCAAACGAAACAGCAGACCCATGGCTTTACAACGTGACCCCCCGCTTATTTTTGCACTCGAGTACCGCCGAGATATTAATTTGTTACTCACGTTGAAATTACTCGCGAACCCATGATTGCATAGGTATGGCACGCATATCAGAAGAAAGTACAAAATCTTAACTTTCTAACGACACCAAGCACATATTTCTGCATTAAATTTATCGTGTAGCACAAGGGATCAAATGTTTGCCAAGTAATGATTTTTGAAAAATTTGTACTTCACCCATTTTACACTCGCAGTTATCAGTCAATGCATAATGTAAACAATAGCTGAACTTACCGATTCTACTTGACAGAAATGCAGTTCCTACCTTCTTAGTCCAAAATATTGGCAATTCAAAATCCCAATTTTTGCATTTACCCATATCACTAGGTGGCGCTATGCTTCAAGTGAGTGTTTATGGGCTGGGTCGATATGTCTCTGTAACACCAACATACTAACACAAAATCGTTGTCTTGGGCAAAATTGTTGACGAATTATTTAACAAAAACTGTTTTTGAACATTTAACACGTAGCTTAAAATTTTTCAAAAGTCCTTATCTTGGCTTTTAATTGCTCAAATTTGGTCAAAGTTGACATGCCATCTCTAAACAGCTTTCTTTTCATGTGTACTAAATTTTGTGACATTTCGTCATAGGGGGCGATGTTTATTGGCGAAGTTAGGTGTCAAAAAACAGCTTTTGTTAAATAATTCGTCAACAATTTTGCCCAAGATAATGATTTTGTGTTAGTATGTCGGTGTTACAGAGGCGTATCGGACCAGCCCATAAACACTCACTTGAAGCATAGCGCCACCTAGTGATAAGGGTAAATGCAAAAATTGCTATTTTGAGTTGCCAATATCTTGGACCGAGAAGGTGGAATTTTGCGCAAAATACATCATGCATGATCACCACAAAGACCTCTAACATCACAGCACATGCCATACAATTTGGTCCATAGGGGGCACTGTAATTGTAGAAAATGTAATTTTGCCTATTATCTAGAGAATGCTAATATTTACAACAACTTCTTTTTTATCGTGAAATCTATTGACCCTCACGCATTGAAAGCACTGGTCGACGCCCACTTCCAATGAAAACAATTTCTGTGAAATTTTAACATTGCGAAAACGAATTTGAACAAACTCGTCATAGGCCGTTCATGTGAATCACACCAAATTTGGTATATGTCATCTACAGACAATGCTGACAAAAAGTTATCAAAGGATTTATCTTGAGATAAACCAAGTCTCGGCAACACTATAATGACCGCTATCGCTAGCTTCGCTACCGGCGGTCATAATAAACTACACTGTTTTAACAACAACGGACTTCCTATCCCCCCTGACATTTCTGGGGAGATGGAGCCCTCTAAGCTTTGTCAGGAGGAAGCCCTTTAAATAGAAATCATCGGCAGGAAGTGCGAGTCACACCAGCTTCACGCAACAGCCCCCCTCTACACCACGCTAAACTGAAAAAAAAAACTCAGAAACAGAAACTGTAAGTAACGCATCACAGCTTCTTTCCTTTTTTTTCACCGATTTTCCGTCAACGATTTCCGGGACACTGGAAGTACGGGGGACATGAATCTTTGTAGGCATGTAGCCCTAGAACTTTTTGAGCGACTAGAAGCTTTTGGTCCCCAAGAGCCACCCCCCCCGCTTTGCCAGGGTCCGTCAAAGAGGGGGAGACCGGCAAAAGTTTTTGTTGAATAACTCAATGAACGTTTCACCCAATGACATGAAATTTTTGTGATATGTCGGTGTTACAGAGACGTATCGATGCCATCAATTTTGGTCCATAGGGGGCGCTGTAATTATAAAAAATGTCATTTTGCCTATTATCTAGAGAATGCTAACGTTTACAACAACTTTTTTTTTTATCGTGAAATCTATTGACCCTCACGCATTGAAAGCACTGGTCGACGCCCACTTCCAACGAAAACAATTTCCGTGAAATTTTAACATTGTGAAAACGAATTTGAATTAACTCGTCATAGGCCGTTCATGTGAATCTCACCAAATTTGGTATGTGTCATCTACAGACAATGCTGACAAAAAGTTATCAAAGGATTTATCTTGAGATAAACCGTTTCGAAGTTACACGTCAATGAACATTTAACACGTAGCTTAAAATTTTTCAAAAGTCCATATCTTGGCTTTTAATTGCTCAAATTTGGTCAAAGTTGACATGCCATCTCTAAACAGCTTTCTTTTCACGTGTACTAAATTTTGTGACATTTCGTCATAGGGGGCGATGTTTATTGGCGAAGCTAGGTGTCAAAAAACAGCTTTCAGAAATCACTCCTACACATTATACAAACACACACAATGTCATTCATTCAAAACCCACATTCATGCCCACTTCCAAGAAATCATTTTCACATAAATTCTCACCTCCCAACACTGCTCTTCCACACACTCATCATACCAACAGTTCCCACATTTCAATACACTGCGGCGGTCATACCATGCACCGCTATGCGGTACATCTAGTTGTTTGGTGTGTAGCATGTATGTGTTGTGTAGTGTGTATGCAGGCTGACTGTGTCTACAGGACACAGGAAGTAGAACTACAGGAAGTAGTTTCTGACACAGTTTCTGACCTAGAGACCTTCCAATCTCTTCTAGCGTCATTCTCCTCCTCTGTTATGACTGCTAAAACGGCTTACTACAACAATAAAAATCAGCGACACACGGAAACTCTTCTGTGCCTTCAAATCGCTGCTCAACCCCCCTCCCCCGGCAGGCTAGGGTTACACCACTGCTCAAAAAGACCACACTCAACCCCGCCCAGGTGGAAAACTATTGGCCTGTCTCACTGCTTCCCTTCCTTTCGAAAACCATCGAGAGGGCGGTCTCTAAACAGGTTGTTAATTCCCTCACCCAGAACAACCTATTGACCTGAAGCAGTCTGGCTTTAGAAGTGGCCACTCCACTGAAACAGCACTGCTATCCGTCACAGAAGCCCTAAGAGTAGCCAGAAATGAAGGACAATAATCAGTACTTATCCTACCCAACGTATCGGCTGCCTTCAATACAGTCAACCACAGCATACTGCTAACTACACTCTCAAACATAGACATCACAGGCATAGCACACTCCTGGTTTAAATCCTACCTCACTGGACGCTCCTTTAAAGTGTCATGGCAAGGACAACTGTCATCAACTCACACCCTCTCCACAGGTGTGCCCCAAGGGTCTGTTGCTGGGCCCCCTTCTCTTCGCCATCTACCCCACCTCGCTGGGCCGTGTCATCAGCTCACACGGATTCTCCTATCATTGCTATGGTGATGATACACAGCTGTACCTGTCGTTCCGACCAGATGACACCACGGTCTCCGCACGAATCTCTGCCTGTCTCTCCGAACTCTCCGCATGGATAAGGAACACCACCTCCAGCTCAATCTGTCTAAGACTGAACTCCTGGTGATCCCAGCCCAGGAGTCAATCCACCATGATATCAGCCTGAATATGGGCACTGTCACGGTTGCTCCGAACAAGGTTGTTAAAAACCTAGGCATCATGATTGATGACCTGCTATCTTTTTCTGACCACATTGCCTCCGTAACGCGGTCGTGTTGTTATGCGCTGTACAACATTAGAAAATTCAGACCGTACCTGACCCAGTAAGCTGCTCAGCTCCTGGTTCAGGCTATGGTCATCTCTCGCCTCGACTATTGCAACACCCTTCTGGTTGGCCTTCCTGCTTGTGCAGTCAAACCATTGCAAATGGTCCAGAATGCAGCAGCACGACTGGTTTTTAATCAACCCAAAAGGGCGCATGTTACTTCGCTCTTCATCAACCTGCACTGGCTCCCGGTGGCTGCCAGAATTCAACACAAAGCTTTGACTCTAGCCTACAAAGTCACTTCCGTTTCTGCCCCTACCTATCTCAACGTCATACTAAATGCCCTCTCCTACCCTCTCCTAAGACAAACCGAGGTCACTCCAAACTTTTCTCGGTTGTTGTCCCTCAGTGGTGGAACAACCTACCAGTCGCTACAAGAGCAGCAATCACCCTTCTCTTCCGAGACTGCTTTCCTTCCTAACAAAAGTAATTTCTACTAACCATCTCTTTACATAGGTACCTTCGATGTTCTCTACACATCTGTTAGCTATTATGTCCTCCTTTTGTAAGTCACTTTGGATCAAGCATCTGCTAAGTGTAATGTAATGTAAAGTAATGTGCAATGTTGATGGTATTAAATGCCGATCTAAATGTGCAAGATAAAGAGGAAATATAAGTGCATAGTGGTGTAGGGAGAGTGCACGGTGTAGCGTAGTGCTTTGCCACCTGTTTTAATGTGCGGCTGCACTGACGGCCATAACACACGCACACACACACACACAAACACACACACACACGCACACACACGTGCACACACACACACACACATACTGTACACGCACACGCAAAAAACACACACACACGCAAAAACACACATACAGTGAGGTTATGAAAAGCATCATGTGCTGTACCACACACACACAGCTCTCCATCATACAAACACACACACACACATAGCTAAGAAATCGCAAAGCTCTTTTTAACTAACACAGACACGGCCTTCTCACTCACACACACACACACACACAGAAATAAAGTGGTGCTTACGTTAGTTTCTCCAGTCTGCAGTGTTGATGACAAAGAGCAGAACATAAAAGTTCCACCTCCTCTTTCCTCAGGTTTCTCCCAGAGAGTGTAGAGGTGTGTGAGGCCAGAGCAGAGACCAGATAGGAGCAGATCTCCTCTGTCACATTATATCTCTTCAGCCTGGGAGAAAAAAAAATCATGATCCTGGGCATGCATATTACATACACACACACACACAAACACACACACAGCAATTATTTGTTGTACATTTTATCTACGTTTGATAAATTGACATTATTTTGTGTTTTGTTTATTGTATTTATATGGTGCATCCCTCCAGCACATGGAAGATACATTCATTTATAAATGCCATTAACTGCTCTTCATCATTTGTTTTTATGCTTTGGCAAAGATGCTCATTTAACATGCCATGCCATGTCATGCCAATAAAAAACATTTTAATGCATTTAATGCATTCTTACACCTGTGTTTTTATTACCATGACAACAGCATGATTTAGAACTGACAAACAAGGTGAGGCAACAATGAAAGCAAAGATTCTAGAGTGCTACGCTCCGGTCTAGAATCTTTGATTGAAACCAACAGACAGACAGACAGACAGACACAGACACACACACTTTCTCTCTTGCTCTCTCTCTCTCTCTCACACACACACACACACACACACACACACACACACACACACATACACACACACACACAAATGAGAAGTTGAATGTAAAGTTGGAGGGAAAGGCAGCTACTATCTGGTCTAGGTCTACTTCCTGCATGTTGCCTATTATCTGTCCATTCTGATTGGGATCCTTTAAGAGGAGAGGGGAAATGTTTAGAGTGAATGTTTAGTACCTCAACTCCCAGTGCTTGCAGTCTGGATGACAACCAGCTGAAGATGAAAAATGCACTGATGATGATGATGATGATCCCCTCTGCTCACCAATCAGCTGCAGCTGTGTGAGACTTGAGGAGTGTGAGGTCAGGACAGAGGCCAGATAGGAACAGCTCTTCTCTGTCAGTGAACAACACTCCAGCCTGGGAGAAACATCAGGTTAGAGTTAGTCAACCTACACATGAAGACTACAATACTGACAACTAAAACATTTAACACATTCATACACACACACATATCTATCTCACACACAAAGATGTGTCACACATGCACACACACACTCTTACACACAGCACTGTCCCATTTGGAAGGCGCATCCGAATCCACCCGACAAACCTGCACTTCATTCACCGTTCAGCGGAGGCTACTGCTGGTGGATCCTCCGCTCGCCAGAGATCGGATTGGCGTTTGATCTTGGAATGTTTTTTTTCACTCACGCTTGGCATGGCTTGATTATTAAACTTTTCACAGCTGTCACATCTTTAAATGTAAGTGCTCGGAAACAAATATGCCTATAAAATGTCAGCTCGGCGTTTGATCTTGGAATGTTTTTTTTCACTCACGCTTGGCATGGCTTAATTATTAAACTTTTCACAGCTGTCACATCTTTAGTTGCTGGGCGACAGAGGGCTGGAGCACGATTTTTAAAGTATTGGGGAGAAATAAAAACAACAATTTCAGAATTCCTGGGTCCATTCCTGACAATGTAGCTGTAGTTGTTATTTTTGGTCGTAACTTTGTGATTGTGTATTACTCTCACGGCAGGTGTCAGTCTGTCACATTGAGGCCACGGAGGATCCACCACCAGTAGCCTCCGCTGAACCGTGAATAATGTGCAGGTTTGTCGGGCGGATTCGGAGGTGCCTTCCAAATGGGACAGTGCTTGGCACGCCGCTGTGACGTATGTAGCAGACGAACCAGCACTTGGAAGCACGTACACCCTTAATTGGAACACAGTGATGGTGTTCCTGCTCAGCCAACCCACTACTCTGACTCCTGGCTACCGAACCGGAGCGTCTTGGCTTCCCCTGCTCTCCTGCTCTGGTAACCCCATCTGCCGCCTGTCTTTGACTCTGATATCTGCTTGACCCCTGTGTGTGTTTCTGCTTCCTGTAAGGAAGAGCCAGCTTGTGGCGAGCCCAGTGTACGGAGCGAGCCCTCGAGGAAGAGATCTCCTCCGCCCTGCCCTGTCTGACCTGTGTGCGTCCACACATCAGCCAGCCGCTTGTCCTGTGAGTCCCAGTGTTGCCATTGTGATCCAGTCCGGAACTACCACCGCCTGCCTGCTTCCCCAGCCTGTGGTGGCGTCGTCTCCTTCCAGCTCTATTCGCTGTCCGATTATCCAACAGTCAGTCTGTTGTGTTGCGTACACGGTCTTCCTGTTTCGCCCCGGACTCAATACACTCACTCACATGCTCTCCCAACTCCCCTTTCCCCGTTTTAATAAAGTTTGTCAACTTTTGAATGTGCTGCCCTTAGGTCTTCATTACCTAACCCTGACAGTACCATCTTACCTAGCCCTGACACTCTCTCTCTCACACACACACAAACCCACACACACACATACAGACACACAGACACTCACTCCCCATTATACACACTCAGTCACACAGACACACACAGACACTCACTCACACACAACCACACACCCACATACACTCACTCACACACAGACAAACCCCTACACACACCACATACTCACTCTCTCTCTCTCTCACACAAACACACAAGCACATACACGCATAGAGTAAATATTAAAAGGATCATGTGCTGTAACACACATACACACACACACACAGCTACGAAATCACAAGAATTATGTTCTGAAAAAAACAAACACACACACACACACACAGATTGAAATGAAGTGGTGCTTACTCTAGTTTCCCCAGTCTGCAGTGTTGATGACAAAGAGCAGAACATAAAAGTTCCACCTCCTCTTTGCTCAGGAGTCCCCCCGAGAGTGTAGAGGTGTGTGAGGTCAGAGCAGAGACCAGATAGGAGCAGATCTCCTCTGTCACATTATATCTCTCTAGCCTGGGAGAAAGAAAGTTATGATCATGATATTGGACTTTCATAACACACACACACACACACACACACACACACACACACACACACACACACCTATGTGTACATGTATAAAGGAAACATAAATGTATAAAGGACTGTATAAAATGACAGAGGACATGCATCTCACACACACTCACACCCGCGCGCGAAGAGGCGAACACGCGTGCACACACACACACACACACACACACACACACACACACACACACACACACACACCAACAAACAAAAACATACAACATACAGAAACAAGGATGACTGAAACACCCTCCACACACACACACACACATACACAGTAATCAATTATTTGTTGTATATTTTAGATACTTTTGATAGATTGACACTATTTTGTGTTTTATCTGTATTTAAATGTTTTATCCTTCTAGCACATTCTGAAAGACGCATTCATACATAAATGCCATTAACTGACATTTATTATCTGTTTTTATGCTTTGGCAAAGATGCTCATTCAACCCTATGGGCCCTAGGCTATTTTCAGGGTACTTTTACTACCTTTACTTTTAAGCTCATTGTGAGAAAGCCTATGGCCTGTGACGTCATCATTCATGGACTTTTTATCTTTTTTTTTCCCCATTCGGAATCCTCCCTTATGTTGTGCTGCCGTTTCTTCATGCCTCGTAAACTCTACTTGTGTATTGAGCCGTATACTTTGTCGTGTGTAAATGCTCAAGTTCTGCTATTACTGTTATTATTTGGTACAAGTAATGCCTTGCACTATTTGAATGTTTGTATGCTATAATTCTTTGGTTTGCTATGTAATGGAGGGATTGCTTATCAGTTCAGGAAAGCTAACTAACAACATAGCAGTCTTACTTTTACAATTTTGTTTTACCGATGTACAGGGCATCCAGCGCTACGCCATCCCTCTGCTCCAGCAACCTGGTGCCCCACCTCTTCACATGGGTAAAGAGGCAGTCCTCCCCAGTCTACACAGCACTGAGAGGAAGCTGGCGAAAGATGCTGAGCGCTCCGAAAGGTACTGCCAGGAGATAAGCTGAAAGAGCTGGATATGTAGCTAAAGTAAGTCCGGATGAAGCAGAGCAATCAGCTCAGTCATGGTTCCTGCCCCACCACATTGATACCCGATCAGTAGACCTCAACATCTTGGTGACCAGCCCTCCACAACAGCAGTCAGCTCGTCATCCTCCTCAAATCGCCGGCCACAAAGGTGTTTTTTCAGTCTGGGAAAGAGGTGGAGGTCGCTGGGGGCTAGGTCTGGAGAATAGAGTGGGTGAGGGAAGATTTTGTAACCACACTCGCATACAACTTCCATCGCCATCCAACTCAGCTGGTGTGGGCTGGCGCATTGTCCTGGTGAAACAGGATCCCACGACAAATTTTCCCGTGACATTTCTCTTTGATGGACTGGTGCACCTGCTTTAGTAGGTTAGGGTAATAGTCCCCATTCATTGTGGTTCCAAGGGGCAGGTAGTCAATGTGAACCTCTCCTTTGCTGTCCCAAAAAATTGTGGCCATAACCTCCTTGGATGACCTGGTGGCCTTGAACTTCTTTGTCTTTGGAGATGAGGCGTGTTTCCATTCCATCGATTCCTGTTTACTGTCCAGCTCATAATGATAAAGCTTCAGAGATTTCATCAGGTTTCATCAGAGATTACAACCCTGAAATGAAAATCATTTGGGTTGGCATTGTACCGAGTTAGCGAAGCTCCACTGATGGTGACCCTGAATTGGTTCATGTCATCTGAAAGCATTCTCGGGACCCATCTTGCACACAACTTGAATATGTGGAATATGTCATGAAGTATGCCGTGAATTGATCCATATGAAAGCCCTGTGGCTTCCTCTAACTCATGGAGAGTGATACAGCGGTTTTCCATCACTAGTCTGTGAACTGTCTCGATGTTTTCCTCGGTGGTACTGGTTAATTGACGTCTTGACCGGGGGTCATCTTCTAAACTCTCTCTGCCACGCTGGAATTCCTTTACCCAGCATTTGATAGTTGCAGCAGAAGGGGAAGACTCTTGGTAAACAGCAGTCAATTGCTCTTCAGTCTGTTTGGCAGATTGGCCATCCAGTACCAGAAACTTTATCACTGCTCTATACTAAGCTTTGTCCATTTTTGCCAACTGACTGGGGGTGTGCCCCTTCCGCATGGTGTTCTGACTGAACAGAAGCAGCCAGCGCAATGATCACACATGAAATCAGTAACTAATACAATGGTGTACATCAGATGCGGGTGCATTGTACTATCGAACTGGGAAAAATGTGGGAGGCTCAAAACTTTTTGATATTCCCTCGTATGCTGGGCAGTCACGTAATGACCATCTCCTGCCCGGACCAACCCTTGGGCCATCCCTTTTGGAAGTCCTACTCAGATTTCGCCAGCACGCAGTAGCCATCAGTGATGATGTGAAAAGCATGTTCCATCAGATCCGACTTCTGCCTGCTGACAGACCTATCCTACGTTTCTTCAAGATTCAAGATTCAAAAAGCTTTATTGTCTAATATGTTGCCATATTAGAAAATCTTCTTTTGATTGAAGGCTTGGATATGTATATTTGTGTGTGTGTGTGTGTGTGTGTGTGTGTGTGTGTGTGTGTGTGTGTGTGTGTGTGTGTCTGTGTGTGTGTGTGTGTTATTTGTTTGAGTCATTTGAGGAATGAGTGTTCTGTGTGTGTATAGCTATGGGGATGAATGATTTTTTGTAGATAGCTTTCCTGGCCAAAGGCATTCTGAACCTTCTGCCAGAAGGAAGTAGATCAAAACAAGGATGGAGTGGATGGGAGGGATCTAAGAGGATTGAGTAGGTCTTTCTTTCCACTGCCTGGATATATAGATTGTTCAGCTCTTTCTGCCGAATTCCTATTAGCTTGCTTGCTTGCTTAGTTATTCTATTAAGTTTGCTTTTGCTTGTGTTTGAGAGGAAGCCATACCAGGACGTAATGTTGCAGGTGATGATGGATTCCACCAGAGATTGATAGGCAGTTGACATTGAAGGTGTTAAGTTTCCTCAGGAGACACATGCGTTGTTGTCCTTTCTTGTAAACCCCATCTGCATGCTGGCTAAAGGACAGGCGTTGGTCGATCTCTGTGCCAAGGTATTTGAACTTCTCCACTTGTTCAACTACTTGCCCTTCCAGGATCAAAGGTGAGGAAAGTGGATGAGGGGTGTCAGGTGCCCTCCTCCTATGGCAACACAGTTCTTTAGTTTTGCTGATGTTCAACTGCAGTGAGCTTTCTTTGAACCACAGGGCCATTTCATTTATGTATTGTGTGTACTTGGAGAGGGTGCTTTGTTCCGTCAGTTTGGCCACCAAGGCCAGATCATCTGCATATTTAAATACCTTGAATCCATTGATGTTGCATGTAATCTCATTGGTGTATATTGAGAACAAGATGGGAGACAAGACACAGCCCTGTGGGACCCCAGTGTTAAGGATGATGTTGGAAGATGTTACACCCTGGACCTTTACATGCTGGGGTCTGTCCTTTAAAAACTCCTTGATCCATAGTGTCAGTGCTGGGTTGACCTGAAGCTGCTGAAGGCGATGCAGGAGTGTGTTGATGTTAACAGTATTAAATGCTGATGATAAGTCCATTAATAGGATCCTGACCAAGGAGTTCTGGGAGTCCAGGTGTTTTGTGACGGTATCTAGTAGATGTAGTGTAGCGTCCTCCACACCTCGTTTTGCTTTGTAGGCAAACTGCAGTGGATCCAGACTCTCACCGATGTTGGTGGTAAGCTCTCCTGCAATAACTCTCTCCATGCATTTGTAGAGGATAGAGGTGAGTGCCACTGGTCTGAAGTCATTCAGGGCTTTAGCCCGGGGCTTTTTGGGAACAGGGATGATGGTAGTCTCCTTCCACACCCTGGGAACAAAACTGGCATCCAGGAAAAGCTGAAAGATTTCCGTCATCACACCACCCAGCTGACTCGCACACTCCTTCAGTATCCTACCCTTCATCCCATCAGGTCCAGGAGCTTTGGAGGAATGGAGATGGGAAAGGATGGAAATAACCCGTTTCTCTTCTGTGCAGATAGATTCTGGGGGGTATAGGAGAGTGACCATTTCCTCCACAGTATCAGTATTGTTGAATCTGGCATAGAAGGTGTTGAGTTCTTTAGCAAAGGCAGTGGGGTCTGGGCATTGTACTGTGGCAGTGTTCTTATTTCTGCCCATCATGGTGTTTAGGGTCCTCCATGCATGCCTTATATCTCCACTGATGAAATTCTCCTCCATTTTGTTTTTGTAGTTGAGCTTGGCCAGCTTGGTCTTCTGCTTTAGCTCCTTCTTCAGCTCTTTAACTCTGCTGGTCACCTTGGATGAATGCAATCTTTTTCAAATTGAGACAGGTCTTAAGGTCTTTGGTTATCCATGGCTTGTTGTTTGCAAAGATCTTAATTTGTTTGGTGGAAATGACACTATCAGCACAGAAAGTGATGTAAGAGCATATGGTATCATACAGCAGGTTAAGGTCACCATTGCATTTTTTCTTATGGAGAGACATGGAGAGAAATGCAGAACCCACAAGATATGAGTTCGGGACAATGTGCAGCCCATGCTGTGCTATATATGCCTTGCAAAGGCATGTGCGAGATAATGGACAGGCCAACCCCCACTTAAATGCCTCTGTAGAGCAATCATTCTATGTTGACAACTGCCTACAAAGCACCCATACTGTGGATGAAGCCAGAAGACTGATTGACGATCTGCGTGACCTCTTGTCAACTGGGGGCTTTGAGATCAGACAGTGGGCCTCAAATGCACCAGAGGTAATTGATCAACTACCACCTGAAGCATGCTCCACCAGCAGTGAGCTATGGCTGTCACAACTCAGTCCCGAACTCCAAGAGTTGACCCTGGGATTGCAGTGGAATTGTCTTCAAGACACTCTGGGCTACCTACCTCGCAAGGCAGAGACTTATTAACCAATTCTGCGTAACGTCTAACAAATTCTTGCCTGTCAGTTTGACCTCTTAGGCTACCTGATACCGTTTACCACTGTTACACCTGACTTACCTGACATCAGCAAGTTTACAAGCTGGGGGCACCTTGTCAAAGAAACTGCTAGGATCCTACATGGGGCAGCTCCTCAGCCTTCTGATTCAAGTGGTGCAGACAATTTCAGAGAGGCAGAAACAAGAGTCTTTCCCGAGAGAGCTAAAGGCCCTCAAGTCTAATAATTATCTTCCTCCAGACAGCCATTTATCATCTCTGTCACCGGAGTATCACAGTGTCACTGGCCTAGTGAAAGTTGGAGGCAGACTTTGCGGGGCACCAAGTGGCGAGGAGATGGAACACCTATACAAGTTGGCCAGGTAGTCCTTGTCACTGACCCACAGATACCCAGGGCGCTGTGGCCGGTGGAAAAAGTGACACAGGTCACCGTCTCTGTCCAGGTGAAAGGCCCTACCTATACTCGACCTGTCATCCGCCTGGTAGCATTACCTCAACCGAATGAAGATGAACCTGAGAACACTGCGGCCTGAAAATGAGAAGGCTTTCTCTATGGTCAGAATGTCTGGATGACCAGAGATTCGGGGCGGCTGTGTGAGAAAGCCATACCGAATAGCCTATGGCCTGTGACTTTTTTGTTTTTTTTCCCCATTCGGAATCCTCCTTTATGTTGTGCTGCCGTTTGTTCATGCCTCGTAAACTGTACATGTGTATTGAGTCGTATACTTTGCTTGTTTCCATGCGTAAATGCTCAAGTAAGTTCTGCTATTATTGTTATTATTAAGTAATGTCTTGCACATTTCAATGTTTGTGTGCTATAATTTTTTGGTTTGCTATGTAATTGAGGGATTGCTAATCAGTTCAGGGAAGCTAACTAACAACATAGCTTGCTACTGTTGCAGTCTTACTTTTACAATGTTGTTTTACCTAAGAGTTACCCTCTCATTTACAGAGTGCCGTTATTATTTGTTTGTTGTAAACTATGTCGAGTTTGCATTGTGTTAAAATGTCACTTATTTGCTGCTCATTTAGTTACACTATGTGCCAATGTAAATCATTTAATTTGTGGTCTGGTAGTGCCATCTTGTGGCCATCGTTAAAATAAGAAAAAATGCTTGATTACGGGCAATGTCAATTCATTTAGTAATCTGTATTGTCTTTATTCCCCTTTGTAGAAACCACACACACACACACTAACAAACACACTAATCAACATACACATACATACACCATTGTACCAAGAGGACTTTAATAAAGGAGGGCAACTGATGTATCAGCGTCCGTGACTTCGAGCCCCATACTCCTTCACACTCATATCTTGGTCATTTCAAGGGCCATACATACATGCTGTTTTTTTCATGACAATCTAGGCTATCCAGATCTGGTTTCATTTTGTGAGCTACTATTTGCACTGATTTTACAAAAAAAAAAAGTAAACCAATAAAAAATCGTTATGCATATAAAAAAATGTTGTATTATTGCAAGAACCTGTCCATATGATGCTGTCAGCAGGGACATCTTTTCATATTTGAGTAGAGGAGATTGTCTGGAATCTGGCAATATAAGAACCATGATGGTGGGATATTTAGTGGCTTATCAATGTTGATAAATATGTAGTCTGTGCCTGATGGAATTAAGAGCCTTTTCCATTTAATGAAGGGTGTTATATCAGGATTATAATGGATATTATGCAGACATATGCAGTAATTTCAAAATTGTATGAAACGAGTTTTGACAGAGAAATGCATAATAGCAATAGACTCGGTAAGTTCCGCTATTCACATTATGCATTGACTGATAACCGTGAGTGTAAAATGGGTGAAGTAGAATTTGTCTTGGCAAACATTTGATCCCTTGTTTTAACATGATAAATTCAATGCAGCAGTATGTGCATTCTTCTGTACTTTCTTCTGATATGTGTGCCATATCTATGCGATAACGGGTTCGTGAGTAATTTCAAAGAGAGTAATGCCTGTGCAGAGCTCTAATATGAGAGATTTTGGCTAATTAAAAATATGTATATCGTCATTACTTGAGTGCAAAATAAGCGGCGGGTCACATTGTAAAGCCCTGGTTTTGCTGTTATGTTTGGTATAAGTGCCATCTGGCTGCGATGTGCCGTTCCAGAGTAACTCAACAGAGAAGAATGAGTGTAAATTTGGACGCACTTTGCGGGTGTCGGGCCCATAGGATTAACAGTTATGCCAATACAGCACATTTCACTTTGAATTAATACATTCTTAGACCTTTGCTTTCAGTATCACGACAACAGCATTATTTAGAACTGACAAAGTGAGGCAACAATGAATGAAAGCAAAGATTCTAGAGTGCTACGCTCCGGTCTAGAATCTCTGACTGAAACATTGTTGCAGTTCATTGTTCTCAGAACTTTAGGGACTGAATGGACTTCTGCAACTCTGTGCACTTGTTTTTTATTTGTATGTTGTAGCTCTTACGTATGTTATACACAACACACACACACACACATGTGTAAGCTAAATGCAAAAGAGAAAGAAAGTCTCTCATTTGCTCTCTTTCACACACACAAACCAGTGTTTCCCACATACCAAGTAGCATTGTGTGGTGCTCAGACATCCCAACCTCCAAAAACTCATTTCAGGGAGACGTTGTGCAACCACCCCCTCCCCACACACACACACACATTTTCTCTCTTGCTCTCTCTAACACACACACACACACACACACACACACACACACACACAAAAGCTGTCTGATGTAAAGTTGGATGTAAAACTGAAAAGAAAGCCAGCTACTTTCTGGTCTAGTTCTGTTTCCTGTAAAACTGTTCTCAGTGCCTTGTTTTGAATGTTGTGGCCTTTGTTGTGCTACTGATGGAGTGTGGAGTTTCTTTGAGCTCTTTTAATGGTATAATAATAGCATAGTCTTCATGCTTCGTCTAAGGGCACCTACCACTTCCATTGTTAGCCTTCTGGGACAAACGGTAAAAAAGAGTTAAGTTCTGAATGCAACAGGCTAACTGAATTTTGCTCCTCAGCAAACATACAAACTTGGTATGATATTTTAACATGCCAATTTTCATTTTACACCAAAGTTCTCCTTTAAGAGGAGAGGGGAAATGTTTAGAGTGAATGCTCAGTACCCCAACTCCCAGCGCTTGCAGTTTGGTTGACAACCAGCTGAAGATGAAAGACACACTAATGATGATGATATCTGCCCCCCATTCAGCTGCAACTGTGTGAGACTTGAGGAGGGTGAGGTCAGGACAGAGGCCAGATAGGAACAGCTCTTCTCTGTCAGCGGACAGCCATACAGCCTGGGAGAAATGTCAGGTTACAGTTAGTCAACTACACATGAAGACTACAACACTGGCAACTACACACACACACACACACACACCAGACACACACACATACACACAAAGCACACACACACGCGTCCACACAAACACAAACACACACACAGCTGCTGCTCTTAGCCTATGCTGAGTTGTGTTGCTAGTTGTAGGGCCTCCATGTTTGACCCCTGCAGTAGCTTTCTAGCTGAACTGTTCTTGTTCATGTGCTCACATAACCAAGCCAGCTGAGGACTTCAGAAGCTTTTATTTGATCTTCCTGCACCTCCTGACATCATCATCATCACAAACACATACACACACACACACACACACACACTGCACTGCGTGTTACTCACTTTGCTGAAGTGGATGATGTGAACACATCAGATTGCATGAGCTTCTGAAGGACATCATCTGGACTGAGGAGTTCAGTCTGATCTTTCTCTGGTGTCTTTATGTACATCTGCAGGTCAAACTCGTCCAGATACTCTTCTGATGTCTCAAACTCAAACTCCCCAGTCTCCCACTCTCCTGGTAAGAGCATGACTACAGACAGAGTTCCTGAGCTCCAATCAGTGTACTCCACTACAGCATGCTGATTCAGCTCATTCAGACAGTAGAACAGGTTGATCCTTCTGTCTGACTCATCCTCATCTCTGATCTTGTGTTTGACTAACTGGACTGTTTGCTCTGAGCTCTGTGATTGGCTGCTTGTGTGTGGCAATAGGTGTCTGAAGAGACTCTGATTGGACTCCAGTGAGAGCCCCAGAAGGAAGCGGAGGAAAAGGTCCAGGTGTCCGTTCTCACTCTGTAAGGCCAGATCCACTGCAGTCTTGTGTAGGTCATGAAGTGTTGCAGCTCTGAACAGAGCAGAGAGCTGAGAGGTTTGCTGTTGCTCTGGCATGTTTCTCTCTCTGTTGCTGAAGCACAGGAACACATATAAAGCTGCAAGGAACTCCTGAATGCTCAGATGCACAAAGCTGAACACCTTCCCCTGGTACAGCCCAGCCTCCTCTCTGAAGATCTGCGTACACACTCCAGAGTACACTGATGCCTCTGTGACATCAATGCCACACTCTCTCAGGTCTTCCTCGTAGAAGATCAGATTGCCCTTCTCCAGCTGCTGGTAAGCCAGTTTTCCCAGTTTGAAAATAACCTCTTCATCTCTCTCTTTTCTCTGGGTATACTTGTCATTTTTTATGCTGGTCTGAATGATAAGGAAGTGTGTGTACATTTGAGTGAGAGTCCTTGGCATTTGTACACTCCCTGATCCATCTGATGTTCTCTCTACTACAGTGGCTGAAATCCAGCAGAAGGCTGGAATGTGGCACATGATGTAGAGGCTCCTGGATGA
Source organism: Coilia nasus (assembly GCA_027475355.1). Taxonomy (NCBI): domain Eukaryota; kingdom Metazoa; phylum Chordata; class Actinopteri; order Clupeiformes; family Engraulidae; genus Coilia; species Coilia nasus. Next base: position 5,858,571 of record CM050215.1, on the reverse strand, counting down.
CTTCAGGTGTGTGATGGTTCTGCTGGCCAGGTTCTCATCACTGATTATCTTCCTGAGGTACTGCTCTTTCTGTGGGTCACTGAATCCCCTTATTTCTGTCACCTGGTCCACACACTCATGAGGGATCTGACTGGCTGCTGCTGGTCGGGTGGTGATCCAGAGGAGAGCAGAGGGAAGTAGATTCCCCTCGATGAGGTTTGTCAGTAGCACGTCCACTGTGGCTGGCTCTGTCACATCACAACACTTTAAGTTGGAGTGGAAATCTAAAGGTAGTCGACACTCATCCAGACCATCAAAGATAAACATGACTCTGTGCTCTGAGTTGGTGAAGGCTGTTGGATCTGTTGTTTCTGAGAAGAAGTGCTGCATAAGATCCACTAGGCTGAGTTTTCCCTCCTTCATCAGGTTCAGCTCTCGGAAAGGAAGAGGAAAGATGAAGTGGACATCCTGATTGGCTTTTCCTTCAGCCCAGTCCAGAATGAACTTCTGCACAGAGACTGTTTTTCCAATGCCAGCCACTCCCTTTGTCAGCACTATTCTGATGGCTTTGTCTTGTGTAGATAAGGCTTTAAAGATGTCATTGCACTTGATTGGTCTGTGCTGTGCTGCTTCTCTCCAGGATGCTCTCTCTATCTGTCTAACCTCATGTTCATCATTGACCTCTCCTCTCCCCCCCTCTGTGATGTAGAGGTCTGTGTAGATCTTTCTGAGTAGTGTGGGGTTTCTCTGATGGGAGACTCCTTCCATCAGATGCTGAAACTTTTTCAGCAGGTGAGATTTGTGGATCTGTTGCATTTCCAAATTGCTTGGAGCAGACTGCTTCCTGTGTGTATAAGCAGCACATTATTTTGGTATGTCTTACATTCAATTAATTAAAACTGGTACACACATTTATGTTCAAGTAAGGCAGTATAAAAACAAAGTATTATAAGCTTAGTAGGCCATCCAAAACCAGAACATAGGTGTTTAAATGCATGCATCTTGCTTCGAATTATGCAGTAGACATCCTAGCACACTCAACAGGACTGGCAGAGTTTTCAGAATTTAGAGTCACAGGATGAATGACAGAAAAAAATGTTTATGTTGAGAGAGAGAGATGACATGACATGAAAGCTGTAACTATGATTCAAACTAGTTTTTATACACTTTTTATTCATGACACAGTATATCATTAAAATGTATACAATTTAAAATCAATAATATCACTGCAACCTTGTAAAATCCAACCAAAAACTGCACGGATCTCCTAATATTATCATCTTGCCATCTGTGGCACACTTGCGAAAACTGGCATTATACATTTGGAGTCACAGGCTCAAGTTTAGCAAAAACTAAATCTTCATTTACAGTATGTTGATTTTTTTTTTGGCTCAGTCAAGGTAAAGCCCCCCCCCCCCCCCCCTTGCTTAGTGTAATACTCTGTGCTGATTGGCTGGGATTGTTTGTGGCTCAGTCCAACACACTCCATTACTGTATCTTGTATAGAGCCATGACCGTGTGTGAACACATGGAGGATTTGATCACACACCCTAAATAAACAGTTAAAGGACAACATTCACACTTATCTGGACCAACTAGTCTTAAAGAGGAGCAGAGCGCCTAGTAAACCTTCAGACGTGCTGCACATGACTGTAGTGGTGAGTGTATCTCCTGTGTTCATCTCAGACTGATACTCACCTCTGACCAGCAGGAACATCTCCTGCTCCAAAGTTGAGAGGATCACCCTTGGACTGGTCACTCTTCATGGACACACAGCTTAGAACAGGAGAGTGGGATCTTTTCTCAGGCATGGGGCTGAATCATACACACACACCCACACACACACACTAATCAGATGTATTTTGTGAATAAAAAATTAAGGAAAAGATTAACACAAAATATGATTTCACATATGACAGTTTACACAGCTATTTAAATAATTTAAGAAAATAACATTTGACAAAAATACAGATTAGCAGAGTAGATCTGTAGTAGTGGACTTGATGTTGATGATGACATGCAGCAAAATGTCACCTAATATCCTTTAATTTTTTGCATTTTTGCTTTCTTATCGAACAATACATGCACACAAATGATAATGTGAATAATGTTACTACTATAATAACATTATTACAATATTATTATCATCTCACCCCAAATGCTCATTGCCACCATCTTCTTTTTGACAGGAACTTTTTCCAGGGCAATTATGCCCCCCACCTTGGATAGCCCCCTCCAAGGGTGTCTCCATCTTCAGGTATTCCTCTGACAGATGAGAGAAAGGGAACTCATTGTACACATCAGGGACTACATAATACATTTAATTACTTCATGAAAGGTCACACACATGTGTTGTTTTTGTCAGCATCCCACCTTACCCTCCCCCACCCCTGACCCTGTGCTCTGGCTAGAGTCACAAGTACATTTGTGCTCTGTGAGCTACACTCATCTACGGGGCCCAGGAGACGTCACTGTGAGCAGGAGTGTACTGGAGGATGAGCACACGTACACACCGTCTACACACCTTTTTAAACTCCAAATCAGTCTTTACTCGTCTGCGTATCCCTGATGTCGGAGACATGCATAGTTCACCCACCTGTTTCCCAGCACACTGCTGACTGTGAGGGAGAGTTTCTCATGGTTTTATAGCCTGTGATGGACTACAGCAGCACCCTAACTACTACTTCACTGCAGCCCTACTGCTATATTTGGATTAGGTGGTTCAGAGTGCTGAAATGGTCACATGTTACCTTAATATAAAATATAAAATAATATAATAAATATATTATATTTATATATCTATATATATATATATATATATATATATATATATATATATATATATATATATATATATATATATATATATATATATATATATATATGGTCACTATGTGGTTTGGGAGGGTTCCACTACTCTATCCTTTCATATTTATCTTTATGTATGAATGCATTCATGTGGGTAGGGTAGGTTGACAGAGGTGGGATTGGGAGTATCTGTACTCACTGCAAGGGTTGAGAGTATTTGTATTTTTGCATTTGTGTTTGGGTCTATGTCCGAGACCAAGACCAAGAGCAAGATGGAAACCAAAGAGTTGATACCATGACCAGGACTACAAAAAAGTCTCAAACCTGGTCTCATGAAATCACTGGCAGTAGGTGAGTGCACGCACACACACACACGCACACACACACACACAGAAAGCTAATAATGTGCTCCAGGCACTCTACCTTCAGCTCAGACCGGTTCTGAGCACTTCATCACTGCCAGTAACTGCACTCACACGCACACGGACATGCACACACACATGCACACGCACGCACACGCACACACACACACGCGCGTGCGGAAATGCATCAAGCAAAACAAAAGAAAAGATCGATGAACCGGTTTAACCTGAAGACTGAGGTGTATGAGTTAAAACAGCAGTGTGATTTTTGTTTCAGATAAAGTTCTTCATGATATGACTTTCACATAAAAACCCACATAACCATATTAATGTTCACACAGCTGTAATTTAGGGGTGGGCGGTATAGCCTAAAATTTATATCATGGTATAAGTTGAACCATAGACGGTAGACGGTATATATCACGGTATACTTTGGTATGTAACAAACTGTTAACAGCTTCTTAATGCTGAATGTCAATATTTCTGAACGTCACCAAACACGATATAAAACATTGTAACATTTTCGTGTTTGGGGGGGGGGGATGGCGAAGGTGTGAGGGAGCTCCTCACAAGAACATTCCTTTTATTTCATTTAACATCCTCTATGGGAACATTTTCTTCAATGATTCCATTATATATCAATACGGAGTTTGTATTTTTATCATCTATTTTTTAAATATATCCAGTTAGAAATATATATTCTCTCAGTCAATGTATACCACGTTGTCTACTTGCTAGGATAACACTTTTGAACGTGAAAAGAACTAGCATAAGATATGCCATCAAAGGAGAACAAACGCAAAGCGAAGGACGTATCTATGGAAGTAGGAGCAAGTATCACAGTGGACCCCGAAGATCTGGACGATACTGCAATGCTACCTCCATTACCTGAGACACCATACAAAGAACCAGCTTCAAAAAAGGGCAGGTGCAGCGATAGCTCTGATGAGGTTAGCCCAGACCTAGCTACGGCCATCATATCTTCTCTTAAAACAGTCATTAATGACAGGGCTGATATGCTTGACAAAGGCATTGAGGGTCTAAAGTCGTCGGTTGAGTTTATAACAAACGAAATAAAGGACATTAAATGCAATGCTGATCGTACAGAGAAACGTGTAGTGGTCACAGAGAATAAGATTACTGAGCTGGAGAAAAAGGTGGCTGAATTAGAACAGTATAAAAGACACTGGAACCTGCGTTTGTTTGGTTTATCAGAGCAACAAGGGGAAGATGTGAGAAATCGAGTAGTGGAAGTGTGCAAGTCGGTGGTTCCCGGCCTTGCACACAAGGCCGAAACCAACATCGACTCCGTTCACAGGCTGGGAAAATTGAACAAATCAACATCGCCACGTTCGACAGACAACACAGGAACAGGCACAGCAATCACAACCACCACCTCAAGGCCTCGAGGGGTTATTCTTCAATTCACAATGCGTCACTTTCGCGACGCTGTATGGAAAGCTGCAAAGACATAGCAAAGTTTATCTGGCCCACTGCTGGCCCACTACTTTGTCTGCGAGTGTCCGGCAGTTGGCCCAATTCTGGCTGGGCCCTCGGCCCAGAAGTGGTCCACTTACTGAAAACTGACAGTTATTGTCAGTGTTGGCCCAGTACTGGCCCACATACTGTGAAATGACTCTCATGTTTTTGTTGGCCCAGTGCTGGCCCAGATACATTATTATGATAGCTGAGTGCTGGCTGAGTGCTGGCTGGGCCCCTGGGCCTGTACTGGCCCAAATACTATGAAATGACTCTCACGGTTTCTGTTGGCCCAGTGCTGGCCCAGATACGATAATTTGGTAGCTGAGTGCTGGCTGGGTCCCCGGGCCTGTACTGGCCCACATACTAATAGCTGATAGCCAAGTCCTGCATGACTGAGGGCCTATATTGACCCTTTTCATGTCAAATCCCACATTTCACTTAAAATTATACACTGCTGTAATTACGTATGTGACAAATGAAATGAATGAAACTTTAAACATTCATAAATATTTCATAATCCACCAATCAGATGTGACCCAAAAGCTGTCAAAACTACATAAAAGGCAGAGATTCTTATTAATTGAATTTATCTGAACATTTATTTAACAAAGAACAAATTAACACATAGAAACAAATATAAATGAACAAATACAAAAACACACACAAACACACACAACAACAACAAAAACAACAACAAACATTATATAACAAAGGCAAACAGCAAAGATAAAAACAGAAAACTGAACATACACACACACTACTGGCTTTCTGGTCCTGCTCTCAAAAGCTGGTGCTTCCTGCCACCCTCTCTGTCCCCAGACAGTTGCAGCCATCTTTTTGTCAGGGCCTCCAATTCTGCCTCAATGGCACGTGGTCAGTGGGTTCCTCCTTACAGCAGCTTTGGTAGAAATTGAGAGATGGAAAGAAACATGGACAATGAATAAATCCATAATGTCTTGATCTTTATGCACAATAATAATTAAAAATGTAATCATAACCCAAAAATAAATATTAATGTGTCCCACAGACACACTTACAAATTTTTATGGCGCAGAGCTTCTGTTTGGAGAGGGTCCTTTTGCCATTCACCCCTGTCCAATTGAGCTGCCTCACAAGGTTGTTAGTGAGGACCTTTTTGAAGGACCCTGGGGAGAATACAGAATACACAGGCATAACAAGGTCAGTACAGATGAGTACAGTTAGTTTTGTTATGAAGGGAAACTGTCTCAGAAGAGACATACATAATGAGATGTCATATGTATTTGTATTATAATACATTGCATTTCTAATAAAGGCATAACAGGTAAACTTGCATGATGGCTTTTTTTATCTATGATAATAAATGCAGCCTTACAAACATCACAGGATGACTACAGGAGGATTTCACACAAATTTAAGTGACCAGTGAGTGAAAGACAAAGAGACTTTGCAACAGTAAAAGTTATAATTTCAGACCTACCCGTCCGGTAGAGCTCCCTCTTCTCCCACTGCTTCCAGGTGGCCTCAGCGGGCTACCAAGATTTAATGACCACCTTTAGGGCCTTGCAACAACGCAATAGTACATCTATGGGAAAAGCATAATAAAAGTTAACATGCAATATAACAACTGTTATGAAGTCAAGTTAACTTAAGAAGTTATGATGAAGTCAATTGACTCATTTGAGCCAAGAAGGTCCCACCATTTTTTAAAGCTCTATTCTATTTCACAGTACATGAAATGCTTGGCCATTTTACTAAGCAGACGCTTTTATCCAAAGCTACTTACAAAGGAGGGCGTAATAAGCTAACAGAGGTGTAGAGAAACACAGAGTAATCAGACCACACTAGGGCTGGGTGATATATCGATATTATCGTAATATCGTATCGTAATATTTATATCGATATGTATTTGACACTATATCGCCATATCGATATATTTTCAATGATACAATACCACTTTATCAAAACCACTTATCCTAATGTGTTCACACTGTTCAGACAGCCGGAGCTTTCTCGGATCACTCAGTTTTCATTGTGATCGTAACATTGAACGTGTTTTGACAGTCATTTTGCCTGAATGCTTATTGCCTGTCAGAGGAAGGTTAAGTTAAAAAAATAAAAATGAATAGATTTTTCCCTCCTGTTACTTTTAAATAGGTCACACAATGTTTCAATAATTATCGATATCGACCGATATGAAACACTTATATCGTGATACAGATTTCAGCCATATCGCCCAGCCCTAGACCACACACATGCACACAAGGAGATATATGTGTTTTAAATAAGTTTCCCAGAGCAGGAACACTTCAGACACACACCCTACACACACAGACTCATACCTACGCGTCCCACACCTTAACGGAACCTAACCTGCAACACAAGGGGCAAAGACAAGCCCACAGCACAGACTTTCTTCTGTAGCCTGTGTTTCACTGGAGTTACGGTCATAGCACTCTCTATATGGAATACACGAATACACTTTACCCGTAGTATTCGGATTTCAGCTCTGATGTTTAGAGGGTTTAAACAGACTTTTTGATAAGCTTGGTGATGATGACTGATCCATGTTTTCCACCATTAAACTTGGTTCGTGATTAGCACCTCAACACGACTAACGGTCTATCTGCACCGACTAATATCTCTGCTGCAGTTTACAGATTAACACCGATTTAATACTTGTTTGTAAAAGTAAAGTCCGGTTCAAAAACGATTTCGCTTAACCACATAATGTAATCTGGAGAAAGAAAGTCGTGCACTGGTTTTAAATGTCAAATGATTGTGCGGATTTGACAACTGGCTTTCTAAATTATTCATTGAAATTACGGTAGCCTACATCGTGGCTGTGGCTAAAAAGCAGATTTATTGTTTGTAGTAAATTATAGTAACAAATCCTTGCAAAAATATGAATCATTATACCAACTTCTGCCCATACCCCCGGCTCTTTAGGCTACGTGAGCTGGCGGTTGACAGCTAGATGTAACAGAAACCTACAAATTGTATTTTATCCCTAAAACAAGATAAAATATATTTGTACCATTATGCTTAGTCTTTCGTTACGCATCCGGAGAATGTATTGCTATGGCTATCTAATAAGCCTAACTGACACTGACAAGAAAAAAGTCAGAGCTGTCACTTACCAGATCGGTGTCGTGTCAGAAAAGCGACGGTTTGCACTGCCTTGGCTCCTTTCCTCCGATGACAGCCCGTATTCACTTTATACATTTTCGCGCTGCCTTGGCGGGTTTGGGCCCGATGACAGTCGGCCCATGATCGTTACATGTGTAGTGGGCCAACAGCCGCTTGAAGGAATCGGGCCATCTCCATCATGATGCCAGTCTGCCATAACCATTTAATTTTTACCGCGAATCAATGCATGCATCAATGCTATGCAAATCCGCGCTGCTCATGATAATATTTATCTATCACAGTTATAAAAGTATAACTCGCAGTGAAATAAGGACTGTTTAACTCAACTGTGAAGAGGGGAAAAGCTACATTCTCCATGTTTCTGAGATTTATAATTTTAATGATAAATGCCTTCTGGCGTACTCTGCCAGCAAAGTACTTTTGCGTGTCAGACCGATGTTTTAGCCGAGAGCATTTTCTCGACAACAGAATTTTTTTTAAAAGTCGCTCGTTTGCTGCGCAGAACCCTACTTAACTAATCGGGCCAAGTCAGAAACAACGTAATCGGCCTGATTTATGAGTGCCATTATAGGCCCACTAAAGAAACAATTATGTGTCGGCCGACTATGGTTTCAGCTGCGCTGCCGACACTCAACCACAATCGGGCCGACTCAGTAACAACACAATCAGGCCAACTACAGCTCTGTATGTCTCGGTCCATTAAAGATAAGCAGTGTTTCAGCCGACCCGGACCTCAGCCGACAGTGCCAGCACTCAGCCGCAATCGGGCCGACTGTGCTTGCTATCTGGGTAGCTTCCTGGTAAGCAACAACCTTTTGCGGAGGATGTTTCACCTGCCGACCGTGAATCTCGCCAACAGCTGTGGCCTCTCGTTGAAAAAGCACGTAAGGAAGGACACCGTGCCTACTTCTCTGGTACAAAGGCTTATGTGAACGGCGAGGAACTGACTCCTACACTGCTGGAGTCTTTAAGGGCGAAATAATTGCATCTAGAATAATTTAGGTTTAAATGTAGAGCTGGGTAAAGTTTCAAGGGATTATTAACATGGTACCCACACATTGTCAATGTCAACTAATCGACTAATGCACTACACCTTGACGTATAAATGTTCTATTTTGGTAAAAGAAAGGGTCTTATATATTTTTATCCATTACTTTACTCCATTTATCCATCGTGTTTTCATTAAAAAAATTAATAATAAAAAAAAAAATTCGTGTGGGAACTTGGCTCAGCCAGAGGTTAGGCAAACCGGGACTGAGCTAAATATACAACACGTTCAGAGCAGAATAACGTCGTATTCCACAGGACCCGCACACAAAACAACTAGATGAACACGTGAGAATGATGGCCCACAGGAAATTATGGTGTTGGGAGAGTGCAGTCAATCCGTGCGCTTTGCCAAATGGACAGAGTTGGGTCGTCAGGTGTAGTGTCAGTGTAGCGTCAAGTGCAGGTGTAGCTGTCTATGAAACAGCACGACAGGCTCCTCATTAAGCATTACCTAAAGCAGTGGCGGTTCTACATTGAATTACTCCCCGGGCGAGACCCCCTCCGAGTATAGTTTAACTATGCAAACTATGAGTTGCAGCAAATTGCAAATGTTGAAACTACCATAATAACATTCTGTTGGCTAATGACAGTCTGAACGTTAACCCAAATTATGGAAATCAATAATAACTAAACTTGTGATCGTTTTGTTGCAAAGCCAAATGTTATGGTGAAATTAGATCTTGTGTTTGTTGAGCTAAGACCGAATTATTGTTGAGTAGCCTATAGCAATCGTAGCGTCATAGCTAGAAGGCTAACAAACGTAAGAGTTATACCATGATTAACAGCCCTTCATTCATGGCATGGATAACGTGATCATGCAGAAAGAACGTGAACTCTGCAGATTATGTTTTCCTGTTCAGTATCCGACACCTCGTAGCCAAACCAGGACCAGATTACAGAAGTTGAGCCTGTCTTTTTTACGAGCTCCTTCTATTCCACTTGTTCACTGCGCGCAGCTATTTTTCCTTCTTCCCTGTTGTGGTGAACTATCGCAATGAACTATCGCGGTAGGAAGGTATAACCCAAAATCTCTACCGTTGGCCAAATTTATACCGCATACCGTTTATACCTTTTATACCGCCCACCCCTACTGTAATTACATTACATTCATTACATCATGAACACATTTGAACATGTAGACACACACACACACTCACAGAGTCCTACACATACCCACGTCTGAAATGATGTGAAGAAAGTGAGAACAGTGTCAACAACTCAAAGTGAATCCAACCTCTTGGTCAGGTGGAACCTCTGGACAGCTGGAGTCCAACAGTCTCAGTCCTGCTTGATGTTGTCCAGAGACGCTTCTTGGCCGAGTATCCTGATACACACACCCTTTTGCCCTCAGTCAGACTCAGTTACTTTCTCTTCCTCCAACAGCTTCTCAAACTACCTGTCTGTGTCTCACACCACACCCATCCACACACATGCTCATACAGTACACACACCCACATACACATGGGCATGCACACACACGCACACACAGGTAGACACACATACACATACACGTACGCAAACACTCACAAACACATACACAAACACACACACACACACACACACACACAGAGGCACAGAAGAAGGGACCAAACACACTCAACACACATAATCACACACTTTTTTCTCGCTAGATCTCTCTCTCTCGACCATACCCATACACACATGCATGGTTGACTGAACAGAGAGAAACTTGTCACCAGTAGGCACACACACACACACACATACACACAGAAGTACATGCATTACATACAGTACTGAGGCCACACCCAGTGCCGTAGCTCCGCACACGCACAGTACGCACAGTGCGTAGGGCACCAAGTGCTTGGGGGGCACTACCAAAAAACCAGGCTTGTGAAAAAATCATCACAATAAGCTACGTACGATATATATATAAAATATATGTAAAACATGTTCATATTTATAAGTAATACAAAAGCAACATACCGGTAGGCCAATTTGCTCCAGAAAAGGTGAATCTCCTTTGCGGCCCTGTCTCCATTCTCCTCCTGGTGCCCCCTCCACCTCCCAGTGGTCTGTTCGATTATGGCTCAGTCTCAATTTTGGCAGACACCTGTTTAGACATGGCCTCGAAAAGGCATCAAGAGTCGGGAGCAGAAAAAAGAAGAGAAAGCGAGATGAAGCTCAGGTAAGACAGTGTTTGAAATAAGTAATAATAAAAGTTTATTTTGTAGCCCTTGCCAGGCAATAAACTTACCGTCAACAAACTTGTAATGTTTGCTCATAGGCTACTAGCCATGTTTAGACTGTGTTTATAACAAGTGAATCAGTTAACACAGTTAACAGCTCAGACTGTGTTAACAAATGATTAAAGTTGTAAATGATTGATGCTATCTAGCTAGTTCACGTTGTGGATATGAACATAAATTGTGGAATATTGAAAGCAATTCATCATGGTCACTTGACTGTTTTCAGTTAACGTTCGGGTAAGACTAACGTTTCCATTCCTGAAGTTGCTAGCTAGTGACGCTATTTCTGATTAAGCTTAATTTTCTAGTGTTAATTTTGTCACCCTGTTTTAAATTTCGTCTTCATCTTCATCTTGTGACGAATGCTCTATTATTTTTTGTTATTAGGCCTATTATAGTCATTCACAAACTATATTTGTTAGTCAAGTTCTTTCTAAACAAAGATTCTGCCTTATAGAAACTTTGAATGTAACTGTTTGGTAACATTTTCAAGGCGTGGCCGGTTATGGTCAAAAATGAAGGTAGATTTTATCTTTATTTCGCATGATACTGCATTTCAGGATATCTATAAAGATGCATTTTTATTCAAGTAAATGGTTCTCGTCTATTGACTGTATATATACAGGCTATGTTCTCGTCGATTTTCAGGTTTATAGGCCAAGGGCGACATCTGTTGGTGAAACTGTAATATGAAAAGAATCAATCTTACAGTTACGTAGATTTTCCCCATATGTTGTCCCATATGCCATCTCTATAAGTTTAAAATAGAGTTTTGAATTTTTAAATGTACCAGTGATTTACACGTAGGCCTACATAAACCTAATTTATGTATGCAATTTTTTGTACTGTGGTTGAAAACTGTATTTCAGTAGAATCCCTGAATATTTTGTCTTTTAATTCTGAATGCAGGGTCAATGCTTAAATATGTGCAAGGAGGACCTCAAGGTTAGAAGGAGGAGGATGAACCATCCACCAGCAGTTCAACCAATTTAGACCAACCATCCACCAGCAGTTCAAGCTCTGGACATCAACCATCAACCAGTGTAGACTCTGCAACAGTTCCCAGCCAACCATCAATGTCCAGTTCAGGTACAGGTGCAACTCCACACACAACCACCGCGACAGTGACGAGTCCTGTCACTGAGAGGCCATCAGCAAGGGACACTGTGGAGATATGTGTGCCCCCTCCATATGATCCTGCTCTATGGTCAGCTCACATTCTAGATGCTGATCGTGTGGAAATTGTGCAGAGAGGTCCTTTTAAAGTCAGCTCTGATTTTAGTTCAATGTTCAGTTTGCAGTTATTTATTTATTTATTAACATTTTAAAATAATTTATTATTTTAACTTTAATGTTTGGTGTGTTTGTTTAAAAAATAAATTCTGAAGTATAATTTTCTTTTTTTTGGGGGGGGCTACCACAAAGCATTTGTGCTTAGGGCACCCAAATGGCTAGCAACAGCCCTGGCCACACCCAACCACAAACACACACACACACACACGCACAAGCAAATACACACAAGCAAATACACACAAACACTTATTTTCTTTTTATACACACACCGACACACACACATACGTTTCTGTGTTTTGAATATTGATGCAGAGCTTTGTGTTCCAAAAAGAGCAGAAAAGTATGAAAGTGAGAACATACTCGTTCTGTTGAACTACAGAAATGCATCAAGCAAAACAGAGAGAGGCAAGAGATGCATGAGGAAAAACAGCTGGGTGATTTCTGTTTCAGATAAAGTTCTTCATGATATGACTTTCACATAAAAACACACACACACACACATACACACACACACACACATGTATTACATACAGTACTAAGGCCACACCCAACCACATATACTGTATACACACAAACAAACACACATACAGAGAGAGAGAGAAAGAGAGACATACACACACACACGCACACAAAGGACTAGACGTGGGGTTGGGTGAGAGTTTGGATGATTCTAAGGGCACAGCATTGGCAGGGGGGCCCTTTCAGAACATCATTACTTTTATTAAAAATGATAACACTGCCCAAAATTACATTCTTTCATAGGGCTCTGTTTCTATCTACAACCCTGCACACACACACACACACACACACACACACACACACACACACACACACACACAAGGATAATACCCAGGTGTCACTGGCCTAAAACAGCAGATTGTCCAACACTTCAGCAAGAGTCTGTCCTGACATTGAAGACACCGTCAATTCAGAAAACAAAACACAATATATGGGCATACAGTACTTTTTTGACTTGTTAAATTATTTGCCATTGAATTGATCACCCATAGCACTGACCTTTAGTATTATTGAGATGCTGATGATGTACAACTCACCAACTACCTCCACTCTCACCTACTACTGGGAGCTCTGCTCAGCTGCTCACAGCATTTGTGTGCTTCGTTTGTGTTCGAAATCTGTCAAGAACTTTCTGAGTTATGCTATTAACAAATAAACAAACAAACAAACGGACAGACAAACAAACGAACCAACGCCGGCAAAAACATAACCTCCTTGGCGGAGGTAATTATGTCCACAAGAAAGTGTGAAATAATGTCTAGTCATATTCTAGTCATGAAAATAAAGAAAATACATTAAATGAGAAGGTGTGTCCAAACTTTTGGCCTGTACTGTACATTACCAGGACCAAGCAGTGAGAGCACAGGATCACCCTGCATTTCCTCTAGAACTGTGTTTGTGCATGTGTGTGTGTGTGTGTGTGTGTCTGTATAAATATTTATTTACAGAAAAAGGTGACAGAAAAATAATAGAAAATGGAAAAGAAAAGATAAATGGTGCAACAAAACTAACAGAAGCAGGTTAGGGATAGAATGGCCTAACAAAGGCCCACAGCAAAGCCCATGTCAGTCTCTCACACTGGCAAAATGCTTTGAGGGCAGCGAAGAACAGGGCGGAGTGCGGCAACGAGTGCAGGAGGCCGAATGAGTGGAGCAAAGAGGAGCAAGAAGCCGGCTCTGCCCACAGCACCCTCTTATACGCCCCACCCCCCATTGGCAGCACCAGGAACCTCGTCAGTCAATCAACTGCTCGCAGCCTGCAATCAGCACACACACACGCACACACACACACACACACACACACACAGTCACACACACACACACAGTCACACTCTCTCTCTCTCTCTCTCTCACACACACACACACACACCCACACACACACAGAGGCACATACCAAAGCAAAAACACACAGGACAGCAGAAGAGAGAAAGCGACATAATGAAGCATTAGGAATGTAGATAGTGTTTAGTCCTCATGTGATGTGGGCAGTAGTTCATTCCAATCACTAGTTCCACTCACAGATGTTTAGATAAATAAACATCTGTTCTAAATTTACTTTAGGATCTAAACTTGTAACTTTCAAAAAAACTGGCAGAATCAAGACAGAAATGTAAGAAAGCATGTGGCATGTTCAGGGGTAGTTTTTTCCAGTGTCTCTATTGGACATCCCCCTGCTTTCATGGTCATAAGTCATGATATCACTGGAAAGAGAATGGAATGAACTTTAATGTGCATGGATTCATTCATTATGGTAGCCTAAATCATTTAGGAGATATAGTAGTTTAAAAAGTAAAAACAAATATTGCCCACCCTCCATATACATAGTGCCACTGAGGTACCCTGGGCATGGTACTGTCCCCACACACTGCTCCCCAGGTGCCGTAGTCATGGCTGCCCCCTGCTCATGTGTGTATGGGGTTAAATGCAGGTTGCAGTTTCGGTGTGTGCACTCTGTGCTGTGCTGTGGCGTGTAATCACAATGACAAATGGGAATCACTTTCATTTGTCACTTCCACTTAACTGCAGGGCAGGGCTGCATTAGTGAAGGGGCCAACTAGGCCCAGGCCCTCGGGCCCAGAGGGCAAAGGGTGGGAGGACAGAAGAATTTAAAGTACAGCTATGCAGCTAATTCACTCAGTGGATCAAATGTTCCAGTGTGAGCACAAGATTTATGCAAACAAGCAATTCCAAAGCAGACCTTCCCAAAACATGAGCTAGTGCCACCTGAAGCACTTTACACTGGTGTGTGCGAGTCGTCTCTTGCTATGTTTACAGTTGGCCTACAACATTGTGGTCACACTGTTTCCTGCTTGTAGGAAACATGACCACATCATTCCAGCACATCACTCCAGTTCCAGCAGCATTGACTAAGTGACTATTAAAGCAAACAGCACCTTGTGCTAAAAGGGTTAAATGGACGCTCCAAGCCATATAAAGCCCACATGGAAAAAAAAACTTACTTTGTGGTAGGCTAAATGTAGAAACACACAAAGTTATGTCCATGACCCAAGTTCACTTCCACTTTGGTTTCTGGGAGGTATTTACCTGGAGTCACTCACCTGGGAATGTTACCACAGAGCAGATGGTAAACCTTCTAATAGAGGAGCCTTATGGCTTCATTCTCTTAACAGAACAAAGATATTAGGTTCTTCTAATAGGTACTTTATGACTTACATTAAACAGGTTATACAAAACCGCATTTACGTTGTTGCTGTTGAATAGGCAGCTTGGTTGTGTGGAACAGACCATACCAAAATCTCAGATCCATCTCTGACCTCCTATACATGAACAACAGTAGAAATGGTTGTTGTAAAATGGGCCAGTCTGAGCAAAGCTGCGATATGTCGTCATAGGAGCCCTAGCCCTTTAGAAACACCAAATTAATCAACTACAGTTCAATTATGGCCACCAAAAGAGGGTGCCAGTTAGCCTAAATGGACCATTTTAATGCCATCTAAATTTTATTGTGAAATGCTTGTGAAATTACATTTAATCTTACTTTTGATGAATCAATATGGGATTGCATTTTATTTGAACAGGAGAGGAAAATACTGCAATACTCCATTTAACTATTCTATGCCCCTTTAAGCTCCCTTGTCTGGGTCTGTCAGTAAAGCAAGTATTGGGAATATTCATGTACACACTGACAGGTACTGTAGCCTAGTGGAATACAGTAGAAACTACACCAACTGGCTATCTGAAATATATATTTTCAATAATCATCCATATCACAGAAGCATTATTGTGAACAGTTCACCTCCACTAACCAAGACTTTTTCTGGGTGCCTTGTGCATGTATGTATGTATGTGTGTGTGTGTGTAGGGTCCCTCTCCTGGGAAACTTACCTAAGGTACATCTATCTCCTTGTGTTTTCCCTCCTTGTGTGCACCCTAGGCTGCACAAACTTTGCAATGCCTTTGTTTACTCTGTGCTCCTTTAAACTTCTATTAGCTTATTGTGTCCTCCCTTTGTAAACTGCTTTGGATAAAACATCTGCGAAGTGTAATCTAATTTAACTTAAATAAATAAGACTGCACAGAAAGTCTTTAACACAGGACTTTTGCCACTGTAATATTCTAATTTAGAGCCTGTTAAGGGTACTGCGAGTGTTTATGTTTGCTGCTTCTCTGGTTCCTGAATGGCTACCAGGCTATATTCTCACTTTCTAAACTAACCTCTCTATTTCAGTATACAAAACTTACCCTATTCATAATACCCTATCAATAATAAGAAGAAGAAAAAGAAGGAGAGAGAGAGAGAAAGAGAGAGAGAGAGAGAGGGTAAGGGGGTGAGGCTTTGGGGAAGAAAATTCCAGACCTGTGGGACAATGATGCTGATGAACCTGCATGGAATATACATTTTGTGACTGTATTGTGTGCAGTATTGTCTAGTTTAAACATTCCCTACATAACATTTCATGTTAATGTCACCAAAATAAAAAAATGTTACTGAATCTGTCTTGAAATTTATGCAAATCGTGACTTTTTAATTCATAAAACTGTGTATTTACACATATAATTCTGAACAAAAACAAACACAGGCTTAATGTCAATCGTTAGTACCATGTCTGAAGGTAATATTAGTTATTTACAGGGTAACTATTTACTTCTGGAGTGCCGTATTGAATAGTACAGGGTGCTAACATACAGTGTTACTACATACAGTATATGTCTGACAGTCATAAGCACAGCCACTTGACATAGGCACATTTACACTTGATCATATCAGCGTCTCCACCAGTCCATATCTCCAACATAACATACAAACATACTATGCAGAAACACATATTTAACATCACATAACACCCTAACAACAACAAATGGCCACCAGAAACATACTGCAGTTTCCTGTGTGTGATATTTTGTCTTTTTTTAATCTTACGCTGTAGACTCATGAAGCCTAGTAACCATGACACAATAGTGATTCTGATAACCCAGAAATCCTTCTTCCTGGTTCAAAAAGGAAGCCGTATTTGGCATAAAACCACCATATTAACTCCATTAACTGTAGAAAAGAGAAGACATATTTCACAGAATCTCTGAGAGAAAAGCAGAATCTGTCCTAGTGTGGTCATGCAGTCCATAGATCCTCCACTAGGTCGGGCTGTTCTGCCTGTAGGATCCTGAAGAAGGCCAGTTTGCCTTGGTCTCCAGCTGAGCGCAGGCCCTCATAAAGGGCTCTCATTTTCTCCTGACTGGTGGGAGCAGCTTGGATGTTGGCGTAGGTCTCCTGGCCAATGGCTCTGTCTGTGTATAAAAGCTTGTCTGCTATAGGCATCACCAATGTCACCCTCTGAATAAGTGCTGCCATGTTCCTCTCCACAAAAGCAGCTGCCATCTGACTGCCCACCTGCACTGAGCTCCTGCTGGACTGCTGGTAGTCGTCTCTGCGGATCCTCGCCTGCCAGATGGGCTCTGCGTGCTGAGGGCTGCTGACCTCCATATCAAAGCAGTCCTCTGGGTGCTCCATGTAAACCTCACAGTAGTTAGAGGTAGAAAGAGGCCATAGCTTCATCTTCTCGGGGTGGATCTCCGACCGGCACAACGTCCTCACGCAGACACTGGCCTCCTGCTGGAGGGGGCTCACGGTGCCGGGTTTGCGGATCCTCACCCCCTGGGGTTCCTCTTCCTGGTGGATGGCCTGGATGTGAGCCGGGTCTGTCGGCACCAGGTAGACGTGGAGGTTCAGAGGAGCAGTGCGGGTGCAGAAGAGCAGCAGCTCACAGTGGACTTTGGGAGAGAAAAGATGCAGAGCACACCACACCAGCCCCAACAGAGAGAGGGAGGGGTGAACAATCCTGGCGTGGTGTCGGGTCAGCTCACACTCCTGCACAAACACTCCGCTGTCATGCCCATGCAGGACCCTCACAGCATCATACACAGACGCCTCACAACCCCCCAAACACAGGAAATGTGGCAGGTGAATCTCCTCCAGCTTTCCTGACATGAGCTTGATGTCCATCAGAGGACCAGCTGGACTGGACTGCATGTGGGCCAGCTCTTCAGCAAAGACGTACCAGTCTGTGAAGCAGTACTGCAGGCTGACTGGACCAGCACATGACCAGCGCAGACCAGACAAAGAACACTCATAGCTCCCTGCAGAAGAGCTCAGGCTGTATGTTGAGACACTGTTCTCTGTGGAGACCTCAGGCTCCACCAGAACCCAGTGGCTGGTGTCAGGAACTTCAGCACAGGATTCACAGCTCCTCCCAGGCATCCTGTGTTGATCCTCCCTACACACACACACACACACACACACACACACACACACACACACACACACAAACAAACACACAGACACGCACACACACACACACATGCACACAGGCAGGCACACACACACGCATGCACAGAGACACACACACAAACAAAACACAAGGTTTGTTGAGTTGTCATTTCAGCATTTATGTTAATGGTTTAAACTAGGGGTCACACACACACACACACTGAAAAACTATTTTAAGCTAGGTTTTATTGTCACGGGACCCAGACAGACAGACACGGACCCAAGCGCGTAACCTCAAAAAGGACTTTATTAAAGGGTTCGGGGAATGGCACAAAGTCAAGCACCCTGAAGGGGTGAACAGGTGATTCCGCCACTAGTGGTAGCACACTGGAGGGTAGGCGGCTGTGCTCGGCGACCAGGACCCAATGAGAGGCGCGGAGTCAGGGACAGGCAGGAGTCGGTACCGGAGGGCTGGAGAACCAGGGAGAGCCGGGGACGGACCGGGGTCAAAGCCAGGAGCAGGTGAGTCAGACGGGCAGGAGTCGGCCCCAGAGGGCTGGAGAACCAGGAAGAGCCAGGGACGGACCGGGGTCGATGCCAGGAGCAGGTGAGTCAGACGGGCAGGAGTCGGCACCGGAGGGCTGGAGAACCAGGGAGAGCCGGGGACGGACCGGGGTCGAAGCCAGGAGCAGGTGAGTCAGACGGGCAGGAGTCGGCACCGGAGGACTGGAGAGCCAGGGAGAGTCAGAGACGGACCGGGGTCAAAACCAGGGGCTAGAGAGTCAAGCGGAGTCGGGCAGGCAAGAGTCGGCACCGGAGGACTGGAGAACCAGGGAGAGTCAGAGACGGACCGGGGTCGAAACCAGGGGCTGGAGAGTCAGGCGGAGTCAGGCAGGCAGGAGTCGGCACCAGAGGACTGAAGAGGCTGACAGACAGACAGGGGAAAACACAGGCACAGACGGGAAACGAGCAAACACCGGGAGATAACAGCCAAACAGACGTGAAGAAGTCAGGAGTCAAAATAGCTTGCCGAGGAGTACACCGTGGTTCGCAGACGGACTGACAGTGAGAGAGTGAGAGAGGTGAGTATAAGTAGCGAAAACCCCTGGGAAACTAAACGAGCGTAAACGAGCGAGAAACGAGGAGTGCAGGTGAGGAGACTGATTGAATGATAACGTGACGATCACAACCAGGAAGTGCAGGTGGAACGGATGATAATAATGACGGTGAGTGGGGAAACGAAGCGAGGGAGATAATGGGGAGAGTGAAGGAGATAAACTACTCATTAACTAAACCAGGAAGTGCAGCTGAGATGAATGAACAAGACAGCGAGGGGGAGGAGCGGTGCAACACAGTGAATGAAAAGAAAAAAACACGAAATAATCCAGAGCCCAGAGTGACACCGTCACTTATACTCGCTGTCCCTGTTGAAGTGACATCAAAATGATGTTTTTAAGTGCGTGTCTGGCTGTCCTGCACCACATTTGTTTTGTAATTCACGTGTGCCATCCCTGCGGCAGCCCACACAAAACAATAGGCAACGAGGAGTGTGTTTTAAGCTAACTTTGGTCTAGTAACTACCAGCCTAACATGTCTTTTCCACTGGCATTGGATTTATTCAGATTTATCCACAAACCAACATAGATGCAGGCATGCAATTCCTTTATTAAGCTAAATTATTTTGCCTTATCCTATCTTCCTAACATCACTCATAACATCTTTCTAATGAGAAACATTCAGCATAAAAGGTTTATACAGCTGAAAACACTGGTGCGAAACTTCCCAAATCAAGATGTAAACCTGAAATTCAGTTATGTTTCACTCCCTTGACATGCAAGCCTTTTCGAACTGTTTAACTACTGTGGAATTTGACACCTCTGATGAGGAGAAGATTGGCGTGTCGAGTGGAAGTATGAAGGGTCTGGTGCATCGGTGATGTCACATTGTCACGTGACAGGACAGACGTGGCGAGTATAATGGAGCCTTTAAGTGCAGATAGTCTATCCGCAAGAACAGTCACCAGATGAACAGAGGAAACGAGACATCATGTATGTCCCAGCACATGCAAAGCTGCGGCAGAAAACAAAACTGCTTTTTTTTTGGATTAGTGCTGGATAAGGGCAGTGACGTGTGACCCGGCACAGCTTTTCATTTTTATCTGTGGAATCGGCTCAGAGTTTGAAGAGTGGGGGGAGCTGGCAGCCTTATGAAGTCTTAAAGGTACTACAACTGGAGAGGATATTTGGTGCCACACAATGGAAGAGCTGCATCTAGACTGGTCTAAGCTGACCGGCATCATGACTGAGGGCTGAGGGGCTACCAGTATGACTGGCTAGTCGAGGGGACTTATCCCAGTATGACTGGCCAGTCAAGGGCGTTTATCCCAGTATGACCTGCCAGTCAAAAGGGCTTATCCCAGTATGACTGGCCAGTCAAGGGGCTTATCCCAGTATGACTGGCTAGTCAAGGGAACTTGTCATAACATGACTGGTTAGCCACGAGTGCTTGTCATAACATGATTGGTTAGTCAAAGAAGCTTGTCATAACATGATTGGTTAGTCAAAGAAGCTTGTCATAACATGACTGGTTTGTCAAGGGCAGTTGTCTTGTCTTGTTGTCGTATTGGTTAGTCAAGGGAGCTGCTCCCCTCAGGAGGAAGCTTAATGGTCATGTTGCGCCACTGTGGTTCAAAGTCTAGGTATCAACAAACTCAGGCAGAATCAGCTGATGATCAAGAAGTTTCAGAGAGCTTTATTACGGCACCGGAGACTCACGTCGTGTAGCAAACAGGCGTAGTCTGATCTTACACACAAGAGCATCTATTCTTGTACCTTCAGAAATCCATACAGCAACATTACACGTGGCACATTAATCAATTCACGTGTTTGGTTAGTCAACACCCAAAAGACAGCCCTTGCGACCAACATCTGTGTTGCTTCTTCCTAGGTCGACCTGACCCCTTTGCATTGTACGTGAGGCGCCACTTCTCCAGCCTCCCCTAATCTTCAGGGACACACCTTATCTCAAAGAGAGGGCAGCACCAGGCAACCAGCAAGACTCAACACAGATGTCCCCGCAAATCATCTCCCTCCCCTATGTGCTTGCACACATTCTAGGAGAGAAACTTAAATCAGCAAGGCCGCAAAAGAGACCTCTAACTGACCCAGACAGTGATACAAAGAAAGTGGTTACACACCTCTGTGATCTTAGAGTAAGACACACAAGTTACACAGAATACAATTTAGGTTCATTATACCCGCTAAGATGATCATAATGGCATCGATTATACCCAGGGAATAGATAAATAGAATTTTATTCCCACACCACCATTTTGAGACTACTGCAAAGCTGCAAATAATAGCCTGGCTTTTATTTCCCAAATGCGTCAACAGACGTGTTCATTTGGGGCAAGCATCTATATGAGGCATTTAATTTTCATTCAACACTTAAAACCAGTTTATTAAAGATGCAGCAGACCTTTTAGGCTATCAAATTAAGCCTTACTATTCACAACAAACTTGTGGACACATACATATCATAGTTCTACCCATAATCCAAACAGACAGAACAGAATAAAGCAAGGCATATTGCTTTTTTGCACAACAGAAACCGTACCATGATGCCATGATGGACTTGAAACTCATTCGAGAAAAAAACAGCACACTTAACAAAGAAAGTTCATGAACCTTATTGTTTTATAATAAAAAGAAACCGCTTGTAGGCCTGGCAAGATTTTTTTCATGTGCCTATCAGAATGAGTCGGTGGGGTGATTTAAATGATGCTGTCAATAACGGCTCACAATATTCTGGCAGCCAAAACTGTAAAGAGCTTAGCAGTAAGTCTTTCACTGCCATTTATCAGTTTATCAATGGAGACATATAGGCTAAATCCAACCATAGGTTGAAAAGCAGACCAGACTTTATGTGAGACTGCCGTTTATTGCCCAATGTGTTGCTGGCCCGGGCATCTATTCAGGACTCGGCGATTATTTGCAGCTTCATGGTATATGTGATGGTATATATAGCAACAGGAACATACAGCTTTTGTTTGTAACAGCATGCAGGATAACCTTTCGGGATGGTGCTTGTTGCTTTGGAAAATGCTGTTCTTCCATTGTTCTGTAAGGATCTTTGGCTGATACATTGACTACAGTACATCCAGAACTGGCTTTAAAGTCCACGCCATTTTGAGTGATCAGGGGTGCCGGCAGGATGGAATTCCATAGTAAGCTAAACTGTGGTTGGAATGTGCACACGGAGCTGTGGAATGAGTGTGCAGAGCCCGCACTGCGAATTCTAATCATAGACAGTTTTCCTACATTTCACTAATTTTGACTTTGAAATGGTTCTATTTAGAGCTGTGCGATATGGGAAAAAATGAATATCCCGATACATTTTCTCCATTTCACGATATATGATTGTTATGTCCCTCTCCTACCTCTAGGTGGCTGTGATGTCCCTTAAGGCTGGGGCCTGTATTTTTCCAATTAATTATGTTTTTCAGGTGTTACCTGTTGGAGGGAGGTGGAGTTCTGTCGGCTACCTGGTGATGGGTTCTTTAAATTGGAAGCTGTGACCAGGAGAGACGGGTGGCCTCCACGCTAGCAGCTTATGCCGTTGTTTCCCCGTCCTAACTTTAGTTGTTTGTCTTTATTTTTGGTTAACGTTTCTCTTTAAATGTAAAATCTCTTAATTGTAAATAAACCCCTAGATTTGAGCTCAGTTGACTTTTGGTCTTTGTATGTTACGCTGATTTACCTGGTTGTAACAACGATATATACAGTATCTCGATATTTTGAAATCTCCTTTAAAGGACCCCATGAAATCACACTTTTACTCTTTACTGTTTTCACTACAATCCCTGCAGATTACATACCATGTACATACCAAGTGCTTTCATTTCAATTACTTTAAAAAAATAGAGGTAGATCTCCCAGAAAATGACGTGTGTGGCATTAACTACATCAGCACACATTTAGCCTTGTGTGTGTGTGCATGTGTGTGTGTGAGAGAGAGAGAGAGACAGAGAGAGCGAGAGAGATCTGCAAAACATATTTCGCTCTGCACAGTTTTCAACTGTACTGGGCTGGTGGAGTGGTTTTAGCAGGTGTGCTGTTCGGAGTTTGACGGACTCTGTATACTCTGCCGTGTGGGTTTTTGGGGTGGTGAAACATGTTTGATGTGCTGCTGCCTTTTGTCGGGACAGTTTGTTTGCACACTTTGCATATTGGGGTGACCTGCTCCACGTTCTCGATATCCATAAAACTTCCGGATTACTGATCCCTTATTGCCTCATTTAGGAACAAGCTGCTCGTCCGCTTTCATGTTCTATTGTATTAGGTAGGGTATACTGTACGATAGCTAGTGTTCGCGCTGCCCGCAAACCGAAAGAAATTATAAAGTAAAGTTCCCTCCCTTCTGCACCTAGATGTCGTGCGGGATTGATTGGTGAGTGTTTGACTCGCGTTACTTCCTGAGGGAGAAGGAGAAAGTCACCAGAACTTTTTAAACATGAAAGCAAGAAGAAGAAAGAGTCTCGACTGCCGCTTAAAAAAAAAAAACAGATGACCATAAAATACTCGATGCATACGATATAATAATTGTATCTATCTCACAAATCTATTTCGGGGATATATTTAGTATATTTGATATATCGCACAGCCCTAGTTCTATTGCTACTGTTTTCTTACTATTTCATAGTTTGGAATTCAGGCCTGCAGTTTAAAAACATTATTGGCTGTAATTTTGTGAAAAACTGATTAGCCAAATCTACCCTGACATAACAGATATCTTTAATTCGCAGCCAGAGTTGTGTCCAGATGACTTAGGGCTCATTCACATCAACTTGAGCGTGTACAGCACGTAACCGTATACAATATGTTTGTTTAGGGACAGAATATGTGCAGATCACGCGTGCGGTGTGCCTAATTTTTTACCACGCATTTTAAATGAATACGGACAGAAAACGGGCATGCGCTGTATGCGGAGAGTGTTTGGCGTAAATGAGCCCTAAGCCTACATTTCATAAACTTTTCAATGCCAGTTACACAACAAATATATTTGGTACTCAGTGTGCTTTTTTGTAATCCAAGATATAAACACTGCTTTTCTGGGCTTTCAAACACTTAAAAGACATTCTCAGAAATCATTAAGAGCTAGCAGATAAATTAAAAATTAAAGAATAATATTTAAAAACATCTTATCCTAGAGCATAACATAGCTTTCTTTTAAATGAATAAAAGCACACAGAGGAGACAAATAGAGAATAGAGGGATGAACAGAAAGAAAGAAAGAAAGAAAGAAAGAAAGAAAGAAAGAAAGAAAGACGGACAGACAGACAGACAGACAGACAGACAGACAGACAGACAGACAGACAGACAGACAGACAGACAGACAGACAGACAGATTTGACAGACCATGTGTGGTTTGGTGTGATGAAGAGCTAAAGGATGCTGGGATAGTTACTCACTCTTGACTATGCTGTTGGCAGTGAGCAGACAGTGTCTTCACATCTGACCTGCAGCACTTTGCAGCTCAGACACAGCCACCTCATAAATGAGTCATAATAGTCATCACTGATGTTCATCTCCACCCTGGAGGAAACAACATGACAAAACACAAGACTGAGGCCAGAGGGACACAACTCTTTTAAACTCTTTCTGTCTCTCTGTTTCTATAAAATCACAGTGCGTACCTTGTGTTAAAAACAGAAAACCTAGAGACTGGTCTATGTCTACGTCTTCAATGCAGCTGTACGTAGTGCTGCCGTGTCTGGTGTAGCCAGTTCTATTGATTATAGTGGAAGCTATTTGTTACGGCTTTGACTTAACCAGACTTAACACATCTGTAATGTATCCGGTGTAGAGACCCCATCACATTTTAGCAAAAAAATTGGTATATCTTTTCAAGAGACAATACTATACAAATGAAAATTCAATGTTTTTGAGTTGCCAATGTACAGCTTGTGTATTAATTTGCTTTCCTCTGATAACTTTACACAGAGGCATTTTTGGATAAATAGCAGGCCACAAAAGTGAGTACACCCTGAATGATAACTGTACATATCATTCAACCATAAAAACCCACTTGTCCCATTCATCATTTTTGTGTTTTGGTCTGCTCAACTGGACCATACAAATTCGTGTGTCATGCATTGCAGCTATTCATTTTATTGTTTTGGCTATAATTCTCTGATACTATCCACTGGATGACCAACATGGCTCCTCATGGCAAAAAAGAAAACTCAGGATTTGAGAAATGTAATTGTTGCTTTACAGAATGATGGCCTATGCTACAAAAAATCAGCAACACCATGAAACTGAGCTACACCATCATGGCTTGAGTCATTAGGTGGTTTTCCAAAACGGATGCATTGTCAGAACAGGCATTGACAGGATCAGTCAAAGAAGTTCGGTCCACACAGTCGGTGTGAGATGCAAAAGTTGGCTTCAAAAAATAAATGCATGAGTGCAGAGGTTGCAGAGGTGGGAGGTCAGACTGACAGAGCTAAAATAATATGCCACACAGTGCAACAACTTGGTCTTCACGGTCATCCTTCCAGATGAAAGCCTCTTTTAAAACTTGATCACAAAAAAAATGTTTGCTGAAGACATGCAGCCCAAAACCATGAATTCCTGAAACCATCTCCTGTGGTCTGACGAGATTTAAATAAACTTTTTTGGCTTAAATGATGTCAGTCATGTGTGGCAGCAGCCTGTTTAGCAGTACCATTATAATTGTGCCTTGCCTACATTGAAGGAATCATGGATTCCAACATGTGCTGTGGCATTCTAAAGCAGAACATGATCCCCCCCCCCCCCCCCCCCCCCCCCCCCGCCCCCAGGAACTGGGACACGCGATAACAACCATTAACACACCTCTAAGATGACACATGCCTTCCTGAAGAAGAAGTGAAGGTAATGGAGTGGCCAAGTATGTCTCCAGACCTGACCCCTATCGAGTACCCGAGGGGCATCCTTAAACACGAGCTTGTGTTGGTTCCTGTGGCTCTTTCCTCCACTGCTAAGTTTATGTCTAAGATGACCAAGATGACTGTGATGCCGCGACTCAGCGTCACGCCTTCACGTGGCTAACACGGAAGCCCTGACCCATGTTTCAGTGTTTGTTTAAATGTTTGTCGCTGGTGTGGCTAGAAGAAGGAGTACCATTGCCCATAACATTACATCAGGACTGCAATACCATGAATCATGTCGCTATCTACAACTGCATACACTTTCCTCTGTCCAACAGAATCATACATTTGTCACGAAGTTTGGTGAGTGCACACACCTGCATTGTTACAGTGTATTCGCTAGGTTTTAAACATTCATCATCTACCAACAAACTCAGGTCTTAGACATGATTACTGGTTAACATGGGTTATCTCTATTCTGTTTCAACATCATACAACATTTTCTAGCAGCTTAGCGACAAGTTAAAACACTTACTTTTGGGGAGCGCGCACCTTCACTGCCTGCTTTTTATGCTGCTCTGCCGCGTTCGCGTGCACAGAGCGGTGCGCGTCTCACTCAATGGTAGCACCTAAATTGTGTTATTTTCTGCATGGGGTTTGATTGTTGTTTGAGCTTATGCTCAATACATGCAGTGCTATCTCCTGTGTCAGGGGAATATATTTATATATAATTGGTATGCATTTGTGTATTTTTTTGATGTTTTAGTTTGTAAACAGTGTTTTTACCCCGTCTCACCTGTGAAAGTGGTATGGTCCATTGGAAGAGCGGGAAATATTCTCTGTAAAAGGGGTGCTGTTTTTAGTGTTGGGAGAGCCAGTGATGCGTAAACACCTGGTAAGCTCCTTAAAATACTGTGTTTGAGATTTTTGTTTTGAATTTACAGTTTGCAGTTTTTCATTTGTTTTGCTATTGCTGTTTTTAGCTAGCGTTATTTGAGTTCGCATTAGTTTTTGTCTGGATTTAGTGTCCTTTGCACTTTTGTTCATTTTGACCCTCGTGCCAGTTTATTTTCAATTTTTTACATTTGCACTGTAAATATTCCTGCACGTGGTGCCGACGGTGGTGTAAAAAAAAAAAAAATCTGGTTGCAACTGATCAACTGTACCAGCCTCTGCGTCCACTTGACTGCCTGCACGGTACCTCGTAACAATGACAAACCCATAAATGGCACAATCTGAGGAAGAGACAGACAAAGGTGTTGATATGAAATCTGATGTGGTGAATCACTCACTGATAGTGGGGGTCTTTCTGCAGAGCACACAGCCTCTCAGCAGCAGAATCCTCCCTGCAGCTGTGTGAGACTTGAGGAGTGTGAGGTCAGGACAGAGGCCAGATAGGAACAGCTCTTCTCTGTCAGGCAACAATACTCCAGTCTGGGAGAAACATCAGGATAAAGTTAGTCAACCTACACATGAAGACTACAATACTGATAACACACACACACACACACACACACGTACACATACGTGTTCTTAGCCAGTTGAGAGGACCACAACACTGGACAGCGGTGTGAGGGGCCCCCCTTTCCAATGAGTGTTAAAACATAAAACCACCATAAACTGCCAGTAGGGGTCGGTATCATTCAATATCATTTTGGATTCTTTAAAGGAGAACTTCGGTGTAAAATTAAAATTGGCATGTTAAAACATCATACCGAGTTGGTATGTGTAGGGAGAAGCAAAATTGATTTAGCCTGTTGCATTCAGAGTTTAACTATTTTTTACCGTTTGTCCCAGAAGGCTAACAGTGGAAGTGGTAGGTGCCCTTAGACGAAGCATGACGGCTACGCTATTTTTAAACCATTAAAACAGCTTGAAGAAACTCCACACTCCATTGGTAATACAACAAAGGCCCTGACATTAAAAACGAGGCACTGAGAACTTTGGAAGTGTACACAACATTTATTAATAAAACAGTTTTGACAAGCAGTACCTTGCTGTAGTTTCTCGTCGCCGCCATGATGAAAGTCTGCACAGGTCGATTGACGAACACGAACCAGCAGGAAGAATAGGAGGAGAGGTAGTACAATCAGCTTGTTTGGACTTTCATCATGGCGGCAACGAGAAACAACTGCAAACGACTGCATGTAAGAACAGCTTTTTAAATAAACGTTGTGTACATTTACAATATTCTCAGTGGTTCGTTTTGAATGCCAGAGCCTTTGTTGTACTACCAATGGAATGTGGAGTTACTTCGAGCTGTTTTAATGGTTTAAAAATAGCGTAGTCCTCATGCTTCGTCTAAGGGCACCTACCACTTCCATTGTTAGCCTTCTGGGTCAAACTATAAAAAATAGTTAAACTCTGAATGCAACAGGCTAAATCAATTTTGCTCCTCAGCACACATACCAACTCGGTATGATGTTTTAACATGCCAATTTTAATTTTACACCGAAGTTCTCCTTTAAACACTTGGCACAAGCAATACATTAAAGGCCTAGCGAAATTAAAAAATGCCTCCTAAGTAAACTTCATATATCGATTCTAGGGACATTTTTGTGTTGACTGACGAAATGATGCCACCTTTGGCACAGTAAACAGCGAGAAAACTGGCAAAGAACAACGCTTAATGCGAACCACTTTTGATCCAACCGGAAGTAGCAGACGATAAGGCCGTGACGTCACGAGTTGGACACAGATTGTGTTTACATTATGGCTGACCGTACAGTTGACCACGAAGAGAGCGCAGAATTTAGCGATTATTCATCCTCATCCGGCATTTCTGATCCGTTTATTGACGAAGAAGACACAGAAAGGGAAGAGAAACAAACTGAGCAGAGTGAAGAGACTTTACATGGAATAGAACCTTACAGATTCGAGCCTGAAGTTACCTTGTCTAGCCTAGGCATCACCATGATGCTGAGCGTGGCTGCAATCACGGCAATGGGTGTTAAATAGGGGGATTAGGCTTTTGTTTGGGTACTTTTAGTGACTCCTATCAGCTGATCAGGGGTCCGTTTCCCAAAACCGTAGTTGCTTACTAAGTTAGCTACTTTGTTGGTTGCAATGCAATTTCCCATTGCCAACCAACTAAGTTGCTAACTGGTTAGCAACTATGGTGTTGGGAAACGCATTCCAGCACTCTCACATGCACAGCCACTCACTCAGGTTACAACCTGATACAACCAGAATGCCAAAAATACATCTAGCTTGCTTCCACGCCCTAGCAAAATACTTCAACTACTCTGAAGACCGAAACAGAACTCAATCGGTAATCGCCATGATAAACTTGCCTTTATCCTTCGGGAACAGACACATCGACACCCCTTTGGCGTTTGTGTTGCTGCATCCACCAGCAATACACCGCTTCCCTCATCCTTTCCTCTTCTCTTTCACTTCCATGACTAACCTTATGGGCCCGATGGACGCAAAATGCGTCCAAATTTACACCCATTCTTCTCTGTTGAAATACTCCGGAACGGTACATCCTACATCGTTGGCTTATCACTGGTCACTTATACCAAACAACAGAACCAGGGCTTCACAACGTGACCTCCCGCTTATTTTTGTGACCAAGTATCGGCGAGATATTAATATTTAAAGACTCGCCAAAATCTCTCATATTAGCGCTTTGCACATGCATTACTCTCGATGAAATTACTCGCGAACCCGTGATCGGAGAGATAAGACACGCACATCACTACAAACTACAGACCCTCAGCTTTCCAACGACACCAAGTAGCCTACATATTATAATGTTAATTTATCACGTTAAAACAAGGGATCAAATATTTGCCATCATTATTTATATAATGACTTGACAAATTTTTACTTCGCCCATTTTAATTATCCAGATATCAGTCAATGCATAATAGCAGAACTTACCCATTCTACTGCTAGCATGCATTTCTGTCAAGACACCTTTCATACAGTTTTGAAATGACTGAACATTTCTGCATAACATCCATAATCCTGTATAATCCTGATATAGCATCCTTCATTACATGGAACATATGCCCTTATTTCCGTCAGGCACAGACTACATATTTATCAACATTGATAAGCCACTGAATATCCCACCATCATGGTTCTTATATTGCCAGATTCCAGACAATCTCCTCTATTCACATATGAATATATATGCTAACCAGAAAGCCGATAATAATTCAAAAACTTTAGAGAAACTTCGATAGTCCAGACGGAAAACAGCGCAAGTGAATACAAACAGCTCGAGAGCGGTCCAACTCGTGACGTCACACATAGCTCCGGCCACAATGGCCACGCAGAGAAAGAATTCCCCGAGATTTGTCGGCGGGAAGTTCAAAATTCCGCTCTCCTTTTGTTATGCGAAAAGCTGTGACGGAGAATGTCACAGAAAATGGTCAAGGAGAACCTAAACTGTGATTTTGCATGCCATAAGGTGTTGCATTTCACTAGGCCTTTAACGTAATTCCACTGCACTACATTGTGCCATTGATGTGAGGACCAAATTTGAAATTTGAATTTTGGAGGGAAAAGGATGATTAACGATGTGGGCGGTCCGACTAATGCCAGCATACATTAGTCTGAAGAGCACATCGCTGGACATGGCTCGACACTGGAAGGTAAGGAAACTATTGAAATGGCTAGTAATATTAATAATATAGATTTTGTTTTCACAGTGTAATCTTTTGGCCATATGCAAACTAAGGCTATAATAGACAGTATTTAGCATGCATGCATATTTAGCTAGTTATTAGCTATTTGGTTAGTTATTCGCATGCAGGCCTGTGGTTCAAGAGAGCGGACAAATGCAGCCTCATAAAGCTAAGTGAGCAGCTCCATCTGTCTTTATCGATAAATGGTCAATATATTAATTAGTGTAGTCATGCCTATAAGTCATTAGCGTAGTTTAACTTCACAGTTTATTCGGGGACATGCTAAAACGCTTAACGTGAAAAAAGCTTAACGTAGCTTAATGTCTGAAAACAACGACCAACCATCACCAAAATTCTCATGGACATCTCTAGCCATGCCTTCTCTCACCTCTTCAAAAATCAAAACCGAAATCTTAACATTACGGACGTACTTTACGTTAAGCGTTTTCTTTATAATGGGCGCCTATGTAGAGGAAAAAGCTTAACGTACCTTAATGTCTGAAAACAACGATCAATCATCACCAAAATTCTCATGGACATCTCTAGTCATGCCTTCTCTCACCTCTCCAAAAATCAAAACCGAAATCTTAACATTACGGACGTACTTTACGTTAAGCGTTTTCTTTATAATGGGCGCCTATGTAGAGGAAAAAGCTTAACGTACCTTAATGTTAGAAAACAGCGGCCAACCAGCACCAAACGTCTTATGCACATCTGTAGTCATGCCCACTTTCACCTCTCCAAAAATCAAAACCGAAATCCCAACATTATGGACTCTGTTAACGTTAAGCCTTTTCCCATAGGCGCCCATTATAAAGAAGACGCTTAACGTATAGCCTAATGAGCAAAACACTTAATGTAGACTGCGTCCAAAATATTGGTATTTTAGTTTAGATTTTTTGAGAGGTGAGAGTGAACATGAGTACAGCTGTCCATGGGAAGTGTTGTGATGATTGATGGTTGTTTTAGGACACTAAGCTACGTTAAGCCATTTCCTTAGACTTCAGTGGCTCAATGGCTATGTTGACATCTCCCATAAGGAGTTTGGCTTTGACCATCTGACAGCTGTCAGTGTTGGTGAAAATGTGTATATGAGCTGAATTTGATGCTGATTGATTGGTGTTTTCTGACATTAAGCTACATTAAGCGTTTTCCTATAGGCGCCCATTATAGAGAAAACGCTTAACGTAGGTTAATGTCCGAACACAACGATCAATCATCACAAAACTTCTCATGAACATCTCTTGTCATACACACTACGACCACACTAAATATCAAGACAGAAATCCCAACATTATGGACGTAGTCTGCGTTAAGGTTTTTCGATAGCTTCAATGGGGAGGGAAACGCTTAATGTAGCCTAGCTTAATGTCAGATAACGGCGAGCAATCATTACCAAACGTATCCTGTACATCTCTCGTCATACCGTCTCCCACCTCTATGAAAATCAAAGCCGAAATCCCATTTTTGTGGACGCAGTCGACATCAAACTTTTTTCTCTACATAGGCGCCCACTATAAAGAAAAGGCTTAACGTACCTTATTGTCCGAAAACATCCATCAATCATCACCAAATTCAGCTCAGACACCCCTTTTCTCCAACACTGACAACTGCCAAAAAATCACAGCCTAAGTCCTAACAGAATCGAAGATGTCGACATTAAGCTATTTATCCAAGTCTAGCCTATAGGCCAAGGTAATTACGGCTTAACATAAAGTAATGTCCGAAAACAGGGATCAATCATCACCAAACTTCTTGTGGACATTTGTAGTCATACATACTCCCACCACTCAAAAAATCAAAACCAAAATCCCAATATTGTGGACGCAGTATAGGCTACGTTAAGCATTTTCCTTTCCATTTGCGCCTGGAGAAGAAAACGCTTAACGGACTTTAATGTCAGAAAACATCTATCAATCATCACCAAATTAACCTCACAAACCCTTTGTTAACAACACTGACAGCTGCCAAAAAATCAAAGCCGAAGTCCTAATAGAATCGAAGATGTCAACATTAAGCTATTTAGCCATTGAAGTCTATAGCCAAGATAGGAAAAGGCTTAACATAGTAGAATCGTGTTCGAATGACAGCGATCAATCATCACCAAACGTCTCCTGGACATACACACTTTAAGTCTAAACTCAACCAAGAACTCATTGCTAAGAAACAATAAACACAGCCTTTTGAAAGGGTAGGCTACCTTAGGTCTAATATGTCAAAACATCTGATCAACTAACAGATCTGAATTGTGACATCTAATCTTAATAAAAATTACCATAGGCCTACTTCTATAATCCTACGAAATTATACACTAACCTATGTTTACTTCATTTATTTATTGTAGGTATTTAATGCCACGGTATAACTTTCACGGTGACACAAAGGAAACGGTGTTAAAGGGTTCATTTCAAAATGAGATGCGCGAACGGAATTGTGAAAGCAATTAGCGGATTGGATATGCGCTTAAAGAACTTGTACGTTAATTAACGTTTTTATGCAGACAACCAATTGGATTCTTTTGCAAGTCTCTGTGGCTTAGTAACAGTTTCCCATTGGCTGTTACGCCAGTGTGGTGATGCGGGAACTTTTAACGCGCCTCATTCGGGCAATTTACCTCAGATGGTCAGGTCGCCGTTCACATTGCCAGAGAAAAAGTTCGTCAGAAGTCGTCATCAAGTTGTCGGATAAAAGACTGGCACTGAGGTAAACTTTTTTCTTTACATTTTTATAAGGTTTAATTCGCATTCACCCATAATGTTGGTTTAGATTAATCACAAAGGCAATTAGTCCTATAGCGAAATGAATCGGTTGCTTCTGATAACTAAACTTTAAAGTAGACATTTTTACGGCATCATAGCATATATTTTATTGTAGCGTGTTGTATTTATTGTTTTTTTTAGTTAAAGGAATGAACTAAACTAAAATGTAAACGCTAATATCACCAGTTTATTCATACCCGCTCAAATTAATTTGGCTGCCCACGTGAGCAGGGCGTGAGCAGGTTTTTTTTTAAACTTCCCAGCAGTAACAATCAGACACAGCTGGGGGATGTTTGTACTGGGGCCAGATGCACCTGCACAAGGTGTTAGAGACTACTGTAGGGATTGACTGCTGACTATTGACTACTGTAGATTTCTTTTTGCGTCCTGTCATTATGTGTGTAGCCTAACTGTAACCACAAACAAGTGGAACATCTAATTCAGTAACTATTTACATAAAAAACATTATTTTTTCTTTCTCTTTCTGTCTTTACAGCTTTGTCATCTTTGTGAGGATAACTACAAGAAAAAGTATGTACATGTTGTGAACAGTTTAACACACAAGCTTGTTCAGCTTGAACATATCAGACACTTGTAGTAGTCAGTAGAGGCAATTGCTAAGCGATCTGCTGGCTTTGCACAGTTAAGGTGAAACCACCGTCTACAAAGTACACACAAAGTGTACTCATCATTGTATGCAGTGTCACCCTTGCATGTGGAGGAATAGCATACGGTCTCACTGTCAGTTGAAATGATGGCGTTGTACCCTCTCACTCTAACACACATGGCACTTGTTTCTGCGTCATATGTCTGCATTTTTCTTCTGTAGCATAACAACTTTTTTTGTGACAGGCCTGACCTTCCGTGTTTCACTTCCTTATACTTTTCAACAAGAGAGTGAACCCACAGTCTTGCCTTATGGCTGTCAACTGGCCCTAAGCGTGAGTT
Source organism: Coilia nasus (assembly GCA_027475355.1). NCBI lineage: Eukaryota > Metazoa > Chordata > Actinopteri > Clupeiformes > Engraulidae > Coilia > Coilia nasus. The sequence goes on along the minus strand of CM050215.1, from coordinate 5,823,762 downwards.
CCTAATTGCTGCACAGGCATATGCAATAGCAAAAACACCACAGTCATACCCATTGCTTTGTTGTGGGGCATTTATGACATCAGTTACTGTCCAGTCAGTTGCCTGAAAGTCTTCTCCAGCTGCTGTGTACATGCATGCCACAACCTTTAGCAGTGTTGCACTGGCATTTTCTGACGTTGTGAAGCTGTGGATTGAGTTAAAGACACGGATGTCTTTTTCCCTGAACTCTGCAGCTGCAAGGAGCCAGTGTGAACCAGGCCCATTCACATCGGTGTTGAAGGGAATGAAGACGGTGTCAAAATTTAAAGCTCCTTGTGCTGCACACAGCTGTAAAACTGGGCCAAAGCTGGAAACTGCGGCCATCTGGTAAATAAAGGTGGGCATACACAGAACAGAGTCTGACACCTTACATTCACTAATGTAACTTGTAATGGCCTGCTCAATAGTTTCTCCCTCCAGCCAGGTCTTTGGAGCTAGACATTGGCTTCTGGGAGCTACTGTTGACCAGTCTGGCTCATTGAGGTCTGTATGTATCCAAGGTCCAAATGTGGCTATCCCCTGTAATGCTGCTGTTGCTTCTGGACCTGCTATATTGTCCTGCTGTGAGGAATCATGTGTGTTGTCCTCTGTTTTAATACTAGGGGGAATTTTGGACTGAAGATTTGAAAGAATGGAGTCTGGGGCCGGGTTAACTGTATAATCAAGATCTTTTGTCCTGGGTTTTTTCCTTCCAGATTTTGTCTCTTTCCCTCTACCCCTTTTGCGCATCATTGAAAGGCTGTATGTCCGTTTGCTATCTAAACGAAGCCCAGTAGCCATTTCCACCGCCAGTACATGGAAACATTTCCCTGAGCTAGGGCAGGAACATTTTGTGCCATTTGAGGTGTTGTGAACCACGTGAACCGACTCATTTGATGGACTTTTGACAACAAATACTCCCGCAGATGAATCCAGGCTCACAAGACCCATCTCTACCACTGTCTTTGCCAAAGAGCTCTGTGTTAGTCGGTTGGCAGACGGTATGTCCATTCTGGATGCTTCCTCTTTCATTTGGGACCTAACCCTTTCTATTATGCTTTCCAAAGGTATAAATGGGGGCATCTTCACTTCTTTGGGAGCAAGAGGCACCCCTTGCTTCACTGAGTAATTGCCCAACCCCAATCTGGCTCTTTGAAATTCAAAAAGAAAATAAGACTGCATGTAGTATAACGACAGGACCATACAGTCAACAGGAAGTTCCCTCCAGTCATTCTGTGTTTTAATTATTTTGTTCATTGCCTCACTGATGTTGTTAGTGGGACTCTTGTTTTTGAAAGCTTCAAACTGTCCGGTGTAGAATGAAGCCACATTCTCAATCAAATCCAGATACAAATGCTGCTCAAAGTATGTCAGAAAGCCCTCTGACCACCCAAGCCTAAATTTGGCAATTTTAGCCTCAAATTCGTCTTTGCTGGCCGAATCTATCAGCATGGCTATTTGGTCTTTCAGTACCTTTACGTCGTCCCTTGTTCCCCCATGCTTTTTAATCCAATATTCGATGTCCCGTAACACATGATTCCTGCAGTAGACCAAACTGACATTGGGGAATGCCTTTTTCAAAGCTCCAACAATGCCCTTTTCCCTGTCTACTACCAGAGGAACTTTGCTTAGCTTCTTTGAGCCCATGCCAAGCTTTCCTAGGATGTCCTGTAAAAACATTTCATGATGCTGCATGAATTTACGTTCATGCAGCATAAATCCAACTGGAAACACCGGGTCATTGGTTAAGGCAGTGTTTCTCATTGCCACAACTGAAAGGTAGAAGTCACCCATCTGAAAAGTGGTGTCGTAGCTTATCAGTTGTGGGTAGCTGTGAGAAACTGCCTCCTCCAAGTTGGCCCGTGCCAATTGTAGCATCTCAGGCTTACCAGCAAAAACCAGCAGGTCTGGAAAACTTGAAATGTGCCACACGAAACCTGGAAGTTGGTATGCCAATTCGTGGAGACCAAAAATTTCGTCATGGCAGATGCGCTGACTATTTCGGTTGGCATACACCGTGTTTTGCACCTGTTTGAGGTTACGTGGGCAATTTACAGGCATGTGCTGCACATTTTCCCTGAAAGTTTCAGCTAAGGTTGATTGGTATGTTTTTGATGGGAATTGCCCATGATCTCTCTGAAGGATATTGGCAAATACTTGGTTTTTGGATGGAATGAAAAGCCTCTCTTTTTTTGCATTCCCATGCTTCATTGGCACATACACTGTTTCATCCCCCAGGTAGTGCACCATGTACAAATTTGCTGCCAAATTATTGGGATCCATCAAAGTGTATACGTGCTTTTTAAACACTGATGACCCGTTGTTGTGCTTCAGTGTTCTGATATGATAATAACGCTTCAGCACTTTCCCCCCGTATTTTTTTATATTATGAAAATTTGACCTCTTTTGCTTCCAAATCATTTGATCAAACCGAAAGTCCATGCTAGATCGTCCTTCTTTTAAACTTCTGTAGAGGTACACATCACCCCCCTTTGGCTCCAAGGGTGGTTCATGTAGAATGCTGTCTGTAAACTTTTCAGCATCGCCCAAAATGGTCTCTGCCTCTGCCAGAGTAAACTCTGTGTCTTTCTTCATAAAAGACATTTTACAACTTACCACTGTGACAAATAACAAATCAAAATAAAAAATGTACACGTAGGCTCACTGTGTTTTGTGTTTTATTATGTAATGTGAAATAAGAGATATGATGAATATATGAAGTGATTTTACTGTCCAATATGCAAATATGATGTAATGATATAATGGATGCAATAGACAATGTATAGCCCTATATAAGCGATACACTGCCTACTACCCCAAATATATATAGTATTAATAATAATATAGTATTAATATAGTAGTATTAGTATTAATATAGTAATAATAATAATTATTATTTATATATATATATATATATATATATAGCCTTTAAAAAGACTGTTGATGAATAAAAACTGTTGGATAGAAGTCACTACACGCACGATGAAGACAAGCTCCTGCAGTTTGTGAAAGGGACGAATGAGGTAAGTCTAACGGTGCGTTTCCATTACAGCGAATTTCGCCTCGCTCTCATTGACTTTGAATGGAGGCGAAATTTCGCCTGATAGGGCGAAGGCAGGGCGAATTCGCCGAGGGAGGCGAAATACAGTTGGCGAAACCTGAACTTTATTTAAATGAGAATGATGCGATAACCAATTATATCAGCGTGTGGTGTGTTTAGAGCATGACGCTGGCTGAAGAGGCTGGAGTTACAAAAAACTCAGACCAACATGGCGGACGCTCGTGAAAGTGAAACGTGAAAGTGTTTATATGATTTAAACTCTCTGGGTGACCAAAAGTAATAGTGCCATCACGAATTGTTGTTTAAATGTCCCACGAACTGAATTAAGACAACCAGGCTGCTCTAGATTGCCATAATCACTCGAAGTTTTAAGTTAGCAGAGTTAGCTTACGACTAGCTAACTACTAGCAAGCTAGCTAACATATACGGTCACAAGTTTGTACTAGTACACGTCTTGCATTTGTAGAACGATATTACAACACTTAAATATTATCTAGGCAAACCACCATTAGTAATAAGTCCATGTAGACCACGCAGTTCGCAATTCTGCAGCAGTTCTGTGCAAGACTGCTGTTATATGTAGCTGCTAGCTAGGCTATCTTGCTGGGCAGCTTCTGTTGGCCAGCCAGGCTGCCATGGTAGACTGGCCGACGACGTGATCACTGACATCGGATAAGATCCATAGCTGTCCCGCTCATTGACTGTATACAGTCAATGGTCCCGCTAGATAACCTGCTTGAAATATTGACGACCACGCCCCCCAGGCGAAATTTCGCCAGGCGAAATTCGCTTGCCATTTCGCCCTGTGGAAACGTAGCGTAATGCTGCCAGACGTTTTTAAGTTCTTGGAAATTTCAAATGACAACACTTATTGTCATTGGACCATCAACATGTTTCTAATGTCTGGTTGGCTAAAGAACTGACCAATCACTAACCAGTTGCCTATACCGTTGGTCTACACTTTAACCCTTTAACCAGTAAAAGTGATTAGCTTAGTGGTTAGTAGACTAGGCTAGTTTCTTCAATAAAAAGACGACCTTGGTGTGACACAACACTATGAATTCGTTTTTGATTATCTGGCAGTTGTGGGTGCTAATGAAAAGATCGATGTGTTTGAGAAATTTGGTGATGATTGATGGATGTTTTCTGACATTAAAGTCCGTTAAGCGTTTTCTTCTTCATAGGCGCAAATGGAAAGGAAAATGCTTAACGTAGCCTATACTGCGTCCACAATATTGGGATTTCGGATTTGATTTTTTGAGTGGTGGGAGTATGTATGACTACAAATGTCCACAAGAAGTTTGGTGATGATTGATCCCTGTTTTCGGACATTACTTTATGTTAAGCCGTAATTACCTTGGCCTATAGACTTCAATGGATAAATAGCTTAATGTCGACATCTTCGATTCTGTTAGGACTTAGGCTGTGATTTTTTGGCAGTTGTCAGTGTTGGAGAAAAGGGGTGTCTGAGCTGAATTTGGTGATGATTGATGGATGTTTTCGGACAATAAGGTACGTTAAGCCTTTTCTTTATAGTGGGCGCCTATGTAGAGAAAAAAGTTTGATGTCGACTGCGTCCACAAAAATGGGATTTCGGCTTTGGTTTTCATAGAGGTGGGAGACGGTATGACTAGAGATGTACAGGATAAGTTTGGTAATGATTGCTCGCCGTTATCTGACATTAAGCTAGGCTACATTAAGCGTTTCCCTCCCCATTGAAGCTATCGAAAAACCTTAACGCAGACTACGTCCATAATGTTGGGATTTCTGTCTTGATATTTGGTGTGGTCGTAGTGTGTATGACAAGAGATGTTCATGAGAAGTTTTGTGATGATTGATCGTTGTGTTCGGACATTAACCTACGTTAAGCGTTTTCTCTATAATGGGCGCCTATAGGAAAACGCTTAATGTAGCTTAATGTCAGAAAACACCAATCAATCAGCATCAAATTCAGCTCATATACACATTTTCACCAACACTGACAGCTGTCAGATGGTCAAAGCCAAACTCCTTATGGGAGATGTCAACATAGCCATTGAGCCACTGAAGTCTAAGGAAATGGCTTAACGTAGCTTAGTGTCCTAAAACAACCATCAATCATCACAACACTTCTCATGGACAGCTGTACTCATGTCCACTCTCACCTCTCAAAAAATCTAAACTAAAATACCAATATTTTGGACGCAGTCTACATTAAGCGTTTTGCTCATTAGGCTACGTTAAGCGTCTTCTTTATAATGGGCGCCTATGGGAAAAGGCTTAACGTTAACAGAGTCCATAATGTTGGGATTTCTGTTTTGATTTTTGGAGAGGTGAGAGAAGGCATGACTAGAGATGTCCATGAGAATTTTGGTGATGATTGATCGTTGTTTTCAGACATTAAGGTACGTTAAGCTTTTTCCTCTACATAGGCGCCCATTATAAAGAAAACGCTTAACGTAAAGTACGTCCGTAATGTTAAGATTTCGGTTTTGATTTTTGGAGAGGTGGGAGAAGGCATGACTAGAGATGTCCATGAGAATTTTGGTGATGGTTGGTCGTTGTTTTCAGACATTAAGCTACGTTAAGCTTTTTCACGTTAAGCGTTTTAGCATGTCCCGTTTATTCGCATAATGTATTGTTTAACACTGGAATTCAGTTAACAGTAGTACCAAGTTATACTTAACGTGTATGTCTGTTAGACTATGTGGACCTGGAATACAAAATATATTGTGTAATTCGTTATAGAATTAGGTGTTGCACGTGTGTGTGCTTTTTTAAGCTCTGATAAGAAATGTTTCCCCTCTCCGCATATAGGTAGGGCTAACATTACTTGCTTTGTTATGCTAGGGGCAGCGTGAGTGAGTGTAGGAGCACATTAGATATGGTGTGAACTGATTTCATATTGATTTGGTACTTCGTTTTACAGTGGTGGATATTAATAAACTGTACGTGCTAGACAAGACGATGTGTGTTCGATAGAGAAAGGTTGAAATACATTTTCCACCCAGTAGACATTGGCTAAAAATGTATATCTCGTTAGCTTAGTTCCGCTAGCTCTATCGCGGAAGATTTCTAGCAGGTCACTCACCAGCTAATGGGTTCTATCTCGGACATTATCGCGCAGCATGCTGTTACGAATACATTAGGCAAGGAGGTTGTGTAACCAAACTTCAGCTGCAAATGCAACTGTAATTCACTGGAGAGGAACTGCAAGCATTAGGTACGACCTACATTGGGAACAGGGCTGTACAGTGCCAGCATTTTACTCGCATATCGGCTGCTTTTTTCACAACGCGCGCGCGAGAGAGAGAGCGCGAGCCGCGCATACAAGGGAGTAACCCTTATGAAACACCTGCACTGGACCGTTTTCAAGCCCAACTTGGACCTCAATTTATTATTAAAATAATGTAGCCGATCTCCTTCTCGGCCCACTTATTACATTATTTTAGAGAGGATATGGAGATAGATTTGTATAAATAAAATAAGATGTATACAAATATAAATACATTTATAAATATTCAAACACAAAATACAAATACAAAAACGCGACATACAAATAAATGATAGAATGTATATAAATACACAAGCATTTGTATATATATTTTCGAGATTTGTAAATATATTTTCGAGATTTGAAAACAAATGTAGTTGAAGGTGTACTTCCATCGTGTTTTCATTAATTTTGCGGTGTTCTCTAGTATTAATAATTGCCCTGTGCGCTAGTGTTAATAAAAAAAATGTTCTAGTGCTTCTGTTTCAGGCTGTTTTAGTTTGGTAGAGGGGGTGGGGCGGGGAGAACGACACGATTTCACCAGAGGCACGCTCCCTGCAGCTTCCTTTTGCCCCACAGTCAACTTGATAGCAGAGTGGTAAAGGGCCAAGTCAACTTGACAGCGCTAAAACTGCACACAGAATGTCTACGGAGATACAGCTGTATGTGTTTGATCCTGAATCCGAAGAGGAAGGAGAGATGGCACAAGCACAGTCGCTTCCTGACCGTTTGTCAATGAACGTTTCAGAATTGTAATATTTGCATGACAAAACACTGCAAGTGCCCGGCTAAATGCAGTTCAGTCATTCAACTAGCCTGCTAATCTTATGCCAGTCAGTCAAACAGGCTAACATTATTTAATTAAAGCCCATTCGGTCAGTTTCTCTTATATGTATCTCCGCGTCTACGTCACGCCGGAGGCACTTTTAGCATTGGGTCGTTTTTCCGCCTATTGTCTTCTTTTGACTGATATAGAAAACGGGGATAGAAAAACATTTTGATATGCAGCATGCATATGCAACTCGGGGTGACCTATCATATTTCAAAAGAGCAAGTACTAAACGGTTTCTCGTGGAAGTACACCTTTGATATGTATGTGGAGTTTGCATTTGTGGATCCATTTTTTGCTTTTTGTGTCTATTACGTAATTGTGAGACATTCCTACCGCACACCAAGGTTTCACAAATAAATGTCACCGGATTTGAATACAAATACCCTTCACTGGACATCCAGCAGATGGCATCGTTGAGGCTGGACACAGATTGGCGCTAGAGATTTTAGTTAAAGGTGTACTTCCATCGTGTTTTCATTAATTTTGCGGTGTTCTCTAGTATTAATAATTGCCCTGTGCGCTGGTTTTGATGAAAAAAAATGTTCTAGTGCTTCTGTTTCAGGCTGTTTTAGTTTGGTGGAGGGGGTGGGGCCGGGAGAACAACACGATTTCACCAGAGGCACGCTCCCTGCAGCTTCCTTTGCCCAACAGTCAACTTGATAGCAGAGTAAGGTAAAGGGGGAAAGTCAACTTGACAGCGCTAAAACTGCACACAGAATGTCTACAGAGATACAGCCTTATGTGTTTGATCCTGAATCCGAAGAGGAAGGAGAGATGGCACAAGCACAGTCGCTTCCTGACCGTTTGTCAATGAACGTTTCAGAATGGTAATATTTGCATGACAAAACAGTGCAAGTGCCCGGCTAAATGCAGTTCAGTCATTCAACTAGCCTGCTAATCTTATGCGAGTCACTCACAGGCTAACATTATTTAAAGCCCATTCGGTCAGTTTCTCTTATATGTATTTCCACATCTACGTCACGCCGAAGGCCCTTTTCGCAGGGGTCGGCCCATTGGTCCGACATCCCATTGGTCCGACATCCCATAAGTCCGACAATAAGCCGTAAAGGACCGTAACAAGAGTCCCATTGGTCCGACATCTCATAAGTCCGACAATAAGCCATAGAGAACCGTAATCCCATAACGTCGTTTTGTTTTATCTGGTAGTATTTTTATGTAGGCCATGGCACATTATTACTTAATTATTATTAATGAAGAAGTGTTGCACACCAAGAGTCCGTGATATGATGTGTATTTCTGTGAAAATATAACTTTCTTTCCTCTTCACGGACATCGTAGGCTCAGCAGCGCGTCTTTTTGCAGCTGCCTCGTTTAACGAGCATCTTGGTTAAATGAGAGCGCACTTTGCAAAAGTGCTCACAAGGTATATCACGTGCGTACAACTGAATTACAGCAAGTACACGACAATAGTAAGTCGAGTACATGATTTAGTTAAGTGGACGCGCGTTTTGGTTAAATGACAGTGCGAGTTGCAAAGCGGGCGCACGCTTTCTTGACAAACCCCCCCAAAATATTATGTGTGCATTGGCAGCAGAGCCTAGTGCAAAATTAATTCATTAAAGTAGGCTAATACATTGCTTTTGTAAGTAATGTGAGGCGTTACGGTGGGGGTGTTGGGATGGGAGATTTGCAGAGCTCAGAAGCACAGACGTCTACATTTGTGGCAAGTTCAAGAGCTGTTCAAGGCTGTTCCAACAGTTTGTAGCAATTCATGGCAAATACCTGGACAGGGTGGTGTCCCTTGTGGTGTGCCTAATGATGACCGGATACAGGTCTTGGCGCATGTGAAAGGCGAGAAGATCACTGGGCAATGGGCACGATAGGTCCTTGCTACGAGCCATTGAGACATAAATGCCAGACACTGAAAAGTATGGGTGTTTCTTCCATCTCTATCAGAGCCGGGACAAAAAGTGCAGCACCTAGCTCCGTACCGACGACATTTGGGCTATTAAGTTTATCCAACAAGTGATGATAACACCTGCCGTGGGGTTCGGTGCGCCAGAATTTAAGTGCTAAAAAAATGAAAGGGTCACAACTTGACTCATAAGGCCTCTTATCACCGGCCACAGGGGTTGTTTTTGTTATTTGTGTTTCCATGTTAGAAAAATACCAATGAAAATAGAAAAAGACTGCTTGCATTTTCTGTTTTTTTTGTTATCAAATGACAACAAAACAATGCTTAGTTTGTTTCGTTTTCCGTTGTCTGATTTGAACATGAAAATGGACTGGCCAGAAGATCCGCGCATTGGGCTTTGCTCTGGCCATGGTGCTGAATGGATTGATATGCCCTCCTAAGGAAGTAGGCCTATCATGCCAAAAATTCGAACACTGTTTATTTCACGAACCGATGGTATATTTAAAAAACGAACTGGAGAGACGGGTCAACATTTCTTTAACTTTGAACTGAACTGAACTGAAAGAAATTAAACAGTGACTTTACACACACAAAAAAACTTTACACAAACTGATGCACGCAATGCAAAACCGCTTCCCAGTACTGGTTCAGGGTGCGGACTCCGTAGTTGTAATCATTCTTGAGACGTCTTATTCTCCTCTCCAGGCGTCTCCATTTCCTCTTTTGGGGTGGGCGAGGCTCTCCCCTCTCTGCAGCAGCTGTGGTGACTTCCACCACACGCTGCTCATCCTTCAGTCGTCTGAGAAAAACCCACAGCGACGGGTGCCGCCTCTGAAGCGCCGCGTTCCACCGATAATAATAATAATAATAATAAAACTTTACTTGTATAGCACAGTTCATACATGCAATATGCAACTCAAAGTGCTTTACAGTTTGGCAGGGTTGTTGCAAGACAACATTTCTTGCGGTTCAGTGATGTCAGAGCACATAAATACAGAAGCAGACTGACTCTTGCATGAACACAGGTAGGCAGTCCTTGTAGGCCCTAGTCAGCAATCTTTGTAGTCCAGTGGCGTTAGAGCTATGCAACGCTCTGTTAATGTGGGCTCTTATGTGAACATAGGTCGGCAGTCTTTGCGGGCCAGGGGCACTACACGAGGAAAGTTCATTTAGGCGCAGTCGGTTGTTAGTGTCCCCAGGGAGCAACAGGGGTGAGGAAAAACTCCCTGTTTGTTTGATTTGCGTGATTTCAGGAAGAAACCTCAGGAATCAGTGAGTAAAACTCCCTGTTTTTCTAGGAAGAAACCTCAGGCAGAACCACGTCTCCCAGGGTAGCCCATCTGCCGGGGCTGGTAACGGGAAGTCGGTGACTGAGTAGTTAGGTGTAGGCTTGGTTGAATAGGTAGGTCTTTAGTTGTCGCTTGAAGATGTCGATGGATTCTGCTTTTCTGATGTGCTGTGGTAGGGCATTCCATCTCTTTGGGGCGTAGTATGAAAAGGCCGATTCCCCGATCCTTTTGGGTGGTGCGTCTGGAATCCTCAGGAGACCGGCATCAGCGGATCTAAGGGCTCGTGCAGGGGTATAAGAGGATAATGCGTCAACAATATAGCATGGGGCAAGGCCATTTACAGCTTTAAATACCAGTAGTAGTACTTTGAAGTCAATTCTATAGGATACAGGTAGCCAGTGTAGTTCAGCCAGTACAGGAGTAATATGTTCCCTCTTTCTTGTTTTTGTTAGTAATCTTGCAGCCGAGTTTTGAATAAGCTGTAGTTTTTCAATTGATTTTTTTGGGAGGCCTGTGAACAAGGCATTGCAGTAGTCTAATCTACTTGTAATAAATGCGTGAACAAGTTTTTCAGCGTCTGGCTTGGTCAAGAAGGGGCGAACTTTTGCTATATTTCTTAGATGGAAGTATGCTGTTTTAGTCACTTTGTTGATGTGTGGTTTAAGGCTTAGGTCAGAGTCAAGGATGACACCTAGGCTAGTTACCTGTTCTCTGACATATTGGTTTAGGTTGCCTAGACTGGGGAGGAGAGCTTCCCGTTTGTCTTTAGGGCCGATAAGTAGCAGTTCAGTTTTGTTTTCGTTTAACTTTAGAAAGTTATTGCTCATCCAATGCGTGACAGCTGACAAACAGGAGGTTAAAGACTGTAGAGCTGTGGTTTTGTTTGGCTCAACTGAGATATAAAGTTGTGTATCATCGGCATAACTATGAAAGTCTATATTATGTTTTTTGATAATGTTGCCCAGCGGTAGCATGTATAATGAGAAAAGCAGGGGGCCAAGGCAGCTGCTGATGAAAAGCTGAACAGTACATTAAAAATCATACAAGCACGGGTTTTAAAATAATTTAATAAACACGTATCTACTCAAAAGCTATTACAGACTTCAGACCACTAGCTGACAAATAAAGCGGAAGGGTTTTCATTTGTCAAACGCATAGAACATTTTAAGCAGGTAACGTGCAGTGAATTCCTTACCCTCCACGAAATTGTTTGTGCGGTTGTCGTTGGTTCTGTCAAAGACGTTCCACATTGATGGGGGGAACTGACAGCCCGCATTCACATAGTTCCGCTCCATGTACTGAAGGAACTCCTGTAGACGGTGATGACGGCGTATGAGCCGAGTTGTGGCCCTCTCATTTTTCAGTACTCTGAAATTCTGCCGCACCAACGCCCGTGGCAGGTAGCCGATCGCCATCACCTTCTGAACCAAATTCCGCAGCGCACGATGCCGTCGGTAGGGACGCGCAAGGCCTAGGTCCTGTACCTTCCTCCATAAGCTTTGGCAAAAATGGAAATAACAGCCAGACCTTTTGGTGCCTGGCAGCTCTGTCTCAATGGCCAGCAGCAAGGACTGCTCGAAGTCAGTCACGATGCGCTGGGGCCTCCATCTGTGCCCTGTGACCACCTGCACTTTACTCTTTACATGTGCCAAGACCTGCCTGTATTGGGCCACCGTTTTCTCAGTCATCAAGCACATGACGAGAGGCACCACCCTGCCCAGGTATTTGCCGTGTATGGTTACAAATTGGTGATAGGGCCTTGGGCAACTTTTGAAAGTGCCATCCATATAGATGTCTGGGCATCTTCTGAGCTTGTGTAAATTTCCATCTGTTGCGAAAACCATCACACCCCATGCATTGTCTTGCAGGGAGAGAAATCTCGAGCCACCCCATGACTCTGCCCATTCATCTCTGATGACAAGGTCTTCCACATCATTGGGAATGGGGGGGAACAGTGCTGCTTTTTTCCGGTTCAATTTGGATCTTACATGACTGAATTCCGGTATGCTAACCTGTTCACCCTCAACGGTGTCAGCCACAACTTCGTCATACACCCTTTTGACGGGCTTGGATGGGTCTGCCGCTACCCTCTCTGCCATAACTATCTTCAGGGCACTTGTCTGGATGACATCTGTATCATCCCCGTGGTTGTGGTCGGGTAGACCCGGTGGACCTAGCATTCGGATGTTAGGGTTTTGCGCCGCCAGATCGAATGCATTTGTTTTAAGATATGCGTTGCATGTCTTTCGCCAGCAACGCCAATAAATTGTGTCCTGTCTTACTTTATTTTTCTGATATCTATGGCCATCATTTATCAGAACCTTCCCACCGCGGTTGCCTATCTGAATGTACGCCATGTGGACTGGTATCTCTTGGCAACGTTTACACATTGTTGCCAGATACCTAGAAAACGTTTACGTATGCTATATCGTACCTTAACTCGGTTATGGTTTTGTTTAAGAAAACAATCAGGTGCCAATTGCATAAAAAAAGCAGTATGATGTAGGCTAGCATGGATCTACATTGGTCTGTCTTTTTCTAAATTATGTTCATAGAGAGGACAAATTAACAGTAGGCCTGTTATGTATAATAATTATCGTACATCTGGCAATATAGGGCCTGCAGCAGCCCCTAGTGCCGACCTGGCTTATAGAATAGAATAGAATAGAATAGAATAGAATAGAATAGAATAGAGTGCTTGCAACAATGTTGCAGAAGACTAGACCAGTTGTGGAATGTTATAGTAACTTAAGGTATTGTCCTACGGGACTGCCTGTTGCTAAATTGAAGTTTGTATTATTTATTAATCTAGATAAACATTAATATCCACTTGGCTACACAAATAAGTCCCAGTCATTTCAATTCAGCTCTGTTTATTTGCCAGCCTCATGTCCAAAAATCACACAAGACAGACATATAGTCTATAAGTAGGCTACATAGACATATGAAGTTAGAAAATGATACATGCACAACCAACACATTGACATTGTAGACGGATATTTTCTCCTTTAAGCACTACTGTTTCAGGCCTATCCTAGTTCACGCACATAAAGCCTGTTTTAAGCTTTCAAAGACAAACCAAGCTCCGTTTGATTATTTTTTTTAGACAAGAAAACAGAATGTAAACAACACGTGCTGCGTGCGCTTTGTTCTTGTACCGCTTGCAGTCGGCATTTCCCCACTTTGTCAAGACTCCACGAAGAGATGTAAGCAAGTTGCGTTACAGTTTTAATTGTAATCCACCGGTCTCTTGCATTCTTCTATATCTTGTAATATGTCAATTGAATTTATCTGATTCCAAAAATTTTAAAAATCGAACTGATGAAAATGCAATTTCAGCGTTGTTTAAGAATGAAAAGAAAGGACAATCGTCATGAGTCATGACTTACGTCGAATAGGTATTACAGGATAACCTGTAAGGAGTCTCTTCTGGCAAAGTGCATTACATACACCAGCAGACAAAATGTTACATTAAAATAGCTTATAGAATAAACACTATCGCGACACGTCTGTATGTCAGTATCTTTGAGTGTGTGAGTTTAGTCGACCAAATAAAACAATGCTTTCTCGTGACTGGTGGGAATTAAATGAAACATTTAAGGTTTCACTCTAATCAAAGGATGTATCCACACAATTGTAGATGATTTAGTAATTATGCAGCGCAGCAATTAGTTACCTGGTACTACCTATGACCTATGATTACCCTCCACTCAGCTTATTTCGTTCGTTCACTCTAAGTAAAGTGAATAAATGAGCCTGCATCTAGGCTAGCGTAACTTTACTGCTAAGGGTTAGTCTGTACCAAAGTGTTGTCGGACTAATGGGATGTCGGACAAATGGGTCTCTTTTTTAGGACTGATACATCCTCAGCGGTCAATGTCGGACCAATGAGATGTCGGACTAATGGGATGTCGGACCAATGACATGGAACCCTTTTCGCATTGGGTCGTTTTTCCGCCTATTGTCTTCTTTTGACTGATATAGAAAACGGGGATAGAAAAACATTTTGAAATGCAGCATGCATATGCAGCTTGGGGTGACCTATCATATTTCAAAAGAGCAAGTACTAAACGGTTTCTCGTGGAAGTACACCTTTAAGGACTGTTGCGCTTGCCACGCCACAGCCAACGGGATTGTATTGTTATCTTGAGTGAAGAAGAGAAGAAGACATGGACAGACTCCGTGATCAGGCAGCATCTACTGTAAGTACTTGCATTATTTTACACATTGCAGCCGTAAATGGATACGACCTCTTTCATATTAACTGGATTGCACAGCAACAGCTAATCTTGGTTAACTTCAGCTAGCGGGACTAGCCCCTTTTCCATTCCATTTGGAAGCGAATCACTCTGAATTAATTTTTAATTGAATTGCATTTCTAGCGATACAGTATGCATCAAGGTCAATTTCCATCAACATAGCAATTCTAGCGAATTAAAATCGCCTCACAATGGCTGTACCTAATTTGCATCTTTTTCATAGATTTCTTAGATTAGCCAGGCGGCCGTCACCTAGCTGACGTGCTTCTGCTCAGTACACGTCGTTAATTTTTCTGCCAGCATGAAGGAGAAATACTGTTAATAAAAAAAACTGTCGTCAGTAAAGTGTGCGAGTACGAAGACAGGTAGACAACAGACAACACAGACTTAACTATTAATACTATGTTACTATTACAGAGAATGCTGGAGACCATGGCCCACAACCTACTTAGTGCGTTGGCCAGGGCAAGCGTTCCCACCTCCACCAACCCAGCACCCACTCTCATCTTGACCCCTTCCCCAATAACTACCTCTGCCCCCACTCCTTCCTCCACTGCTAGCCATGCAAGCAGGATAAATAACGCTTTGAAACAGTATGATCAATTCAGCCCATACGGAAGAGATATATTAAAACGTGCTGTACATGGAATGTGTATGAATGCTTGCTTTAAAAGTGTATGAGTGGCACATACTGTAATGGCCCATTTATTATATAAGATTTTATAAAATTTGTATAGCCATGTAAGGTTTTTTTAATTATATACCGGTATCCTTTTCCTATGAAAGTATTAATGAATATGTGATTAGAGTAATTGAAATTCATAGTTAAACTTCGGTTCTTTATTTCTTATCTTTTTTACAGACAGTTTCCTGGTATGTACTCTGGGGGGACTGTAAATAAAGGAAAGGGTAGGTTTAAAACCCCCGACAAACCCCACCGTGTCACAGATCTGCCAGTTTTTGTCCTGCCTGGGCCAACAACAATGACCCCAAAGGGCTCCAGGGAGCTGGAGCTTGCCCATGCAGGCCTGGGGAAGAAGGTGGTCCTGGTGCCAGAAAGTGCCAAGCACTCCGAGGTATTATGATTCATATAGCAGTAGAGTAGAGTTCCTTTATTTATCCTGAAGGACATTAAGGTGTCTAACAGCTTACACATAATACAAGAGACATAATAATACACATAAGTCAATACAAGATAGACATAACATGCATTGCAAGATATACATACAGTTAAAAAACAATTACTCTGAGGGATATCACTGACTTTGACTTTGTCCCCATTGTTGAGTTTGTCACCTTCCTGAATACTGAGCAGCATCATTGTGAATTGTATTCCATTAGGGCTCATTCACACCGCCTTGAGCGTATTCAGCACGTGGGCGTATTCAGCGCGTGGGCGTATTCTGAGCGTATGACCATTCACACCGGACATGTCAGCGTATTCAGCGCGGGAGCGGGAAGCCCCGTCTTTAAATGCACTTGGCCAATGTCTTTAAGTGCACATAGCCATGTTTCCCTATCTCTCACTTTAGTAAACACAATATTTGCTTCTCTGGTTTTATTTCCTTACTTTAAACGTTGTTTAGAAAGCAGCACTGCACCTATAGTGCAACTTGACACTTTGATAAGGCCAGTGGAATATTTGACATCGTTCTAAATCATGTAGGCTGATCATTGTCAAAGCCTTTATTCACTCCCGGTACAAGAAAAACGAACGCGTTTTAACCCCTTCCATAAAGTTATGATAAACTCTTTGCCAACAGTCACTTTGCCTATATCGGGTAGCCTAAATAAATTATTAAATGTAGTGACTTATGGACCTCAGTTTTGCCTAGTGGCTTGTTGACTAGATTTATCAAACCAAGTAGGAAACACTGAATGACAAGAACGAGGTTACTATTTTTTTTTATAGCTCGAGTGGTCGACATTACACCGATTGAGGCTCTTCTTGCATTAAGACTCCGACGAAGAAATCTAAAGCGATATCTTGCTTCTTCCTATTAAGAACATAAAAGCTCCACCACTATTACCTACAACATGTTTGACTGGACAGCGTGACAACTTCAAAGGTATTTCAGTTTGTGTGTTTATGTAGGATAGTCAATGCCCTTGTAGTGCAGAGCTGATATGATAACCCCACTATTGATAGCTTTCCAGCGTTTGTTTCATGCAGTTGTAAGCGAGTGGTAATATTTTGCAGACAGTCGCGGGGTTATTGAGGTATTCCCTGTGTCAACACATGCATTGATAGCACAGTTGACATGAATTGTACAGCGGTGCCTATAGCTTTCAATGGGATTTTGGCTGAATACGCTCAGAATACGCGCAGAAAAATAGACTCGGTTTCTATTCTCTAGCTGCAGTCAGTATTCTGAGCGTATTATACGCTCAGAATACGCTCAGAACACGGTTGCGGTGGGAATGGTCTCATCTGCTAACGTGCATTCTAAATGAATACGCTCAGAATACGCCTACGCGCTGAATACGCTGAGAGTTAGGTGTGAATGAGCCCTTAGATTGTTTCACTGATGGAGGGGGAGTTCACGAAGCTGAGGGCTCTCATGGGGAGGTGGATGTTTTTTAAAGCTACAGGTATTCCACACAGATATAAAGACAACGTATTGTTATTTATTTGTGTTGAGATCAGAAGCATATATTGTGGTGTGGGAAACTCATTTGGTAAATTGTATATTCCTGTTTTTAGGTGGCAGCGGGCAGAGAAAATTAAGCATCATTCCAATAGATTCAGACGGTTATTCAGGCCGACAGCTCCATGTGGCATCGAACAACGGGAAGAATGTGTTGTATTTGGTTCCTCTCCAGGAGGAACTGGAGACTGAACCGCTGCCTTTTAGTCCCCCTGAATTTTCAAAAATGCCGAAGGTGCTCTGCAATAAATGTTTAGAAATCGTCCCTTTGCAGATGTTGACACTACACTCAGAGAACTGCCAGACAACTGTAAGTTGTTTTCTTGTCTTCAAGTTAAAGTGTATAGCAGCTTCCACAGTACTTATTTGCCATGGCTGGAAGGATGTTGGCTACTCTGCCATTCATGGAGGTCCGTCCCTGTCAGGACTAAGTCCGACCGTTATAGATGCCCTTATATGTCGGACCAAGGACATGGTAACATCAAAACTCTGCCTGGAAGATTGTCCGGAGATAGAAGTCAGGGACACCATCAGTCTAGTGAGTAATATTTAAACCATTATTTTCAAAAAGTATACAGTAGATGGCCATTTCACATTAAATGTTGTTTAACTAGCCAGTTGTTGATATCATAATTTAAGTTATCTCCACATACTGTTTTGTGCTATAATTTAAATGAATTAATTTGTGTGAAGCTGCTGAAGGAGGAATGGACTGACGAAGAGTCTGTCAGAGTGGCAAACCTTTGCACTGAGTGGTATTTCCCAGTGCCAACTAAGGAGACCAACAGGCTTCTCCTTTTCCAGCAGCTGCTATCTCATGCTGTAAGTTTTTATTTATTTATTTTTTTACATGCTAAAGCATGTCACTTCATTTCAGAGATTGATTGATTAAAGAATTTATTCATCTGTCTATCCTTCTTTAAAGTGCCTTGCACAACTAATCATATCCCTTGAATGTTCCCCTTGAAAATGTTAACATTTTGCCACGTAATGACACAAACATTGTGATTCTTCACTGCATTAGCTTCTTCAGACGTCCTGAAGGACCTCACAAAATTCTGGACTGGCTGGGAATTGCCTATGCAACGCCTCACACTACAAATCATCAAATCCCGTGGACGCCATCACTTACCTACTGCAAGCACATGTTACGAGAGGCTGTGGCCACTATAAAAGTGGCTCCGAGTTGAAATTAGACCTACAACAATGTCTACAGTCTGTTGAGACAGGTTTTGGACTGATTTGAAAGCATACTATTCTTCTGGTTTGTTGTTTTATTGTTTTATTAAGGAAAGAGCACCCTATCGTAATTGCTCTGTTCTTGTTTGCACACATTTTGGCTTTTTTGAGGTGGTCACCATGTTTTAAAATGAATGTCTTTTGGCATAGTGGTTAGCTAACGTGGCAAGTACACTACAGACCAAAGGTTTGGACAGACCTTCTGATTCAATTAGTTCTCTTTATTTTCATGACTACAGTACAGTACATTGTAGATCCACACTAAAGACATCAAAACTGTGAATGAATAAATTGAATTTTCTAATTGATAAAAATATAAATTCCAACAGTTGTCCATTGGGGCTGTCAGCGTTGTATCAACCTGACTTCTGTACAACACAACTGATGGTTGGATGGCCGGAATTTGGGGTTGGGACCATCAAGTCAGGTTGATACAAGGGACAACTGTTAGAATTGATGTGTTCATTCACAATTTCGATGCCTTCAGTGAGAATCTACTATGTACTATATAGTCATGAAAATAAAGAGAACGCATTGACTAAGAAAATTTACTTTTTGTTCAGTGTTTAATAAAAACATTACTGGAAAACTCTGTCTCAGTGGCATTTTTGGTTTGGATAAATTAACTTTTTGTTGGATGTGTTACTAATTTAATAATAATCACAAACAAGTCACAATCAGTCAGTTTTTATTGTACCATTTACCACTGTATCAATTAAACAGATTACAACCCACAATGTCATCGGAAAAAACAATATACCTGGCTGCATATACATTTAGTGGTTCTCCACCAAGTTTTGGACATATGTTAATGTTTGCAAGTAAATGTCTGCACCATGGTTTTGTGATGGCTGCAGTGGATCAATGTGCTCCTTCAATCGACCGAGTTCCTCCGGACTGAGTGGACTTTCGAACTCGGGAACATTTACTCCATGATGGAGCTCTGGGATGTCCCCACTTTGCTCCCAATCAATTTCTGGAATGTTCAACTTCTTAAGAAGTACAAGAAAACATAATACATTTTAACTTCAGGGTTTACAATTATGATCATTAGCAATTCAAGTAATTGCAGCCATGGCCTAGTGGTTAGGGTGTTGATCCTTAGAGCATTGCAGGTTCAACCTGCTGGTTCAAGGCCCACCTTAGCCAGTAGGTAATGACTGAAGTGCCTGTGAGCAAGGCCCCTAACCCTGCATTGCTCCAGGTTGTAACCAATACCCTGTAATAACTAAGTCGCTTTGGTAAACAGCGTCAGCTAAGTGTAATGTAATTGGTTTTCTGTATTAATGATTCATAAAACCAATTCATATGATCTGAAATAATGTGACTCAATTAAACAGACTCATGTGAAAATAAGTAAAGTCTGCCCAAACTTGTAGTGCAAAATATGTCCTGCAATCTTTAGGAACATGCATTACATTCCCTGGAGTCCTCTGGCCTACCTCTGGATTGTGAACAGGATGCTGAATTTGGCCAAGCTCCCACAGCTGGTTTGGAGTCATATTTTGTTCTGTCCTCAAAGGGTGATTATCCCATCCTTCACGAAACAGGTCCAAGGACAACTGGAGACGGGGCAGGAATACAAAATGCAGGCAGAAGATGTGGGTGGTGTTCGTGATGTCAAGGTGGCCCTCTTCTTCCAGCATTTGAAAGATGTGGTAGTAGATATTGGTTGCCCCCATCCAAACATCACGCCAAAGTGCAAAATGCATATCACTGTATACTTTGTTTACAATTTAGTATTGTGTGCAGTACAGTACAGTGTAGTGTACAGTAAAGTCCAGTGTTTTTGTACAGTACACTACGATTCTTATGGGGTTATAGTGCAAGGCAAATCATATAGTGCAGTTTACAGTGCAGACAGTCAATATTGCTGGATCAACAACACAACCAACTGCTTGTGTTGCTGTTCAGAATTAGGACCATTGCCCAATAACATTTCTAAAACTAAGACCAGGTATACCTCTGGTTATGAACACTTTTTCCCGCAATAAAACGTCCACTCTCTGGTCCACGCATGGTAAACATCAAACGGGCAATGCCAACATTTTCCCCTCTGTGATCTGCTCGCACTCTACAAGAAAGTAGAACATCAAAGTTGCAATATCAAGGTGAACGCACTCCAATGGTAAGGTAAACACACCTAAAAAAACTGTTGAATCACACCACACAGCAAGTTTACCTGAGAGGACATCCACATTCTTCAACAGCCTCAGTGAAAAAGGCTTGGTTGGTGTCCTGACCTGTTGTTGTCGGCCGCTTTCAAGTACATGATCTGTAACATTTTGACCAGATAATTGGTGAAGAACAAAATAGAAAACCTTTATTGCCATTATAGAGAGTACAATGAGATGTAAAGCCCCCCTTCGAGGTGCATATAGCGCAACGTATGAAAGTATAAATAATGTACTAATACTGTAAACTGGAACTGGAAACAGGCTACTGTAGTGAGACAAGGGGTACCTATTTGTTTTATGATGTCTGTAAAGCAATACTTATTGCCATATTGTACTGACTTATAGCTGTACAGTATATACCATAGGAGCAAAGTAGTATCCCCAGTGGGGATGTCAATTGACAATTTTTATCTTTTTACTCTTACCTTGCGTGAGAAACCGTCAATGCCTCCAAATATGACAATGTTATATCTAATAAATGGGAAAAAACGAACAACAGTTTAGATCTCCAATCCATATATGTATCTTCAAACAATTTAAGCACCACAAAGGTATACTTCACCTGATCAGTTTGTGGTTTGTGTCAATGTGAACGAGGTACTTGGGGCATGGCACCGAGTATGTGCGTCTAGCAACACAGCCAAGCTGAGTCATCCTTGACACTACCCCAAGGCTGTCCACTCTGTGCATCGCTGCCCTGACACGATCCCACTGGACCTGATGCCCTAGTCCTCGTAGTGCTCCCCTCATTGCTCGGTAGCCTGAATGTGGCCACCACTGTTTAACTTGTGACACAAGTTCATCAAGTTCACAATCTGAGCACCTACTGTACTGTGCATGCTTGCCAGGCAGGTTATGGGCAGCCAGTCGTCTATACAGTGTGGCATGAGACACCCCTAGAAAGTTGACGATGGTAACCATTGGATGTCCATTTTCCAAAAGATGTTGTACATATTCCATGTCAATTTTGATTGTTGGTGGCCCCCTTCCAAGACACCTTTCAAATTGAATTGGTGTTGGTGTATGGTCATCTTGGTGCACTCTCCACTGCTGAAGTGCCCTGCACAGGTCAATTAATCTGTCCATGACCTCTGGCAGCACTGTAATATGCTGGGCAATGATATCAATAAAAACAAATCCCTGCCTGCAAACAAATTCCAGGAAGTCAGGATCAAGAGGTGTTTGTTGGAGTGTCTGATGAACTCTGTTGTGCAGCCTCTCCATCTCATACTGCAGTAATGTGTCCTAGAAAGCAAATCATTAAAGTAAAGGCTGGGTAGAAGTGTGTGTGTGGGGGGGGCTTTGATGATCACTAACAGGCCGGGCTGACATACGGGCCATGTAAACAGTCTGGCTCAAGCGCAGTGGTTTTGATGATGTCACGCAAGTGGGAGTCACGTAGTCTTGTCCTCACGCGGATCTTGTTAAAGTTCAAAAGTGAGAATGTCTTCTCACAGGTATTCGAGTGAAATAAGCTCAGCATTTTCTTGGCAAATGTCCGAATCTCTTGGAACCTGTCTTTATCCAGCTGGTGTCGACTCCGACAGTCTGTGTCAGTGTCACACTGCAGTTCAACGAGCATTGCAACCGGTTCTTTCCACAACATGTGAGCTTCACAAATACAATTTTCTCCCGGAGTGGAACATCACGGAAAACCGCGTCCATTCTCATCCTGGCTCGCTTGCTGTTGCGATTGTGGGGGCAGAAGCAACTTAAGATATCCGAGAGGTCATCATGTCGTTTTGAAGTGTTCTTGTGAATGTTGTGATTACATATTATTTCCCCCATTTTTACAATGTTCGTTGGTCAAATAAACGTCCGTATTAAAGAACCTAACCGTGCTGTTAAGAGAGCTATTAATAGCCACATCACACGACATAATAGCAAGATGTATGATTTTTCTTTGCGAAATAAAACCGCGAATAATGCCTACCAAAGGGCAAACTAGTAAGTGTTGTGGTGAAAGAACAACAATACTGTTACAATGTCGATATACTTTGGGTTGGTACTGCCATAAACCGCTGAATAATTCAAGAAATGGCAAGGCGGTGAAGACTATTAACATCTCCCCCAGACCTGTTCTCTGCGTGGCCACGCAGTTTAGCATATTCGCGCGATTATAACAAAATAATCACCGGCATTCCGCGTGGGTAGTTATGGCTCTGTAGCAAGAAAGGCTACTAACACCTGTTTTCTGAGAGGTGCCGCGGGCCAGTGGAAAGCAGCCCACGGGCCGGATTTGGCCCGCGGGCCGGACTTTGGACATGTCTGTTATAGGAGGATATGGATGAAGATCATGCAATGGATGAGGTGACCAGCAGTGAGTCTGAATATATACCATCAGAAGATACCTCTGGATCGGACACCCCAGATCACAAAAGGTCATGTAAAACATCTAAAGAAATGACAGACTCTGAAAAAGAAAATAATGAAAATGAAGAGGTTACATCTAGTGGTATTGCTGTAAAACACTGTACAAAGAAAATAGGGGGAAGGAGAAGATAGGACAAACAACACTTGCATTTATTGTGGAAAGGGGCAGAGCAAATTGGCAAGACACCTTGAACAAAAGCACTTTAAAGAAACTGAGGTAGCTCAAGCGTTAGCTAAGCCAAAGAGATCAAAAAACAGACGTAAAATATTTGATAATCTAAGGAGGAAGGGGAATTACCACCACAATCTGGAGGCATTCGCGGTAAGAACATGACTTTATTAGGGGATCAGATTGCCTTTGAAAATGTGCACATGCTTCTCAAGCCAAATTCCCAGAGCTTCTTACATCAACTAAGTTAAGAAAACAAGTCGCTACCTTGTGTCAGATCATGAACTTAAAGAAAAATTAAATGGATCAAGTGGCCAAGTTTCTTGGTCATGATATACGTGTCCATAGGGAGTACTACAGACTTTCTGAAAACACAATTCAGCTAACCAAAATGAGCAAACTGCTCCTGGCCCTCGAGCAGGGCACTACTTCCTATAAGGGGAAATCTCTTGATGAAATAGACTTGGACATGGATGGTAAGCATCTCAAAAAAAGTGTGTCACACAATGTAAGAATCTGTTGGTAGATTGTTCATGTCCTCTATTGTAAATTACTTTGGATAAAAGGGTCATGTAATGTAATGTAATAAAGCATAGATAAGGATAATACAAAAAGCCATACATTTATATATCAATATATAAATAATATACTACATATAATATAATATATACATAATATAAATCTTGTGTTTAATATTGTCTTCTAAGTTCTAGACACTGATTTGGTCGCTGGAGGGGATCTGCACTGCAGTGAGTCAGACATTGACAGTGGTATGTTATTTTATGCAGTGCTGCTAAGGTGTCATTTTGTTGTTATTTATGGCTCCATAAGTTATGTGTTAGCTAATGCTCAATTTGTCTTTGGTGTGTTCCAGATGATGAGCTGACCTCTGATGAGGGTG
Organism: Coilia nasus; assembly: GCA_027475355.1. Classification (NCBI taxonomy): domain Eukaryota; kingdom Metazoa; phylum Chordata; class Actinopteri; order Clupeiformes; family Engraulidae; genus Coilia; species Coilia nasus. The sequence goes on along the minus strand of CM050215.1, from coordinate 5,799,667 downwards.
AACAGAGATTTCAAAGAGCTCCCCAAGAATGTGTTGATTCAGAGAATGGTGTGTAAAAAAGAGACCTGTAAAATGTTTCCCATGAATCAATATAATTGAGAAAAGATGACTAGGTCTTTTCAGTCTGATTCTGGTAAATGCCACACAAGGTTAGGTTAGGCATTGTATTTGTTTAAAACTGACAACTCCACAAAATGGTGAAGTGAACTGATAATGCTTATGACGATTTTGTCTTTTAAAGGTGACAGTCAGTGGCAGACGATGCACAAAGGCAAGAAGAAGGTCAAAGGCAAGAGCAAGGCCAGGGCAAGAACACAACAACCACCTAAACCAGGCCTGGACACGGAACTAGATTCTGAGTCAGATGAGGTGTGGACTCTGCTGCAGTTTAAAACAAGTGGCTCTGCCTTTACCCAATCGCTAACGTCTGATCATCACGTATGCAATTAGCCTACCTGTGCACTACAATTCAAGTGTTGCACACAAAGTCAACATCACTCATGAACACGCCCTCTGTTCGCTGATTGGGCCGGAGACGACCGATCCGACAACAGCCACCCCCAGAGGCTCCGGTCCAGACCCTCTGGACGGAATGAAATGAAGTTCGAGGGGCGGGTTTACCCAGGCTAGCGAGAAGACAGATTGCAAAGACCTGTAAAATGCTTCCCATAAATCAATATAATTGAGAAAAGATGGTTAGGTCTTTTCAGTCTGATTCTGAAAGGCCATTGGGCATTGGTAAATGCCACACAAGGTTGGGTTAGGCATTGGATTTGTTTAAAACTGACAACTCCACAAAATGGTGAAGTGATTTGATGATGCTTATGATGATTTTGTCTTTTAAAAGTGACAGTCAGGGGCAGACGATGCACAAAGGCAAGAAGAAGGTCAAAGGCAAGAGCAAGGCCAGGGCAAGAACACAGCAACCACCTAAACCAGGCCTGGACACGGAACTAGATTCTGAGTCAGATGAGGTGTGGACTCTGCTGCAGTTTAAAACAAGTGGCTCTGCCTTTACCCAATTGCAAACGTCTGATCATCACGTATGCAATTAGCCTACCTGTGCACTACAATTCAAATGTTGCACACAAAGTCAACATCACTCACGAACACGCCCTCTGTTCGCTGATTGAGCCGGAGACGACCGATCCGACAACAGCCACCCCCAGAGGCTCCGGTCCAGACCCTCTGGACGGAATGAAATGAAGTTTGAGGGGCGGGTTTACCCAGGCTAGCATGTAAAAAATGTTACTGATATGTCATACTTGTCTGTGCTTTCTCAGCTAAACAGAGAAGAAGGCCCTGGACTCCAGCTGAGCGGCAGGCAGTGTGGAAGCACCTAGGGAGATGTATTACTCTGGGAAGAGTACCAGGGAAGAAGGAATGCAGTGGGTGTTTAGCTCAGGCAGAGGAGTTGGCAAATAGGTCCTGGACAGATGTGAAAAATGTTGTGTACAATGCCATTCAGAAAAACAAAAACAAAATTGCACAGCAAAAGAAATAGAATGGTCCAGCTTGTGCTTGTTGTAGATGTTTTTATATATTTTGTATGTTTTGCTTTTCTGTTTTTGTGAGCTGCTTGTGAGCTGCTAATCCCGTTTTTTCCTGGGATGTGGTTCATGGATATCCATGGTTATGTTGGCTTTATGTTATGTTGGCTTTTAAAAAATAGCCAGATTTTCGCAGTATGTGCCTCATTACTCTTATAACTGAAGTTGTTTGGGTCAAAACTGCACTGAAGTAACACCCTCTTGTCAGAATCAGAATACTTTCATTGGCCAAATTTATACAGGCATTTGGAGATCAAGTTAAAAAAATACACTTTGGTGTAAATCATTTCATTCTCTCTTTCACATACACACAAGCACGTGTCCATTTGTATGGTTACTGGACACACACACAATGAAATGATGCTCACTCTTGTTTCTCCAGTTGGCAGTTTGGATGACAAAGAGCAGAACATAAAAGTTCCCCTCCTGTACGGTGTTCATTTTAGGACATCGTCAGATATCAGTCTCACATGTCAGATATCAGACTCACATGTCAGACTCAGACGAAAAGGTATCAGCTTCATCCAAAAGTAACTCATTCTCAGACAAAAAGTTCTCATTCTCACATGAAGCTTTGTCAGGAAACAAGCAGTCATATGGCTTTTGGATAATAGCGCCCTGAAGGTGGCGCTGTTCACTACAATTTCTCAGAGCCGTTTATTATCTCAATATACGAGCAAGGATCCGCCAAGCGTAGCAGACTGCCGCCAATCTTTGCCAGCCATAGATTGTAGAAAAGACCAGCACCAGAACCACTCTGGCCAGCACTATTCTACTGAGATCGTCGACACAACAGTAAGTTAATAAGACCCTACCCTCATACCCTTGTTTAATTAAAAAAAACTGAAAGCCTTGTTAGGGCTAGTCTGCTATACGACATATTTTTTCTTTTGAATTGCGACTGCATTGCTTAATCAGGCAAATAGCTGCTATATTATCATCCATGTTATGTTATCCAGAAAACTTTTCAAACACAGACAAAACTTGAACCCAAATATTACATTAAAAAAATTATATGTGCAGAGAGATGTACTTGGGCTGTACGACGTTGTTGGACGCTAGCTTGAGAACATGACGAAGTTTCATGTGAGAATGAGAACTTTTTGTCTGACAACTGTTCGTGTGAAACTGAGACTGATAACTGAGACTGAGACTGACTGAGTATTTCCGATATGGCGCTGTTTGGTTCTGAGAATGACGACTTTGAATCTGAGAATGAAAAACGTTTTTCTGAGAATGACGACTTTGAATCTGAGTATGACAGATATTTTTCTGAGAATGACGGATTAGAATCTGAGTGTGACGGATATTTTTCTGAGAATTATGACTTTGAATCTGAGGATGACAAAGGTTTTCCTGATAATGACGACTTTTCATCTGAGGATGAGAGGTTTTTGTGAGACTGATGACTTTTCATCTGAGTATGACAGATATTTTTCTGAGAATGATGACTTTTCATCTGAGTACGACATAAGTTTTTCTGAGAATGAGTTACTTTTGGATGAAGCTGATACCTTTTCGTCTGAGTCTGACATGAGAGTCTGATATCTGACATGTGAGACTGATATCTGACGATGTCCTAAAATGAACACCGTACTCCTGACTCCTGTAGCTTATTGCCCCTCAGCTGCAGCTGCGTGACACTTGAGGAGTGTGAGGTCAGGACAGAGGCCAGATAGGAACAGCTCTTCTCTGTCAGGGGACAGCCATACAGCCTGGGAGACACATCAGGTTAGAGTTAGTCAACTACACATGAAGACCACAATACTGACTACTACACACACACACACTTACTTACTCAAACACACACACACACATATACACACTTACTCACCCACACGCACACATACACATACTCACTCCACATACACTCACACAACAGAGACACACACACATACTCTCTCTGACTCAAAAAAACACACACACACAAGCAACAACACACATACAGCGAAGATATAAAAAGCATCATGTGCTGTAACACACACACACACACACAACTCTCTATCTAACGCACACACACACCGAAGAAATCACAAAGATTATGTGCTAAACGAAACACATGTACGCAAGCATGCACACACACACACACACACACACACACACACTGAAATGAAGTGGTGCTTACTCTAATTTCTCCAGTCTGCAGTGTTGATGACAAAGAGCAGGACATAAAAGTTCCACCTCCTCCTCTTTCCTCAGGTCTCTCCCAGAGAGTGTAGAGGTGTGTGAGGTCAGAGCAGAGAGCAGATAGGAGCAGATCTCCTCGGTCAGATTATATCTCTTCAGCCTGGGAGAAAGAAAGTCATGATCATGATACTGGACATGCATAACACACACACACACACACAAAATACCGTCACAATAGGGCTGCAGCTAACAATTATTTTGGTAGTCGACTAGTCTATCGATTATTTTGTTTTTTGTTTTTATTTTGTTATTGTTTTTATTTATTTTCTTATTTTGTGCTTTGTGTGGGCACAGCTGTTATTGTAGGCTACAGCACATACTTTACCTACAGCAACGTCACCTTTTTCTCCTACCAGCCAAAAAGGTACGGGGTAGGATTTTTTTCTAGGATCAAAAATTTACCATTCATTTTCTTACCAGAATTTGTATGCACCAAAAATATAGCCTATTACCCTCATGTGTATTCTGCATTTTTGTACACATAATTTTTCCAGTATGAATATAACTTTTTCATATCCCTACATATGTCTTTAACGGCCTCAAAAAATGTCTATTGAGAAAATAACTAGTCATCAAAGAACTTTCAGTAGCATCTATGGCAGAAAACAACTGCGAAATCATAGACATCCTATACATAGACGGAGCATTGGTTGCTGGGACACGAGAAATATGGCCGCCATCTTGGAGATGGGGATCAGACTGTCAGAGCGGTCGGAGCAGTCGGAGCAATACAGCAAACTCTGAAAGTAGTCCAACTGAAGAGACAGAATGCCCGACTGGTGTGCAGCATTTTGCTGCTCAAACGAGCGGACAGTCGAAAACAGACGTCGGGGGATTACTTTTCACAGGTAAGATTTAACATTATCGTACTATTGTATATTATATGACCTGAGAGTTCAGAAGGAGCAAACAGAAATCATAGCCAGCTAGCACTAAGCTAACACACAAGAGTGACCATAATAGAATTGCTTGAAAGTGAAATGAATGAAATTAAAACGTGACATGCTTGAATAACAATGAAAATGAAGATTCAGGGGTAAATGTGCAGGGGTTGCTGAGATTTGAATTTGATATGTAAACATAATGAACCAGCACTGACTGACTGAAGATTACATCTCACACTTCTGAAGGTTTCCCAAAGACAAAGAATTGAGGAAGAAGTAGGAAGTGGCATTAAAGAGAGAGAGTTTCACTGCAAGAGACTGTTCAGTAATCTGCAGCCAACATTTTCTGCAGTGTGATTTTGATAGGACTGGACAGACTGTCCGTCTCCGTCCTGGAGCTAATCCATCTGTTTTCAATTTCCCAGTTCACCTCCAAAAAGTAGGTGCATCATCATAAGCTGAGTAGCATTCATACATGTAAATAATCTATTGTCAAACAAACCTGTCCATGTATATATTGTATTATGCATAATGTTTGTTCAATTCAGGTTGTGAAGTGCAGGGCTACATCTGCCTCCAGGAGAGCTGAAGAAAGCCTGTCCGTGGCCTCTGATAATTCTCCGGAAATGGCAACGTCACACCCACAACCTCAGCCTAATGATGTAAATATTTCTGCTTCATCATGTCGTAACATTCCTGGACATATTAAGATCCCACTTGTTTTACTGCCACTCATTAAACACTCAAAAATAACTGGCTTTGATAGCTGATGACTATTGGAAAAAATGTGGATGCGGGCCATAAGCTAGTGGTGTCAAAGTGATGTTTGTGAAGTTAAACATTACTCAAACCATGTTCATCCCTCTTTCTACTAGGATCATTGCTATGCCTTGCCCACATCTCCTACTGCTGTTAAGACCCGACTGATGGAAGCCTTGGCAAGAGTGTAAAGTCTGGAGCGAGAGAGAAAGAATGCCATCAACAGAGAAAAGCGGGCAAAGATGTCATTGAAGAGTGTTTTGGGGGATTTGAGGGAAAAAAATCTCATTAATGAAGAGCTCAGTGAGAAGCTTTCTACTCAGGTAAGACACAATGAGCACTTTGAAAATCATGTACATGTTATTGCTGGTCTCTTTATTACTCTTTTCGTTAAACTCATTGGTTAATATCTGAAGGGGACTAATTCATCTTTGGTCATAACATTTCAGATCTTAAGATGGACTTCTTTCCAAAGGAGGGCAATGACTATACAAAGGACTGCAGAGAATTTGCACTGACGCTCCATCTACAGTACATGGTCCAAAAGCTTATAAATATCTCAGAGACACTTGTCATTTCCCCCTCCCACATCCAAAGACATTACAAAGGCAGGAAATAGACCCATTCTATGAAATTTGCTTCTGTCAAACATTTAAAAATATAGTAATAGTAGAATAACTGAGATAATGGACAACATTTTTACAGATGGCTGTGCTCGGTGGATGCCAAGCCTGGCATAAACAAGATGATGCTGGATATGCTAGAGAGAAGATGCCAGCAACACCCTGCTACATATGGATGTGTGTCCCTCGTGTTACATGCCATGTCCATTAAAAAACATGTGCAATACAATCCTCTGGTGTTCATGGTGGTTGGCCTACAAGGACATTGGAAGGCTCCCATTGCCTACTTTTTCACAAAGTCTGTCTCTCCAGAACCACAAGGGGTTCTTCTCAGTCAGGCTTTGGAGGAGCTGCATGCACGGGGCATTCGGGTGGTATGTGTAACAATGGACGGGCATGCTTCAAATGTCAACATGTGCAACCAACTTGGGTGTGACCTGAAGGGGGACCCACGAGCACCACTTCAAACTAGTTTTCCACATTCGGTGACTGGCGAGAAAGTGTTCGTGATGATGGATGCTTGCCACATGCTCAAGTTGGCACGTAATATGTTGCAGATGAATGGTTATCATGTAGACCTATTTGTACACTTTATGCCACTATTGCTAAAAGTTATTTTGATATTGTGGTCTGTCCATTTGCACAGTTATGGCTGCACGTGATGATTGTCATTTAGCTGTTTGTTATTTTGCTTGTTGATTCTAACTCTGCAGGCATACAGTCCAATTGCAACAACTACTGGACAGATCCACTGGAGGTACATCAATCATCTCCATGATTTGCAAAAACAGGGTGGACTGCATGCTGCCAATAAAATTACAGACAAGCATGTCTACTTTCACAACCACAAGATGAGGGTAACCCTGGCTGCACAAACACTAAGTCGCTCTGTGTCAGTGGCTCTCCGCACAATGAGGGATCTTTGCTACTCTCAGTTTAAGGACTGTGAGGCAACGGCAGAATTCATTGAGGTAATGTAATTAGTTATAGAACTTGTACCTGTTTCTTTTTTTAAATTTTAACTAATGGAGACCTATTGCAAGAAGGAACCTATGACGCTCCCACACGCTGTGTGTCTGTCTCTCTCTCCGTCTTTCTCTCTCTCTTGACTGGGGTTTTTATTTCCTTTACATCTGATATTTCTGGTTTCATTTCATAATGTCTATGACTATCATTCTGTTTAATCCTATGCATGCAGCTCTCCTTGTCATTCACAAATACAGATATGTCTCTATAGGTTGTTGACAGGCTGTTTGACACAATGAATGCTCGGAATCCTCGCACCAAAGGATACAAAGCTCCCCTAGGTGCTTTTAATTGGATGGAGCAAAAAGCATTTCTTTCAAGAGCTAGGGAGTATTTGCTCACTTTGGTGACCAAAGATGGAAGACCCCTTCACCGTTCTAAGAGGTTAATTAAAATGGTGTATGCATCGAGTTCCTCAGATGCTCTGTTGTTCCCTTATGCATCATGTTCCTAAGATGCTTCGCTTTTCTGTTATGCATCGCGTTCAGAAGATGCTCTTTTGTTCTGTTATGCATCACGTTCAGAAGATGCTCCGTCATTCTGTTATGCATCGCGTTCAGAAGATGCTCTATTGTTTTGTTATGCATCACGTTCAGAAGATGCTCCGTCATTCTGTTATGCATTGCGTTCAGAAGATGCTCCGTTGTTCTGTTATGCATCGAATTCAGGGGCTGTCTTGTTTTGCCATGATCAGAATAATACATTCTTTTTTCAATTGCAGGTACTTGTCGGTAGGGCTGGGCGATATGGCTGAAATCTGTATCACGATATAAGTGTTTCATATCGGTCGATATCGATAATTATTGAAACATTGTGTGACCTATTTAAAAGTAACAGGAGGGAAAAATCTATTAATTTTTATTTTTTTAACTTAACCTTCCTCTGACAGGCAATAAGCATTCAGGCAAAATGACTGTCAAAACACGTTCAATGTTACGATCACAATGAAAACTGAGTGATCCGAGAAAGCTCCGGCTGTCTGAACAGTGTGAACACATTAGGATAAGTGGTTTTGATAAAGTGGTACTGTATCATTGAAAATATATCGATATGGCGATATAGTGTCAAATACATATCGATATAAATATTACGATACGATATTACGATAATATCGATATATCGCCCAGCCCTACTTGTCGGTAATGGGATTTGTCATCAACATTGACACAATGATGCTGATGATTCCGGAACTGCTCCAGGTTCAGCGATATGTGCTGACCTACAGGTTCAGCCAGGATCACCTGGAGCTCCTATTTAATTTCATCAGAGCGTCAGGTAGGGTTGATGTTCTTTTACTGCAATACACTGTCAAAATATGGCTAATGAATATCTTTGTCATGTCTTGTAAATAATGTGCCTGTTTTCCATACAAGGCGGATGTAATAACAATCCCACGGCTCGTCAGTTCCAGGCCATTTTCAATCGTCTCATGGTTCGGTGTGGTGTGTCAGCTAGTGAGACAGGCAATGAGGCAGCCCTAGATAACATCGTGTCCCTGTCTGCTGTGGAGATGTCCTCTGTTGAAGCTGTTGAAGAGCACCCATCACCATTTGCTAACATTTCGGCCATTGCGTCTGACCACAGTTATCTCCCCACTCAGTTGGGTAGGCTGGTGGAAAATGCTCTTGTGTACATTGCAGGATTTGTTGTCAGGCAGATTTTTCGAAAGCTGTCCTGTAATGTGTGTCGTTGGAGCTTGGTCAGAGATGCTGTGCCAGCTTCAGTTGATGGAAACTTCCACCTTCTGACCCTGAAGACCAACGGCGGACTAGTGATTCCATCAGTAGGGACAGTGAAGGTTTCATTTTATTTTCTTGCTTTTTTATCTGTTAGTCTTTGAATATTGAAGTTGCTTTTTTACTATATTCTCTGTCCTGTGAAGTGTCTTTACACACTGTGTAAAGCACTACTGTACATAAATATAATGTATCGTTATTGTTGTTAGGTGATCAGAGTTTCAGAGAAGGTGATCCGCCAATCTCGCGCTCCAGAGGTGGCAGCAGTCCTGCATATTGTCCGAGGAGAAATAGGAACCAAAGACGTATTTAGGCTGGGGGAATACATTGAAGAGACAGTTTGGAATTGACAACCACCTTTCTGACTTATTGTCATCAGTTGTGTCTGTGTTTCATAACATAAGGCTGCACCACATTGCCAAGCTCGCCTGTCTTGAACTTCAAAAGGATAGTACAAGGAAGAAGCTACACAAAACCATCCTCTTTCAGGGTTTTTAAATCCAAGGGACTTTTGTGTTTTTTTTGTGTATATTCAATAATAATATATTCAATGAATAATCAGGGTCGTTGTGCAATAAGTCTAATAAACGGTTAAGCCAAGGAAAACGCTACCTCCAGCCTCCCGATTCCATCATTTTGTTACAATACATTTCATTGCATTACATTACATTACATTACACTTAGCAGACGCTTTTATCCAAAGGGACTTACAAAAGGAGGACATAATAGCAAACAGATGTGTAGAGAACATCGAAGGTACCTATGTAAAGAGATGGTTAGTAGAATTTGGTTTTGTTAAGCAGTCTCGGAAAAGAAGGGTCTTCACGAGCTTTTTGAAGGTCGAGAGGGAAGTTGCTGCTCTTGTAGGGACTGGTAGGTTGTTCCACAACTGAGGGACAACAACCGAGAAAAGTTTGGAGTGACCTCGCTTTTTCTTGGGAGAGGGTACTGCCAGGCGGTTCCTATTGGAGGATCGCAGCGTTCTGGACGGGATGTAAGCATTCAGTATGACGTTGAGATAGGTGGGGGCAGATCCAGAAGTGACTTTGTAGGCTAGAGTCAAAGCTTTGTGTTGAATTCTGGCAGCCACCGGGAGCCAATGCAGGTTGATGAAGAGAGGAGTAACATGCGACCTTTTGGGTTGATTGAAAACCAGTCGTGCTGCTGCATTCTGAACCATTTGCAATGGTTTGATTGCACAAGCAGGAAGTCCAACCAGAAGGACGTTGCAATAGTCGAGGCGAGAGATGACCATAGCCTGAACCAGGAGCTGAGTAGCATATTGGGTCAGATACGGTCTGATTTTTCTAATGTTATATAGCGCATAACGGCACGACCGCGCTACGGAGGCAATGTGGTCAGAAAAAGATAGCCGGTCATCAATCATGACGCCGAGGTTTTTAGCAACCTTGTTTGGAGCAATCGTGACAGTGTCCATATTCAGGCTGATATCATGGTAGATTGACTCCTGGGCTGGGATCACCAGGAGTTCAGTCTTAGACAGATTGAGCTGGAGGTGGTGTTCCTTCCTCCATGTGGAGAGTGCAGAGAGACAGGCAGAGATGCGTGCAGAGACCGTGGTGTCATCTGGTTGAAACGACAAATACAGCTGTGTATCATGAGCATAGCAGTGATAGGAGAAGCCGTGTGAGCGGATGACGCGGCACAGCGAGGTGGTGTAGATGGCAAAGAGAAGGGGGCCCAGCACCGACCCTTGGGGCACCCCTGTGGAGAGGGTGTGAGTTGATGACAGTTGTCCTTGCCATGACACTTCAAAGGAGCGTCCAGTGAGGTAGGATTCAAACCAGGAGTGTGCTATGCCTGTGATGCCTATGTTTGAGAGTGTAGTTAGCAGTATGCTGTGGTTGACTGTAACGAAGGCTGCCGATAAGTCGAGTAGGATAAGTACTGATAATTGTCCTTCGGTTCTGGCTACTCTGAGGGCTTCTGTGACGGAAAGCAGTGCTGTTTCAATGGAGTGGCCGCTTCTAAAGTCAGACTGCTTCGGGTCAAGTAGGTCGTTCTGGGTGAGGAAATTAACAACCTGATTAGAGACCGCCCTCTCGATGGCTTTCGAAAGGAAGGGAAGCAGTGAGACCGGCCGATAGTTCTGCACCTGGGCGGGGTTGAGTGTGGTCTTTTTGAGCAGTGGTGTGACCCTAGCCTGTTTGAAGGTGGCTGGAACTATACCTGATGATAGCGAAGCATTCATCACGGACGTGATCGATGGGACTACTGTTGGGGCGATGGCTTGCAGCAGATTCGAGGGGACAGGGTCTAGTGGGCAGGTGGTAGGACGGCTGCCAGTGATGAGTTTGAAGACGTCGCTTTCGGAGGGAGGGGTGAATGAGGAGAGTGTTGCATCGTAGACCGTAGGAGGTTGCAGGTTGAGGCCGGGTGGATCGCAGAATTGATTGCTGATAGCCGCTACTTTTTCTGTAAAGAAGGAGGCAAAGTATTAGCAGTTAGATTGGTGGCAGGAGGCGGGGGAGGGGGGTTGAGCAGCGATTTAAAGGCACAGAAGAGTTTCCGGGTGTCAGTGGTGTTGCTAATTTTATTGTTGTAGTAAGCCGTTTTAGCAGTCGTAACCGAGGAGGAGAATGACGCTAGAAGAGATTGGAAGGTCTCTAGGTCTGCCAGATCGCTGGATTTGTGCCATTTTCGTTCAGGAGCTCTGAGGGTGGTGCGCAAGGAGCGGATGGTATCTGTCAGCCACGGGCGGGGCTGGGTAGAGCGTGTGGGTTTGGTGGAAAGGGGACACAGGGTATCCAGGCAGGAGGTCAGTGTGAAGCAGAGGGATTCTGTGGCAGCATCGACCTCTAGTGGAGAGAAGGTGTTGGGAGGGGGTAAGGCAGAGGCAACAACAGAGGCAAAGTGAGTAGTAGACAAGTTGCGAAGGTTGCGACGGAAGGTTACCATGGGTGGGGGAGTGGAGGGTAATTCCGAGGACACCAGTTCCTCCACCTCGCTTTGAGAGACGGGGGGGCATGGGAGAAGGAGTGGGTCGCAGAAAGTGCAGCCAGTGTCGCAGTGTTTTTTGGTTTCAGCCAGGTTTCTGTGAGGGCCAGCAGATCCAGTGATAAACTGTTGGCGTAGGCAGGGATGAAGTCTGCCTTGTTGACCGCGGATTGGCAGTTCCACAGTCCGACAGACACGGTGGTGTTGGTGGGTGTGCTGTGTTGGAGTGGTCGGAGATTGAGCAGATTTCTGTGGCGTTGGCTGTAGCAGGGAGGTCTGCGTGTACAGAAGACAACAGGGATTTTGTCGAAACACATTGTGGGTATAAGTGCTATGGGAGAGATGTGACTTACCTTGTTGTTGGCCTTGCTCGGTGGACTCGCTTGTCTTCACACGAGGAGGGCTACACACGAGGGCTGACGCTTCCGCTGACGCTCCGGCGCAGATGGATCGTTGATATGTGTGCCAGGTGCCACTCTATGAGTACGGCCCTCTCGTTGTGGGAGACAAAGGCAGTAGTTTCGGGGGCGTGGGCTTATTCACACCTCCCCAGAAAGTGCAGGCTCAAAGAATGTGGTCATGTGATACCAGGTGCTAGGTATAGCACAACAGAGTAATGAGAAACTAAAAGGTACTTACAGACTTCTTGTTCACTCCACACACCCTGTTATTGCAGTATAATTGTGACCATGCATAAGTCATTAAAGCAACAATATTGAAATGCTAATGTTGTTGGGTAAGACAGAATGTGTATGCAGTTCTCTCTTCAGCCTGGGAATTGGAAGACAAATGTTTGATGTATAAGGGAGGAATAAGGCAGCCATAACAGCAAAGACGGGCGCAACAGTATTCACACAATATGTGTGTACTGTACTGCAAATACTGTATATGTGTATAGTCTGCATATGATCTCGGACTTCTGTTCACTTCATATCAGACTATTCTATTAATGTTAAGCGAACTATGAATAATAAGCCCCGCCGAACTATGTATCCTTAATCATAGCTACACATAATTTTCACGTGGTTTTAGCGAGGTATTGTTAATAAAATGTGGCGACAGTTCATTTGTCCTGTCAAAACGGATTACACTCAATGGAGCGTATCCCCGCTCCAAGATGGCGGCCCCGCGTCTCGTCAGCGCAGTCAGCACCGCCCATGCTCCGTCTATGTATAGGATGTCAAAGTGCGGAAAAACGGAAGTTCAGGAGCAGCATGACGAAATTTGTCACGCCTTTCTCGTTAGCCTTTTCCGGTAACTTATTCACCTGTCAATGTTTCTGCTCACCCATTTCCACTCGCAAGGCCTCCTCTTGCTCGCATTTTTTCCAATGTTGCTCCCAAGGATGCCTTACTCCGATCGCTGACCGATAGCCAACGCCAACATTCCCCAACTACTTCAAACCGCCAGCAGCTACTTTAAATATTTTCTCTGAGCTTCGGTCTACTTCTCGGTCTCCCTCTCCTGCCCAGCCGAATTCTGGCATCGCTACGGAGCCTACCCTCCTACTTCTCTCCCGCTGACCGCTAAAGTGGGCATACACCCTGCCCTTTGCATCGGGAGCGTCATTTAACTTCCACATCTACGGGGGCTTGTGGATACCCAACCGAAGGTGTGTGCTGTGCCGCCTCCAAAGCTGTATTGACCGCGTCGCTACACCTTCCCTATCCACTTAACGTCTCGCCAGCTCAAACCGCGTGCACAGCGGCACCCCATCCCCACCGTTATTGTGTGTCTCTTCCCCGGAGCCTTGCCACCACCACCTAACCCGTTGCGGTACTCTACAGGCCTCTGCTCGCTTCAATACCAAGCCTTGGTTCCTTTCACCCTGTTACTGACATGTCTATATTAATCCGTGTTGATGCAGATATAAATGGCGGCTCTTACACCTTTGTATTGTATGTCGTACAGGCGTACCATGCATCCGTAGTTTGGATCTCTTAGGTGGTGCGCTCAATTTGTTCGTCTTCAGTGGGCTTATTTTCGATAATTAGTACATGAAAACAACATTGTGGTTTGTTAGCAGTCTGTTAGCAGTCTGATATCGATATTAACCATGCTACAATTGTTCATCAACTAACTGTATAACAGCGATTAGCTAATGTTTGTTAGCCGTGATACTAGCTGCCTTACCTGCGCTACTTGCTGATTTCGCTGCTAACAATGCTAAACTAACAACGTGGCTATACTAACAAGGTCTGATTATGTGGTGGGATATTGGCAACTTTTGCTACCAAGCAAATGCAATTTAGTCAGATTTTGTGTATGTTTGCACTGAATAAACGTCCATTTCGATAATCAGCCCACAGAAAATTGGTTGTGGCACTTGTATGTATGTTAGCAGGCTGGTAACGATCTTAACCATGCTAGAATGCCGAGCAACTAACCCTGTTTATCAGTGATTAGTCAGTGTTTGTTAGCCGCAATGCTAACCGTGCTACCAGTGTTACTTTGCTGACTTTGCTAACGTTGTTATCGGCTGTGCTTACAATGCTTCTGCTGAACAAAGGTTGCTTATTCAGCCTTCGGAGGAAAGGTGAAGCGCCTTCAAGCTCAAAAGAAGTCCAGTTGTTTACAGCTTAGCTCCTTTGATTGCTATGGCCCGGATAATCTACACAGACAAGGTCTGTTTTCGTGGTGTGGCGTTAGCAACGTTTGCTACGAAGCAAACTTATAATGACTGGTTCCTTATAATATAGGGTGACCAGACGTCCCGGTTTTACCGGGACAGTCCCGATTTTTAGTCGCGTGTCCCGAGTCCCGACAAAAGCCAGTCGGGACGCAAAAATGTCCCGGTTTTCACCCAACACCACATCAAGCTGCCCAAATTACGGTGATAGTATATACAAAACTGTTAAATTAAAGCCTAATGAAGTTTCCAGTAATTCAGAGTCAGTGTGTGTGTGTGACAGTGATGGGCAGTAGCGCCGCTACTTGTAGTGAAGCTACTAGTTTAACTACATTTCCCAGTAGCTTGGCCGTAGCGTCACTACTTTATTTATGGAGTAAAGTCCCTGTAGTTAAGCTATTTTTTTTGTCAAGTAGAGACGTAGCGTCCACAAAAGCTACACATTTCAGGGCATGCCTGAGGAAAACAGCAGTTACCTGCATCACCTGTGGCGGATTACTCTATCGATTTTCGTACCCTCGCCAGCAAGAGCCGCTGGAATGAGGGGGCTATCGTAGACACTTACCTCCACAGTTTAGCAGATTACGTTAACCTGTTGAGGAGTAAGTTCTTTTAACAATGCTCTTGCCCCAGGGAGTAAGTTATTTTACTGTATCCTTCTAGAATTCTACTCGAACGTTCTATAATCTCAATATTCCATTTATTAAAAAAACCCAATCTTTGCTGCAAAGGCTTTGTCAATTTTCCAAAAACTGCTGCAAAATCTGTCAGCAACATCACGAACCAGCCGGAAAACCATTCAGACAGGCAGAAGACCACTTGGAAGGTCTTGCGAGGGTATGGGAAGTCTCGCGAGATCCTATAAATAAAATGGTTAGGCCTCATAAACTTTCAACTTTTTTTAAAATTTGAACACTGGATATCAGCATGTTAAATTAAGAATGTATGAATCCAATTGTTTAAAAAAATATTCCTTTTACCTATAAAATGTAATAATGTGTTGTCGAGGTCAGGTCAATCCCGTGAGAAACAACTTCCTGTGACGTTGTTCACGTTTTGCGCATGCACTCTGAGTGCAACAGCTGATGATTTTACCTCAACTTTTTTACCGAGCACCTTTCGGCTAATTCGTATCTCAGTCGGATGGTTGATCGTTTTTTAGTAGACCTAGTGAAAAGTCAGTGTTTGAAAATTTGTGGCAGCCTACATTTAGGCTACGTAATTGTTTTACATGATCAGCTGATAGCACTCAACAGCTGATTCAGTTTAGAGTTGACGAGTCGAATTGGCCACATGGACACGTTACCGTCAAGATTACGATCTAAACCAACACTTGATGGTAAGTATTTTTTTTACACGATAGCATTGTTAATATCTGTTGTAAATTATTGACATGATAACATACACTGACATTAGGCTATATTATATTTTATATTAATGTTTATAGCTGTTTTGGCAGCGGAAGCCTGTTGCACCTAGGCTACATTTTAGCTGGTGTTATCGTTCATTCAGTGTAGAAATATGAAGAGACACACACACACACACACTCGTATTTGACAATTATGCCAGGTTAAACTGAAAAAATGTAATTCATTAGTATGAACAGGAAACTTGAGTACTGAGTGATGAACAAGTGACAAACATGGACATGAAACTTGAACACTGAGTGATATGAAGAGAAAAAGCCATTCGAGTTCTTCATTTTGATTGAACACTTAAAAGTTGTAATATGATCAGGCTGAAAGAATGAAAGTAAAATGATTATATGGGCCTATATAATTATTTTCACTAGCCTGTGTTTAATAATTTTTCAGGGTGTGAAACTCTTCAAAGCATGGCACTGCACACAATGCTGTGTCACAGGGAGCACAGAAGAAACGCGTGAGCTTCCTCTGCCGGGGTCTTCGCGAGCTGTGAAGGCACACTCTACAGTGCCTTCGTGTGCTGTTCCCTTGAGCAGCTGTCTGTGGGACCTCTGAGGGAAAATGGCGCGCTTTGAGACGGAGAGGAGTGTCCAGTGATGGTCGGCCGCCAGTGGGGGCATTCCTTGGAGTGTGGTGGTGCTCCAAAAGTTGCCGGACAAGGTTCTCCCTGAACGCCTGCGGACGGATGACCTGGCCAGTGACTTGTTGGTGAACAATGTATGCATTATGAATGGCACAGTCAACCAAGTGAAAGAAGATCTTCTTGTACCATTTCATAGTTTTTCTAGTGCACTCCACAAAGCTGTTTCTCATGTCGAACCGGTCTACTGCTCCCATGTTTTTATTATAGTCCAGGACACAAGAGGGCTTCATTTTGTGTTCTCCAGTGTTAAAGTCAACCTTTCCAGAATCCGCCATCGATGCACTGCTGATTGTGGACAGGACATGGACATCGCGCTTATCATGCCACTTCACTGCCAAGAGGGGCCCAGCACACTTCATCTCTACTTCATCTTTTTTCATCTTTTTTCTGAACTCTGGCATTCCTTTCCTCTTTGCCCTCACAGTGCCACAGGCTCCTGTTCTGTGTTTCATCAGGTAAAGGAACAAGGTGGGACTACTATACCAATTATCTGTAAACAGAGCGTGTCCTTTTTCAAGGTAGGGCTTCAGCATATTTACCACCACAGAGCCAGATACACCCAGGCCATCAATGTTTACAATGTCTGTTGTAGAGCCAGTATATATCACGAGGTCTTGAACATAGCCAGTCAGCACATCACACAATATGAAAAACTTTATCCCAAATCTGTGCCGTTTGGATGGTATGTACTGACGAAATGCAAGCCTACCCTTCCACAACAGTAGCGACTCATCAATGCACAGGTTTTTAAAAGGCACAAAGACTTCACGAAATTTCAATGTCAGGCTAGACAGGATGGGTCTAATTTTCGCTAAGGGGTCAAGCCTATTCATCGTGGTGTTGTTAATGAAGTGCAGGGCCCGCATGATCAAAAGGAATCGGTCTTGGGAGAACAGGGTTTTGAAAAAGGGGGTCTGATACATGCAGTTTGTCGTCCAGTACTCCTTCAGTGAC
The DNA here is from genome assembly GCA_027475355.1 of Coilia nasus. NCBI lineage: Eukaryota > Metazoa > Chordata > Actinopteri > Clupeiformes > Engraulidae > Coilia > Coilia nasus. The sequence continues at coordinate 5,782,294 of CM050215.1, read as the reverse complement.
TTCTTTCTCACAACTGCCATGATGAGGACGGTGGCGATGAAGGTGAAAAACTCAGCCACAGTTGTTCCCACCCACCTCTCCATTTTCCCCGCCTCTGACCTCTGCTTTAGCTCCTCAGCAAAGGTATTGGTCTCCTCCACAACATGGCCAACTAGCTCGTCCGAAATGAACAGTTTAAAACAGTCATATTCAGTGACCGTAGATGGCAGCTCTGGTTGAACACCACTCCCTGAGGCCTCAAAAACAAAATCACAGGGCCTGTGGTCAGAGTTGGCAAATTGCCAGCCAAGTTCATTGACTGGAGGCACCTCATCCTGAGAGATAGGTACCAGGACTTCCTCCACAAGTTGGGGTATCAAGTCATCATCTGAGTCTGACTCACTCTCTGAACTAAAATCCAGAATCGGGACTTCATCATCAAACATCATATTCACCACTTCCTCAACTGTTATCCCTCTTCTTGCCATTTTTCCTCAATTAACTTAACTATTAATATGTCTACACACAAAGACAAGCAGTTGTCTCCACACAGCAAAATGAAATCGCGAAGTGAATGGCTGTTTTGTCATTGTATCAAACCTGAGGTAAAATGTTGCTATCTTGCCAGGCTAACGATTGCATCAGGAAATACACAAGATTATTGTGCTGGTGATAGCTTTATTTGTGTATTATTCTTTATACAACTTCATGCATTAAAAGTACATGTATTCCGGTTTTTATAGACATAAAAAGTGCCAAAATATGTCTTTGTAATACAATAAATACACAAGAAACATCTTTGTTGTTACCGGCTTTTTTTCTACAACTGGACATGGGCGCAGCCATCTTTGTTTACATCGAGATGTATACAATATGGCGTCCCCCTGAATCAGTCTGTCGTTGTCAAATGAATTTCAAAGATTGCTCTGTACAAAGCAGCTTTAGCGTGTTTGCACATATTGGTAATGTATTGGGTATTTGCACTTACAAATCATCACTCGACTGACACCACTGACTGGAAACGTTTGAGGTGAGTCGTACAAACTGTTGTATATGATTTTAGACTGAACAGATAGTTAGCAGCATAGCTTTAGCCTAATGTTGCCGTCATCGGTAACATAACGTGCGACTGATGGATTAGATTGTAAGGCTAAGTGTGTATTAATGCCTGCAAAAGTTTTTAATAATTATCCCTCATAAAAACGTGGTTAACAATTATAATATTTGTCGCTAGAAACTTGTAGTCTAATATTTCCGAGCTGCTTCACAGCAGAAATATCCCCCCAGGTTATTGTCGCGTCATAGACCGAACTCTCGTTCCGGGAGGCGTTCCAATCACATATTTGTGATCGTACTCCTGGGAGACCAGCCGCGGCTCATCACATATTTGTGACCGTACTCGCCAACAGGTTAAGGACGAGCTGGTTTCCCACGAGACTCCCGAGACCCTTGATGAGGCTATCGCTCTCACGACATGCATTGACCGACAGGTACAGGCTCGTCATCGGGAGAAGGGCCGGGTCGCCCAGCCCTCTCGTCACTCCTCTGAAGGGGGAGCTGCCTCGTCCAGTCGGTCCTCTGGTTCTCGTCAGACCTCCCCGGAGTCTATGGAAGTAGACAGGACATCACTCTCGCCCGCTGAACGACATCGCCGACTGGCAGGAGGCCTGTGTCTGTACTGTGGAGGGGAAGGTCATCGAGTAAACACTTGCCCTTTAAAAGAGTGAGCACGACGGACTTAAGGAGCATCCGATCGAGCTCAGCATCTTTAAACACTCCCCGGGGAAATAGACCCCTCCTTCGGGTCGTCATTCAACTTCCCACTCACTCTCGCTCGCTTACGGCTCTCATTGACTCAGGATCGGAGGCTAATATCATGGACATCACTTTGGCCCAGCAGATGGGGATAAAGAGTCATCGTTTGCCCTCTCCGGTTCCCGCTCGAGCCCTGGATGGCCACCTGTTGGGCCGGATTACTCATGTGACGGACTCTGTGGGGCTTTTATCCTCGGGAAATCATCAGGAGCGTATCCGGTTCCATCTCCTCGCTTCGCCGAATGAGCCCATTGTCCTGGGGCTTCCCTGGCTCCGTTTACAGAACCCCCACATTGAATGGCGAGCAGGCACCGTGTTAGAGTGGGGAGTGTACTGCCACCAGATATGTCTCCGTTCTGCGGTGATTACAGCCCCATCCACATCATCCGTGACACCGCCAGACATCTCCTCTGTTCTGGACTGTTATCACGATCTACGGGAGGTATTCAGCAAGGCCAAAGCCACCTCTCTACCTCCTCATTGTCCCTATGACTGTGCCATTGACCTGGTCCCTGGTTCCTCTCCTCCTCGTGGTCGATTATATTCCTTTCGGGTCCGGAGAAGCGGCCCATGGAGGAATACATCGCTGACTCCCTGGCGGCAGGCATTATTCGTCCATCCTCTTCCCCGGCCGGGGCCGGATTCTTTTTTGTTGGGAAGAAAGACGGGTCGCTTCGTCCCTGTATAGATTATCGTGGACTCAATGATATCACGGTTAAGAACCGGTACCCTCTGCCACTCCTCACCACAGCTTTTGAACTCCTCCAGGGGGCCACGGTATTCACCAAGCTCGACCTACGAAATGCATATCACCTTGTTTGCATCCGGGAGGGTGATGAATGGAAGACGGCCTTCAACACCCCTAATGGACATCACGAATACCTGGTCATGCCTTTTGGTCTCACCAATGCCCCTGCCGTCTTCCAGGGACTTGTGAACGACGTGCTGCGAGATATGTTGGACCGTTTCGTTTTCGTGTACCTTGACGACATTTTAATCTGCTCTAAATCAGTAGAAGAACAAAAGCAGCATGTTCGACTTGTCCTCCGACGCCTCCTGGAAAACTCGCTCTACGTCAAGGCGCAGAAATGCGAATTTCACGCAAAGACCGTGGCCTTCCTGGGGTACATGGTGGCAGAGGGTACCATCCAGATGGACCCCGCGAAAGTATCGGCGGTCACCTCCTGGGCTGTTCCGGAAACCCGCAAGCAACTTCAACAGTTTCTGGGATTCGCCAACTTCTATCGGCGTTTCATCCGGAACTACAGCTCCGTGGCCGCCCCTCTGACAGCTTTAACCAGCACCAAACGTCCCTTCCTTTGGACGGAAGAGGCAGACGAAGCCTTCGCCAGCCTGAAGCACCGGTTTACGTCAGCCCCCATCCTGCAGGTACCAGACCCCGAGTTGCAATTCATTGTTGAAGTGGACGCTTCGGATGTGGGGGTGGGTGCTGTTCTCTCCCAGAAGCGACGGGAGGACAACAAACTGCATCCTTGTGCCTATTTCTCCCATCGCCTTTGGAGGGGACGTCCATGCCTTTCATTGTATGGACTGATCATAAAAACCTCGAATACCTCCGTTCCGCAAAAAGACTCAACCCCAGACAAGCACGCTGGTCTCTGTTTTTTTGTCGATTTAACTTCTCTCTCTCTTATCGCCCAGGCTCCCGTAATGTCAAGCCGGACGTCCTCTCCCGCCTGTTCCAGAGGGTTCCAGGGTCTAGTTCCCATCCTCTCCGGTTCCCAGATGGTAGCAGCGGTCACGTGGGACGTCAAAAGGCAGGAGATGAGGGCCCTCCGTGACCAGCCCGGTCCCAGCGCTTGCCCAGCTGGGAGACTGTTTGTTCCCGATGCCCTGCGCTCCCAGATCCTGCAGTGGGGGCATGACTCCCTCCTGGCTTGCCATCCTGGCACGACCCGCACCAGTCAACTCATCGCTCGACGCTTTTGGTGGCTCGACCTAGAGAGGGAGGTCTGGGAATACGTATTGGCCTGTCCGGTTTGCAATCACAACAAGGCCACCAACAGACCTCCTGCCGGCCTTCTCCAGCCTCTGCCCGTTCCCTCTCGTCCCTGGTCCCACATTAGCTTGGATTTCGTCACTGGACTGCCTGCGTCAGAGGGGAAGACCGTTATACTCACCATAGTGGACCGGTTCAGCAAGATGGCCCGACTTCATACCTCTCCCCAAGCTTCCGTCGGCTAAAGAAATGGTGCAGGCAGTCCAGCAACATGTTTTCTCCATCCACGGCATCCCTACGGATATAGTATCCGACCGTGGTCCTCAGTTTACTTCGACCTTCTGGAAAGAGTTCTGCCGGCTCTTGGGGACCACAGTCAGCCTCACCTTTGGTTATCACCCCCAAGCAAATGGACAATCGGAGCGGGCAAATCAAGAGTTGGAGAAGGCCTTGCGTTGAATGGCCTCCCAGAACCCCCTCTCGTGGGCCAGTCGACTGGTGTGGGTCAAGTATGCGCACACCTGTTCTGCTACCGGGATGTCCCCCTTTCAATGTGTTTACGGATACCAACCACCACTGTTCCCTTGCCAGGAGGGAGAGGTATCCTGCCCCTCCGCTCTCGCCAACGCCTGCCGCTGCAGGAGGACCTGGGCTCGGGCGCGGGCTGCGCTCCGGAAGGCAGTAGCAGCCTATTCTACGGGGGCCAACCGTCGTAGGACCTTCGCTCCTGCTTATCGGGTGGGCCAGCGAGTCTGGCTCTCGGCCAAGGACCTCCCTATTAGAGTGGAGTCACGGAAGCTGGCAGCTCGGTTCCTGGGTCCGTTCATCATCGAACGAGTCATCAGTCCCTCGGCGGTCCGTCTTCGCCTCCCCACCACCATGAGGGTCCACCCGACCTTCCATGTGTATCGGATCAAGCCTGTACAGGTTGGTCCACATACCCCGACTGAACCCCCGCCGCCAGCTCCTCGCCTTCTCCACGGAGATCCCATCTACACGGTGCGCCGACTTCTCCCGACGGAGGGGTCGGGGTCTCCACTACCTTGTCGATTGGGAGGGGTATGGTCCTGAGGAGAGGTCCTGGATTCCGGCCAGCCAGATCCTTGACCGCTCCCTTATCACGGAGTTCCAGCGCGAGTATCCCGACCAGCCGATCCTCCGTCCAACGCCGTCCCTGGGTTTATTCAATCATTCTACTCACCAGCACTCCTCGTTCACGCTCGTTTGGTTCCCGGGGTTTCTACTACTTATACTCGCCTCTCTCACTCACTCTTTGTCAGTCCATCTGCGAACCACGGTGTACACCTCGGTAAGCTATTTTGACTCCTGACTTCTCCGCGTCTGTTTGGCTGTTTTTCCCGGTGTTTGCTCGTCTCCTGTTTGTTCCTGTTTTTTCCCCTGTCCGTCTGTTTATTGCTCCAGTCCTCCGGTACCGACTCCTGCCTGCCTGACTTTGCTTGACTCTCCAGCCCCTGGTTTTGACCCCGGTCCGTCCCTGGCTCTTCCTGGTTCTCTAGCTCTCCGTTGCCGACTTCTGCCTGCCCGACTCCGCCTGACTCTGCTCTGCTGCCCTCGGTACCGACTCCTGCTTGCCCTCTACTCTGCTCTGCTCTGCTGCCCTCGGTGCTGACTCCTGCTTGCCCTCGACTCTGCTCTGCTCTGCTGCTCTCGGTACCGACTCCTGCTTGCCCTCGACTCTGCTCTGCTCTGCTGCTCTCGGTGCTGACTCCTGCTTGCCCTCGACTCTGCTCTGCTCTGCTGCCCTCGGTGCTGACTCCTGCTTGCCCTCGACTCTGCTCTGCTCTGCTGCTCTCGGTACCGACTCCTGCTTGCCCTCGACTCTGCTCTGCTCTGCTGCCCTCGGTGCTGACTCCTGCTTGCCCTCGACTCTGCTCTGCTCTGCTGCTCTCGGTACCGACTCCTGATTGCCCTCTACTCTGCTCTGCTCTGCTGCCCTCGGTGCCGACTCCTGTTGCCCTCGACTGCGCCGCTCATCGGGTCTTGGTCATTGAGCATACCCGTCTGCCCTCCAGTGTGCTTCTACGAGTGGTGGCTGTTACCTGTTTACCCTTTAGGGTTTTTTTTGACTTTGTCCTTTTCCCCGAACCCTTCAATAAAAGTCCATTTTTGAGGTTACGCATCTGGGTCCGTTGTTTATCTGTCTGGGTCCCGTTCTGCAATAATACAAGGTCATACACTATCATCATTAATAGTTGATACTGGAGCCACTTATACTTGTGTTAATATTTATGTCCCACATATTAAGAAAGATGAGTTAGGGAAGGTCGTTAGGACAAGTTTAATTGTTTCCATTTTCTGTACCAGTCACAGTTCAGGTAGGAACACATATCACAGTTATGCCAATATTGTTGTCTTCCTTAACCCCTGTAAATCTTCTGGGCCAGGACGCACTGTGCAAATTAGGTCTAAAAATAGAGTGTACATTTTAGGGGGTGTCTGTGGGCGGCCTGTGGCATATATGTCCTTTCTGACGCAGGCTGATGAGAAGGTGTCTCGTTCTTTATCAGTGATGTGTGTTTATCAGATTTCTAATTTGATGTTAGTATGTTGAAAAGCATAATGATTTGTCTTTTGTCCAGATGTTACCATTAAGATATGTGATATGGCAACTTATCCAGCAGATAGGATTCCCTTGGATTATGAAGGAACTTCTCATGAATGTGTAGCAGATTCTTTAGTTTTCTCTAAATTACGCACGGATTTAGAACGTGAACCATGGCTCTTCATTTGGATGAAATATAATTGTTATTAATTGCTATGATGTCACCTGTTTGTTGGCTATTTGTACAGAAAGTGTCGGGCGCATGAAAAAAGGAATGATTTAATTACATGAGGCAATGCCTTAGCAGATGAAATAGCAAAGGATGTAGCATTAAGGGCTAGAGAGTTTGATTGACTATGCAAACAGGGAATGATGCTTGAACAAGTCATTAATTGCTTAATCCAGGTGTTCTTTAAAGAAATTCCAGAATTTGTATATGTTGCAGAATTAGGTCCAAAGAATGGTCGCCATGTACAACAGGCAGACTCCCGGCTTGTATTACTTCTGTTCACCCAAAGGTCCAGTTGCTGAAAGTATTGACATGCAACTGAAGTGTAAAAAATATAAATGCTGGAGAAGTAAATATGTTGTTGCTCCTGATGAAGTTATTACCAATTAGGAAGTCGTGGTAAAATTAGGTCCACCTACATGGGGTAGTGATAGATAAAGAAGATAAATTGCCCTTTGGTTTCATGGGTTCATATCACTAGGTGGTGCGTATTGCCATGCTAAGAGAAGTATTTCTCGTAGGCCCTGATGATATTTATTATTGGGATGAGTTTACTGCAAAAACTTACCATCTATAGGAAAACTGTTATGTATGTGCACAGGCACGACCAGTGGCGACTCTAGGGTCTAGTGGGGCCCCAAGCAGAAATTCATTGGGGGGCCCCAACCACTGCCCGACCCCCCCACACAACATAATTTCACTAGGACAAACTCTGGGCCTTTGTAATTTTAATAAATAACCAACAAATTGTAATTGTAGTTGTTCTGGGGTAAGACATTTTGGATTTCTTACATGCAATTTCCTGCATTCTAGTCCATTTTAGAGGGATCTGTTAGACATGTCAAATACTAAATCCCTTCTAATTCATAGCCTATATTCTCAGTTGCATGGCCTGCACAAGACAATATGGAAAGAAACAATAACCACTTCATTACTGACTTCTAGAGATTCTTATGTAAACAATAGCAAAATTGAGACTCATGTTATACTAACTTTCAGTAGATTCAAACTGGGACTGCAGAGATGGATTACTTGTTTGCTTTTTTATATGTTAGAAGTGGTATAAATAGACTGACAAACACAATTTCACTGAATTTTCTACACTCTGTCACTATAGACCTATGCACGTGACATTAAAATATTGTAATGATTGATAATGTGTGGGGTTTGTGTTTGTAGGTGTTTGGGGGGGAGGGATTAAAGAGGGTAGCGGGAGTCTTCATGGGGTTCACCTGTGCGCTGATGGGGAACGCACTGGGATTGATTACAGGTGATTACGGCGTTTGGTGGCGAGAGGGTGGAAATGGAGGGAGGCAGCAAATGCGGGGGAGGAGAGAGGAGCAGAGGTTGGATGCCGAGTTGCACTCACGGTGGGTGGTTGGGGACCGTTCGTGGCTGTTTAGAGCTGCCGGCGGTGAAGATAGTCAGTGGGCAGTGTGAGAGAGGGCTGGGCTGGCTAGGAGTGTGAGCCGCGTATGCTTAAAACGCACGGCTGCACTCACGGTTGGGGGTGGGTGCCGTTCGTAGCCGTTTAGGGCTGCCGGCGGCGAATACAGTTATCGGGCGACAGGTGAGTTAGGGCCGGAAATTAGGAGGGCATCTTCGGCGGCTACTTTCCAGCAAGAGGCTTTTGAACCTGTCTTATAGAAGCCTCTTGAGCGCTGACCAGGCGTTCTGCTCTCCTCGCCACCCAGCGCCATTGCCTAGACCCCGGGGAAGGGTCTTGCTTCACCGGCTCAGATAAGTTTTAAATTGTATCTGGTGTGTGTGTGTGTGTGTGTGTGTGCGTGCGTGTGCGTGTGTATGTGTATGAGTGTGGGTTTTAATGTAGTGCCGTAGGGATTGGACGGGCTGACTCGGGTCATAGCCATAGCCATAGCCATAGCCATAACTGGTGTTCTGTGTGATAATTGGCAGTGCCCTTGGGGAAAAGACTTATTTGTGCGGTACGATGTGTGCCAACCTTTGTATGCCGTAGCCTTGTGGGTAGTGTGTTGGTGGGAACCTGGCCTGCTATGTTTGGGTAGCAGCAAATGCTTATTTTGTAGTGGTGTGTGTATTCGCTATGCATGGGTGGGTTTCTCCTGGGGAATCTCGCAGTCCTACGGTGCTAATTGTCTTGATGCATTAAATAAATAAACTATTGTTGTTAAACCTCTTTACATTGTTGTGGCCTATACTCTGTTTGCTGACGCACTCACCGGGTTTATTACAATATCCTCACTGTGCTTAGTGAACAATAGGCCCATGATTTTGTAGCTAAGTATGCTGTTGCATATACTTTCCACTAGATGTCAATCAAAGCTCAGGAATGGAGAAAATTACTAGTTAATGTATCATAACACCTTTACAGTTATATAAAGTTAGAGTTAATAACGAGTCATTAACTCGTTAACTTTTTCCTTGTACTACATTTCAGAATTCTGTACAAAATAAAAAGAAGTACGAGGGGCTGGTTTACCAGGCTAGAATTCTTATAGCAGCCTAACTTAGCTAGCCGATGTAGACAGCCAAGCTGTGGCTAGTAGCCTACCAAACGTCAAGACTGCCGTGCTAACCCGAAATAACGTTTTAATCACTGACCTGAAAAGTGTGACAACTTACTGGCTGCTGCTGATGACAAGGTAACAGTAGTATTTTTTTTAAAGGTGTACTTCCACGAGAAACCGTTTAGTACTTGCTCTTTTGAAATATGATAGGTCACCCCGAGTTGCATATGCATGCTGCATATCAAAATGTTTTTCTATCCCCGTTTTCTATATCAGTCAAAAGAAGACAATAGGTGGAAAAACGACCCAATGCTAAAAGTGCCTCCGGCGTGACGTAGACGTGGAAATACATATAAGAGAAACTGACCGAATGGGCTTTAATTAAACAATGTTAGCCTGTTTGACTGACTCACATAAGATTAGCAGGCTAGTTGAATGACTGAACTGCATTTAGCCGGGCACTTGCACTGTTTTGTCATGCAAATATTACCATTCTGAAACGTTCATTGACAAACGGTCAGGAAGCAACTGTGCTTGTGCCATCTCTCCTTCCTCTTCGGATTCAGGATCAAACACATACGGCTGTATCTCCGTAGACATTCTGTGTGCAGTTTTAGCGCTGTCAAGTTGACTTTTCCCCTTTACCACTCTGCTATCAAGTTGACTGTGGGGCAAAGGAAGCTGCAGGGAGCGTGCCTCTGGTGAAATCGTGTCATTCTCCCCGCCCCACCCCCTCTACCAAACTAAAACAGCCTGAAACAGAAGCACTAGAAAAAAAATTTCATTAAAACCAGCGCACAGGGCGATTATTAATACTAGAGAACACCGCAAAATTAATGAAAACACGATGGAAGTACACCTTTAAAGAAATGTCTTATGTGGTTGAAGGAAGACAGACGAGTTCTGACAGACGAGCGTAGACTGTACAAAGGAGACGTTAATGTTTAGAATTAGAACCCATGCACGCCCTTGTTTTAGTGGGATTCTATTTTTCTAGTTGGGTCACGTTAGAATAACAGCATTTAGTTTTAAGAATGAGGGAAATGTGGGTTTTGTTGTAGGCTATTTGCCCATTAATCAGTTTTAATGTAATTTACAGGGAGCATATTCTCAGGGTTGTCATGATTTTTTAAAGCTTAAAAAGATTCGGGGCTTTTGACGTGAGATTCGGGGCTTCAGCCCCAAAAGCCACCCCTAGCTCCGCCCCTGATAGAGATCCTCTCTTCTTTTTTTTTCTTCTTTCTTTTTTCACTCCCCGAAGGATAGTTTCTCTTCATAGCAATGGAGGCGTACCAACCGCTACCAACAGGCAAAATGTGCACGTTAATACAGGGTTTCCGATTTTTTGCAAACATTCGTAGTAAGGGATCCCTCTGCAAGCGCTGATTGCTTGAAGGCTTTTGTCACTCAAAAAATGTGGTCACGCAATTGGCTGCTTAGTATTTTGCTCATCCCAACAGGAGACTTATTTGTAAACGGGAAACCCATGAGAGTCAGACTCAGCGGATGAATTTTCAAAACGCAAATTTCGAATCTTCACTCTCGCCGCGCAAATTTCTCCATCAACGGCTGTGCAAATTTCGACTCTCTGTCGTCAACTGGTGGGGGCCCCAAGCAGCTGCCTGGCTTGCCTGTTGATAAGAACCGCCTCTGGGCACGACCTCCAATGAGTGTTATTCCTGCACTTCATTGTCATTTTGATACTGTAGAATATTATGATCAAGAATGTAAAAAGTGTTTTCCAAATCCTACTCAGTGTTATTATGAATTACCGTATGTGCATGACTGTTTAAAACCATTATTTGTTAGTGGTTATGAATGTTTGGTGGGGTTAGGAACTGTGAATTTTGATAATATTAGGAGAACTGAAGTATGACAATATGCTGTTAAGTGTCATGATCTGTTTAAATCTAAGACATGTGAAAAGTCATCATTCATTCATCATCATTAGAACATCAAAATGTCTCTCTGGCAGATTATTGGTGGGCCTGTGGCCCAGAGTGGGGATTGCATAATACTCTGCCAGAAGATTGGGGTCTTTGTGCACGTGTTCGATTGTATGCATTAGATAATAGAAGTGTAGCTCATGTTTCATCTGGTAATTATTTAACTTTTTGAGTGTTGAACTTGCAGAAAAAGCCTGTCGGGATACTAAGATTGATTAGTGGTTTGATCATTGATTTAAAACTACCTTTGGTCCTTTTACTGCATGGTTTGTCAAAATAGCTACTTTAATTGAAGGCATTCTTCTCATTGTTTCTTTTGTGTTTTGTTGTCTTGTTTTCTGTCTGAGAATCTTGTTCGTGAGGATAGCGGCAGGACAAGTTAGATGTCAAATGGTCCTGTTGGGGCTGGCTGACGAATAGGAGGATATTGACCGAAACGAACGGGAATTATCAACTGCGCCTCCTTATGCTGTTCTGGATGATATCCTTCACAAAGTAGTGGAATTACCACTTGTTGTCCGAGCTCAAGGGCCACAGGACCGTGGTGAGCTTGAGTGGAAAGCCTGAAAAGCTGTAGTTTGAGGATCGAGTTTTGGCTTACCAAAGAATGGCATCGTGATAATGGAATATATTATGATAGCCTCAAAGGGAGGAGGCTTTGAGAAAAGAAGATCTTTTGTGGAATATAAGGAATTGTCAACCAGCCCTGGCAGGAAGAAGCAGTACATAGTTAGACAAATATAGAGTAGATTCGAATAACAGTAACCTATATATTCTGGTACACTCATTGCATAACAACATGAAATAAAATGTACATATATGCGTCACACTTCATAAAGATTGCAATACAGTAACAAGAATAAAAACTGACATGCACGTACACAGAAAGGAAAATTCAATGAAAATGAAAATGTTTTATTGCAATTTTTCTCTTTCAGGATTATTATCAATGGGACTTTGATAAGAATGAATTTGCATTTAGTAGCTTGTTGTAATATTAATGTAAGGAACTAGTTGCATGAAGAGAGAGATATCTCTTAAGAGAGAGTTTTCGGAGTTATTCTGAAAATGTAACTTATGGAACCTTCTGAATAATCAAAATTATGTCAGAATGATGTTTGTGAATGTGTGTCACCGAGAATCAGACTAGGGAGAATTTACTCTTAGGCTCCAGGTGGGTGAGTCAAGACCCAGGCCGAAGGATCCACCCGAGAGTTCTTCCATGTATTAATCCAAAGTCATGAAAGCCCAGGTTAAAATACTGTAAACGGAGTTTTTTCTCGCCCCACTGGCCTGAGGTCTCAATGGTTAAGGGATATTCTGCAGATCAGATCATATATGCAGTCAGATAAGATTATCATCCGAAAAATTTGGGTGATCGCATGTTGTGTGGTGTGATGATATAAAATGCTGTTTATTGGATTTCGAGAAGCATAGGCCTCCGAAAAAGGGAGGAATATGTTGTAATTTCTGTGAGTAGAGCCTAAGAGTCTGTGTAACAGGAATAGAATATGTGTAGGCTTACTGGAGACTCAGCAGAGAAACCGCTGACAGGAGAACCATTACCTAGGTGTTTGCTATGTTGGGAGTCATCCTTGTAAGGTTAACAAGTGGTAAGCCCACTGGATGGATGGAGATGCTCTGATCTCTGGATGGAGATGCTGTAAAAAGCATACCCCTAAAACATTTAGTAGCAAATATACTTCATTAAGCGAACATTTTTAAAGACTTGTCTGTAGGCTACAGCATATAAAACAGGCCTAATAGACCTGCAGTTTTTAAAGAATTAAAGGGAGAAACATGTCACATGTCCACCTAAGTCTTAGCAAAGTGGAGTGGAATATGTTCAATACCTCTTAAACATTAAGGGAAATTATATGAATTTGCAAACAGTTGCAAACATAGGGTGGAACTCACGGTAAAAGCACACGTGTTCTCTTCTCTATATGACAGTAAACAGATGCATGGTCTAATAAAAGTGTCACTCTTGGGCAAAAACAACAAAAAAACTAACAAATAAATAAAAACATTGGCCTAATTGGTTAAGTGCGTGGCTTGTGAAATGCGGTTACTAATTAAACCTGTAGCTTATTTGTTTAACATAAAAATAAAAATACAGTATTTATGAACCCAGTAAAAGCAGACTCTGGATAGGATGAAGGAAAACTGTGTTTATTTATTACAGTAACAAAGGTTAGAAGTCCAATTCAGTTCAGTTTCTCTGATCTTCTCAGCCCTCTCTCATCAGTCTGACTTGTTAGACAGGTCTGGTTTCTCAGGCTACCGCAGGAACACACATGGACCAAAACATGCACACTTGTAATATGACTTAAATAATAGGATACAAGGATATATACTTGTCACATACATAGAGATAATGGGTAAGACATGCAGTGAAATTGCTGTTTTTCAGTCTATACTGTGCATGGGGAGGGGGAGTAAATTCTGGGAGTGCAGCTGGGCGATGGCTGTCTGATGAACGGCAGGGGTAGAACACGTGAGGGGGTAGGGAGTGGGATAAATGTAGTTGCAGTGGGCTTGGCAGAGAGAATTGGGTGGGGGCTGTGGGGGGCAGGATAGTTTTGCGGTAATAGTAAAGAATGGGTGATCTGATGTCATGTCATGTGATCTGGGGTGCGTTTCTCGAACAACTTAGTTCTACCGAAGTTACTACTACCGTAGTGGCGAAACACGACCGTTTCTCAAAGCATGAGGTGGGGTGTTAGGCAGAAATAGAGGACTGAGACAGGAATACATAGGAGTGGTGGTAGTGGTGGTGGTGGTGGTGGGGGCGCAAAAGTGTGTCGGGGATGGGGTGGGGCGCAAAAGTGAGGACTGTGTCTCTTGTTTGTATGTGTGTGTGTGTGTGTTTGGGCGGGGGTGGGGGGGGGTGGGGGGGCTGTGTTCAGATGGGGTAAGTGTGGTGGCGCATGAGGGTGGGTGTTACAGCACTACATGGTATTACATAACAAACACGAAAGATAGCAGTTTGTCATATAAAACTTAACTTGGGTCTTGACTGCAGGTTAATTTTGCTGGCTTCATGTCTGCCAGTTGCCACAGTTGTTGTTCACCCCAGGGACACAGCAGCTCACACCTCACCTTTCCTAAAATGGAAATAAACGTTGTTATATATTCTGTATTACAAATAAAAAAAGATAATCAAAATGTCTTATGTCCACTTTTGACTTCCTTCAACATCATGGAATGCATCTCTTTCAGTCCATAACACTTATGCGTCTCACCAGTTCCTCAATTTCTGACACCTGACACGACATCTTCCTCCTCTCATGCCAGTCACACAGCCAGTGTTGTCCTGCTGACAATAACAGTAATATTAACACATTTCTATTGCATTATGGACTAGATATGCTGAAGAACTGGGTATAAGTGGATGTGCTGGATAATTCGTTGTGGGTTCATAGAAAAATAATGCCAGAAAGAATGTTGCACTGTGAAATTCAACTTACTTTGCAAAAATTTTGAATATATTAAGCTAAGTTAATTTTATTAATAAAGGGAAAAAAATAAAACAAATGATATATAATCTATAATATATAATAATATATGCTATATAATTACAATTAATTATTTTTATTCCTGAGTTTACAACAGAAATGTTTACTATTTTAAGTTGAAAGAGGTTGGAGTTGTTTTTAAATTGTGCACAGAGTTAAAAAATATGGTGGCAATAAGGAGTATGTAAACCAATTGGATTTTTATGGGTTGCAAATTTTTGGCATGAAAGAAATTACTACATTCCATATCTTCGGAGGCATGAGGTCAAACTGGGGCTCTTGATGAATTAGATCATATATTCTTCTTCTACATTCTTCATACAAAAAAATGTGCTCACAATCTTCCAAAGCAAACCAAACACTGCAACCAGGTGAAATCTGGTCCTTACTTACCTACCCTGAAACTAGTGATGTGTGTGACGTGGCCCTGCCATTGAATCAAATGCAATTCACTTAAGTGGTTTGATCGGTTGGATTTAAATTAATGTGGAACATACAATGACGCAAATTCTGAGTAACAAGCCACTTTTCCTGAATGTTTCAGAGGTACTAAACATATTGCACCCTACTTTTGTTTAGGCACAATCTTTAGGTTAAGCAGTGGAGGGTGATGTGTGGGACGTGGCCCTCCTATTGAATCTAATGCAATTGTCTAACATGGTTTGATCGATTGGATTTAAATTAATGTGGAACATACAGTGATGCAAATTCTGAGCAACAACCCACTTTTTGTTAATGTTTCAGAGGTACTTAACATACTACATCCCAGTTTTGTTTAGGCGCAATCCTTAGGTTAAGCAGTGTTATGATTCATTTCAGTAACACTATCAGTAATTTCTTTTAGGTGTATTTAACATATCTCACCCCGCTTTTTTAGGGCCTAAATGTGTATTGTTGTTCTTACCGCTTTCTGATTTAACACCATATTCTCATTTGTGTGACCCTCTGCCAATATAACAATGCGTTTTGCCATTAAAAATTCGCAACTCTTTCTTTTAAAATAATAAACCCATAAGTTTTAATACTCTGGTTCATTTTTAAGTCGTATTGCCCTTTATGTTTCACTTTTAGAGTATGGCCGAAGCTCATTGTGCCAACTGTCGGGGTGTGTTTCAGGTCTTATTTGTCTCATTCAGTTCACCGGTAGTCTTGCTCAGGAACAGTCTTCAATGCTCTGACTTTGATCTAGTTCACTGGAAAAACTATTGTGCACTTGTTATTATTGTTTAATTATTGTTTTGACACTCTTGTCAGATTTCTTTCTGTTTGAAAAGTGTTTATTTTCTCTTTATATTTGTTTAATTATTTACTTTATTTAATTTTAAAAAACTTATTTGGGAAAATAAAAACCCATCTTCCTCTACTGCGTCATTCTGAGTGAACATCTTAGCTCAGACTACTTAGGACACCATACCTTCAACAGATATTCAAGTAGAAACTCTCCAAAAACTCAGGTTTATTGGATGCAAGAATTGTGAAGCTCCTGTCAAATAAGGGCTCCTATGTTAATAATAAAATAGCTTTTGATTTCAGTAAATATGACCTGCTAATGCTTCCGATTTAAAAAAATGACCATTTTCAGTTCTTTACAATAGCATGTTTTGAAACTCTGTTGTGCATAATAATTTGGAACAGTGAATTTTAAGTTGTTTTATTTTTGAAAAAAATAAAAAAATAAAATACTGTTATCATTGGGAGGTTTGTTCAATAATATTTCAGTTGTACTCGGAAGGTTGATGACTTATTATGAAATTATGATGACTGTCATTTATGTAGACTATTTAGGAAAATCAGAGAAAAATATAATTTGTATAATAATTTGGAAGGCAGTCTAATTAGGCCTTGCTGCAGTACCAAAGGCCTCCTGAAAGAGGAGCAAGTGGTTGTAAGGTACAGGAGTAGGAGCCTGGACACCTCCGCCACACATGCTGAATCTGATGTCTCAGATGACAAGAAGCCCATTATCAAAGAAGCCTTCATTTCCCTCTTAAAGTCTGTGGCTCTGTGAACAGGCTAGATCTCATTGGCATGTTCCAGCACTTCACACACCAGTGAGCCTTCCAGCAACTGGGGCCAGGGCCCTTGGGGACTAAGGAAAGTCCAGCTAGCAGCTCCTGGCTGGAGAGGGGCCCAGCCCCAGGTCATTTCCACACTGCTCAGTGAGATGGAGGACATCAGAGGCTTCACCCGTGGTGTGAAAGTGGAGGAAACTCTAGGTGAGCTGGTAGCTTGGAGCAGTAGGGAGACACACCAGGCAGACAAGAGGATGCAGTAGGGGGCGCTAGGGAGCAGATGTCATTGCAGACAGCCACTGTTCTCTGTGTTGGTGGATCAGAGCACTCCATAACCTTGCTCCTGAACATTTTTGTGACTTTCTGAGCCCTACACTACACTGCACATTCTCTCAGATCCACTGACACCAGACTCTTCTCTTCCAGACTCTCTTCCTTGAGTGGCAGCTCCTTTGGCAACATGGCCCCAAGCTCCTTTCCCCAAGGCATTATTTTTAACATTTAAAAACACAAAACTACAGCACATTTATACGCATTATTTAGTAGCAGAAAATGTGTAATATCTGACTAACAGCACAGATCTGACAAATAGCACAGATTATTTATAATAATAATAATAATAATAATAATAATAATAATAATCATCATCATCATCTTTACTTGTATAGCACAATTCATACATACAAGATGCAACTCAAAGTGCTTTACAGTTTGGCAAGGTCACCCCAAGACAACATTTCTTGCAGTCCAGTGGCACCAGAGCAGATGAACACAGTAACGAAATGACATAGTGACGCAATGCCCTGTTAATGTGGGCTCTTGCATTACGCAATAATGTAATGTCACAGTGATGCAATGCCCCGTTGATGCATGCTCTTGCGTGAACACGGGTAAACAGTCCTTGTAGACCAGAGGCGCTAGAATAACGCAATGCCCCGCAAGTAGCATGGGAAAATAAGTCCCTTTAAGCCCTTTTTTACTCTATATGCTCCACCTTATGTGGAGTTACAGATTTCTGTCCATTCATTCAGATAAGGTCCTGCTACTGGAGGACAGATAGATGGCTGCACACTGGACCCCACACTAATGGTTGTAGTGGACTCCACACTGATGGTTGTGGTGGACCCCACATGGATGGTTGTGGTGGACCCCACACTGATGGTTGTAGTGGACCCCACACTGATGGTTGTAGTGGACCCCACACTGATGGATTGGAGCCCACATGGATGATGGCTCTTGAAGACAGGTGGGTAACCGGACTGGACCCCAGGGATGATAGTTAGTTGGTTTTGTACTGAAGCCCAAGCTGATGGTGGTACTGGACCAAAGGTGACTGGTGGTACTGGACCAAAGGTGACTAGTTCAGCTGGACCAATGGTGACTGGTTCTGCTGGTCCAGATGTGTGGTTACGGTGGAGTTCCTGCTGGCAGGTGGCTTGCTCTGTAGTGGGAGGAAAAAAGAAGCCGATAATCAGTCTCCATGGCAACTCTCTAGCAGTGACCCAGACTGTAAATGGCCTCTGTGCTGGTGAAATGGAGCTAGACAGCCTCTGACCAGGCTTGAGCCTGAAGTAATTACATCTTCATGAAGACAAACTCACACTCAGATGCACACACTCAGTTTATATGGACAATGGCACACATATATACATGTGCTTCAGGAAACCATGAAAACAATTCAAATTATTGCCAGTTTAATTTTTGCATTTTGAGTGTTTTTTGTTATCTTTTAACCCTTAGCCTTAGCACAGAAAAGGATGCAGAGGAGAGAGATTTTGGTCACACTTTCTAATCTCCCTGTGGCTCCTGTGAGGCTCCTGTGATCCTGTGAAGCTCCTGTGATCTTTTTGGCCGTCCTCACAATCTACTGCAGGGCCTTTCAGTCTACAGTCTTCAGTCTTCAGTCCACATGCTGTGGTGGCGCTGCTGAGGATGATCTTAATAGTCCCTCTGTAGAACGGTTGTTACTGGACAATGCACAGTGGAGAATGTTTGTGTGAAGGCCATTTGAAGTCAATGACCAGTTCTTTTGTTTTGTTCATGTTGAGGGACAGGTTGTTGTCGGTGCACCAGTTGCTGAGCTGTGCTTCCTCTTCTCCGTACAGGGCCTTGTTGCCTCCGCTGATCAAACCCACCACGGTCGTGTCATCAGCAAACTTGATGCAATTTGAGCTTCGCATTGTCACACAGTCTTGGGTTAGGAGCATTAACAGCAGCAGGCTTAGCACACAGCCTTGGAGTGCTGCTGTGTGTAGTACGGTTGTGCTGGAGGTCCCGCTCCCAATCCTGACTGCTTGGGCTCTTCCCATGAGGAAGTCCAGGATCCAGTTGCAGTGCTGTGTTCAGGCCTAGGTCCCGCTCCCAATCCTGACTGCTTGGGGTCTTCCCATGAGGAAGTCCAGGATCCAGTTGCAGTGCTGTGTTCAGGCCTAGGTCCTGCTCTCAATCCTGACTGCCTGGGGTCTTCCCATGAGGAAGTCCAGGATCCAGTTGCAGTGCTGTGTTCAGGCCTAGCTCACCTTCCTTCCTCGCCAGTTGCTGGGGATAATGGTTTTGAAAGCTTAGCTACTGTATGCAAAAGCAGAACATTTTAACATGTTTAAATTCATTAAAATCTGGCTTCCAATTATGCAGGTGGCTTTTTGAATGAAAGTGCAATGGAGACAGCAGTTCAGACTTTCAACATCAATTTACTTCTCCAGCAGAGCACAGTTATAGGTAGTGGCCTAGCATACAGGTATCTTTATTTTGACTCACCTCACTTACTTACATCACTATCTCACCCATATACACATGCTTGAATTTAATAATTGTATTTAGAATTTACAAACAAAGAATAGTAGACTTTCTAGTGACTGAAATGTACATTATAACAAGGTTAGCTGCAAATATTATTGTAATCATTGCATGCTTTTGCTGTAATGTGAATGCATTGCAATCATTACATGGTTTTGAGTGTCAAAAGTATTTGTACATTGTTGTCAGATTGGGCAATTTTGTAAAGGTGCTTCACATATACCATTCATTGGTTATAATAATTATATCAAAACTAACAATACAATAACTAATTTATATTTATTCATATCAAGAACTGTATTCTTCTTATTATTATTCTCATTCTTGTAATCATATAGTGACATAAATAAGTACATGTTGTCAGAGGCCCTGGGATTTTCATCTTGTTCCTCTTCCCACATGTAGAGATTGTTTGTGTTTGTCTCTCACAGTGTGATGATATCTGTGGGAGCTGAAAAAAGAGGAATCAGAGTGGGTCACATCACCAACCAACTGTGTTTCATTATGATATATTGATTACAAGAAATTCATTTGTGCTATATGTGTTTTTTTTATTTTCAGTCATCTTGTGCTTTTGCTCTTCATATTATGCTGCCCATCGTATACCTATAGCAGAGCTATTGAGCAGAGGAACACGCATGCGCACGCACACACACACACACACACACACACACACACACACACACACACACACACACACACACCACCCTTTGTCATTAAGGGGCAGTGGAGTACGAATTACATCTCGAATTACATCACTGATCACTTTTCAACTCATGACCAAAGCTTTTCAGAATAGATGCAATTTCTGCAATTGTACTGCAATACTAATTTTAAGCTTTTTCCTATTAAAATGTTTCCAATTGTTAAACTCCCACTGTCTCAGTGTCTCAGGCCCACTGTCAGTCCTTGCTGGGCCTGAGACAAGATATACCCCCCCACCCCCCACCCTCCACCCCCCACCCCTTTCCCTGGGCCCAGGACAGGTGACCTGTTTGTTCACCCCATCTGCAGGCCTGATTACACTAAATATAATACAGATTTTACGATACAAATACTTGAATGTAAGGTACATGGTCCTGGGAAACAGCCTAGTCATTCATCGTGTGAAACAGAGATGTTTCCCTTCATGTTTCCCCATCTGGCAGCTATAAATGTGGTGGACTCTCTCACATTCCCCTACCTCACACCAGAACAGGCACCACTGAAGTCCCCATCTGTCCACTGACTAACTGTGCTTAGATATTTGTGAAGACTGGTGTCTTAGCATCTTTAAGCCTGTCAGTGATAGCTGTCAGTGAGGCAGGTTCCACTGACCAACCAGAAGCAGTACAACAGGTATAACTGCTCAGCCACAACTGCCACCCAGAATTATGGTAAGAACAGGCAAACTAGGTATTTATGTTTTCATGCAAAGTGTACTGTGTGCGCATGTGTTGGTGTTTGTGTGTGTGTCCGTGTGTGTAGTGGGTGTGGGTGGGTGTAGTAAAAAAGGCAGAAAAGGTATTGAACTGAAGGATTGCTTTAACTGTTGTCTAACTCTGTGTGCAGGTGAGCCTAGGTGTAAAGGCATTCCTCCTGATCACTGTGCTATCTTTGATAATCACAGGAAGTGAGCCTCAAAGACCAAGGTAAGTAAGTCAGCATGCAGCTGCGATTGGTATTCAGTTGTTCTAGTGTTCTGGCATTAAGTTTAAGCACCGTTCCATATCAATGCCCATAGAATGGTAACTATAGCAACCAATTTAACGGTTGCTTTTCTGCTCTAGTTTTTAACGACAGGTTGCACTAAACAACAGACAATGATTCCTAATTGTAAAGAAATTGTAGAATATTTTATTAAAGTTTTAAATGTGTCCTAAATTCACGAGTTTGGTAACCGGGCCATAAGTGGGCTAACAGATTTCGAGGTGTGCATTCGACGGAATTAATCAACTTGGTGGAGCGTAACTTCACCTTCACCAGCGTTGATTAATTCCATCGAATGCACACCTCGGCGGCTGTTATCCCTTACATGCTCACATTCTTTTACCAAATGTGAACTTTGTTTACATAACCTTACAGAAAAAACACCAAATAGACATACAAGTATATAGGGTGCAAAGTGCAAGAGACCTTGTTCCATGATGTTCCTTTTATGCAGATCAGAAAGGTATAGCAGACAGTGTAATTATGGCATCCACATATTTGTTCTTATATGTCAGCATGCCACTGGTGTCTACATAGGCCTTTCCTGTTGTGGACTGAGCTCTGCAACTTGTAGACTCCCATATTGTAACAGACCAGACACCGACCCTGCACGTCAGGCTTTCTGTAATATACCGAACTGTTATTTGGACAAAGCATCTTTAATGTGGATTTTCCTGAAAAAAGGTTCCTTGTGTCCACAAAGTGCAACTAAAAAACACAGGGAGGACAACTTCCAATTAGATGAATGACATTCTTAATTTTATTTTTGAAACAACTCCTTAAAGTATGTTTGTGTCTCTCATGGATAAAAGACATCGCAGTGATACATCTTGTCACTAGAAATGAGTGGTATGGAATATGTACTGTCCAATCTCTTACATATAGCAGGCAATTACATTTATGAAATTAGAGGCAACTAATTTGTTAAATACAGTGTATGAGATCACGACTAAATGGTTGACTATTTACTAGGGACATGCTTACAGTATGCATACTAAGAGGCTTTCATTCAACCAGGTGTAAAACAGCCGGGCATCATGCATATAAGAATAACGGCGTCTACATCATGTACCACGGCACATCCAGACAGGCTGCAGCCTCTATTATGCAGACAGGCTTCAGGCAGTCTGCTGATGGCATGCTGGGGAGAGGAGTCTATGTCACCAGGGATCTGCAGAAGGCCAGCAGGTACCCCCTCAATCTGCCTCCGTACCTGAGGTGCGTCTTGGTTGTGCGCGTGAAGGTGGGAAAGGTGAAGAAAATCACCTACCAGGGACACCCTCTGCAGAAGACCTGGCATTCGCACGGGTACGACACTGCCTGGGTCCCTCCAAACTGCGGAATGGTTCCGAGTGGTATGGAAGAGAACTGTGTGTGGGATCCCAAACGAATCAAAATCATTCAGGTCATCTACCCAGGCATGGGTTAGAGTGGAAGTAGTGGAGCTACAACAGGCATTTCTATAAAACTAAATTTTTACAGCTGAAACATAACGAAACATTAGTCCTAATGATTCACAGAACACGGTGAGGTCTCGGGTGCAGACCAGAGTAGGAGGATTCAGTGAATATAAAATGCTCCACAGATTGGCATACTGTGTAAAATATGTGTGGCTGTGCTGTTAGAGTGCTTTGTGTACGCACTGAGAGGGATGCTGTATTACTAAGCTTTCTCGGTGTGCTGTCTACTCACATCTTAATTATTTTGTTTTTTCCTTTTTCCTGCCTTCTCCTAAATAAATATTCAAAAATGCACATGATTCCTTACCTAACAAGTCATTACTTTGCCATACAATACAAATCTCATGTATAGAGACACTGTGAAGACTAGAAACATGATGATGCTCTCCATAGTCTTCCTTCCACCCATCTACAATGAGCACTAGAAATATTTATTTTGGAAATTAAAATACTGACAGTTAAAACACAATCAATGACTAAAGAGCAAGTGTACTGGATTAGTACTTACAGAAAGTGATGGCATAAGCCATGATATGGCCTTTGGTATAGGAAAGTCAGTCACATAAAGCATTACATCTGCCAAGCAGGTCATTTTGCCAGCGTTGGTTGGAAGTGGGTAAAGGAAAAATGATTACATTTCAGTGGTGATCATCTGGATCCAGGAATTTTTTAAAGAATTGTTTATTATTGTGCAGTAGGGAATGCCTTGGCTGCGCTCTCTTCTAGTTTTGCAAATTGCAACACAGCTGCATACTGCACCTGCTGTAACAGCTATCTGGAACTATTAAAGGCCTCATTGCATCATTTTTAAATTAATTTTGCGGTGGTCTCCAGCCCTGTGAATGCCCTGTGAGCTGGTTTTGGTGAAAAAAATGCTTTAGTGCTCCTGTTGCAGGCTGTTCTAATTTCGCGGAGGAGATGAAGCAGGGAAAATTATTGGTTCGCGGCTTTGCTAGTCACAGGCTGCAATCATTCAAAGCCCTTCAGTCATAGTACACCAAATAGAAGATTTAAACGTTCTAAGCAAATACACATACTTACCTATATTTGTGATGTGTGCTGCAATGAGACTCCTAAGGTAATCATAACGGCATGTTTTTTTCTAATTCTAATTATTTTTGTTATTAACTCGTTTTTTGCCCATTTTCTTTCATTGACTAATGGACATAATTGGGGTAGAGGAACATTTTCACGTGCAGCATGCATAAACAACTCAGAGTGAACTATCGTAATTCAAAAAGAGCAAGTACTAAATGGTTTCTCATGGAATGAGACCTTTAACGTAATGCCATGACAGTGGTTTCATACTTGGCAACATAAACAGCTCAGCCAATAAGCTGTAGGAATATTTGCTGAGCATGAACATTGGAGGGCAGTGTACCTACATTGCCAGGCCCCTATGCTCCCAGAGCCGGGGGTTGAGAATTAATAATTTAATGTGGATATGGAAAGAGCTGAAATTCATTTGAACTGTATTGAAGTTGAAAATACCGCATCTTCAAAATGCTGCATAGTGCATCGACCACCTACATGATTGGATTATCAGAAGCTCAGTTTACACCACTGTCTGAACAGCAGGGCATTAATACTGATAGATAAGGGAACACACATGCACACACACACACCCACACACCTTCTCTATCAGGTCTTGTTCACACACACACATATACACGTGCACACACACGCATGTACACACTTTCTCGATCTGTTGTTGCACACACAGACACATTCACACACTCACACACACACCAGATGTGGACAGTAACTAAGTAAATTTACTCAAGTAATGTACTTAAGTACAATTTTGAAATATCTGTACTTTACTTGAGTATTAAAGGAGAACTTCGGTGTAAAATGAAAATTGGCATGTTAAAACATCATACCGAGTTGGTATGACAAGCAGTACCTTGCTGTAGTTTCTCATCGCCGCCATGATGAAAGTCCAAACAAGTTGATTGTACCACTTCTCCTCCTATTCTTCCTGCTGGTTTATGTTCGTCAATCGACTGGTGCGAACTTTCATCATGGCGGTGACGAGAAACTACAGCAAGGTACTGCTTGTCAAAACTGTTTTATTAATAAATGTTGTGTACACTTACAAAGTTCTCAGTGCCTCGTTTTTTGAATGTCAGGGCCTTTGTTGTACTACCGATGGAGTGTGGAGTTTCTTCGAGCTGTTTTAATGGTTTAAAAATGGCGTAGTCGTCATGCTTTGTCTGAGGGCACCTACCACTTCCATTGTTAGCCTTCTGGGACAAACGATAAAAAATAGTTAAACTCTGAATGCAACAGGCTAAATCAATTTTGCTCCTCAGTACACATACCAACTCGGTATGATGTTTTAACATGCCAATTTTCATTTTACACCGAAGTTCTCCTTTAAACATTTTGGCAACTTGTGACTTTCACTTCACTACATTTTTGAGACAAATATTGTACTTTTTACTCCACTATATTTGAAATGTACTCATTACATTGATGAGAAGTGGATGCGCTCAACTCCTGTTTAAAAAGTATGATCAGTACAGTTCCAGTACAAGTTACATTGAAACATGGCTTTAAAGTGATTTTGCAATAATGTGATAGATCATATCGAAGTCTGAAGTATCTTTACTTTCAGTCACTGAATTTGAACTTGGCAATGATCATGATGGCAATGGCAGATAATGACAATTCTTTATCAAAACATTTGTCACTATGATAAAGTTGGAATGAAAAAAGACAATCACTTGACGTTCAGCACACATCTTTACAACTAAACATTACCACTCCAGTTGAGTTATTGTGTTTGTGATCAGGTGTTTCAGATTTGTTAGTAGAGAATGAATAACAATAGTAATTCCATTGATGGTTTTAAACATGGACTAGGAAATACACTCTCCCAAATTTTTTTTAAACTACAGAGCTTCCCCAAGTACATATTGTTTTGTAATTTACACCATGATCTTAAATTCCTGCAACTATACATGGACTTACTTACAAGACAAAGGATAGAAACCAGCAATGATCATTTACAATGAGCTAGGCTATATTGACTGAAAGTATCCTTATTGGAAGTTTATTTGCATCTAAATTATATTAGGGTAAAAGGTAAAAACGCTGTATAGTTAAACAAATTGTCAGATAGGCCAAAAAATATGAAAATTGTGTTTTTAATGTTGTGTATAAAGAACTTAAGGTCAGGTCAAGTTCTAGTGACCTGTATGTAGCCCAACATTATCAAAAAAGAAAGAAAAAAGATATTTGTACTTTTATTACTTAAGTATTTTTAAAAACAGTAACTTTTGTACTTGTACTTGAGTAGAAAATTGGCATAGCAACTTTCACTTATAATAATAAGTATCTATGCTTTGACTTAAGTAAAGGAATTGTGTACTTTGTCCACCTCTGACACACACACACACACACACACACACACACACACACACACACACACACACACACACACACACACACACACACACACACACACACACACACACACACACTCACATACACACTCACACATCTTGCGCACATAGACACACACACACAAACACATGAACACACACATACACAATTTCTTATCATTAGGCAGCATTAATTACCAATATTTTCATTTTTAATAAGCAACTGACATCTTTGTTGACAGACATCAGAGTAGAAGATATACTATTTGGATCTTTGCAAGTTATAATACATAACGTCTACAGCTTAAAGTAAAGAGAACTTGTGAGTGACTGGTCTTTTGCCATCCATCTAACTTTAATTTGACTTGTGCTGATGTCAGGTGCAGGAAGACAGTGCATCAGTGCATCTAACACCTGCCTGACCTCCTCTTGTGAAACTCAGCTTGCAATAGTTTTGAGCAACGGGGCACTGAGAGAGAGCTGGTTTCTCATGTTTCTGTCCAGAGTTCCTGTAGCACACTAATTCAAGGGAAACGCCTTTCTGCCTCTGACATCTGGCTTTTCATCCCAAAGTCTTCCCCTACTCAAATGCACTCTGGCATCGCAACACGCCCTGTGGGCTTGCTCTGGACTGTGTGACTTTGCAGACACAGTAACATTTTAAACTACTGTACGCTCATGTTTTCAAACTTGACTTTTAAGAAGCAAAGCATCTGTCTTGAACATAAAAGGTAATACTGCAGTGAGTGTCTGTAGGTAGCCTGGTAAACCAGCCCCTCGTACTTCATTTCATTTTGTACAGAGGATCTGGCCTTGCTGCACTGAGAAACAATTTCTTCCTGGAGGTCTGGACTTTGCTGTTTAAAACAAGTGGCTTGTTTTAGTGGCTCTGCCTTTACTCAATCGCGAACTTGTGGTCATCACGACACATATGCAGTTAGCCTACCTACGCACTACAATTCAAATGTAGCACACAAAGTCAATGTGAATACATGAACATCAATGGCAGCAAGGCCAGACCCTCTGTACAAAATGAAATGAAGTACGAGGGGCTGGTTTACCAGGCTAGTCTGTAGGGCGTAGCGAGAAGAAAAGGAAAATAAAGTCAGATTTAGAGGGGCATGTGGAAAGTGGCTAGGTACCAATTTTATCACAAGTTTTAACTGATAATGGTTCCATTTTGTGTCCACTAATGTTCCGCATGTTCTCATTGAAATGTATTCTGTGTAAATTTTAGTGCAAAATGCAACTTTTAAAGTGTATGAATATAATGACTACTAACCATTTTTTTTACCAATGTGCAGTTCTGGTCCTGAGTACTGTCTTTGGTTAGTCTATTTGGGAAGTCTATTTTGAAAAAAAAAAAAAAACATGATTAGAAATAAAATGTTTTAAGTGCCTACATCACAACAGTGTGTAGAGGTTCAAACAGAACAAGGTTGTATAAACTAAATGTCTGTCATCCAAGGATGTAATGTATCTTTTATAAATAAATGTAGATTAAATATAGTATTTCATTTAAGATCTGGGTGTTCCGGCAGTTGTGTGAATGACTTTGTAAATTGCATTGTTTTGCGAAAGTGGTGCGAGTTTTCCCAGTCATGCTTACATACGCAATTGTTCAAACTGAAATAACTCTTAGTACACAGCATAGTCATCCCTCTTGTTTGTGCAACAGAATTTTTCCCTTCATGTCTCCCCATCCAATGGCTATAAATGTGGTGGACTCGTTCACGTTCCCCTAGCTCAGCCCAGCAGCCCAGAACAGGCACCCCATCTTCCAGCTAAGCCATGCTAAGAACCAGCAAGCTTGTAAGTACATTTATCTTAAGTATACACTCTTTTTGTCTCTCCCTGTGTGTGTGTGTGTGTGTGTGTGTGTGTGTGTGTGTGTGTGTGTGTGTGTGTGTGTGTGTGTGTGTGTGTATGTGTGAGTGACAGAGAGCGTATTTAAAATTGCTTTTTATCAATATCTCATCACCTGTGCAGGTGTGTGTAGGTGTAAAAGGCCTTCTTCTGATGTCTCTGCTGTCATTGATGATCACAGGTGGTCTGGGAGAAATGTAAGTCATTGGCACCTGGTCTGGAGGATTGACTATGGCATTAAGAGCACATAGATATACACTATAGGTTGTCAAATTTGACAGACCTTCTGGTAACACTTTAGAAGACACACATATTTGCAAAAACTTAGCTGCTTACTAACATGTACAATGTATTTGTATGTTAGTGTATACTAACATTTATATTAGTAGCATGCTACCCATTGATAAATCAGTCATTATAAATCAATACCTAATAGGCCTGTTGTTCCTGTGGTACTACCACCTTATAAGCCCCATACTACGCAAAGCATACTGAGATCATAGTTCATATACAACAACTTACTTATTAATAATTAATAAATGGTAGTGAAAGAGCTATTCATGCAAGTGTACAGACCTTTTTTACTTTAAATATTATATAGCACATTAGTATATTAGGTAACACTTTATTTTACGGTTCTGTTTTTTCTGTATGTACATGTTACAAAATGTAATATCATGTTACACTTCACTAACCCTAATGTCTTGCAGAATAAGGTATTAATTAGCAATTTATAATGACTAACTTACATCTAGTGTGCTACTAACATACTAATAAGCAGCCCATTAATGCTGAATATGTGTCTTACTGTGTTTCTGACCTTCTGACTACTGACTACTTCCTAAGCATTTCTTTTGCATTTGTTCACTCTTATTTAACACTTTGTTCCTTATTTGGTAACCATTACTTTTACACCATTTCTCATCAGTAAATAATTTATAAACATACTGACACACATGTCTGGATGTTGGTTGGCTATCTGTCTGTATGTCTGACTGTTTGTCTTTATGCTATCTGCTATCTATCTCTCAGCCTGCTGCCTTTCTCTCTGTCTATCATCTTCTCTGTCTGCTTTAGCACACCTGATGGTGTTCTTGCTGTTGTTTTAATGAGTATCTTTTGCGCTCTAGTTTATTTAACATTTATTTATTTATCATGAATGAATGAATGAATCAATGACTTTCTCTGTCACACACACACACACACACACACACACACACACACACACACACACACACACACACACACACACACACACACACACACACATAACTTATCTGTTCTTGTTTTGATAGCACCATGAGTCTGTTTAATGCATTTTAAAAGTTATGTGGCTGTAAGCATTTGTGTTTTAACATTAAAACTGATGATGAATTACTATTTCCCTTTGCCATTTTTGTCATTCTTATGGTAGTCACCCCCCCAAATGCATTCTACGCACTTTACTCCTCACTCCCCATGCACAGTCTAGACCCACAATCATCAGTTTCACTGCATGTCCTACTACCCAGTATGTCTATGTACGTGACAAATAAAACTCCTTATATCCTTGTATCCATTTGACTGGCCCATCTTACCTGGTAGGCTGGCCCATTTTACCTGAAACTGCTCATGAAAAAAAAAAGTTGGCACGGTGGATGTGTCAAGAATTGTATGGCCTAAATAATTATATTTTATCACACAATTCCACCACAAAATGATCAGAAACAGTCATCATTAATCATAAAAATACATGGAAACGGCATGGTATTGTGTTATTGTTCCAAACAATTTACCAAGAAGTGGCCCAATTTAGCTGATATCACCCTAACCTAGCCTGAGGATGTGATAAAGATGGACAAATATTTATTGTGGTATCATTAGGCTACAAAGACGGAAAAGGACAGCACCTCAGCTACAGTACAAAACATTTTGAACAGGCAAGAAAACAGCTGAAAAAAAGTATATGCTGTTAGGTCATGGTAGAAAACCTTATGAAATACGGTTTTTTTCTTATACTGCGACAACTGTTTTGGTTGAATGTCTGTGGTAGGCTACACTGTCCAGCGTGGGTGTGTTCTGTGTACGATTTAAGCAGCAGATCTTACCTTCACTCTGCCTGGCATGCATACATTGATCATGAAGAAAATTTTAGAGAAAAAGTACATTACTTAGAGCATGTGTCATAATTGGTATGGAAGTTAGCTGGCTATGGATAGCCACCTACTATGCTAAGTAGTTCAGTTGTCAAAAGTTAGCAACAAGTCATTAAATGCTTTCAATTGCCAGGTTGATTTCATTTGTTAGCTTACTTCTTGTAACATTCTTATCTTTCTCTTTCAGAAATAATTAAGATCGTAATGACTCTTAAAATCTCCCTTCTAAAAAAGAAAAAGAACAGTTTAAGACTATTCCAAAATCTGAAGTTGAACATAGTATGCATTATACAGGGCTCTACTGGTCACAGTTGTTTTGGAGTTTGGTTTAAGAAGTATGACAAAAAGGCCAGTTCTTACTGAATTCTGAATTGTATCTCTTATACCCTTTTTAGGGCAGAGAAAAAGATAGAAATCAGCTTAAGATCTTTGTTTTCTGAACGACCCAAATAATAATTCTTAGAAGCAATACAGTAGGCTTCCTCTGGGTCTGGATAAATTGTGGTTGTTAGAATCTGACTGATATGACGAGCTTATGTGAACTGTTGTGCTGGATACGAGGTAGTATCTTCACTAAACTTGTTTGCACTCTTTCTCCAAGGATCTATGCCGATGGACGTAGAGCGGCCGACTTCGGTGGTGGTCAACCAAAGTCACAGAAAAAAACAGTGTGGCCACATTTGATGGAAAGGTCAATGAAACGGTCAGAGAGAGGCCTAATAATGTCTACCTGGCCTGCCGATTGGTATAAGGAATGGCAAAAAAGCCAAGTTTAGTTGAATAATGCATGTCATACACAAGGGCAGTTCAATGTGCTTAACAAAAATAAAAGCAAAGAACAATATGTAGAAGCATAAAAGATAAAGTAAGTGTAAAAGAATGAAAGTAAAATAAGTATGTGGCAAATAAAAGACATAAAAGCATAAAAACACATACAATAAGTATGAATGAGTCATCTGAATCATCTGAAAAGATAAAATAACTGTAAATGCTTAAAAGGACATATGTGAAGTTAGCATACATCATGATCAGAAAGCATCTGAAAACAGTTTGGTCTTATGTCTAGATTTGAAACTGCTAACAGTAGGAGCATTTTGATGTCTTCTGGAAGTTGGTTCAAAAGCTGAAAGCTGCTTCGCCACATGTCCCGAATGTCCCTGGTTTGACCGAAGATTTGTATTAGTGTAAGATCCAAAACAAAGAACAAAGGTCACCCTTCAGAGCAGCAGACAACAGCCAGACTTGGGTCTCATTGTGCATGGAATACTACCTAAATGAACTGAAGGATGGAGATGAACACAAAAGGATACTGAGTGTTACAATTGTCTGTTATAATCAGTTACTTAATAAATTGTCTGTTATAATCAGTTACTTATTAAATAGAAGCAACAGTTACAAACATCTGTTGTCTGCATTAAAATATATAGTGAAATATTTATTTTGTGTATGTGTGTGTGTGTGTGTGTGTGTGTGTGTGTGTGTGTGTGTGTGTGTGTGTGTGTGTGTGTGTGTGTGTGTGTCTTTCATGTGCTTAAAAAAGGAGAAATAAAAAGTGGCTGGGAATTGTCAACTGAATCAGCCAGTCTGTCTTGAAGTTCTGAATCACCACCAGCAGGTAGCAGCACTGAGGTGGAAAGTGGGTGTAACTGCCACTACCACATGTTCCAAACCGCTGTATGAAGACAAAAGTATTGGTATGCCTAACCATAACACCTACAGGGACTGTAATGACACTATTCAAATACCTAAAGTTTATTTAATTAGAGCATTGTAAGTTTTTGCCCATTCATATACATATATTTATAAGGTCCCGCACTGATACTGGACCAGAAGGTCTAACGTGCAATCTCTGTTCCAGTTCATTCCAAAAATGCTTGATGGGGTTAAAGGAGAAATGCTGTGTAAAATGAAAATTGGCATGTTAGAACATCACAGCCCCGGCATTCAAAACAAGGCACTGACAACTTTGGAAGTGTACACAACGTTTATTAAGAATAAAGTTCTTATATGCAATAGTTTGCAGTTGTTTCTCGTGGCCGGCATGAAGAAAGTCCAAACATTCACAAAGACTAAAAGTCAGTTAACTTTGTGGTAATGAGAGATTGGCGAAAACCAATCAGAATACACAGATCTACCAATGTCTGTTAATTACTGAGCTAAATCCAACATTCCAAATGAGGACTGAGGGCTGGGAGACAATGCTCTTCACCTCTGCTTGTAATGAAGATGTGATGATATATAGTATCTGCCAAAGTTAACACAAGTCACAGGAGAATAATGAAATAAAAAAGGGGGAAAAAGCTGTAACAGTTTCACCCATCTTCAATATCAAATATATCGGTCTATGAACAAGCAACGAACCATCTGACCTAAAAAGCTCTCAAAGAGAGCCTGAAGTTAGGCTTACAGATGGATGCTAACAACATATTTGAAGTTACTACAGTTAAATACTGATTCCATGTATTGATTCAAAATTTAAACAGGTTGTATGAATGAATATGACTAATACCACAACAAGTTTTGGACACAGGATAACAGGCCACCCGTGAAAACACAATAACGCCTGTTAATGTCCTGGTATGGTTGCTGTCTGCATGGGCAGATTCCATGAAGGTAGTTCCTCTTTATTGCACACCGCCTGCAAAAGTTAGTTTCTGCAAAACACATTTCTTGCCCATTTCACCGTCCTTGCGCTATTACTCTGCAGTTAGTCAAGCAGCACTCTGTTATTCTGCAACACAGTGGGGTCATTCTGGTGTTAGTCTAAGCTTATGCATATGCCTCTGACCAGTTCATTAGCGTGTTTTATCCTCAGTCAAGTATTTACAAATTGTGTGTACAGTTTGTGTGAATAAATATGACTAATACCATAACAATTTTTGGACATAACAGGCCACAGGTGAAAACACTATAATGCCTGTTAATGTCCTGGTATGGGTATGGATTTTGGCTGACAACTGAACAACTGTAGTCATTTAATTGCATTACAGGCTACAGGTGGTGAGAGGCTGTGCAGTTTGAAAGTTGCTTACTACTTTGTGCACAGCAGTACATGTTTTTTAACTGTATGAATTGTTTCTGTTTGCCATTTTTATGTTCACCGAGTGATTTACGTGTTCAATTAAGGCCTGACAAAACTGATATCTAATTTTTTACACATGTGGAAAAAAACATTATTGCAAAGTGCTATGCAAAGTGTTTTTTCTTATATGCTGATTAGTGTGTGCATATTTGTTTTTTCTTAAGACGTATCCCTTAGTCTTATTCAAATCAAATTGAAATATATGTATGGTTCCCAACAGAGCTTGATTCACCAGTCAAGGGTGTTTGAGCAATCTGTCACTCATCACCAGTCTACCTGTTTATCTCATATTTCCCGCGACTAAAGCTGGTGTTCAGCCAGGAATGCTGTGACGTCAGCCATCCTGTACCGCATGTTGGCCATCATTGAAAATAGTCATGTATCTGCTACGCTGAGGTGCGCTTCCAGTGACAGTCAAAGTCAACAGGTGTACACAAAGGCTTCCCTAGCTGGCGCTATGCATGTCTGATGGAGTCAACACTGATGAATAATTGAGGCAGTCTGACTCAACTGTTCCTACCTTGGTTGCTTGTGGGCTCCTTGGCACATCATTCAGTAAAACTCTACATGTTTAACTTCATGCCTATGGTCAGGACAGAATAACTAGTTTTGTATTTATTTCAAGGCCTGAGGCTGGATTCATCAACTGTATATTATAATGTAATCTTTTGCCTAAAATTTAAAGGAAGACTCACTTTGTCAGAACAGTGAGTGAATACAAATACAGATGACTTTTTCGTCAAGCAGTCTTTTTTGAACAGTTCTCTTGAGCATCTAAAAAAGTCTCCAGCCGTCAAACATTCATCATTTGTGTCTCTCTACAGAATAACAGAAAAATGCTGCCCCCTGCAGTTTACATCAGGCAAAGGCAGGGGACATACAGTATTTACATGGGAATTATACAGAATGAAGTAAATGATACAGGCTTCAGTGAATGTCAGGCCTGTTATACCATTATTTGACAATGTTCTCTACATGTTATCTAAAATGAAATAGGCCTATTAATCCACAATGGAAAACTCTGGTATAAAATCTGTTTTTTTTTTCTGGTCCTTTCTCACAGCTGTTGGTTGCTATCCGCTAGGGCAGATTCCATGAAGGTAGTTCCTCTTTATTGCCTATATACGCTGCCTGCAAAAGTTAGTTTCTGCAAAACACATTTCTTCCCCATTTCATCATCCCATGCTTTGCACTATCGTCCTTGCTCTCTTGCTCTGCAGTTAGTCAAGCAGCACTCCGTTATTTTGCAACACAGTGGGGTCATTCTGATGTTAGTGTAAGCTTATGCATATGCCTCTGACCAGTTCATTAGCATGTTTTACCATCATTCAAGCATTTACACATTGTACACATTTCACCATACAAGTCCATTGAGTTGTGGCCATCTCTCTCTGGATGCCCTTTCATTAGTTTTCCTTTAACCTGACACTACAATCCAATACCACATGTTTGCTCCAGCCAGTCACTAAATCAGCTAAATTCTTCTACTTACCACAGCTCTTCAGCAAGAGTTTTTTTTTTTAAATCACCACAGACACAGGTAGACTCTGAGTTGGAATATGAGACAAGATTGTGGTGTCTTGAAGGAAAACTCCACTTTGTTCCCCCTAGAGTTAAACCATTGAGTTTTACCATTTTCGGCCAATCTCCGGATCTGGCAGTAGCACTTATTAGCATAGCATAGATCATTGAATCGGATTAGGCCCGTAGCATGCTGTGGATTTAAAAATGATAAAACTCAACTGTTTAACTCTTTTAATCAAGGTTGCCAATCATTGCTTTTAATGTTGTGCTTACATACCACTTTGCCCAGGTGTATTTATGTTAATGGCTCACAGATCATCTCCCTTTGGAAATGGATATTGT